>JAESUZ010004376.1:0-600000 GCA_017311185.1 Proteles cristata cristata
TCTGAGAAATCACCGATTTCTGCCAAACACCATGGCCTTCCGATCACCCACAATCCCAGAGAGAGAGAGAGAGAGAGAGAAGAATCATTGGTTCCATTGTTATGTGACGTTCAGCATCGAATGCTATTTGTGTTACAAGACTTCGCTGGTTTATCAAGTTAAAATTTATTAGAAATGCTTGCTTGTCTTGCAGAACACTCACAGAACAAGTTAATCGCAAGCCAAGGTTTTACCGTATACCCATTTTGATTTTCACAATACTCCTATGAAGCAGGTACTATACTCGTACACAGAGGTTTAATGACTCGCTGTATGAGTTTTCTAGACTTGCCCTTATAACAAATCACCACACAGTGACTTAAAACAACATAAAGGTATTCTCTTCTGCAAGTTAGAAGTCTGGCTTAGATCTCACTGGACTAAAAACAAAGTATAAACAGGATTGTGTTTCTTCTGGAAGTTTAAGGGGCAATTCATTTTCTGGCCTTTTCCAGCTTCTAGAGGCCTTCTGCATTCCTTGGCTGATGGCCCCTTCCTCCATCTTCAGATGTCTCTGACCAGTACTCTGTCCCTCTCTTCCACTTGAAGGGGCCATTGTGATCATACTGGGTCCACCTGGAGAATCCAAAGTCAGTTCCATATTTTAGAGGAACTTAAAATATGGTTAGCGGCCTTAACTCCACCTGCAATCTTTACTGCCCTTTGCCATGGAACCTAACATCCACAACTTCCATGGAGAAGGAGGTAGACATGGGGGTGGGGGGTGGGGGTGGAGGGACTGTTCCCCTCTCCACACTTACCCAATATCATTCAGGTAGAAAGGGGAATGCTGGGCCCAAGAAACTGGTCTATATGAGCTGTTCGCTTAAACTGGAGGCAAAACTCATGTTGCTGGGAGATTCTTTCCCCCTCAATATTGCTGGCATTGTTCTAGAGCAACGTGGATCAAAGGTTTGTAAAACACGCCCTTAGTAGGCCCGGCTACTCCGATAACAGCGCTTCCCGCTCAACGCGGGAACCTTCCTTCACCGGCAACCCGAGAGACGACCGGCTGGGCCCGCCCGGCGGAAACGCTCGGACGGGAAGGCCTTCTTGGGTCGCCTGGGAAGCTGGTAAGCGCCCCCCCCGCCAGGCACGGAGACTGGAGGAATGAGCGCGACCGTAGTGGCGGCTTGGGGCGCTAGTGGAGTGGGCGCCGCCCTCGCGCGGTGGGGGCGAGTGGGAGACCCGCTCTCGGCGCCCCGGGATCCAGGCCCCAGCTCGGCCCGGGCCCCGGCCGCTCGCCCGCAGGCCCCCTCCCCCCTCCCTCGCAGCCTCGGGCCCTCTGGGCGCCCCGCGTGGCGCAGGTGCCCTGCAGGTGCCGCGCAGGTGGGGGACTGCGAGGTGGCGCGGGTTCTCCCGGAGGAATGATTTGGGCGCGGCTGGCCTGCCGCAAGGTGCGGTCACCGCGCTCAGTACCTTCTAAACTTGAGCCCCAAGGTTTTTCACCCGTGCTCCCATTTCTGGCCATTTGCAAATCACTTCTACCAGTTTTTGCCTGGGAGAGGCGTGCAAAGGGACTTTGTGACACTCGGAGTATATACAGGTCTTTTTACTGTAATATGGGTGTTAATATTGAGTAATGGGCAAATGTGGGCAGAAACGACCAAATAAATGTTGGTGTTCAGCTAAGAAAAATCAGTGGTCGTCCTTACTTATCGGTTACTGTCCATTACATAAAAGAAAAGAATAGAAATCTGGGAAAACTTGGCCTCCTTGTTAAATCGGGCAATACCAAGAGTCAGTTATAATAGTGGCAGAGGAACTCTTTTTTCTTTCTGCTCCCTAAATATATGGAAAGGCCTGACTCTTCTGGAAAAGAATTAGTTTTGAACAGAATACATCCAAGTTGGTCAATATGCAGAAATTTCTAGAGTCTCCGAGTCCTTCTATGATATACGTGAATACAAATGACAGTTTACAGATCGCTGTACTATGTAGATTTTGGTTTGTGATTTTGACTTTACCTGCAGTGCTCTCTTTGCCTCGTAATTCTTTGTGGTGTGATTTTAAAACATAAACGATACTACAAGTAAGCTCTCGAAAAGTTAAGGTAATTCGTTCTAGTGGGTTTTTTTCTACAGTGAGAAAAAAATTGCATCATCTTTCTAAAGTTTTAATAATAATAGCTGCCATTTATGCAGGGTCTCCTCTGTACCAGGCAAAATGTTAGGAACTTTATATTCATTCTACTTTACCTATGAACGATCCAGCTAACTGCTTCATCCTAGAAATACAGAAAAGGACCCTGACGTTCAAGGCTCTGCTTATCTTTTCTTCTTCTTTTTTTTTTTTTTTAATGTTTATTTTTGAGAGCGAGAGAGACAGAGACAAAGAGCAATGGAGGAAGGGGCAGAGAGAAAGGGAGGGGCAAAGAGGGAGGGAGACACAGAATCAGAAAGAGGCTTCAGGCTTTGAGTCCTCAGCACACAGCCCCATGTGGACTCGAACTCACTGGCCCTGAGATCGTGACCTGAGCGGAAGTTTAACCGACTGAGACACCCAGGTGCCCCTCTGCTGATCTCTTCTTTATCCCAGGCATCTCCAACTCCACATGTCCTAAAATGAATGTGTCTCCCTTCACTGTGCCTTTCCCTGCCGCTGCCACGCTCGCACTGCCAGAAACACACGTACACAACCATTGTGGTTTTCTTTTCCTTCAGGGAATGGTATCGTCACTCACCCAGTTTATCCCAGAAACCTGGGAGTCTTCCTTGGCCTCTTCTCCCCGCTGTTCCCCGTAAATCTGTTGCCAAAACCCTTGCCAGTTCTTTCTACATCCTTCCTTTCCGTTTTTTTCATCTCCATTGCCCTCACCCTGTTCTACCCCATCATCATCTTTTTTTTTTGCCTTTTCTGTTCTTGGAGTCCCACTCCAGCCCTTCCTGCCCCCTTCTCTGTGCGGTCCATTCGCTCTGCAGCCAGAGTGAGTAAGTTTTCTAATATGCTCTCTTGATTAAAATCCTTCAGAGACAGCACATTAACTACCCCAAAGATAAAATCCAGCAACCTTGGCTTGGCTTACGGTAGCCTTCATACAAGGTCCGGTCTGCGTCACCAGCCTGTTACAGTTCTCTTTCACTTCCTTGAACTGAACACAGTCTCTTTTGCTCTTAAAACATGGCAGCGCTTCTGTCTACGTCACTCTTCCTGGCTGATTTCCATTCAGCCTTCAGACTTCAGTTAAATATCATTTTCCTAACTCCTCTGGATATTTCTGCCTTGTGCCAGCAGAACTCTTTCTGTGCGACTCACCACCCTATACTGGAGGAGGCCGGAGGTCTTCTCTGGTCTGGGGCGTGTGCGTGATGGCAGCGACCATGAGAGATCAAAGTGCTGTGCTGTATAAATGCATCTGGCATTGAAATATACAAACCACACTTGACCCTTGAACAAAACGGTTTGAACTGCACAGGTTCACTTATGTGAAGATTTTTTGATAAATGCAGTACAGTTCTGTAAATGTATTTTTTAAGTTTATGTATTTGTTTTAAATGAGAGAGCGAGATGGGGCGCCTGGGTGGCTTAGTTGGTTAAGCGTCCGACTTTCGCTTAGGTCATGATCTCGCGGTTCGTGGGTTCGAGCCCCGCGTCGGGCTCTGTGCTGACTGACAGCTCAGAGCCTGGAGCCTGTTTCAGTTTGTGACTCCCTCTCTCTCAGACTCTCCCCTGCTCACGCTGTCTCTCTCTCCTGGAAATAAATAAAACATTAAAAAAAAAATTAAAAAAAAAATGAGAGAGCGAGCGAGCAAGCATGTTTGAAGGAGGCGCAGAGAGAGAGGGAAAGAGAATCCCAAGCATGCTGTCAGTGTGGAGCCCAATGTGGGGCTCCATGCAGGGCTCGAACTCAGGAACCCTGAGATCATGACCGGAACTGAAATCAAGTTGCTTAATGGACTGAGCCACCCAGGTGCCCCTGTATTTTCTTATTCAGGATCATAAAAGCTGGCGTGAGTGCTCTACATGTTCAACGAATAAAGGAATAAATTGCTGTTGTCCTATTAGGGTGATTAGAGCTACTTTGAATTGATTCTGCATTTTGAAAGTAAATTTAATTTTCAGATTTTCTGTGTTTGAATATAGGTTGGGAGAAGCCGTGGCTACTGTGCGACTGGAGGGGGGCTGCGTGGTGCCTCAGCATGGATGGCTACGTGGTCCTGAGGGCGATTGGAGAGGGCTCCTTCGGCAGAGCTCTTTTGGTTCAGCAAGAAAACAGTAATCAGATATTTGCCATGAAGGAAATAAGGCTTCCCAAGGTACCTCCTGAGGCAATTCGCTCATGGTGAAGGTGTACATGCAACTTGTCCAGGGCAATAAGTTCTTGAGGTTTTACATGGAATCGCTTTTGCGAGCAAAAGATGTAATGGGTTTATTCTTTAGCTTTATAAGGTCTTGATGTATGTATGTATTTTAAGTTGAATTTATTAAGTAATGTCTGCACCCAATGTGGGGCTCAAACCCATGACCCCGAGATCAAATGTCAGATGCTCTTCCGACTGAGCCAGGCTGTCTTGATATATTTTATGTGGATTTTTGGATATTGTAATTAACAATAAGGGAGAAAAATAGTCTAGGTGGCGATTGCTGTTTATTTTATCTCAATGAATACTTTGTAATAATTTCCAATTTTGCGTACCTAAGAGGAGGGAATCTTTGCCAACGGCAGCTCAGGTGCCAGATTAATGAAAATGAAGCATAAAAATACAATGAAGGGCAAAAACCTAGCACGCTAACCTTTGGTCTCAGGAAGCCTATTCTGTGGCTCAGTTTTGGGTTTTGTTTCCCTGTAAGATGAGGAAGGTGCTGACTTAACTGGTGTTTATCATAGTTGTCATGGAAAAGCAACTGGGCCATGGAAGCTGCTTGATAATGTCTTGATCAATCTTTTAAAAAGATATTTTAATAAAATTCTCAGAATTGTATTTCCCCACTGCGTTCTTGACCTCGTTTAGTGATTCTCAGGTGGGCTTCAGAGACACCTGGAGGTTAAAACCCAGATGGCCACCCCCTCTCCCCCCAGCCTCTGGCTGAGTAGGTCCCGCTGGGCCTGTGAATTTGCATTTTTAGGGAGTTCCCAGGCGATGGCGGTACCGGTCTGAGAACTCTTGTGCAAGCATGCAGTCGATGGCCTTTCTTCATTGAAAGATATAAGTCATTCAGGAGAGTAAGTGAGGCCACAAACAGCTTTGGAAGCTTCTTTTGTAAATCGTCTCCCATCCTGACTGCAGAAACACATCAGTCTCCTTTGTCGTCTGGGCCAGTGGTCTGGAAACATGATGCAGACCTTAAAACACGACAGCCCCAGGTTTTCCTTAAAGATATACTATTGTTAATGGCATCCTGGCTCACAAATTCAATTATGCTTAGGCTCATGTTAAAAATTTTTTTTAATGTTTATTTATTTTTGAGAGAGAGAGAGAGACACACACACAGAGACAGAGAGACAGAGCACAAGCGGAGGGGGGGCAGAGAAAGAGGGAGACAGAATCTGAAGCAGGCTCCAGGCTCTGGGCTGTGAGCACAGAGCCCAAGGAGGACTTGAACCCACCGACTGTGAGGTCATGACCTGAGCCGAAGTCAGACCCTTAGACGGAGCCACCCAGGCATCCCTGTTAGGCTCATGTTAAAACTGGTTTACATTCTACACTTGCAAGGACATTAGGGGTCAGCTCAAGCATGCAAAATATAGCCGTAATTGAAAATCACCACTTTTTCTCTTAGAGTTTGATAAACGTAAGTTGGGTCAAAGTTCAGTGCTGTAAAACTACATCTAGCATTGAAGTATACAAACCACACCTGACCCTTGAACAACACAGGTTTGAACTGCATGGGTCCATTTATAAAGATGCCTTTGATAAATACAGTCCAGTATAAATGTATTTTTTTCTCTCTTGTGACTTTCTTAATAATATTTTCCTTCCTTTAGCTTACTTTATTGTAAAAATACAGTATATAACACATAAAACATATAGCATATATGTTAATTGACTGTGCATGTTATTGGCAAGGCTATTAGTGGTTACATTTTTGGGGAGTCAGGTGTCACATGTGGATTTTCACCTCTACAGGGACCATTACCTCTGACCCCTGTGTGGTTCAAGGTCAACTGTATACTGTAATGTTGTAAAAGTATCTGTTTTAAAATGAAGTATTACATTTATGCTGTTTAAAATCTTTTTCCAGTCTTTCTCTGGTACCCAGAATTCTAGGAAGGAAGCTGTTCTGTTAGCCAGAATGAAACACCCCAACATTGTTGCCTTTAAAGAATCATTTGAAGGTAAATATGAATTCCCCCAAATGCACGCAATGTGAAATTTGATTTACGACCACCAGCCTTTCCTAAAGAGTCTTCTTTTTGTTTTAGCTGAGGGACACCTGTACATTGTGATGGAATATTGTGATGGAGGGGACCTAATGCAGAAGATTAAGCATCAGAAAGGAAAGTTGTTTCCTGAAGATACGGTAAGAGACAGACTTACATAGTTTCTCTCAAGGTTCAGAAGCAAACTTTCCTCGTAAAATTTGTAGAAGTTCAAATAAAGGCATTGTACCTATGATTCACTATGGGATACACATAGTGTATCAGATAGACTATGATACCTGATACACTAGTTAGAAACAGCTCATTTCCATATCAGTGCTACAGTTTTGTGTTCAAGATCTGGCTGCTTGAGATATTTTTAGGAAGTTAAATAGATATGTTGATAAAATACCAACATTAAAAACATTTTTTTTTTCTCTTAAAGAGAGAGAGTACAAGTGAGGGAGGGGCAGAGGGAGAGAGAGAGAATCTTTAGCAGGCTCCACACTCATCGCAAGGCTGACGTGGGGCTTGATCCCATGACCCTGGGTTCATGACCTGAGCCGAAATCAAGAGTCAGACTCTCAACAGACTGAGCTCCCCAGGCACCCCTGTTTATGAAATATCCAGGAATGAAACTTCTGTGTTTAAAAGAATTTCAAAATTATCTGATTCATTTTTTGTCCTACATATTTAAAATTTACAGTTGTGTTGTACTGAAATTTTAGAAGGTGGATGGATTTATTTTGCATTACAGAATCATCCAGATGAAGTATAAATTCCTTTTTCTTGAGAGTACCTACTCTCACTCTTTTTCCTTTTACATCTTAACACATCCTCTTAAGTCTAGTACTTCCTGCCTTTTTAATGGAAACTTGTATATTAAATACTATTGAAATGAATTGACTAAGGAAAGTATTTAAATTTTTTAATGTTTTTTATTTATTTCTGAGAGAGAGAGACAGCATGAGCAGGGGAGGGTCAGAGAGAGAGACGGAGACACAGGATCTGAAACAGAATCCAGGCTCTGAGCTAGCTGGCAGCACAGAGCCCGACGCGGGGCTTGAACCCACAAGCTGTGAGATCATGAGCTGAGCAGAACTCAGATGCCCAACTGACTGAGCCACCCAGGCACCCAGAAAATATTTAAATAAACAACCTTGATGAGATTTAGTTTGATTTAGGGTATAATGCATGTTATGAAGGTAAATATTTTTCATTTAGAAGTTGTCGTATTAAAAATATGGGTTCCAGAGAAGGAGGAAGGACGTCAAAGGAATGAATTTCCATAGCAAAAAAGAAAAAAAAATTGGGGCACCTGGGTGGCTTAGTCAGTTAAGCATCTGACTTCCACTCAGGTCATGATCTCTCTGGTGAGTTCTGCTGCTGAGTTCAAGCCCCGCATGGGGCTCTGTGCTGACAGCTCAGAGCCTGAAGCCTGCTTCGGATTCTATGTCTCCATCTCTCTCTGCCCCTCCCCAACTTGTGCTCCGTCTTTCTCTCTCAAAAACAAATAAACATTTAAAAAAAAGAAATCAGTTTGACATTTAAACATAGGCACATGGAAATTTTGACTAGTATTGACTGGGGATTTATGAGCAGAAAATGCTGACCTCACAGGATTGTTGACAATAGAATGAAATCTTTTAATGTTAACATATGAACATTCTGACAAAGTAAATGAAAATATGACATAATAAATTACAAAAATTAGTAGTGTACTTATTCCTTAGTGGTGAACTATCTTTATATATATATTTAAGAAAAACTTTTATTTGGTTGAATTCAAGAAAACCATAGTGAGAGTTTTATTGAGCTAAGTTGTTATTTAGAGCATATGTAAGATGATGAAACATGGGCTTCACAGTTTTTCTGAATTTCTCCAGGCAACATTGACTCTTAGTTGAACTATGTAATTTTTAGGAGTTCTGTATTTACATTATGGAAACCCCAGGTCAACTAAGGCCTAGAGCCTATTCTTTGGGGTTTGGGCTTAACACGAACCACTTAGTGCATTTCTGCAATTATTGCGACCTTTTTTCTTCCAGATACTTAATTGGTTTACACAAATGTGCCTTGGAGTAAATCACATTCATAAGAAACGTGTGTTACACAGAGATATCAAGTCCAAGGTAAGTGGACTACCTTGTGGGGCCTAAAAGCAAAAACAGAAACACAAACTATTCCACTCAGCTTTTTTTCTGTTTTATTCTGCCTCCTTCTGGGACATTTTTAGTTAGCTTAGAAATATTTCTCAACCTAACGTTTATCTGAGCCAAGTAAGGTACTACCTGAGAACGATCATGAAATCTCTTTAGTAGTATCTGTTACTATGTTCCATGCTCTCTTCGCCACTGCTAACTGCAACCGTATGCTCTCTGGTGGAAGATGGTTGAGACCTGGGCCTGCCACACGGAGTCACCCTGACACAGGCTCCCAGGTGGTCCATCAGGGTCTGCTGATACAGTCTCACACTCACTTGTTTGATTCTAAGCAGGGATCCTGAATTCCCAAGCAGCGGAATATGTAGCTGTCAAGAGGGTGTCTTGACCTTTTTTGTGTTCCACTCAGGGACTTAGCTGTCAGCATCCCTCCCCTTAATCTCTGTCCTCAGTGTGCTTTGAAAGACAGCTTCTCAGGAGGTCTCTGCTTCTGTGTGAATGATGGAAGACGTAATCTGAGCTCTTCTTTTTTAATGCAGAATATCTTCCTCACCCAAAATGGAAAAGTAAAACTGGGAGATTTTGGATCTGCCCGTCTTCTCTCCAGGCATGTAATTCTCTTCTGTGGTAGTGACAGCAATCAAAGCGTCCATTCTTCAGGAATGCTCCCTAACCGTTCTTTGCCTCTTTATGGTTTCAGTCCTATGGCGTTTGCTTGTACATATGTGGGAACACCTTATTACGTGCCCCCAGAAATTTGGGAAAACATGCCTTATAACAATAAAAGGTAAGTCATGGACTTAATTTGATGCAAGCATCACTGCTTGGCGACTGGCACTGCGGCCTTCCGGTGAAGTTTGGTTTTTAAAAACTACATATTTGAAAGCATTGGAGAATGCCCAGGCTTCTAGATGAAAGTTCTGGTTTCCCAGCTGTTTGAATCGGAGCTGAAAGGAGCCAAAAATAAATGTCTAGAGGCTGTGTGAATGATAACACCGCTCCTCACACTCTGCTGTGCCTGCTTTAAAAAAATCCCAAAGCACAGGTTACAAGCCTGTCATTTCCATCAGAATGTCTGGGGGTGGGAAGCAGGCATCCGTAATTTTCCAGGATCACCAGATGATTCCAAAGTGCAGCAGAATTTGGGAACCACTGGGTTATGTCAGTGAGTTAATGTTACAGGACTGGATAATAAACACTTGACTGATGGGTTAGTTAATTATCAGGAGAGAATATTAAGGCCTTAAGATTTAAAAGATAATATTTTTCTGAATACAAGTAACACGTGCCCGTTGATGGAGTGGATGAGCAGGGAGAATTTTGGAAATAGATCTACAAGAAAGGATACGGCTGTCACCACTCTTACCCTGCTATTAATAACATTTGGGTATTTTTTCTATCTATTCACTTCCCCCCTAAACCTAGTTTATGTACTCTATATACAACTTGGCTCCTCCTTTTTGTTTACATTATGTCACATTCATTTCACCACATATTTAAACTCTTCAGAAATATTGTTGATTTAATTATATATTTCCAATTTTCAGTATCACAAACAGTATTGTGATTAATATACCTGTTGTGCATAAATATAGGTCATTATTATCGATCACCTTTCTGGCATGAATTCGTAGAAGTAGAAACACCTAATGGCTCTTGTTGCCTTCTATGGAGTTGATTTCTGGGAAGGTATGATAATCCATACTGAATAGGTTCCTTTAAGAGTAAAACTGAGTGAATTGGGAATAGAACAGCAGTCAAGAAACTTACAGGGACAGTTGGGGAAATCTGAGCCTGGACAAATATTCAATAATATTATTGAATTAAGGTTACATTTCTTGGGTGTGATCATGGCTTTGTGTTTATAAGGGAGAGTATCCTTGCTCTGAGGAGATACATGCTGATGTGTTTAGGGGCGAAGGCTTTGAGGTCTGCTGTCTTTTCTTCAAGAGGTTCAGATTTATATGGTTGCAACGGCTTGCATACGTGGCAAATGTTAACAGCCGGGGAGTCTAAGAAACCATGCGTGCATTTACTTTAGGTTTGAAAGTTAAAAAAAAATCAAAAGTTGGGGTAAATGGTTGATCAAAGCCATTAGTTAAAATGCAAAGGAGTTTTGGAAAAATGGAAAAAGTCTGGGGGTGTGACAGCTAAGCAGTGAGAGTGGTGTAGGAAGAGAGGATGCTTACTTAGTGTGCAGGAGGGTGGGCGTGTGGGGCAAACCAGAGAAGTCTTTTCTGATTTTTGAAGAACTGTTTAGTGGAGGAATGAGTCGGCACGTTTTCTTTGTTAGGAACATAGAGCTAACACGGGGTGATGGGGGGGAGGTGGTGAGGGTTCCCAGGAGATGCACATTTTAGTTTATGATGAGGAAGATGGCTGTCCCATAGAGCCAGCCCGGGATTGGAGAGCGGGAGGGGGGTGGGCTGTGCCCAAGGCAGAGCACTGTTCCTCAGGGCCTGGGGCTCTGCATGGTTGTGAGTGGGAGCCTCAGTGCATGACTTCCAGACTCCTTCTTCTAGACTCCTTCTTCTATTAATCACAAACAGTATTGTTTGTCCACAGATCCACGCTCTTGTAACACATGCTAATGAAATCACACCGGAACCACCCTGCTTTGGAGGGCTAGGTGCTGGGGAGCAGAGAGTTATATTGTGAACATTCCTGTTAGTAAATATCTAAGTGTTAGAGCAAACTTACCACATATTTAATTTTTTATTTTTTTATAATGTGTTTTATTTTAATCTCTGAGAATTACTTGGGATATTTATTCTTATTAAAGGTAATTTTTCATTTTTCTTTTTTTATATTTCATATAGTCACTCATAACACATTTGTCATTATGTTGCTTCTTTATGCTTCTAGTGACATCTGGTCCCTGGGATGCATTCTGTACGAACTCTGTACCCTTAAGCATCCAGTAAGTATGGTGTGCAAAGTGGAAAATCTGGCTATATCCTCAGGAATGTGCCAGATCCCACTTGGCAGTCTGCTTCCCTAGGACGATGTAGGAGTGCTGACCGCATGGACTCACTCTTTGGCCTTCCATCTTGTTCTTCCCTCTGGCTCACAGCTGGCACCACGTAGGTAACTGCCTTGTGGCCTCCCCACCATGCCCCTCACTCCATAAAAGCTGGGGGTTAAGGTCTGCATAGCTGTGGAGAAGGGGCAGAGAATAGTTGTGTAGTGCCTGGATCCACCTCCCGCCTCACCAGGTCCCCTCCATGGCCCCCATCTGTAAGTTACTTGGCATAAAACTCTGTGTAAATGGTAGGGAGTGGCTTGCTTCGTTTTTTGGTACTAAAGTACCTTCTCAGTCTGGAGGATACATTACTGACCCTCCTCCAGCTTCTAACAGATGAATTCATACACAAGTTTTCATTCCATCGGCATCACCTTTGCCTTGAGCCCCTTTTGTAGCCTATACTGATAGGAAATTTCCATTATTTGGTTTTTATAGTTTTATATTTAGCTTGCCTGCCTTCTTTCCTTCCTTCCCTCCTTCCTTCCTTTTTCCTGCTATTCTCAATTTTTTTGTGTTTGTAAAATATATATAACATAAAAGGTACCATTTTAAGTGGCATTGATTACTTCACAATATTGTGCAATCATCACTACTACCTATTTGCAAAACTTTTCCGTGGCCCCAGACAAGAAACTGTGTACCCATTAAACGATCCCTCTCCCTCCCCACCAGCCCCTGGTAACCTCTAATCCACTTTCTGTCTCCATAAATTTGCGTATTCCAAATATTTCATGTAAGTGGCATTACACAGTGCTTTTCCTTTTGGGTCAGAATTTCCTTTCTATGACTGACTATTCCATTGTGTGCTTATACCATGTTTTGTTTATCCATTCATCTGTTGTTGGACATTTGGGTTATTTTCACCTTTTGGCTATTGTGGAAAAAATATTTTTGTGTTTATTTTTTTAAGATATTTTAAGAAACAGTTTTGCAAAAAAGAGGTTAAATAACTTGCCCTACTTATCTAGCACTTATTTATTACACAGAACTAACAATACAAGTCTCAATTAGGCCTTAGCCTTCAGTGGCAATAAATTCTGTCCTTTGGGCACAGATTGAAACTTGGCTCTAACCAAGCATTTTTTAATCTTTAATTTTTAAAATTTTAACTGAAATATGGTTGACATAGAGTCTCATATTAGTTTCAGGTGTACAACATGGTGATTCAACAGTTCTGTACATTACAAAATGCTCATTGTAACTGTAGTTACCATCTGCCACCGCACAAAGTTATTAGAGTATCATCGACTATAAGCCCTATGCCGTACTTTTCCTCCCCGTGACTTTCATACCTGGAAGTCTGTGCCTCTTAATCCCCTTCACCTATTTCACCCGTAAAAGCATCTTTACGGACACGCTTGAGAATGTATGAGACTGAATGATGGAGAAAAAGCTTTTGCCACCACTGGGTAAAAGCAACTCACACTCAAGGCATGTGCTATTAAGAGGCTGTCTTCCTTGGATATATGTGGCTTATAACGCGAACTGCATAATTATAACAGTTTGGGAAACCTTAACAAATGGTGATGTCTGGGCCTATGCCAGACTAATGGAATTAAAATCCCTGAGTATGTCTGGACAGTAGTAGTTTTAAAACAGATAGTTCTAATATGTAGTTCAAGTGGAAAACCACCGTTGTATACAAATAAAATTATTTTTAAAATACCAGTATCTTATTTATAATTATATTCTTTATTTCCCTGATTTTGTCTCTTTTCTTTTGGTAAACTTTCACATACATGTTTGTATTTTGTCTAGCGAGAATAAGAACTCAGGAGTGTAAGGCCTTGATATTTGACACAGTCTGCTCATCTGCTTTGAGGCAAAAGTAGTTCTCAAACCTATAGGAAAGGCAGAAACCTGGTATAATGGTCCCAAAGCCTAAGACAAAGCAGATTCACTCGTATTTTTTACTATCTGAATTTGCCCCTTGTAATATGTTGATTTTTTTTCCTTTTCCCTATTTTCACTTGTATATTTCATCAGTAGGGCAGTACCCTTCCAAGGTGGAATGCCATGTTCTTGAATGAGTATTACCGGGGCTAACTAACATCTAATCTTCATTCCAGTGTTATTCTGGCAAGTCATTTGGTATCCCATTCTACTGCTTATCAAATTTTAATAGCTACTTTGATGGCATGAAAGTGAAAAGGGATTTGGCAGTAGAAGTTTAAAGCTGGAGAAGTCTGGAGTGTGATTCTCAAAGGGGGAGGCCTTGGGTATTCTGAGGTTCAAAGGGATGCTACACTTATCATAAGGCTGTCAGTACCGTTGCCTTCTTAAGCTACATGTGTGTGTTACTTTGATTTTTAAAATATGTTTAAAATGTGTTATCTGCAAACACGTTGATTGTGAGTGAGAGAGAACCCAAGGCTGGCACTGATGCTTACCTTTCTTCTGAACCCACCCTAAGATTTCGAAGAGTACCTCAAAGACCCCTCCCCACCCTGCCAGGAAGAAAAATGACCAAGCAGCAAATTCATTTATAAAGTTAAAATAATTCATAAGAATTCAGCTACGCTGATGATTTCTTACTTCTGCTCTTCCCTTGTGTCTTCTCTTACAGTTCAGTTTTACCTTTTAGTTTCAGGCAAATAGCTGGAAAAGTCTCATTCTCAAAATATGTCAGGGGTCCCTGAGGCCACTGCCGCCTCAATACTCCTGTGAGCTGCAGCAGCTGATCAAGCAGATGTTTAAAAGGAACCCCTCACATCGCCCTTCCGCTACAACGCTTCTGTCCAGAGGCTCCTTGGCTCGGCTTGTCCACAAGTGCTTGCCCCCAGAGGTATGATACATGCTGGACGACTGTGAACAGGTTTTGAGTGTGGTAAAATGGTTTGTTATCTTTTAAATGCACTGACATGTTGTACGTGCTTGTAAAGATTCAAATAATGCAGAAGTGTATTAAAAAATACGCCCTTTCTTTCTTTTCTTCCCTCCCTTCCACTGTGCTGATCCCTGAGAATAATCACAGGGAGAATTTGTGTAAGCTTTCAGATCTTTTTCTAGACCTATAGAAATATGTACTTGTGTGCCTAAATGATATGTATTTTCTAAATGGCATTATTCTTTGTCTTTTTTCCTTAAAAATTAAAAAAAAATTAATGTTTTATTTATTTCTGAGAGAGAGAGAGAGAGAAAGAGAGCTTGAGCAGGGATGGGTCAGAGAGAGAGGGAGATACAGGATCTGAAGCAGGCTCCAGGCTCTGAGCTGTCAGCACAAAGCCTGATGCAGGGCTTGAACCCACAAACCACGAGATCATGACCTGAGCCAAAGTCGGACGCTCAACTGACTGAGCCACCCAGGCACCCCTAAAATATTTTTTTAAATGTTTATTTATTTTTGAGAGACAGAGACAGAGTGTTTGGGGAAGGGCAGAGAGAGAGAGGGAGACATAGAATCCAAAGCAGGCTCCAGGCTCTGAGCTAGCTGTCAGCACAGAGCCCAATGAGGGTCTTGAACTCACAAACTATGATACCATGACCTGAACCAAAGTCAGCCTCTCAACTGACTGAGCCACCCAGACCCCCCGGCATTTTTCCTTTTCAACTGTAAATAGAACCATGGGGAAGAATGTTGATAATCAAGTGACATTATGGCAATGTCTATGGAAAACCATATTCCACATCTTTAAATTCTCTACTTTAAATTTTCAGATCATCACAGAATATGGTGAGCAAGTATTAGAAGAAACCAAGAATTCTAAGCATAGTGCACCAAAGAGAAAAAGTAAGAATTTTGGAAAGCTTATTTTTTGCTAAGTCTCTTTTAAAATGTAGTATAACAAAAAAAGAAAAATATGATTTTCAAGTTACTAGAGACAATTTCAGAGCTATTCCTGAAAATCAAAAATTTCTTATTGCTATTTCTGGTGTAATTCTGTACTGACTTATATATTTAGTTGGCTAGGAATCAAAAGGCCTAGTTTGGAGATTTTAGGGATGTAAAGATTGTTCTCTGCCTGGGAATCTAACCATGAAAGTACAACATTAATCTTCCAGGAAATTATTCCCAGGTTTCCAAAGAATCATCTGGTAAACAAAACTTTAAAAACAGAACCTTTTCAGAAGTTGGAACTGTCCCCATAATAGCCACGCATAATTTCCATACATCAGTCCTGAACAAATTTCAAACGTAATTTATTGTCTCTTTGGAAGTTGTCATCTCTTAATTTTTTCAAAGCTGTTGAAAAAATGGGGGCCGTGTCTGATGTACTCACTGTCATATCCTCATCTCCTGTCATCACAGATGCTCAATAGCAGTTTTTAAAAATGTTGAATGAATGAGGATGAACATGGAAGGCAGGGCTCAGCCAGGGACAATCAGCCACTCTTACCGAAGGGACATGGTTCTGCAAGTACCTTGGGAGGGAAAAAGCAGCTCCCTTTTTTTTTCCTCCACATTTTTATTTAAATTCTAATTAGTTAACATATGGTGTAATACTGGTTTCAGGAATAGAATTTAGTGATTCATCACTTACCTACAACACCCAGTGCTCATCCCAACAAGTGCCGCCCTCAGTACCCATCACCCATTTTGCTCACCCCCCCACCCCCCCTCCAGCAATTCTCTGTTCTCTATGGTTAAGAGTCTCTCTCTTTTGGGGCGCCTGGGTGGCTTAGTCGGTTAAGCGTCCGACTTTCGCTTAGGTCATGATTTCGCAGTTCGTGGGTTCGAGCCCCATGTCGGGCTCTGTGCTGACTGCCAGCTCAGAGCCTGGAGCCTGTTTCAGTCTGTGACTCCCTCTCTCTCTGACCCTCCCTGCTCATGCTGTCTCTCTCTCTCTCTCCTAGAAATAAATAAAACCTAAAAAAAAAAATTAAAAAAAAAAAAAGAGTCTCTCTCTTTTAAAATTTTTTTAAAAAATATTTATTTATTTTTGAGAGAGAGGCAGACAGAGCATAAGCAGGCGAAGGGGCAGAGAGTCCGAGACAGAATCTGAAGCAGGCTCCAGGCTCCAGGCTGTGAGTGCAGAGCCTGACATGGGGCTCAAACTCAGGAGCAGTTAGGTCATGACCTGGGTCGAAGTTGGATGCTCAACTGACTGAGCCACCCAGGCGCCCTGAGTCTCTTTCTTTTTTAAAAAATGTTTATTTATTTTGAGAGAGAGAGAGAGCAAGTAGGGGAGGGGCAGAGAGAGAGGGAGACAGAGAATCTGAAGCAGGCTCCACACTGCCAGCACAGAGCCCCCACGCAGGGCTTGAACTCACTAACCATGCCATCATGATCTGAGCTAAAATCGAGAGTCAGATGCTTAACTGACTGAGCCCCCTGGGTGCCTGGAAAGATCAGAGTCTTTTATGGTTTGCCTCCCTCTGTTTTTCTTTTCCCTTCCCGTATGTTCATCTGTTTTCCTAAATTCCACATATGAATGTAGTCATATGGTATTTGTCTTTGACTGACTTATTTCACTTAGCATGATACTCTAACTCCACCCGACATTGCAAACAGCAAGATTTCTTTTTTTTTTTTAATGTTTATTTAGTTTTGAGAGATAGAGAGAGAGAGCATGAGCAGGGGTGGGGTAGAGAGAGAGGGAGACACAGAATCTGAAGCAGGTATCAGGCTCTGTGCTGTCAGCACAGAGCCCAAGGTGGGGCTCGAACCCAGGAACTATGAGATCATGACCTGAGTTGAAGTTGGACACCTAACCAACTGAGCCACCCAGGCAGCTCGCAAATGGCAAGATTTCATTCTTTTTGCTGGCTCAGTAATATTCCATTATATGTACACCACATCTTCTTTATCCATTCATTAATCAATGGACATTTGGGCTCTTTCTGTAGTTTGGCTGATGTAAATAAGGAAGCAACTCTCTTCTTATGAGGGGTACCTATTCACCTGCTTTAGGGAAAGCACAGACTCCATAGCTATAGCCTGAGCTGAAGATGATAATGACCTTCCAGGTATGCAGAGTATTTTACTCCTAATGCTTCAGTGGGCTGGGATAAGTGCATGATGACGCCCTACCTTTCAGATGTTAACATTAGGAACAAAACAGCAGAAATAGCCTCTTTTTTAATTACAAAAGCTTGGTACCACTATTCAGGCTAATGCTTTGGCCCTTTGACTTTAAAAACTACATTTGTCTTCACTTGTCTTTCAAACTTTATGCAAATCACATTAAGAACTTAAAAATGTGAGCCTTTAGGTGCTTTCTCTTCCTACCATCTCTTTTCTTTTGTAGCAGACCCCAGCAGAATCCGGATAGCTTTGGAAAATGAGGTAACCATAATGGTAAGTGCTTTCCTTATGCGGGTACCATCCGGTGCTATGAGATGCTTGTGAGACTGGGACCTGGTCTGTCGCGGCCAGTAGCTTTTCATCCTTTGGCGCGTGAGGTCATTGGTGGCTGTTGACCTGCCCTGCCAGCCGAGCTGGTTTAGATCACCGGTCATTGGTTCATTTGCTTTATTTTTTTCTTTTCATTTTTTCTTTTTCTTTTCTTTTTGCCCCAAACCCGTTTCTTCATTTGGATTCTTGATGACAAGTGGCTTCAACATAGATGTGAGAGAACTTTGTTCTGCTTTCCATCATGAAGATCTTGTTTTAGTCTGGCTTTGGATTGGTTCTCATCGTGGCAAAACACATGTCACATAGAATTTACCATTCCAGCCATTTTGAAGCATACGATTCAGCAGCTGCAATTACAGTCACAATGTTGTGCAACCATCAACACGCTGTGTTTCCAGTGCTTTTTCATCACCCGTTACCGAAACTCCGCCCATTGTACAGTAACTCCCCTTTCCTCCTCGCCCTGCACAGCCACCCCAGCTCCTGGTGACCTCCGTTCTACTTTCTGTCTCTATAAATGTGCCTGTTCTAGGTGTTTCCTAGGAGTGGAATCATACAATATTTGTCTTTTTGTGTCTGGCTTCTTTTGCTTAGCATAGTGTTTTTAAAAGTTCATCCATGTTACAGGCTGTATTAGAATATTTTCCTTTCTATGGCTACATAATACTTAGATCTCTAGTTTGATCTTGACATTTTTCTGTTCAGGAACTTTTGGTGCCTCCCCATTACCCGAGAAAGCAAGTTGACATTTTTCAGCCTGGCATTCACGGTCCTGTTTGTCTTCTTTTGTTCTGGGTGCTGGGAGCTCTTTGACCTAAAGCTGCAGTCAAGTCCTGAGTAGGACTTGGATCCGCTGACCAGCTCAGTAACCTGTGTCCTACTGCCGATGCTTTTTTCTTCCTTCAACAGTTTAGTCAATCTTTTAACTCCAGATAGAAAAAATGTTGCGCTAACAGCAAATTTTTCTATTTATGGAATGTACTAGTAATTAAACTTGTTAATTTTTGGAATGGAGATTTGGCCATAAATAAACAACAGCATTCCACCATTACATTGACAAATGGGATAGATTCTGCCCCTGTACTTTGTTTTTTAATTTTTGCGGGAATATCTATTTTTTTCCCCAGCTTGATTGAGGCATAATTTATAAGCAATAAAATTTGCCTATTAGTACAGAGTTTGATGAATTTTGGAAATTTTATACAGTCCTATAACCACCACCACAATCAAGATCTAGAAATCCCAGCCCCTTAAAAAGTTTCCTCAGGGCCCTTTGCAGACAATTCTGGCTCCTGTTGTAGGTGACCACCACTGTCTTTTTATTTTTTGAGTGTATTTATTTATTTTGAGAGAGAGCGAGAGCGAGAGTGAGAGCACAAGTTGTGGAGGGGCAGAGAAAGAGAGAGGGAGAGAGAGAGAATCCCAAACATTGGTGTGGAGCCCAATGCAGGGCTCGAACCCATGAACCATGAAATCGTGACCTGAGCTGAAGTCAGACACTTAACTGAGTCACCCAGGTGCCCTCACCACTGTCATTTTAATACCTACCTATAATGGGCCTTTCTATGTGTTCTTGCAAAATGAAGAGGGGGCTAAACGTACGCAGAGAAGAGAGAGCCAGAAGGTCAGGGAACGGAAGAGCTGAGGTAGGGAGAAGGTCCGGGCAAGCTGGCAGGACGTGGTGGCCGGGGGCCAGGGCTGTGGTGCGCGGCCTGGCGGCAGGGGTGCGGCCGGTGCGCGCCTTGGCGGGCAGAAGTGGGGGCCGGGTGCGGGGCAGGTGCGGGGGCTTGCGCGGGGCGGGTGCGGGGCCGGTGCGGGGCAGGTGCGGGGCTGCGGGGCAGGGGTGCGGGGCTTGGTGCGGGGCAGGGTGTGCGGGCCGGGTGCGGCCGGGGTGCGGGCAGGGGTGCGGGGCTGGGTTGGGCTGAGCCTTGGTGCGGGGCAGGTGCGCGGGCTTGGTGCGGGGCAGGGGTGCGGGGCCGGTGGGGGCCGGGTGCGGGGCCGGCTTGGTGCGGGCAGGGTGCGGGCCGCGGGCGCTGGGTGCACGGCCTTGTGCGGGCAGGTGCGGGCTTGGTGCGGGGCAGGGGTGCGGGCCGGGTGGGGGCCGGGTGCAGGGGTGCGGGGTGCGGGGCAGGGGCGGGGCTTGGTGCGGGGCAGGGGTGCGGGGCTGGGGTGCGCGGCCTTGGTGCGGGGCAGGGGTGCGGGGCTTGGTGCGGGGCAGGGGTGCGGGGCTGGGGATGCCGGACAGGGGTGCGGAGCTGGGATGGGGTTGGAGGCTGCTGTCTCTAGAGCAGTGACTGCCAGTGGGAAAGGAGCATCAGATTCCCCTCAAGGCTTTTTTTTTTTTTTAATATTTTTTTAAGTTTATTTATTTATTGAGAGACAGAGAGGGAGAGATGAGGGGGGAGGGACAGAGGGAGGGAGAGAGAGAATCCCAAGCAGGCTCCAAACTGACAGCGCAGAGCCTGATGCAGGGCTCGGACTCACAAACCATGGAGTGAGATCATGACCTGATCTGAAGCCAAGAGTAAGATGCTCAACCAACTGAGCCACCCAGGCGCCCCTCCTCCCTTTTTTAAAGTGTATTCATTTATTTTGAGAGAGATACAGTGTGAGTGGAGGAGAGGCAGAGAGAGAGAGAGAGAGAGAGAATCCCAAGCAGGCCCTGCACTGCCAGCATAGAGCCTGATGTGAGGCTCAAACTCAGTAAACCACAAGATCTTGACCTGAGCCAAAACCAAGAGTCCCATGCTTAACTGACTGTGCCACCCAGGCATCCCCCTCAAGGCTTTTTTTTTTTTTAATGTTTTATTTATTTCTGAGAGAGAGAGAGACCGCGTGAGCAGGGCAGGGTCAGAGAGAGAGGGAGACACAGAATCTGAAACAGGCTCCAGTCTCTGAGCTGGCAGTCAGCACAGAGCCGGATGCGGGGCTCGAACCCACGAACCGTGAGATCATGACCTGAGCTGAAGTCGTTCGCTTAACCGACTAAGCCACCCAGGCGCCCCTCTCAAGGCTTTTAAAACTGCTCCTCACCACCACCCAGCCAAGATTCTGACTTCTTTGTCTACTGGGGGTCCTTAGCCATATGGGGAGAGAAGTTTGAGAGCCACTGTATAGAAATTAGGAACCATGTGGCAGCTACAGCCTACTGTTTATTTATTCAACGAATCATTGAGAACCTACACGCTGCAAACTGTCTAGTCACGGGCCATGTCCTACTCAAATATATGCAGATTTAGTGGCATCCAGACGGTGTGTTGCTATACATGAAATCAGAAGCTTAGATAATTTGGAAAAATACCGAATAGTGGGAACACCTTGACTATATATAGCCAGTTTATAAAAGATCTCACTTTGATATTCCAGCATGAAAAGCCCAACACAGCAACCCGTACTGGAAATTTTCATTACTCATTGCTTCTATAAAGACCCTTCAAATACCTCTGTGATTTTATATATCCTCTTCATATTTGCAAAGATCGTTATTAATAATTAGTAGTGGGTGTGATTTAATACATATAAATAGGTATGTATGTGGTTTTTAACTTACATACGTATGATGTATATGGCTTGTACATACAGTTTTATATGGGGTTCTATAGTTATTAAGGTTTTTTTAATTCACCAATCTTTATTTAAAATTAAGGTAGCTGACTTTTTATACCTTACCTTGTTTGTAGCAATTCAAGAATTGTTTAATCTTTATTTTTAATCTCTTTTAAAGCAAGGGGAAGAACAAGGTAGAAAGTCCAGCCACACGGATTTAGAAAGCATTAACAAAAATTCGGTCGACAATGCACTGAGGAGAGTAAATGAAGAGAAAGGTAAGTTACTCAAATTTGAATCATCGTATACGTGAGGAGCCAGGGAATATGGAAGGAATACTGATTTTCACTGTACTTGGTTGTATCATAAGCAAGTGGACTGGCAGATTTTTGTTTGCTTATCTAGTGATTTATTTAATGCCATACGAATATTTTATTACTCATAAAAAAAGAGAACAGTGTTTATTAATAAGAGCCTTTAGAAAAAACAGTATTTGTTGCAGTATCTACCATAGGAACCATGTACAAAAATATACAACCGCTCAGGGCTTCATTCTTCGTACAGTGTGTAAAATATACATATTTTTAAAAATACACTTTAATGATTAGCTTTACCTTTTCACTTGGAGGGTTGTTTTTTTTTTTTTCCATTCCCTTTACTACATAGACTTAGAAGAACATTGTGAGTGGAGGTGAAGAGAAAAGAAAGACTTCTGTATCGTTGTTGGAGTATATGTGTGCCTATCGTCGAATAAATAGTATGCTTACCAATCCTTTTTAACATTTTGAAATCAGATAAATCCGTCCATCTGAAGAAAGCCAGTTCACCAAGTCCTCTCAGGCGACAGTGGGAGAAAAACGTACCCAACACAGCTCTCACGGCTTTGGAAAATGCAGCCATCCTCCCCTCCAGGTTAGGGGCAGGGGATGTGAGAGGTCAGTAGTCTGACAGAATGGTGTTACTATAGAACATTAAAAAAAATTTTTTTTTAACGTTTATTTATTTTAGAGAGAGAGAGAGACAGAGACCGAGACAGTGCGAGTGGGGGAGGGGCAGAGAGAAGGAGACACAGAATGCCAAGCAGGCTGCAGGCTCTGAGCTGTCAGCACAGAGCCTGACACGGGGTTCAAACCCACAAACTGCGAGACCATGACCTGAGCTGAAGTCTGACGTTCAACCGACTGAGCCACTCAGGCGCTCCACCATACAACATTTTCTAGTGGTTGTTTAATGGGCTAGACGTTGTTCTTGTTTTTAATATCACCCTGTAAAAGATCTCTGGTGTCACACATCAGAGCAGTGCTCATGGAGGTGAGTGAAATAGATTTTAGTAGAGAGTAAAATATAATTAACTTAGCTTCAGATATGGTCTGGAAAATACATGCCGAAGGTCTTTTTTATGTGGCCCTAACTGTTACCTTTTCACAACTAGGTGGTTCTGTAATAAAGTATAATGAAAATCGCACCCGTAAGCAGTGGCTCAAAGAGACTCCAGAAACTTTGATGAACATCCTCAAGAATGCTGATCTCAGCCTGGCGTTTCAAACGTACACAATATATAGACCAGGTGACTCAAGTCTATTATGTAACCGTGAAAACCCTTTGATTTTTTTTTTTTTAAGTGTGGTAAAATATGCAAAGACTAAAATTTACCATGTATGCCATTTTTAGGTGTACAGTTCGGGGGCATGAAATACATGTATGCTGTGCAGCCGTCACCACCATCCATCTCTAGAATTTTCCCCATTTTCCGAATCTGAAATCCCATACCCATTAAATAATTTCCCATTCACCACTCCAAGAGACTTTGATTTTGAAGTTACAAATGATTTTATTTAAAAAAAATTTTTTTTAATCTTTATTTATTTTTGAGAGAGAGATAGACAGAGTATGAGTTGGGAGGAACAGAGAGAGAGACACACACAGAATCCAAAGCAGGCTCCAGTCAGCACATAGCCCAACTCGGGGCTTGAACCTATGAACTGGGAATTCGTGACCTGAGCTGAAGCCAGAT
The DNA here is from genome assembly GCA_017311185.1 of Proteles cristata cristata. Lineage (NCBI taxonomy): Eukaryota > Metazoa > Chordata > Mammalia > Carnivora > Hyaenidae > Proteles > Proteles cristata. Next base: position 23,383 of record JAESUZ010004376.1, read on the forward strand.
GCTTAACTGACTGAGCCACCCAGGTACCCCAAAAGTTATAAGTGATTTTAAAGTTATGAAATCATTCATAACATTGTATTTTTTAGGTTTTCTTGGATATTTTTTAGCCAGTCTTGAGCTGTAATTAAGATTTCCCATGGAGCTTCATTACTTCTATTTAATTTTTATTTAAAATGTTTATTTTTGAGAGAGAGACAGAGACAGAGAGCGTGTGTGTGTGTGTGTGTGTGTGTGTGATAGCAGGGAGAGACAGAGAGAGAGAGGGAGACAGAAGATCTGAAGCAGGCTCCTCACTGACAGCACAGAGCCCAATTCAGGGCTTCAACTCACAAACCATGAGATCATGATCTGAGCCAAAGTCAAAAGCTTAAACTCGGTCTAATGAGCCACCCAGGCACCGCTTTATTACTTTTTATTGTTTATTTGTTTTCACAAGGTAGGACTACTTTGAAGAGTGGCCTGTTTTTACCATGCAAATATACCACTGCTTTACTGACTTTAGTTCTGACTCCATCATAGTAAACTTTGAGGCACTTCAAGATTTCTTTTGCTCTGTGCTTGAATTCTGCTGTATTGAATAGAGCTCAAGGAAGAGAAATAATTAGGATTTGATTTTTTTTTTACTGTTTCTACAGACATTTTCCCTAAAACTGTGCGAAATCACCTTTTATAATATTCTCTTTAGGAATCTAGACCAAAGCAGTGCATTAAAGGTGTCTACATGTGTGTACATGTGTGTGTAAGTTTGATCATTCAATTATTAAGGCACCATGCTAGGTTAAGATCTAAGACAAATTACGCCAAGTAAAGCATGTGACAATTCTCAACTGTATTTATTGTGACAGATTTAGTTGTATTTGTTTATTTGGTCAGTATTTATTGAGTGCCTAACATATTCTAGGTTAAGATTTAAAAAAAAAAAAAAAAAGAATAAAACCCAGTTCCTTGCCTGAAAGAGTGTGGGGGAGCGCGGCAGTCACATGAGCATTTTAGAGTATTGTAGGCGAATTGTAGAGGTGAATTCTGACAGAACTGCCCTGCAAGGTTCAGGAAGGTCAACGGTTGTGAATTTTGTTTTAGCAATTGTAGGTCCTGGAGTTTGTTTCTGGTCCAATGATGAAGGTTTTTGTCACTTTAGGAAAGTCACTGGTCAGAAAGTCTGCCATAGCAGGGTTTAACAAAGCCTTAGGCTGTGGGGCACCTGGGTGGCTCAGTCGGTTAAGCGTCCGACTTTGGTTCAGGTCATGATCTCACGGTTCATGAGTTTGAGCCCCACATCGGACTGTGTGCTGACAGCTCAGATCCTGGAGCCTGTTTCAGATTCTGTGTCTCCCTCTCTCTGACCCTTCCCTGCTCATGCTGTCTCTCTCTCTCTCTCAGAAATAAATAAAACATTGAAAAAAAAAGACTTAGCCCACATTTTTGTGTTAGGTTATTGTTGTGTGAGCAAAAATCGGCAAGCAGTTGCCATCTAGAAAATTTCTTGAAGGCACGTGTGTGGTCTCCGTTCTGGAATGTTCTTCCCCACCATTGGGAAACGTTGGGGGTGGGGAGCTGAAAGGGAAAACAACTGTTATACAACCATCCAAAGGTAACTGTAATAGAGGTTCTTATACTTGGAGGTTTTAAGTGTACTTTTCTGAATTCTTCTTTTGAAGCAAGAGCTATTTGTAAATTTAATACCCATACTGATGCTTCATCGGCCTGTTTTATGCCAGAAAGTATTCTGTTTAATGTGGGGAGAAGAAATACAGGGCCTGGCATTGTCCTTAGTTAGCCAGCAGTCGTTTGGAGTGTTTTAGTCCTATGTTCACTAAAGAAGTATATACTATTAAAATTGGCATAATTTCTGTTAATACTCCTCTTGAAGGATCAGAAGAGTTCTTGAAGGGCCCCCTGTCTGAGGAAACAGAAGCCCCAGACAGTGTGGATGGGGGCCACGATTCTGTCACTTTGGACCCAGAGAGACTGGAGCCTAGATTGGATGCAGAGGACACGTACGTTGGGATATATATACCTAGATGGCGGTAGCTGGCACGCGTGATTTACATTCTACCTTAATTTCAGGTTTAGCAAGAACTGGTTATATTACTTGACATCACAAACGAATATTTATATCTTGAATTTTTGTCTGGGATGGTAATATGTTACAGGATTATTATAGAATTCCTGATAGAGCCATGTTTTTGATTTTGATCCTTCCGCTTGGACTTCTTATTTTTTAACATGTAGCATTTTCTTTGCAAATGTTATGGAAACACAGAAGAAGCAAGTCCGTGGAAGGGATAACAGTGTTTTTTCTCTGTTCAGTTGCCTCATGGAGCTCATTTTTCAAAAACGTAAATATTGTGATGGTGGCATTCTGTTTTGAGCCACCAAAAAAAACAAAACAAAAAAAAAAATACTTGCTGTGCCCCTGACATGGAGGCTTAATATCCAGATTGTTTCTTCACAGGGATTTTGAGGAGGACGACGATGAGAGCCCTGACTGGGTGTCCGAACTGAAGCAGCGAGCTGGCTGGCAAGCAGTGTCTGATGGGTAGTGCCCAAGGAAGCGCTCCGCCGTCATGTGGCGTAGATGTTTAAAGTGAGGAATCCATGTTTGGAGGATATCAGTTCACAGGATGTGTATTTTTCTTTGGACACAGAATGAAGATGGGGAAACTGAATATTTAAACTGTTCCTGATTAGTATCACAAAGTTTAAAATATCTGTTAACTCACAGGTTTTTGGACTCAGAGAGAAGGTGTTGGAAGAATGGCTCTGAGCTTCCGGCTTGCGGTCAGAAGAGAAATGGGATGCTGCTGCTTACAGTTTGTGTGCTGGTGGGAGATTATTTAACCTCTTTGAGCCCCAGTGCCCACGCCTCTAAGATGAGGGTAATAATGCCTTCCTCATAGGGACGCTGACCATAGACCATGGCAGCAGCCCATAATGTTATTTCTGCGATTGTTATGATTTGTGTTTAATTGCTGCATAACTCTTTACATTTCCTAAAGGTTTGAGGATCAAAATAAATTTAATGAGACCATAATGAGGTAGTCCAGTCTTCCAGTAAGACCTATTTCTGGGTAGTGATCTATGATCTCCAATGATCTTCACCAGCAACTCGCCATCCTTTTTAAAAAATTTATTTATTTTTTTAACATTTTTATTTATTGTTGAGAGACAGAGCATGAACATGGGAAGCGCAGAGAGAGAGGGAGACACAGAATCTGAAGCCGGCTCCAGGCTCTGAGCTGTCAGCATAGAGCCCAATGCGGGGCTCGAACTCACAAACCACGAGATCATGACCTGAGCCGAAGTTGGACGCTTAACCAACTGAGCCACCCAGGCACCCCAACAACCCTCCATCCTTAAATACAGCCCCTCACAGGATGCACAGGAGCACCCAGGTCAACGGATCGGCCGTGGGAAGGGGTGAGGGGGCTACAGATCGTGTCTGAAATTAGCGGTCTTGGGCAGGAGCCAGAAATGGCCCAGAGGTGGGAAGTGTTGGGCACAGAGAGTGCGGTGGAAGTGATGGAATGCCAGTCTGTGTGGGGCACCCTGACTCTTTCTGCGTCCTGTCATTCCATCGTCCTTCCCTGCTGAGATGCTGTTGTGAGGTGAGATGTTTTACTACAGGGGAGAGAGCCTGCTCCCTGGGGAGCAGCCCCCCCTCCCCCGGCTCAAGTGAAGAACAGAAAAGTAGCTGAAGCCCCAGCAGGAGCGTCACTGAGGATCTCCTGAAAATGTGGAATACATGCATCTTCTAGATTTAAACCCTTTTTAAAAAATGTTCATGTACGAGAACCGTGGGATAGCCCTTCACGCCACACGCTTTATTTACCCATAGACAGCTGGTCATCCTTGTTTTCCTCTGCTCTCCGACAGCCTCTCCAGCGTTCCTTATTTTTCGGGACCTTGACAGTTTTGAGCAATACCGGTTGGGGATTTTGTAGAATGTCTCTCACTTTGGGTTTGTCTGGTATTTTTCTCATGGTGACACTCAGCTTAAGGGTCAGAGAGGCGAAGTGCCCTTCCCATCACATCTCATGAGGCAGTACACGATTTCAGCCTGATTTATCACTGCTCTTGTTAGCCTCCATCACTTGGTTAAGGTGGTGTCTGCTACAAGGTTAAACTGTAAGGTTACTAATTTTCCATTTCTGGGCCTTGTTCATTCTAAGCGGGTCACCACTCAGCTGCAGAGAAATCACGCTGTGCCTCCCGAAGGGGGCTATAATCCAGTGCTAACTCATTTGTGTTGTTGCTTAAACTGTTCTAGCTTTGGCCATTGGGAGTTTTTCAGGTTACTTCTGTGTTCCTTTGACATGCCCTCATTCTTTTGTGTTTTGGGAACACTTTCTGGTACTTTCTGGTAATACAAGAAGATGGTCTAGGCTCATCTCGAAACTTCTCTGTCCCAGCTCCAGCATCAGCTGTTTCTCGAGGAGGCTTGGTTCCTTTCGTTGGTTTCGAAACCAGGATCTGGGTGCTGGGTGTGCTTGTTGCTGCTGGGGTGTCACTGCTCGTAGGCCCTCTCAGGAGACTGAGCTAGGAAATCCATGTGTGTTTACTGTCCTGTGCACAACTGTACCTCTGTACCTCTGCCCCTGCACGTGTATTAAGCTAAGGGTGAGTTCGTAGTGATGCCCTCGAGTCTGATTTGGCACCGCAAGTTCAGCCTCGCCTCCCCCCTGCTCTTCTGTAGCTTCTCTCTGACAGGGAGAAGCCTGGCCCGAACCATCCCTTATCTGCTTACCTGCTCAACCCCAGGATACATAAGTAAAGCAGTTTCCAAATTACTAACCCTTACTCCTGTGAGAAACAAATTTCCCAGCTAGAGTACAGCCCCTATGTATTGTTTCTAGTGCTTTTAGCCCTACGGTTCCAGTTAAAACATCATTTCCCAGAGTTCCTTAGGTTGGCTCCATTTTTTTTTTTTTTTAAACCTCTCTAAGACTTTTCAAGAATTAAGGTAGTCAGGGATCACTTTAAGGCTAGTTCCAGATACTCAGCTTCCATAAATACAGTATTCTGTAATACTTAGACATCTCAGATTTTAGCATTGTCCCAGGGTGTAAATGTTTCCACACCATCAAACAAAGGGAACTTGGAATTATGTATAGTTATTGAGAGATTGCGTCTTGATTGGACGACAAATCCTTTCAGATTTGTCAGACGGTTTGCAGAGTTTTGTTTTTATTATTTTTAAAAAATTTTATTTTTGAGAGAGCAGGAGCGGGAGAGGGGCAAAGAGAGAGGGGGACAGAGAATTTGAAGTGGGCTCTGCGCTGACAGCAGTCATCCAGATGTGGGGCTCGAACTCACTAACTGTGAGATCATGACCTGAGCCAAAGTCTGGGTGCCGAACGACTGAGCCACCCAGGTGCCCCAACAGAGTTTTGCTTTTGAGGTACACTTTTAACAAAACTTCCAATTCCTGTTTATTTAAATGAATGAGATTCCTTAATACTTAACAGCTGGAAGGAAGGAAGAAAAGAAGGAAAAAAGGAACGAAAAAGGAAGGAAAAAAGGCAGGAAGGTATGAAAGAAAAGCAAGAGAACCATTGTTGAACCTTGTCTATTCCAGCAAAAAGTTAGCATTCATCTATGGATACTAATTGGGAGGAGGAGAAAAACACATTGACATCTGTAAGAGATGAATTTCCAATACAATTTTACTTTTTATGCTTAATGATTATCAGTGTGATTGATCTTACTTTTACCAGTTATATACTACTAGTAATGTTAATAATTCAATAAAAAAATAAAAGCCTCGGATCAAGAAATATAAATTTCCATTTAGATGATAGGGTGATCAATATAACTTTGAAGCAGAAAAACATTACCTATGGGCATATAAGTTTAAGGAGAGAGAGAAATGATGTCCACTTTGTGATTCTTGAAAGAAGCTTACTTAAAAAAAGATTGATTGTTGGTTTCAAATTGCTGTAGTTGTTAGATTCCTTTGGATATGTTTTACTTGTGTCAATATTTATAATTGTTGGAAATTACATCCTTTTCAACTACTTAGACACATAATGAAAGGTTTTAGACAGCAGCTTGGTGTGCAATCGGGAATGGGGGATGGGGAGGGGAAGGGAGCCTGTCTGCGGGCCTCTGGGCGGCATCCAGTTTTGTAAAAGAACCCCATGGAGGCCGCCAGCTGTAGACAAGACAGTCTCCAATCTCTTGACAGTATTTGAGACCTTGCACAAAAAAACCTCTCCCGGGGCGCCTGGGTGGCTTAGTCGGTTAAGCGTCCGACTTTCACTCAGGTCATGATCTCGCGGTTCGTGGGTTCGAGCCCCGCGTCGGGCTCTGTGCTGACTGCCAGCTCAGAGCCTGGAGCCTGTTTCGGTCTGTGACTCCCTCTCTCTCTGACCCTCCCCTGCTCACGCTGTCTCTCTCTCTCTCTCTCTCCCTAAAAAAAAAAAAAAAAAAAAGTTAAAAACAAACACCTCTTCCTGTCTCAATTCAGCTCATTTGGAAAACTGGGAGACCACAACCTTGCTGGGTTGTTGCAAACAGAGATAAACATATGCAAAGCATCTAGTAGGCAAGACCGGAGGAGCGGTGTGGTTGTGTGGTGGGATCGGCACAGGGGTCCTGACCCAAGACAAAGGAAGGTGGTGCGGCCGGGTCTCCCAACTCCCTGGCCTCGGACCCCTCCCTCTTCGGGGTGGACTGCGTAGACAGTTCCCCCGCAGCTGCTCCGCGCGGCTCCGCCCCGGCGGTCCGGAAGCGGGGCGGGCCCGGGACCCAGATTCCCCCGGGACGCTTCCCGCCCTGCGGAATTGCCTGGACAGGTACGCTGCGGGCGGGGCCCCCTGGATCCTTATCCCGAGCTGTCCTCGGCGCCCCGGGAGCCGCAGGGGAAGGGACGGAGCCCCCGCGGGGTAGACCGGGGCTGCAAGGGAGCCGTCCCAAGTCCTGGGCCCGCGTCGGTCGCCGTGGCAACGCGCAACACGCCGAGCTCCGGCCCGCGCGCAAGCCCGGCCGCCCACCCGGCGGCCGCCTCCCCGAGGGCTCCTAAGGGAGAAGGCTTGTCCCGAGAGCTGGGGGCTTCCACCCACCGGTGCTGCCGGGGCGGTGGGTCGCGGTCCCTCAGGTACCCCGCTGGTGCCCTCGAGTTCCGATTCCGCAGCCAACTCCCTCAAAACCCGATCCTCGGGTGTCCCAGGCCTCCCCTGGCATGCCATCCAGTCGTCCCCCTTCCTACCCTGGCACAAATGACCTAAAACATAACCTGCCTGTTCACGCATGATGCCCTAACTGCAGTGTAAGAGGAAATGCAAGGAAAACGTTTACAGCTAAGTCTGCATTTCGGTCTGCAAAGCCTTGGTTTGTCCACACTCGAAGAAGTAGTGAAGTAGCCAAGGGCCCGCACCTGGGCAGGGAGGCACCTGAAGGTGACTGCACCCCCCCGCTGTTAGGTTTTGGCTACTAGGAACAGCGCGCCAAGCGGGGGCGTGATTTTCTACACCGGTGCACGGTTCTTGGTAATGTTCCAAACAAAAAGTGCAATCAAGCCTTGGTTTTACATGCAGTTGCATTCCTCGAAAATTCAGTGTTCGTTAAAACTGTGCAAAAAAAATTTTCTGTATTTACATGTAAAATGGAATTTGGTTCCAGCCGCAGGTAATTATAAACGGATTTTTCCACGCACATGAATGTGTGTGGAGATTTGCTAAGGCTGTAAGGCCGCAGGATAATCCTTTATTTTCAGGACTGCCCCTCGCATCGCAGGACATTAGCATCCCAGGCCCAAACCACTTCTAAATGCCATAGAACTTCTCCAACTCTGCAGAGAACAGAAAAACCTTCACAAATTCCCAAGATGTCCCCTAGGGGGCAGCACGTCTCCGTTGAAAAGGGCTGAACTGTAAAACTGTGCAAGCGTTAAAGATCGGATTCCTGCTTTATAGAGATGCCAAGACCCGAAGTGGTGTAGCTTTGAATCTCAGAACAATCTTGCAAATACAGGAATTGTTATTTCCATTTTAGGAATTGGGAAAGCGAGGTTTTGAGAGATTAAGTGACTTCTCCAAGATCACAACACTGCAGTGTATCAAAGCTGAGTCCAACCTCAGATTCCACCAAAAAGCAGTTTCACTTTGGTTGTCTCCTGTGGCCACAAAGAAAGTTACTCAACTTTGTCTTGGTGAGGTGGGTAGGAAAATTTTAGCAAAATAAGTTCTTTAACGTTGTAGCGATCGATTTCGTGATTTTGTTAACGTTTCTGAACAGTGTGTGATAAAATTTCATCGCTCTGGTTTCAGGAGCCACTGTGCATTCAAGACCATGGATAAATACGATGTGATTAAGGCCATTGGGGAAGGTGCCTTCGGGAAAGCATTCTTGGCCAAAGGGAAATCAGATAGCCAGCACTGTGTTATAAAGGAGATCGATTTTGCAAAGGTAAAGTGAAGAAGTTCACATTCCTGTTCATTTTCAGCATTATATTCAGCTGGCTTTTAATTTGGTATGAAAAGGAAGCTTTTTTTTTTTGCTTGTTTGTTTTTATAGTATGAACTTTAAGCCTCAGTTAACTAGTTTGCTCAAATTCCTAAGTCCGTGGTCCAAACAGCTACCAATGATTTTATTAGAAAAAAAGAAAAGGAAAGAAAGGGAAAATAAAAGAAGGAAAGAAAAATACGACTATCACATCTGGCTCCTGTGGCATTCAAGGGTGGCCTGCAAGGCCTGTGAGATTTCCCCTCCTCCATTGCTCGACTTTTTGGCCCTAGGGTGTTCCTCTTCCTCTGACTGTATCTCCGTCATCAGGTCCCCTCCATGAAGATGCCTTCCCCAAACATGCCGGCCGAGGTAACAACAAACCCTCAATCACTCCTTATTACCCTGCCCCATTTCCTGAGTGGCATTTTTAATGATCTAGAATTACTTTGCTCATTTACTTCTTCATGCGTTTATTGTGTGTCTCCTTCAGCCTGTAGGACAGTGCCTGGCACATGACAGGCGCTCAGAAACATTTATGGAAGGCATTGAATGAATGGAGAAAACAATGTACTTTTGTTAGTCGAATGATTTTGGAGACTAATGAAATAGATTTCATTGAAAAGGAATCATTTTTGTGGAATTCCTCTCAGCATTTGTGCCATCCTCTCTAGTGATGTGTGCATTTCAAAACATATTGGGACAACAGTGCCCATCACACACTAGAATTAATTTTAAGGCAAATTGTGTTGGTTGCCTTCTGGAGGATTTAGGGATGAGGGTAGCAGAAGACCTTCCATACATATGTGTGCAAAATGGGGCTTCTGGCTGGCTCAGTTGCTCAGTCGGTAGAGCATGTGACTGTTGATCTCTGGGTTGTAAGTTTGAGCCCCATGTTGGGTGTACAGATTACTTAAAAATAAAATCTTAGGGGCGCCTGGGTGGCTCAGTCGGTTGAGCGTCCGACTTTGGCTCAGGTCATGATCTTGCGGTTCGTGGGTTCAAGCCCCGCGTCGGGCTCTGCGTTGATAGTCAGCTCAGAGCCTGGAGCCTGTTTCAGATTCTGTATCTCCCTCTCTCTCTGACCCTCCCCTGCTCACACTGTCTCTCTCTCTTTCTCTCTCTCTCTCTATCAGAAATAAATCATTAAAAAAAAGAAAATCTTAAAAAAAACCCAAATGTGTAAAAAATGGACTTCATAAGTTGCACAGTGTGAGTGTACTTAATGCCACTGAATTGTACATTTAAAATGGTATATATTTATGTTCTATAGACTTTACCACAATTCTTAAAAGTTGCAAAGGAAAAAAAAGGACTTCCCAAACTTACATGAAAGCTCAGGTGGAAGGGCACCTGGGTGGCTCAGTCCGTTAAGCATCTGACTTTGGCTCAGGTCATGATCTCACGGTTTGTGGGATCGAGCCCCACGTCAGGCTCCGTACTGACAGTGTGGAGCCTGCTTAGGATTCTCTCTCCCTCTCTCTGTGCCACCTCAACTCTTGCTTTCTCTCTCTCTCAAAATAAATAAACTTAAAAAAAAAAAAGCTCAGGGAAAATGCTTTATTTACCAATATAAGTCCCTTTTCGTGGCTCCATGGCGTACTTCTACGTGTGTCTTCTTCTCTAGCGGCCTGTCCAAACTCCCTTCTGCAACATTATTCTGCTCACTCTCCTTTGTTTATCTGGCTGCTCTTTCTCAGTCCTCCTTGTTTCCTCATCCTCTATCTGTCCCAACCATCTGTTCTTTGCTGACACTCTTTCTCTGGGCTGTCACCTCACTGCAGGCTTCGCCAGGTAGCAGGCCACACTTACAACTCTCTCTCCAGTGCTGATACCTTCCCGCACCCTGGTTCTGCATGTCTCTGTTCCATGCTATGCTGTGCTCATGACATTGGTGTCCTTGTAATACCCAGGCTCAAAACTGTGGGGTCATCTCTGAGTTTTTTCTCCCTCCACACCCACTTACTTGCTAAATACTGTTGGCTCTTTCTCTCCCTTGTCTTTGTCTTATTCCTTTTGCGAATTCCCTGGGTTACCCCAGTGGCGTCACGGCTCGGACTTCCACATAGCAAAATTTTGATAATGCTCCAGTCATGTCTGCAAACCTTCCCGGAGACAGAAGTCGTAAAGGAAAAGATGGCTAGATGCTTGTCATCTTTGACTACAAACAGAAAACTTCTGTATGACAAAATCACCATGAATACATTGGAAGTTGACAGAATCCCAAAGATGTTTGCCAAGTATTGACTAAAAGGCGCTAGCCTTTTGTAACTGAATAAAAAGGAAAAAATCCATAACATAAGTAGTCATTATACTTACTCATTAGTAAAATAAGAAATATAAATCAACAAATACATTTATTTATCTCTTATACATTAAGGAAGGATTAGAAAGAATGTAACAGTGGAGGAAGTGGGCACTGGCTCGCTCTACTGGTAGGAAGGTAAATTGGTATTATTCTGAAGGGAACTCCTCAATGTGTATCAAAGCTTTGGAAGGATCCATGCCCTGTTTGTATTGCAGGCCCGCAATATGTTGTAATGATGAAAACAAAATCAGGCCACCAGATCTTAGGTGTATATGTGTGTGTGTGTGTACTGTTAATGTTACACATGCACACATACTAACAGTGATTATTGCTGAATGATGGGATTTCACCTCCACCATTCTTTTCTGCAGTGTCAGAATTAAAAAAAAACATTTTTTTTAATGTTTATTTATTTTTGAGAGAGAGAGAGAGGATGAGTGGGGTTAGGCCAGAGAAAGAGAGGAAGACACAGAATCCAAAACAGAATCCAGGCTCTGAGCTGTCAGCACAGAGCCCAATGCAGGGCTTGAACTTGGGAACAGTGAGATCATGACCTAGACTGAAGTCAGATGCTCAGCCGAGTTACCCAGGTGCCCCATGAGTTGTATTATATGTATAAGCAGAAAAAACTATCTTAGTTTTGAATTTTTTAAATGTTATTTATTTGAGAGAGAGAGAGAGAGAGAGAGAGAGAGAGAGAGAGAGAATGAGCAGGAGAGGAGCAGAGAAGGAGATAGGAGATGGAGACACAGAATCCGAAGCAGGCTCTAAACTCTGAGCTGTCAGCACAAAACCCAGAGGAAATCCTCAGAGATGTACAGTCAGAAAGCAACGTTCAATAGCACGCCTTGGTTACATAATCTGTGAAAAATGAAGCGGCTCTTAGAAATCATGTTGTATGTGAAATATTGACAAGAGAAATATCACGGCTTCTGCTAATTGGGAAAACAGCATGAGTACAAGGCAATCTTTGTAAAAATACATACTATCTAGGTATATATATACCCGCACACATATATTCACATACATAAAAGGAAGATGTCCTAGATTGCCATCATGTAGGTGGAATGTGGGATTATGAGTAATTTTTGCCCTGTACTTTCATATTCTTTCACTCTTCAGATTAGTTTTGACACTCTTCCTGATTTGCTCCCACATTCTATTTCCAGCACCCCTCCCCCACCCACCCACCACATGCACACCCTTTGCACCCTAGCCTGCGTGCTCACCCACAGGGCTCTTTCTTTCAAGAAAGACTTTGTCGGCCAGTCTCCAAGCATCAAGATCCCACTGGTTTAGGGCTGAGCACCAGGAAATCCTCCAGGACCTTCCCACTCAAAGTAATCTCTCTCTCTGTAAACTCCATAGCTTTTTATCCATCATGCTGTTGTGTGCTGATTGCCTTCTACTCTGATGTGCTTTGTGGGGTTTGTGTGTGTCTGTGCCTTCTTCCCATTATTAGACTGCGTGTTCTGTGCAGGCAGAATCCAGGCCTTACTCGTCTTGGTATTGCACACAGCACTGGTAGGTATTCACTACGTTGTTACTGGATACATAATTCAGTGGATAGGGGCGCCTGGGTGGCCCCGTTGCTTAAATGTCCGACTTCGGCTCAGGTCATGATCTTGTGGTTCGTGGGTTCGAGCCTCGTGTCAGGCTTTGTGCTGACAGCTCAGAGCCTGGAGCCAGCTTCGGATTCTGTGTCTCCCTCTCTCTCTTCCTCCCTTGCTCACACTCTGTCTCTCTCTCTCAAAAATAAATAAACATTAAAAAAATTTTTTTTTTATTAATTCAATGGATAGATACTTTCAGGCCTTCTAACTCTATTGTTAAGCCTGGTACATAGGAATTATAACACCACTGTAATTCTAAGTAAAGAAGAAACTATTTGGGAGGTGAATCCTCTTTAAGAATGTATGTTAATGCACTTAATAGAGTCTCTCCCATTCTTTAGTTTAGATAATAAAAAAATTAACCATATTTTTCTAATACAGCACTGATTTTCTTTCATCCTTTTTCTCATGAACCACCCTGGTCTGCATACCATCACTAAGGAGAATGTTATGTTAGGCCTCGTTCTTCTTGCTTTTTCATATCTCTTTATGTTATTAAATTTGCCTAGCAATGCCTGTGTCCCAGTATTAATATGTATTACTACTTTCTCCCTTTTCTACCCTAATGTAGTTTTTCATTACTTCTTAGCTGAAGAAATCTATATTTCTTTTCACATCTTCAATGCCTGTCCACGCAGTAAATTCTAAATGCCAGAACTTCAATTGCTTGTTTTCTTACAGGTGCCAAAAATCTAGTATTTTCTCTCTCATTATCCTACCATTACCAAGCATATTATTTTGATTCTTTTTTAAGTAAGCTCTACACCCAAGGTGGGGTTTGAACACCCAGCCCTGAGATCACAAGTCACATGCTCTATTAACTGAGTCAGCTAGCCACACTATTCTTTTGATTCTTACTTCCAAAAAATGTGTTGTATATTTTCTCATTTATAAAATACAGATGTTCATTGTAGAAATTTTTGAAAAAAACCGAAGGGGAAATTAAGACCACTTAGAGGAAAATAAAAATCATTTATAACCTTTCTCTTCATCACTACTAACATTATGGTGAATTTCTCTCCAGGTTTCCTTTTTTAAAGTGTTTTTATTTTGAGAGAGGGGGAGAGAGCACGTGTGAGCTGGGAGAGACAGAGGGAAAGAGACAATCCCAAGCAGGCTCTGAGCCTTCAGCGTAGAGCCTGATGGAGGGCTCAAACTCACAAACCAAGAGACCATGTCCTGAGTTGAAATCAAAAGTTGGACACTTAATTGCCTGAGCCACCCAGGCACCCCATCTCTGGGCTATATTTTTAAAAAATTTTTAAAAGTTTTTATTTCCTTTTGAGAGACAGAGACAGAGCAGGAGTGGGGGGTGAGGGGGAGAGAGAGAGGGAGACACAGAATCTGAAGCAGGCTCCAGGCTCTGAGCTGTTAGCACAGAGCCTGACATGGGGCTGGAACTCAAGAACCATGAGATCATGAGATCATGACCTGAGCCGGAGTCAGATATTTAACCAAGTGAGCCACCCAGGTGCCCCTCTGGACTATTTAAAAAAATTTTTTTGGGGCGCCTGGGTGGCTTAGTTGGTTAAGCGTCCAGCTTTCGCTTAGGTCATGATCTCACAGTTCGTGGGTTTATTTCGTGAGGGGAAATAAATAAAAATGTTTTAAAAAAAAAATTAAAAAAAAATAAAAAAAATTTTTTTTTAATGTTTATTTATTTTTGAGAGAGAGAAAGTGACAGAGTGTGAGCAAGGGAGGGGCAGAGAGAGAGGGAGACACAGATTCTGAAACAGGCTCCAGGCTCTGAGCTGTCAACACAGAGCCTGATGCGGGACTTGAACTCATGAACCACGAGATCATGACCTGAGCCAAAGTTGGACATTTAACTGACTGAGCACCCAGGTGCCCCGCCTCTGGTCTATTTTTAATGTATTAACACTTTATAAGTTGTTGGAATGATTGGTGCCATGGTAGATACACTCTTCTATAGCAGCTTTTTATACTTAGCAATATACTGTATTTTCTCGTATTTTCTCAAGTCATTCAATGTTTTCATGTAATAAAACATTCTCATGTAATAATATTAAATGTTTACAATAATAGTGATAATGGTTACTATTTACTGGGTGCCTATACGTTATATCATCCTGGGTACTTTACCTATATCACCGTATTTAATCCTCACAACAACCCTAAAGGTAGATCTCTTGCTTCATTGTGTAGGTGAAAGGACTGAGGCTCAAAGATGTTAAGTGATTTGCTCCACGATCCTTCTATCTCTCCCTCTGCTCTCTCTGCTACAACACTTGGCTGCCTTGATTTGTGATGACTGCATAATATGATTATTATTTAGCAGGTTAAAAAGCCCATCATTTAGCTTCCGTTTTCAGAAATGTATGTTTGATTTTGGGGGTATAATTAAATACCATGTAATATGTAGAATATGAGTCATTTTTAAGTTTATTTATTATTTTGAGAGAGAGAGAGAGAGAGAGAGAAATTGGAGGGAGGGGCAAAAATAGAGGGAGAGAGAATTCCAAGCAGGCTCTGTGCTGTCAGTGCAGAGCCCAGTGTAGGGCTTGATCCCACAAACCATGAGATCATGACCTGAGCCAAAATCAAGAGTAAGACACTTACCCAAGGGAGCCACCCAGGCTCCTCTAATATGAGTCATTTTTATTAAAAAGACTATGTCCCTTGTTTACCTATATGTGCATTAAATAAAGAGGTTTAGCAATTGAGACGCCTGGGTGGCTCAGTCAGTTAAGTGTCCAGCTCTTGGTTTCCGCTCAGGTCATGATCTCACGGTTTGTGAGTTCAAGCCCTGTGTCAGGCTCTGCACCGATGAGGTGGAGCCGGCCTGGGATTCTCTCACTCTCTCTCTCCCCCTGTCCTGCGCACTCTCTTTAAATAAATAAATAAACTTAAAAAAATAAAATTAAAATATTTATAAAAGAGTTTAGCAATTAACAGCAATTACTCCTAAGGCATCGGAATTCGTGGAATGAGTGGGAAGACAAGGGGAAGTTTCATTTCCATCGTGTTCACGTCTGTCTGGCTTCAAATATTTTTTAAAATCACAAGTGTGTATTATGATAGTAGTTAAAAAACTAATAAGAAGGGCGCCTGGGTGGCTCAGTCAGTTGAGTGCTGGACTCTTGGTTTCAGCTCAGGTTATGATCTTGTGATTTGTGGGTTCAAGTGCCTCGTCAGGCTCCGTGGTGACAGCGCAGAGCCTGCCAGGGATTCTCTCTCTCCCCCACTTTCTCTGCCCTTTCCCTACTCACACTGTCTCTGTCTCCCACAAAATAAACTTAAAAAATAAAATTAAAACATTAATAATAAAACACGGCAATGAATGTTTCCATATGAGAAGGCTCAAGCACATTTCTGATTATTTTCTTTGGATAAATTTCTGGAAAAATTACTAAGTCAAACTCTAGAGGGTTTTAAAAGTTTCTTAGTACATATTGTAACACCCCCTCCCCTGAAAAAATTTACCAGTTTATATACTTAACACCAGAAGTCTGTGAGTGTCATTTTGCTGCTTTTTGGATAATCCTGCATATTAGCGTTCTTTTTGTCTTTGCCCAGGTCTTTGATGAGACAGGATATCAAATATTGTTTTCATCTTTGCTCTTTTGATTATTGAATGAGGTAGAATACTTTATTTTCGGGGCGCCTGGGTGGCTTAGTCGGTTAAGCGTCCGACTTTCCCTCAGGTCATGATCTCGCGGTTCGTGGGTTCGAGCCCCACGTCGGGCTCTGTGTTGACTGCCAGCTCGGAGCCTGGAGCCTGTTTCAGAGTCTGTATCTCCCTCTCTCTCTGACCCTCCCCTGCTCACGCTGTCTCTCTCTCCTAGAAATAAATAAAAAATATTAAAAAAAAAAGACTATTTTATTTTCTGTTTATCAGTAATTTTTGTTTTTATTTTTTGTGAGTTGTCCATTTGTGTATTTTGCCATATGTCTATCAGCAGGTTTGCCTTTTTTTCTTATTAATTTGCTAGAACTCCTTATATATTATAAATACAGAACTATTTGTCACATATATTGCCAGTATTTTTCCCTAACTGTAAAAATGCAGTAACCTACCTACATTTGCCTTTTGATTTGGTGTATAATGTTCTTTTGAAAAATAGTAGTTAAAATTAAAGTAGTTGAGTAGCCAAGTCTATCAAGCTGGTAGGAATACTTCAGTTTCTTTCTTTCTTTCTTTCTTTCTTTCTTTCTTTCTTTCTTTCTTTCTTTCTTTCTTTCTTTCTTCCTTTCTTTCTTCCTTTCTTTCTTCCTTCCTTTCTTTCTTTCTTTCTTTCTTTCTTTCTTTCTTTCTTTCTTTCTTTCTTTCTTTCTTTTTTTAACATTTATTTCTTTCAGGGGGTAGGGGAGAGAGAGAGAGAAGGCACAGGGGAGTGGCCAAGAGAGAGGGTGAAAGAAAAACCCAAGCAGGCTCTGCACTGTCAGTGCAGAGCCCAATATGGGGCTCGAACCCATGAACCATGAGATCATGACCTGTGCCAAAGTCGAATGCTTAACTGACCAAGCCACCCAGGTGCCCCAGTTCCTTTTGTTTTGAAGCCCATGTGTACCAGCTGTGCAGTTTAATTGGGTGGAGGGAACTGAAGCTAAGATTTGAATGACTTCCTCAAGGGCACATAGATAGGAGGCAGTCAAGCTCGGATTGAGAAGGGTAATTTTTACAAAAGTCTTAAACCTTAGTGAGGATGAGGAATTTGGGAACTCCCACATCATGTGTGGGCCAGTGTTGAAGAACATTAGAGGGAGCAGTGGAGAACTACTGGTGACCTGCAGATGACAGAAGCCAGGGTGGAAGTGACAGGTGAAGCCAGGTCACAGGGTTGAGAATGAGAAAGAAGAGGTGAAAGCAAAGGGTAGCCCCTGCCGCTGGCGCCAACACAATTGAAAAATTGTGTCCGTAGGTGATACATTGAATAGTGAGAACATACATTAAATCGGAAATGAAGTCACAAGGAACAATTTTTATTTGCAGATGAAAAGTGTTGTCCTCTTAATATAGCATCATACTGGTCTGATTGATGTGATATATGACTTTTTTCTTTAAGATTTCATTTGATTCTTCTCCGCAGTGATTGCTGCTAAAACATTGCATTTTTATAGCGAATGTCTTTGCTGCTGAAAGATATTCAAATAAGTTTCCTCTAGATGCCTAAATAATTAACACAATGGCACCAATGCAACTGAACCTTTAAGACGGCACACCTTCACCAGAAATATTCATTTTCTTATTTACGATTGTCACAGACAAACCATTGATTAGATACAGACACGCTCTGCTAATTCTAGGAATGTCTTTCCCTGCCACTGTAGATCAGTTTCAGAAGTGGCCTTAGAAGCCAGCGAAATTCTGAAGAATTTCAGATGACAGCAGAAGGCATGTTCTTGAAAGCAAATTATCTTTACAGACTATCCTCTCTCTTAATATACTCTAGATGCCCAGCCGAGAAAAAGAAGCATCACAGAAAGAAGTAATCCTTCTGGCAGAGATGAAGCACCCCAACATTGTAACTTTCTTCAGTTCGTTTCAAGGTTTGACTTTCCAATATGCTTCCAGTGTTTTAATCGAGTGCAGTCACGTACACATCTAGAAGGGACACGGGACACGTTCCCGGGAACTGTGCATGAATTAAGTTTTGTGAACAGACTCGTTTTCCCCGTTTACCTAAATGGTAATTTGAGGCATTGACTTTCTTTCTTCTCTAGTGAGGTTTTGCAGACAACTTTCCTAAGCTCGCTCTTAAGTGTTCCCGCCTCTCCTTAATTCCGACCGTCTCAGACAGGTACTGATCGGTCTGGTGAGAACCCCTAAATTGGGGACCCCCCCATACACCACATCTGTTTCTCACACTGCACGTTGGCGGTGAGATGTCAGGGGCTCAAGTCTGGGCCCTGGTGGAGGAGCCGCCCAGATTCAGAGTTCGCTGTTCTCCTGAGCGCGAGGAAGGAGCGAGATGCAGAGCCCGCCGTGCCACCGCTGGCGCAGCCCTGCCGGGATGTGGCCCGTTTCTCACGTTTGTCCTGGGCCCACTGTCCCGTGGACACGGCGGCCCCGATGCCGCGGTACGAGGGGGGGTGTTCTGCCTCTGAGCGTTCTTGCGTGTGCTGGGGCCTCCGGGGCGCTGTCCCGCCTGCTGCAGGGAGGCGGCGGGCGGCCTCGCACGTGGCCAAGCGCGCAGCCCGAGCAGAGGGGAGAAGCTCGGAGGGAGCAAGTCCCTCCCTGTGGACGCCTGAACACATCTCTTCCGCCTTAATCCACCGCTTGGCCCCAGAGGTAAAAGTACAAACCAAAAACACAAAAGGAAAGGAGCATCGGCCGGAGAGCATTCATTCACTGAACAGAGTTGTATCGAGTGTTCTCTCTGCGCGGCATCGTTCTGAGAGCCAGGAATGTAACCGTGAACAAAACAGGCGGAAAGTCCTGCCCTCATAGAGCTTCCATTCTAGCGGGAGGAGACAGACAACAGACACGTGTTCTGTGTGTCAGGTGTGTGTAAGGCTGCACACGCATCGCCGTGGAGCATCCCCGTTGGGGGTGGGTGCTTCAATTCACAGGTCCCGAGTGGTTAATGGAGCCGGAATGCTACCTAGATGCCTTCAAGCACCCACAGGGGGTGTAGACCTCAGTACATAGATATACTGTTTAGCCCCTACTGTCGGAGCTTCTACACTGTGTAGGACACTGTGTTTCTTACAATATTTTAAATGTTTATTTATTTTTGAGGGGGAGAAGGGCAGAGAGAGAGAGGGAGACACAGAGTCCAAAGCAGGCTCCAGGCTCTGAGCTGTCAGCAGAACCTGATGTGGGGCTCGAACCCACAAACCTTGAGGTTGTGACCTGAGCTGAAGCTGGATGCTCAACCGACTGAGCCGTCCAGGCGCCCCGTGTTTCTTACAAAGTGAAACCTCTGCATTCACAGTAGTGTGGCCCCTCTTCAACTCGTGGGCATGTGAGAGTTCTCAGGGCTCTTCTGAGGGCTTCCTGGGACTTGAGCGGTACATGTGAGCAGGGAGTTGGGTTGTTTTGAACAACTTTGAAGGGGCAGCCTCTGAATAAAGTGCCCTACATTTCTATTCATTGAGTCCCAACAAGCCAGAAGACCATTTTTTCCTCATTCTTTGGGTTATTGCTGTCACACCCTCTGCCTGGCTAATGCCTGCTCACGCTCAGGCCTTCTCCGAGATCACAGTCCCCATCAGAGCCCCCTTTCCTGACCTTGTACCGCACCTCCACACTTGTGTGTGTTTGTGTGTGTGTGTGTGTTTACAAGTATGAGTTGGTGTAAGATGGTCCCTGTGTGTTAGTAGATCTATTGAATCCTTTTCTCAGCACTGGGTCTTCAGCATCTAACACATAGTAGGTGCTTAAAATACATTTGCTGAATTAGTACACGGAGGAACTCTTTCACAGACTGGAATATGTCTTTATGCAAAGTAGATATTTGAGGACCATTGCCACAGGTACTGTTTTAAAATCAGGGGTCATTCGTACAGTATGAATGACCTCTGCTGAGTCTGTTTATATTGTAAGCTTAAACTTTCTTATGGCAGCTTTATTTTTTGTTTTTGAAGTGTGTGTTTAGGAAACTAAGAGCTATGAGGACTTTTGCGTTTGCCTGCAGGTTGTTGGGATAAGAAACATGGAGCTTATCTGAAAGCCACCAAGCCCTTTGTAGCCTGGGACAGCTCAGAGTCTAGACAAAGCCTTTGTTTACCCTCAACAGCTTGTCTCTGAACAGAACCATGGCTCTAGTTCAGTACATGTTTGTCTATAGAAAGCATGAAGTAAAATATGAATACTAAGGGAATGTAGTGAGATTTTCCTGTAGCTAAGTTAATTCCATTTAAATTCCTTCAATAAGTATTTATCAAGTACCTATTACATGCTAGGCATGTTCTAAGTTTTGAGGATCATTGGTGAACAAAATAGGCCAGTATTCCCTCCACTGTTGTTTTCTGTTGCTGTGTAGCAAGTGACCACAAATTCAGTGACTTGACCCAACACCCATGTATCTTTTCCTAACCTCTCTAGATCACAAGTCTGGGTTTGGTTTTGCTAGAATCTCCGCTCAGAGTCTCTCTCTCAACTGGGTCTGCTATCTCTTTGGAGGCTCAGAGTTCTCTTCCGTGCTTGTTCCCGGTGCTGGCAAAATTCATCTACTTCACTGGGGTGTTTATGGCCTTCTAGAGGCCAGCTGCCCTTCCATAGGCCTTCTCTCACCCGGAATCTCTCACTTCATGTCTCGGACCTCTAGACCTAGGATTGGATGGCTCCTGTGCCTAGGTCGAACCCACTGGTAAAATCTCCTTTTCTTTTAAGTCCAAGTTTACTGACTTCAGCTATATCAGCAAGATCCCCTTTGCTGTATGATGTGACATAACCATGGGAGTGATGTCCCATCGTATTTACAGGACGTACCTCACTCCGGGGGAGGGAGTCCACAGGGTGTGTGCACGGGGGGCCATCTTAGAATCCTGCCTGCTAGCGACTGTGGGGCTCACAGGCCCAGGGGAAAGGGTGGGGAGGGATGGACAATAATTATAAACCTAATTAATAAGCACATTGATTAGTATACTAGAACGTGATAAGTGCCGTGGCAAAATAAAGTAGGGTGAGGCAGGAGTGAGGACACAACTCAGAATAGGGTGGGCATTTGAGCAGAGACTTGAAGAGCCATGCTAACCTCTGGGGAAGAGCTTTCCAGGCCAGGGCAACAGCCACTGCAAAAGCGTGAGGCAAGAGCTGGGTTAAAGGACCGGCCAGGAGGCTTTGGGGAAAGGCAATGTGCTCCGGGCCCTGAGCAGCTCTGCACGCTCTTGCTGGAAACGCCAGGAATGCAGAGCCCTGACCACTGTCTACTCAGCTCTATATCTTGTGTTTGTAGTGACATCTCCCCCAAGGCTGAGCGGGCTTGTGTATTGCTCACTAAAATGCAGCAGATTCCTCAAGGTCAGTGCTCCTCTCCGGTCACGTGGCCCACTGCAGCTCACGTGTCTGTCTAGGCTCCCGTGTTGCACCTCCGTGGAATTGGGAGGCACAGAGAATGAGCGCTAACGTGAAGCTCTGACTCCTGCTTTTGTCGAGAGTAATAAAGTCCTTTGCCTCTGGCCCGGGAGTTGCATTTCCCAGTGTCCGTGAAATAGTCACAAGCTTGTAAGTAGTACAGAATCTCACACTTGGCACCGAGCCCTATGGGAAGTCAGTGTGAGTAGGGTACAATGAGCAAGGGAGACTAGCAGGAGGTATTGTTATATTTTTTAAAAAAGTTTATTTATTTGAGAGAGAGAGAGAGAGAGAGAGTGCACGTGAGCAGGAGAGGGACAGAGAGAGGAGACACAGAACCCAAGGCAGTCTCCAGGCTCTGAATGGTCCGCACAGAGCCTGATGTGGGGCTTGAACTCACGGACCACGAGATCATAACCTGAGCTGAAGTCGGACGCTTAACTGACTGAGCCACCCAGGCGCCCCCTGGGTATTTTATTCTTTATGCTGATTCTGTGTCCCTCCTTGATTTGAGGTGCTAAAATACTTTTATTTAGGGGCACCTGGGTGGCTTAGTCGAGCGTCCGACTTTCGCTTAGGTCATGATCTCGCGGTTTGTGGGTTCGAGCCCGCGTCGTGCTCTGTGCTGACTGCCAGCTCAGAGCCTGGAGCCTGTTTCAGTCTGTGACTCCCTCTCTTTCTGACCCTCACCTGCTCACGCTGTCTCTCTCTATCTCTCCTAGAAATAAATAAAACATTTAAAAATAAATAAATAAATAAAAATAAAATACTTTTATTTATGAAATGACGGTAGTAATGGATGCTATTTCATCACATCTAGAGGCCATTGGTTATAAGATTCACCATTATGTGTTAATTACGAGAAACAATATTGTCTATTAAACTATAACACAGTGCTTTTTTATCATAATTTTTTATTTGCTATGTATTAAAAGAGGCTTTATAGACTTACTTACTTCTATGACTCTTATGCACACATAAAAAGGCAACCATAGGCAAGTTACACTGGCAAAGGTGTAAAAATTATGCAGGCGGTAATATCAGGACTGCTGGGCCCACAGCAACCGATTAGGAGATGCCAGTGTCTGTAAGATACAATCCTAATTTTTTGAAAGTGCAGTTTAGAATGAATTCATTAAAGATATTGTTTTTTAAGTGTTGGAATTTGACAATAGAAAAGTTGCTTGATGTGAGTCCCCACTATTAGTGCCCCTCAATAGTTTTTTTTAAGATTTTTTTTAATGTTTTTTATTTATTTCTAGGAGAGAGAGAGAGACAGCGTGAGCAGGGGAGGGTCAGAGAGAGAGGGAGTCACAGACTCTGAAACAGGCTCCAGGCTCTGAGCTGGCAGTCAGCACAGAGCCCGACGCGGGGCTCGAACCCACGACCACGAGATCATGACCTAAGCGAAAGTCGGACGCTTAACCGACTAAGCCACCCAGGCGCCCCAGTGCCCCTCAATAGTTTTGAAAGGTCAATAACCCATGAGCTCTATAGCTCCAGAAGCTACGGCCTGACAACGTGTCTTGTACTTCCTTTTAAGAGCGTCCTTTTCCTTCTCTCTGCATTGCCAAATATTATATGTGCTTTAAGACTCTCTCTTGCCTCTGCTCTGAGCACCTCCAAATTCTTGCTCCTGTGACATATGATATGCTGCATTATAAAGCCAGTATATTATATTCTTTATGTCCATCAGTGGGATTGGAGACCATAAGAAAAATAATCGTTTCTTATACCTCTTCTCCCCCTCCTACTGTGCTTAAACAGAAGGAAAATCTGAAAACATAAATGATCTTTCCAGACAGTTCTAACCCCATTTAAATATGAAATTGACAGTGGCTAGTGGGGGGGGAAATGGATATTTAGAGCCAAATGATGCTCATTGACCCAAATAGTTTGTTTGAGATGGCTCAGCCATGATTACTCCTGAACCAGGCAATTAATTTCTTGCACAGAAAGCCAGCTTAAGGCCGGGTGAGTTGTAAGTTGGTGGAAAGGGAGTGAAATGGAACCCTTTCTCCTTAGTGTTCCTGACTTTGTTCCACGGTTTTGAGATTGCCATACCTTCATCACTATGGCAGCCCTTTCGATGACTCAGCGGTGAGAAAAAGCAGCTCTCCTCAAAGTAGTATGTTCCTGGAGATTCCTGATCCCTAGGTGAGTAGGTTGTGTCAGGAAACACCTTCTTAAGGCCTTCCTGGGCTCCTCAAGTCTGTCCTCAACTGTCTCTTGTCCCCTTTGCCCTGCAGGGCACAGACTGCCACTTAGCTCTTCTCATGCATCCTCACTGGCTCGCCAGCTATACAGCCAACTCCTTATGCAGGAAGGATGGCTTATTTTCCATTTAGTCCCAGTAGTGCATTCCTTGGCATGTCCTCGATGCAGGTTTGTTGATGAGTGAATGGATCTGTCCCATTTAAGAAGAAGGTGGATGGGGCACCTGGGTGGCTTAGTCGGTTAAGCGACCGACTTTCGCTTAGGTCATGATCTCGCGGTTCGTGGGTTCGAGCCCCGCGTCGGGCTCTGTGCTGACTGCCAGCTCAGAGCCAGCTCAGAGCCTGGAGCCTGTTTCAGAGTCTGCGTCTCCCTCTCTCTCTGACCCTCCCTTGCTCACGCTGTCTCTCTCTCTCTCTCCTAGAAATAAATAAAAATATAAAAAAAAAAAGAAGGTGGACATCGAAGTGTTATGTGAAAGGAGCACCGAGTTTGTGAATAAGACACAACCACAACTGAGGGCAGATGCTGTCAGGATGCTCACGGCCACGTTTAAGTTGGTTCGAGCTACTTGAAAGAGAGAGGTAGCAAATGATAGCGATTTGGCAAGAGATTCTGGCATTTAGTGGATGTTCAGTCACTACAGGGCAAAACACTAGGAAGATTAACCCCTGCTCATAAGCCTGATTTTGTGCCATAGTTTTGTGTTCCTTACATGTTTTTATGAAACCACTTAACCAGCCTTGATTAGGCCGCTTCCATGTGCCTTCTATTGTGCTAGGCGCAGGGAATACAGAAGCGCCAAGTGTGGACTCTCTGCAGAGAACCCCCACAAAATAGCTGGAGAAGCGAATGACTGAGGAGAAGCCGTTTCCTAACACGACCCTGCTGGCTGCTGACTGGTTGAGAGGAAAGGCTGGTTAAGCAGCAAATCATACACACATACTTAGTTTCATCTATAAATACACAACCACCTGCCAAACTTTTGACATAAGACCGAGGCTCATCTTTGACTATGGGCTCATTGCACAGAGTTCTAAATATCCTTCTTAAATAGGCACCTCCCTTCCATTTCCTATTGCCAATTTCTTTTCTTTAGAGTGGAGTCATAATTTACAGATACTCTGGGTGCACAATCTTTTTAAAGCCTTCTTGGTTATTTTCCACTTGTCTTATCCAACGTTTAGGTTGATGGCATTTTTTTTTTTTAAGCTACTCACTTTTACGGAGTTCTCCACAGTAGTCCACGTAGGTTTTGTAGAAATAATCACATCTCTCTTTTTCCATTCATATTTCATCAGTTCATGCAATAATTATAATAATAAGTATAATTGGCTGAAGCAGATTTGGGAATACAGCCAAGGATCTTGGTGAGGATTAGGGGGAACAGAGGTAGCTGAGCATGCTAAGGTCTAGTGGCCACCATTGGGAACCCTGAGTGAACAGCAGGAATGGAGAATGCCCATTATTCTAGAAAGTAGGTCAGGCAGAGGTCAGTTGAGAAGAGTGTCTCTTGTTCTCAACAACATAGTTGAATAAGTGCCATGTAAATAAAAGGTTATACTCAGGTTCAAAGGTCTATTAATTAATTCTTCCTGGGGTGTTGGCTAAGATTCACGGCTGCTATTTTACAACAGATTTCTCACATCTTGCAGGAATGCGTTAATAATAATTATCAACGTTTATGGAACTCTCATTTATATGCAGGCATTGTTCTAAGCATCTGACATGGATTAACTTGTTTAACCTTTACGACAATCCTGTGAGGAGTGTCTGTATTCTTATCTCCACCTTACAGAGGAGATAATGACGCACAGAGAAATTTAAATAACTTGCCCAGGGTCATAGAGCTAAGTGGTAAAGAGAGATGAGAACCCAGTCCATCGTGATTCTACAGCCAGAGTTTTTAACAATCATATACTGCATTTTTCTGTTATATTCTCCACCTTTGAGAACATGAAAGGTAATGAATGATGCCTTTTCTTACAGAGAACAATAGGCTGTTTATTGTGATGGAGTATTGTGACGGAGGGGATCTCATGAAAAGGATCCATAGACAGCGGGGAGTGTTATTTAGTGAAGATCAGGTAAAAACACCTCCATTTTGTCTTTTAATTTGTATTAGGGGCAATTAGATTTATAGTGCCAGAAATAATAGACTGTGTTTACATACAGCATATTGCTGGTAGAGAAATTTAAACCATAAAACAGTGGATCAGTATTCTTGATAGATTTAGTCCAGAACATGTTTGCAATTGAACTGAAATCGAATCTCTTTTTGAGAGTGAACTTTGAGAAAAGATAGTGTTGTATTTTTGGACAATCTCACGTAGGATGCCCTTGAGATAAATCTTTACGGCTAAAAAAATGTGAACGTGGATGTTCCTTAGCCATTTCAAATGTGACATATTTATAACTTTACTCTTCCTCCTTTTACCCCTTTGTATACTGTTTTTAAATAGCTATCCCACTTTGCTAGGGAGCATGGAAGGCCTTCATGGCAATTGGCTATTTAGTTTCATCGATTATGAAGAAAGAAGAGAGAAAAGGTGAAGAATAATGGCCTCAGTGCCCATGCTCTCTTTGTACAAGCACATTTTTCTTCTCTGAGCTTCCTTTGGAACCCCCTTGGGAGCTGTGCTCATGACAGGGACAGCAAGTGTGTGTATGTGGAAGGGACTCTGAATCAGGCCTGTGTGATGGATGGGACAGGCCACTCCCTGGAGCGGTGCACAGGAATGGCCTGCCATGTTTCTTTCGGCCATTTGTTTCTTTGTTCTATTTTACCATGTAAGAGCCTTGTGCCTATGTTATTATCTCCTAGAGTTTAAATGGAATAGTTTGAATGGACAGATGATTCAGGAATGGTTTCTCTCAAGTTTACAAATTTAGTCAAGCATCCTTCCTATCCTCATTGACATTATATATTAAATTCTGTGTTTGTAGAAACCCTCCTTCCTTCCTATCCAGATATTATTTTGCCATTTAACAAAAATACCTTTCTCTACAAAATTTTGAGTTACGTTTCCCTTGGTTGGAAAAGAATGAAAATTACAACTGAGTCTTAGCACCTGGAGTCTGGCCTTGTTTCCTTTTGTTTTCCTTTTTCTGTGGAATCTGGCATCCAAAGAACCAATGAGATTTTAAAATAGTTTAAGGAAGTCTTTACAGGCATAGAACACATTTTTACAAAGAGGTTCATGACCAGCTAAGAGAAAACAAAATCATGACTAGGAGATGAAATTATGTGTTAAAAGTAAAATATTTGTTGTTTTTATATTAGATACGTATATATTGATATTTCGCTAAAATTTTTAATAACCTCGCCAATTCTCTGCTTCTTCCTCTTTCCCCCCTCTGCCCTGAGCACCCTCTTTCCACTGAAAAGGAAACACTCATTGCACCAGGGTTATCAGGAAATGCTGCTTCTCTATGATCCTAATGCAGTTAGCAAACTAGTGTTAAGAAAAAAGAAAATCATGAACTGCCTCTCTTCTGTCCTCCGCTTCTACTTCTCTTTTTTGGTGTGTGGAGCTCCCTTTGATGCCAGCGCATTCAGATTGCCTTTGTGGCCTCCATTTTTCTAGCTATAAAAAGAGAATAATGTGTTGAGGTGGTATAATTTGTAGTTTCGTTCATGTAAGTATACACGCACGGATGTGTTAGTTCTCTCTCTTTGCATATTATCATGAAGACATTTCAACGGCCATCAGACTACTGACCAGTTTTGTTTTATGTTCCCTCTACAGATTCTGAGTTGGTTTGTACAGATTTCTCTGGGACTAAAATATATTCATGACAGGAAGATCTTACACAGGGACATAAAAGCACAGGTAAGAGCTCAGACAGAAGATCAAGACAGAAACTGTTCTTTTTTGTTTTCTTTAAACATCTCCAACAACATAGCACTTTCTCTATTTATAGAACATTTTTCTTAGTAAGAATGATATGGTTGCAAAGCTCGGGGACTTCGGGATAGCAAGAGTTCTAAACAAGTAAGTACTTTTAAAAATCCTTTGCTTTCTATTCATAGCAGCCAAAATATGTATTTTTAGGTATCATGAATTAAGAAGATATTAAAAGCCTGGCTTCCAGATAATTTGAGATAACTATTTCTATAAATGCCTTAAGTCATTCAGATGAAACTTTGAGGTTAAAATTTCCAAGATAAATCTCGGTATAATAGAATGATGGTGGCAGTGTTTTATAGTGTGAGATAAGCTTATCAAAGAGATGTGACTGAATAGACAGAAAGCTAGTGAGCATTTAGTGAAACAGGCAAATTCACACATGCTCTGGGGACTGTATTGGTACAGCTGCTTTGGAAGACAGTTTGGTGGTAATAAGTAACAAGAGATTTTTAATCATTCTCTTTCTGGGAATTTGTTCAAAGGGGATAGTTTGAAACTGGGAATGATTTAAATGCCTAATAATTGAGAAATGGGTAAATCTGTGGGACAAGCATGTACCTGAATATTAGGTAGCCATTTATATTTATGATTTTGAAGACTTCTTGATGATGTGAGATCAAACCTTGTTATATGAAGGCAAAAATGGAATTCTGAATTTTAAATACTCTGTGATCACAGCCATATGAAAAATATGCCTGGAAAAAAGACAAGAAGGAAATATATCCAAATTTTAAATAATAGCTGTTTGGGGGTAGTAAGATTGTGGGTAATTTTTTTCTTCTTTCTTCACCTCCATATTTTCCAAACTTTAAGTCATGAGATTGCATTTCTTTGGTAATTGGAAAGGGGGAATTCTTTCTACATCTTAAAGTTTTATAATATAACAATTGTACTTCTTCCTGGAGTCTTTGAGCCATAAATTTGGTTTATGTGTTGATTTGGGGGAGATGAGTTATAAATTTAAAAATCAACTAACTTTATTACTCTTGTTATTAATATGCAATATATCTGCTTTAGTTCAATATGTGCATTCATCAAATTCGTGTTATCCATTTTTATACTTTTTTTTCCTGCGTGTCTGTGTCTTAAGCCTTTTCCTACTCCAATAATAAACCATGTTGTTTTATTATTTAATGTAATTTGCTAGTACCCTGGAACTTGCTAGAACTTGTATTGGAACACCTTCCTACCTGTCCCCAGAGATCTGTCAGAATAAACCCTACAACAATAAAACGTGAGTTACCGACTATTGGTTTGAAAGTCTCAGTGAATGCTGATAGGTTGTCTCTCTTTCTTATGGTATTTACATGATTTCATTTTCTTTGGGAGTGAAATGGGGGCCCCAGTGACTGTCTCTGACCACTTCAGTTTCCCCTGAAGCTTTTGAACTTATTTAGAAGAAAGATATTTCTCTTCACTTAAAGATACAAGTGATAAAAAGAACATTGAAAATTGCAGTCACTGTGATATCTGTCTTTCTATTTGATTTTCATACCTTCTCAAGCTATTTAGCCTGATACAGGAAAGCATTGTGGGTGGGTCAGACAGAAGGCGGTGAGGTCTGGTGGCAGAGCTTTGGGTCAGGCTCTGTCACCAACTCAAGCACGTCGGTTAACCTCTGTGGGCCTCAGCTCCCCTAGCAGCAACAGAGAGTGTTGGCCAGGTAATTGTTAAGGTATCTTCCAGCTTTAAAACCCAACTAGTTCTATGAATGTGATACCAGAGTCCACTGTTCAGGAGTAATATTGATATATACACTGTAGTAAAAGGTAAACAAAGGTAGTTTTTATTTCTATGTAAGGAGAAGGGGAAGAAATCAAAAATCAAAGCTGGTTGCCAGGTGAACTAGTTGGCTTATCAGGAAGACTGATTTCCTTCTGGGAGCTAATTTTCCATTTGTTCAGGAAAATCCCCAAGAGATGTTTGGCTGTTTGACTTTGCAAGAGATAAGTGGAGGGCAAAGCCCAGATGGCAGAGATTTCTAAAAAAGAATTGTAAACACTTCTCTGCATACCAGAAAAATGGGCTTTTTTTTTTTTTTAATAGCCTCTAATACCAAGAAGGGGTTTGGCCTCCAGTTAAGCAGGAAGGCAGCTGGTGTGGCCTGGGTGGGAGGCAGGCTGTCCAGAGAAGAACCCGGGTCAGTAGCAGTTTTGTTTCCTTGTGCTGCTTTTTAAGAAGTTGAACCACCATTTAAGTAAGCTGATTTGGTGCTTTTGATAACTGGAAGACCTTAGCAAATCCAGCTGGGCAGCCCCGCTTTAGCTCAGAAAACAACGGTCCCCTCCAGCCCGGAGGCCGCATTCGCTGGCGGACCCCGCTGGCCACAGAGGGCGCTCTGGGACAGGAGAGGGTGTGGACCTACAGATGACTCGGTGAAGACAAAATTCTGTGTGGTGGTGGGAAGTGGCCAGTGAGTTTCTAGAAAGTCAGAAAAACGCTAGGAAGCAGTTGGAAGTGGTTTCCTGCCTATTCTGTAATCACCCTTCGTTTCCTCAAGGCTTTAGGGTGACTTTCTCTGCTCTTCCTGCACACAGAGGAAGTACTGCCAAGTAGTGGAGTCGTTTTCCTCCCTGTACTGGATCCTTGTTTTGACTTTTTCACTTCTCATTCTCTTTTCTTTTCTTTTCTTTTCTTTTTTTTTAGATTTAATGATTTTTGTTCTATAAGGTAACTCGTTATTAAGCCAATCATATATAAATACAAAGCACTAAAGAGCAAGTGTCTAGTCATATACTGTTAGCGCATTGTTCAGTTTACGGAGTACCAAATACCATGTCCTCACTTCATAGAATTTGGCTCTGTCAATAGGCTGGAGTAGAATATACCTTTCTAAATCAACCCAGTTTTAGACTCAAAACAAATCCATATTTAAGTCCTGCCTCCTTCCTCCAAATTGCTCAAAATCCCATATACGCACACATTTTCTTTGAGGACATGAAGCTGAAGTAAACACTGAGCGCTCAGATTGTAGCAAAGCTTGTATACCTTTTGTTTCCTGGGATTCTGACAAACTACATATTGTTTTAATTTTACCTCTTAGGAATAAGAATAGATAATGTATGTGAACATATTTGTAAAAAACTGGTCAACCTCAGGGTGCCTGGGTGGCTCAGTCAGTTAAGCATCTGACTTTGGCTCAGGTCATGATCTCACAGTTTGTGGGTTCGAGCCCCGCATCAGGCTCTGTGCTGACAGCTCGGAGCCTGGAGCCTGCTTCAGATTTTGTGTCTCCTTCTCTCTCTGCCCCTCCCCCCACTCATGCTCTGTTTCTCTCTGTCTCAATAATAAATAAACATAAAAAAAAATTTAAAAAATGGTCAACCTATAAAGCTGTAAAGATACACAAATCCAAAGCACTGTGAGGATAAAGCCTTTAATTGAAAATTATGGATATTTCTTGGGATGTGAACTCTTATCTTCCCCAGGGATATTTGGTCTCTTGGCTGTGTCTTATATGAGCTTTGCACACTCGAGCGTCCGGTAAGTGTGTTAATTGTCAATTTAATCTTGAATTATGGAAACTATGTGAGTGAAATTAACTTTTGAGAGGAAAAAGGTTAATATTTGGAGTTATTAGATTATTAAAAATTATATGGACAAGCTATTAAGATGAATGATCGACCTATATATACTGACATGGAAAGATATTCAACTTATAAAGTAAAAAATCCAGGTTAGAGAATAGTATACATCACATATTTTCATTAAAAATAAATTGTGTGAGGGGCGCCTGGGTGGCTCATTTGGTTAAGCATCTGACTCTTGATTTCAGCTCAGGTCATGATCTCACGGTTTGTGATTTGAGCCCCACATAGGGCTCTGTGCTGGCAGCAAGGAGTCTGCTTGGGGTTCTCCCTCTCCCTCTCTCTGCCCCTCCACTGCTCACTTGCTCTCTCTCTCTCTCTCTCAAAATAAATCAACTTAAAAATTAATTGTCAAAAAAATAAAAATAAATACATTGCGTGTGAACATATATGATCAGCCAAGGGGAAAGGTGGATGGGGTAAAGTCTGTAGAAAACCAGGCACAAGCTTCCAGGAGCCTCTTCCAATGGAGTCACACAGGACACGCTAATTTCTCCAGCAATCAGTTGTGACAGCACATGTGACATGTTATCAACCAGAGAAGCTCCTTAGAGACCCAAGTACCCAGGGTTTTATGCGGGACTGGTCATGTAGGCACCTTGTACCTGGCATAAAGCAAGCTTCCAGACTGCCAGGGAGAAGGCCGCTGTTCAGCACAAACCATACTGTTTGCACAAATGGTGTCGGCGAAGAGAGCCACTCTGAACATTTAGAGAGTGGTGGTGACTCCCCTGAACTGTGAGTCCCCAGATGCCAGCCAAGGGCCAACACAGTCAGTTGGCCCTTCTAAGGAGAGCGGTCTTAAAGGTGCTGTGTTAACTCTTTTACATAATACACATATACACATATTAACTTTTTGATAATGCACGGCTGTTATTGTTATTATTAATTATGACTATGATGGTCAGTGGCCACACAGCTAATAAGGGCCTGATCAAAACCGCATCTTTACTGCCACCCTGCGGCCGCTCAGCATTATTGTTATGTGTAAATAACCAATGGCTTCACACAATGGGAGGTTTTCTGGCTTATGAAGAATTTTTAGGAAAATGTTTATGTCATATTAATTTAGAAAACAAGATGTAAAATTTCATGTTATTATGACCTCAACTCTGTTAACATTATTTTACTTTTTTCTTTTCTTTTTTATAAATGTAAGCTCAGTGCCCAACGTGGGGCCTGAACTCATAACCCCAAGATCAAGAGTCTCATGCTCTACCCACTGGGCCAGCCAGGTGCCCTAGTGAACATCATTTTAAAAAAGACTAGAAGGAAATATAGCGCTGGCTGGGAAAATTATGTGTATTTGCCCTGTGTGTAACTTCCTATACCTTCTAGTTTTTTAGAATGAATAAGTATTAGTTTGATAGTAAGAATTAAAACAAAAAAACCCCTTGTTTTATATAACATGACATCACATGGGGTAACTACATATAATATCCACTCATCAAGTATTAGTTGATGAAAACAATTTAGGGCGGACCATAGCGTTTCCAAATGAAGCTTTAAAACATTGTTTTGTGTTCTTGTGTGGGGTTGTTTTTATTTTTTGAGATTCAAATTCCACTTTGTTTATTTAAAAAATCTGGATCGGGTAAAGGCAAAGGGTCTGCTTTCACAAGGACTCCCTCAGCGGGAAGAGGGAAGGGTGGTCCCTTCCGGCACCCCCAGTTCTGGGGGGGCGGGAATCTGAAGGTGACAGGTAAAGGCCCCGCCCCGAGTGTGAGCCCGCCGGTGCTGGAACCGGCTGGAAACGGTTTTGTTTCTAGTTATTACTTTACATGCTAGTCCTGAATTCTTCTCTGATTTAGTGTCATCCTTCCTTGTCCTTCTAGTTTGAGGCAAACAGCTTACACCAGCTGGTTCTGAAGATCTGCCAGGCACGTTTTGCCCCAATATCCCCGAGGTTTTCCCGTGACCTGCAGGCCTTGGTATCTCAGCTCTTCGAAGTATCTCCCCGAGATCGGCCATCTATTAATTCCATTTTGAAAAGACCCTTTTTAGAGAATCTTCTTGCCAAATACGTGACCCCCAAGGTGAGCTTTGAGGTGATTCTGTGTGGATTTTGACAGAGATTTTGGTGAGCAGGTCCGTGACACATGTATTGCATCTTAGGTCCTTCAGGAGGAATTCAATCACAGCAACACCCGTAAAGCAAGATCATTGGCTTCTCAACCTTCAGGGAAGGGGATCCAAGGTAAGAATGGATTTGATCATGTGATCAAAACACATTTCTTCCGTGTGTCTCACACAGTGGCTTATATTATATGGCTGGCAACATTAGCATGGAAGTTCCACCAAATACACCCAACGTGGATGTTTAAAAAATATGAGCAGTGTAAGCAGGAGAAAAACCATCTTGCTGTGCCTGTATATCTAGCTCATGCCTGATCTGGGGGACTCATGTCCTCTCTTCTCTTTAGTTAGGAAACTTCAGGAAGCAGTGGATTTACGAATAAAGAGGCCCTTGAAGAGGTAGAATCCTGGGGTGCTTGGGCAGTGCAGTCAGTTAAGCATCTGACTCTTGATCTTGGCTCAGGTCATGATCTCAGTTTGTGAGTTAGAGCCCCACATTGGGCTCTGCGCTGATGGTGTGGAGCCTGCTTGAGATTCTGTCTCTCCTCTCTGTCCCTCCCCAGCATGTGTATGTGCGCACACTCTCTCAAAATAAATAATAAACTTTAAAAAAAAAAAAAAGAAGACTCCTAACCTAACTTTTACATAGGAAGGAGACAGAGAGTAAGAGAAGATACACAGACAGACCTGGGATGATGAGATGAAGCTTATTTTTTATTATTTATTTATTTATTATTATTTTAAAAAATATTTTTATTTATTTCTAGGGGAGAGCGAGCGAGCAGGGGAGGGTCAGAGAGAGAGGGAGTCACAGACTGAAACAGGCTCCAGTCTCTGAGCCGGCAGTCAGCACAGAGCCCGACGCGGGGCTCGAACCCATGAACCACGAGATTATGACCTAAGCAAAAGTTGGACGCTTAACCAACTAAGCCACCCAGGCGCTCCGAAGCTTATTTTTTAAAAACAGAGAAGGTGGACTGGCGATTCAGAATTCTCTTGCAAAGGCCCTATGGAGCTGAAGTTAGTACCTCAGACATAATTGGGTAACAGTGTGATCATTATTATTTGACCCCTGAAGGAAGCAGATGATACTTTACAGTAATGATCAATAGAAAAACAATTTTAGTGGTGGTTTCAGGAGTCAGCTGATGATGTGCTCTGTGTGCGTGTGTGTGTGTGTGTGAGAGAGACAGACAGACATTAAAGAAGATGAAATTACTAATGCCATTGATGTTGTGAAGTAAGAGCAGCATAGACTTGAGGAGGAGTCGAACATCTCCCCAAGGAGTCCGTGACAGGGAAATCTATCTACTGGGATAGAGAAGCTGAACTTGAGGAAGATTGTTGAGGGAGGAAGAGTGAATGAGTCCCTCTGCCATGTGTAATTTGGTCTAGTGTTGTTCTATGTGGGCCTAGATTGACATTTCAAAAGTAGGTAAGTGGAGGGGGAGAGAAAGCGCACTGTCCTCATTTCTAATGCAAGGAAGAAAGGAAAACAGGGAAAAAGCCTGATGGTGACAAACACAGACACGTTAGAAACCTGCTCACGTTCTGCAAACAGCAATGTGGCCTGAGAGGCGTGGCCTGTAACCCACGCTGTGATGACAGCGTGTAATTACTTGGACATCTGAGTATTACTTGGACATATCTGATGCATACTGTTTCTGTAAGTGTTAGCATGAATCCCTAAGTTTTTAAAAAGTAGTGATATATATATTACTAGAAATATGTGAAGGAACCCTGGATAGAATTTTATCGGTTCAAACAAAATGCATGGTATGGGGGCGCCTGTGTGGCTCAGTCGGTTAAGCATCCAACTCTTAATCTCGGCTCAAGTCATGATCTCACAGTTAGTTCGTGGGATCGAGCCCCGTGTCGGGCTCTGCACTGACAGCACCTAAGCAGGTTTAGGATCCTCTCTCCCCTTCTCTGTTGCTCTCTCTCAAAATAAGTAAATAAACACTTTTTTTTTTTTTAAATGCAATGTAGTTTTCCATCAGCACTTCTCCCACTGGGTCTAAATATCTCTGGCTAAAGTCAGCTTACTGTTTTATGATATGTCCCATATGTTTCTACTCTTACAAGCATTGATATTCAAGTGCGAACATTTTAAAGAAATTGAAGTTGTTTTATTTATTTTGGTTAAATAAGATTCTAAAATACAGAAAGTGAGATTCCAGGGAAAGTGCCTACCAAGATCAAGGATATCGGTGCCAATTAAAAAGAAGGAGATGCTATATAGAAATGAATGGAGACGACCAGCTGGAGCCCAGAATCCCATAGCCGTAAGTTGAACTAGACCCTTTCTCTCATTTGTTATAACGCAGGTGGCGTGTTCTACAGATCTACTTGCACATGTTCATGAAGTACAAGCTCATTACTTTGGAGTCTCCTTATTTTGTACTTTTAGTAAAATCATTCTGTAATGATCATTCAAGTGGTATTTCATCGGATAACTTCTAGTTACTATATTTTTAAAAACAATACTATGATTTCTCATAAGTATTCTAGGTACTAGTTTTAGTTTTCCTTTTATGACTCAGAAATCTTTAATTTGTTGAAAGAAATAATGTTTTTCTATATAGAACAAGTGAGGAGGAGAGCCGCATTATGCCACCTTTCTTTGTTGTTGTTGTAAAGTAGGCTCCATGCCTAGAGTGGGGCCCAGAGCAGGGCTTGAGCTCATGACCCTGAGATCAAGACCTGACCTGAGATCAAGAGTCAGATGCAAAACTGACTGAGCCACCCGGGAGCCCCAAACATTATGCATTTCATTCTCTTAATTCTAACATGTTATATATAATTGAGAAAGTTTTATTATATAATCAATGATTTTTTTTTTCCCCCTAGAGATGATGCTTAGTTATCTGAATCCCACATCAGCAGAACATTGAATCTCATAGTTGATGCTGGTGAAATGCTTCTGGTATATAAATGATAAAATGGCTATTGTCTTTTAGTCTGAAGAACTGTATTTTTAAAGGACCATTTGGAAATACGTTTACTAAGTGCTTACTTGCTATATAGACATTTTAGAAAATGTGGTGGTGTTGTATAGATAGATTTGGAAACTATTTGTTAAATTACTGCTCTTCACTTGACAGACTGTGGTTTAACTTTATTAAAGAAATTTAAAAGTCAGGGTGCCTGGCTGGCTCAGTTGGATAGACATGAGACTCTTGATCTTGGGGTCATGACTTCAAGTCCTACATTGGGTGTGGAGATTACTACAAAAATAAATAAATAAACTTTAAAAAAGAAAATTAAAAGTATGTTATTTAGAATACTCTGTAGCAGACTCCTAGGAGAGAAGAAACATCTACAAGATTCAAGGATGGATTAAGTTAGGAGAACAAATTTTTCTAATCCGTTGAAGGTTTCTGCTATTGCAGTGGAATGAGTGGATCTCCACCTGTGGTGCTCTCATTGACATTTGGGATTTTAGAGAAAACCCTAAAGAAGCTGTTAATTTCCTTCCAATACTTTTCTCTATTTCTAGACATTTTTCAACAAGTAGTTAGTAATACCTTGTTTTGGGTTCTATATAGGTAAAATTGCAACACTAAGAAGCATACGTCACATTTTAAAAGATTTTTAAAATAAATATATAATTTATGTTTAGACTAATAAACCAAATTTTATATACTTACTTTAATATTTCAATAAAACTATTTGAAGCTGCCATTTTTTGTAAGTTAAAAATGGTCCAATATCTACAATTCCATATGGTTCAATTAACATATATACGAACCACACAGCATTAAAAAGAACAGAGAAGATAGTGTGTTACTTCTTCACAGAGAGGAAATTTCAGCTTAAACCATTCGTTTGGTTATTTATATTTCCAGCTACCAGTTCTAGGCCTTCCCAATGGTTTGAACTTCTTTTTTCTCTTTTGTTATCATCTGTTAAGTAGGCAGAGTTGTCCTGATTAATGTTAAATTGACCTTAGTTTGCTATTTAGCAACAGGGTCCTGACCGGTTTTCACGTGTCAATTTGGCCTGGTTCTTGTCTTAAGCTCGGTGGCCTTTCCTTAACTCCAAGACCAACATTTGTTTCTGGTTCGCCTCCGATCATTCTGTTTTGGTTGGGAAGGGCGGTGAGGTGCAGCTTGGGGTGATGATAGCCTGTTGCAGCTGTTACATGACTTTCCTTGTGTTTACTTGGGAGGAAGGACTGACTGACTCAGCATTTTCCTTCAAGTCGTGATGACATTGTGTATTTAGTCAATTTATCAGAACCTAAAAATGTTGCGAATCTCCACATTTGTGAGTGACACAATACCATTTATTCTCCCATAAAGTACAGCAAGATGTAAGTAAGTTTTTTTTATAAGTAAGTTTATAAAAATAGAAAATAATAATGCTGAGTTTAGTTTCAGATCTTGGGTTGACCAGGCATACTCACTAGCTAAGTATTTTTGGTAGACCAACCGTGAAGTGTGCAGGATTCCTATTCACACCTCAATAAAATGACAAACTACTGTGCTACAGCGCTCAGACTTCTAAAGTATTTTCCAGTTCCAGGATTTGGGGATTCTAAGATGATTTTCCTTTGAAAACTAGACTAGAGCAAAAACGACAAAAACATACCTTTAGTGCCTTGTCTTAACTATGGTCACTATCAAATTGTCAATTATTATAGATTTTAATTATGTGCCTTCAAAATCTTTCCTCTTCTTTTTGATCCTTCAGATAAAAATGGTAGAAAGGCCCAAATTTGCTGCACTCTGTGGGCATTATGATTATTATTATGCCCAACTTGACGTGTTGAGGAAGAGAGCTCACGAACCAGGTTACCACTGTGTTCCTCCAAAAGATTCTGGAGTAGAGGAGAATTATAAACAGGAAGAAAGCCAGAGTCCATCACCAGGTCAATGGTAATGTCAGAGTCTAACTTAAGCGTTGGTCCTCTGAAACTATCTTGATATATCAACATTTATTCTGAAGCCCTTTCAAATTTTCCTACAACAAATAAGAAGAACTTCCAAACTCTTCATCTTGAATACTTGACTCGTATAATTCCTTTTGCCCTTTCTCATCCTGAATCTAATGTAGCTTGTCTTCTTTTTCATGGAGCCTTTGAACCATGAGCAGAAACTCATACTCCTGAATTTCTAATGTTTTTTCTTCTAGTAAATTCCACCATCTAGGAGTGATAAAAATAGTTGTATGCATGTTATCTTCCAAGGAAATTGTTAATATTAACAACAATTGAATTGTAATCAGATTATCATTTGAGACATATTAAAAAGACATATTGAAAATTCGGCATGTATTTTCTTGGGAGCTTTCGTTTATGCGCCAGCGTGAAGACTAGAGGTAAAGGAATGGCACACAGCTATAGTGTCATGGAGCTCAGGGCATAGTACAAGAAATGGACAAGCAACTGGCAGTCCAGTCAGGGGCTCAAGGCTATCAGTCAGATGCCTGCCCAAAGCGTGAGAATACGCTGGTACGGATTTTTCTTTTTCCCTCCAACATATTGTAGACCATGGAGGGACTGATCCTTTCGTGAAGAAAAATTATGGCATCAGAATATTTTTCTGTCGTATCCTCTCTTGTACAGTTGGTACAGTTCTCTTTGTTTCCTTTTCTTCCTGAGTCTACAGTATACACTCTGTAACTTTGAACCACTTCTTAAACTCAAAACTTCAAGCCACGGGTGAACTGTGATTCACATTCCTAAATTGAAAATCCACTTCTCAGATTGGTACCTAAGACTAGTGAAAGTTTCTACTCAAGCTGAACATTTTTATTTTCTAAGGCCTGCTGAATACCTTCAGAGGAAATTTGAAGCCCAACAATATAAGCTGAAAGTGGAAAAGCAGCTGGTAAGTAAAATACCAATTATCAGAGGCAATCAAGACCTTGATGGGTCCTTAAGTCCAAGTGCATTCTGCATAGAAGATCAAGACTACTCTCCACCTTCTCCAGTTTTATTTTTTTTATTGTATTTTTTTTTTTTTTATTTTAGAGAGAGGGAGTGTATGAGCAGGGGACAGGGTCAGAGGGAGAGAAAAAGAGAATCTTAAGCAGACACCATGCTCAGCACGGAGCCCTACGTGGGACTCGATCCCATGACCCTGGGATCATGATCTGAGCTGAAATCAAGAGTTGGATGCTCAACTGACTGAGCCAACCAGGCACCCCTTAATAGTTTAAGAAGAATAATGGGAATAGGCTTGAATCAGAGTCCGGGAGGCCTGGTTTCTCTCCTGTCTCTATCCCTTGCTGTGTGACCTTAGGCAGGTTATACAACCTCTCTGAGCCTCATTTCCCTTTTATAAATGACAGTTTGGGAGTAGATGAGCTTCGAGGTCCCTTTCAGTGCTTCAGTTATTTGATTCTATTTTACTAGAATACTACCCACTTTTAAAAAGTGACTATTGTATTTTATTTGAAATGAAAGTTAGCTTTTTAAAGTTTAACCTTTATTCTTTAGTGTCAGAGTTCTGGGATGGAAGGAAGCCGGATATGCATTCTATTTCTATTACTCTTACTTTGAAATACTCAAAAGCTCTAGTTCTGTGCCACTACCTAATCTGATGCTCCAGGGATGGCTCAACTTTTACAGAACTTTAATTTCACAATTATAGTTTGCCAGTGCAGAAAATGAATCTAGGTGTCTCACATAGTAGCATAAAATAGCGATTGTTTGGGATAAACAACACAAGTGATTTTATTAATTGTCTTTACTTCTTCAGTATTTCATATTCAAATTAAGAAAATCCTACCGCTCACTCCCAAATAGTGAGTGTGATTCAGGATATGCCTCTTGTTTAAAGAAAAAGGTCAAAGGTCAAAAGGATGTTTCTAAAATGCAAATATGCTTATAAATTATTTCATTTGATTCATAGGGACTTCGTCCATCTTCTGTGGAGCCAAATCACAACCAGAGACAAAAGCTAAGAAGTAATGGAGAAGAGTGTAGATTCCAGGAGCTTCAGATCAGGAGAAACAAAACGAAGGAACAGGTTGAACGCAGTCTGATTCCAGGGCTCACTGTACTTGCCATTGTCTTTTGTGCTACTTGTATACTACTTTTAGCGTCCCCAGTACACCTGAGAGACAGAGCTCTCTTGCACAGTACCTGATAGACACACTCGTGGGAACCTTCATGCAGGGAGTCTGAGGGGATACGGAGATACATATCTCACCTCCTCAGAGAATGCGATGCCGTGAAGCTCATCAGGCTTTTCACCTTGGATGGATAAAGTAACCGTCCATCATTGACATTTTTGAAATCTGTATTCGTTTCCTAGGGCTGCCTTCACAAAGTACAACAGACTGGATAGTTAAAAGCAACAGACATGGATTGTCTCCCAGTTCTGGAGGCTGGAAGTCCAAAGTCAAGGTGGCAGCGGGGCCATGGTCCCGCTGAAAACTGGAGGGGAATCCTTTGCCTGCTGCCCACTTCTGGTGGCTCGTCAGATGTCTTTGACATTCTTGGCTTACAGCTGCATGACTCCATTCTCTGCCGTGTTCACATGGCTTTCTCTCTGTGTCTCTGCCTTCACGTGGCTTTCTTCTTAAAAGCACCCCCATCGTGTTAGATTGGGTATCCGCTCTACTCCAGGATGGCCACATCTGAGCTTAACTAGCTGCCTCTGCAGTGACGCTATCTCTGAATAAGGTCACATTCTGACGTACTGGAGGTTAGGGCTCCAAAATATCTTTTCTAGGGGGATAAAACTCAATCCATAAAAGTGGGATATATAAAGTGATGGTATGTCCTGAGCGCATTTAAGGTTATCTATCAAAGTGACAGCACCCCCAGCCACCCTATCGAAGTCGCAGGGAGGGGAGCATCACAGCCAGGATGTAGGCAGATCATCATGTTTAGGAACAATGGGTTTTCTGATTCTTTCTGTTTATCACACATTCTTTAAATTCGTAGGCTGTACAGAGATTACTTTGTTCCATGGTTCACCAACATTCAAACTTTTTGACTGGGGATTGCTTTCCAGGAATACTTGAAGCAGCTGGAGGAAATACGCCAACAGTACCACAATGACGTGAAGGAAATTAGGAAGAAGATGGGGAGTGAACTGGAGGTGAATACATTTGTTTCTTTTTTTTTTTTAATTTTTAAATGTTTTATGTATTTTTGAGAGAGAGAGAGAGAGAGAGACAGCGTGAGCAGGGGAGGGTCAGAGAGAGAGGGAGTCACAGACTGAAACAGGCTCCAGGCTCTGAGCTGGCAGTCAGCACAGAGCCCGACGCGGGGCTCGAACCCACGAACCGTGAGATCATGACCTAAGCGAAAGTCGGACGCTTAACCGACTAAGCCACCCAGGCGCCCCTATCATGCACCCTTCTAATAGAAAAGCCAACAGATTCAGTCGAAGCTTTTTTTAATTATGGTTTACTTGAGACTACCCACGATGGTGAGGGTCTCTGAGATTCTCCGTTAGGAATGGCTATTATTAAAAATACTTGTTCATTGTCTTCCTCATGAATCAGTCAGTACTTATTGACTGAGTAGTTACTTTACACCAGAACTAGGTTAGAAGCAGAAAGTAAGGCCAAGCCCGTAAGGTAGGACAAAAGATGAGCATTTACTGAATTTGGCAATGCTGGCATAGCCTCAGATGCACGGGTAAGGTTTGAAAGTCTGTGTCAGGCCACATTTGAGCACAGTCCAGATGATTCTTGAAAATTTCTTAAAGGAGCCACTTTGGAAACTCATTCTTCCATCTCTCAGAGCACGGCTTTTTTGGTAGAGCTCCGGATGAGCTAGCTGGGCTGTGTTTGTAGACCATCGTTGCATGAAAACCACACGGATGTTTAACCGTTGAACCACCCTCACTGCCCTGGAATGCTCTTCCTGTGAGAGGCCTGTGGTTCTGAGGCCGGTGAGGACACAGCTGGCCCCCAGCTCACACTCAGGTGTGGAATTGGCCACACTGGTGGGCTTAGTTTCTTTTTCCCTCTCCCCCAGCCCTGAGTGCATATAGATT
Source organism: Proteles cristata cristata (assembly GCA_017311185.1). Classification (NCBI taxonomy): domain Eukaryota; kingdom Metazoa; phylum Chordata; class Mammalia; order Carnivora; family Hyaenidae; genus Proteles; species Proteles cristata. The sequence goes on from JAESUZ010004376.1 coordinate 65,483, forward strand.
TATTATTATAAGTGAAGTGAGCATATGGAACAATTCAGTTACAGTACGTACCGGGCTCTGAACCAGTCTCCACGCACTTTATCTCATTTTACTCCCCATGATAGAGAAGTTAAGTAACTCATCCAAAGTCACTTCGATGTTACCAGGCAGACTAAATACCTGATTTGGAAAGACACATGCCTTTCTAACATGTGTACTTCTCCTCAAAAGAGTTGGAAAGCTACGGCATGTATGAGCAATGATCGTTAAGACTGAGTATAGTTATGCTCTGTGCACAGGAGTAAGGATGAGCCCGGTGAGAGTTTTCATGGAAGATGGGAGGTGGGGTCTAACCTGCTCTGAGAAGAGGAGCAGAGTTTGGAGAGGCAGAGCTGAGGGGAAGGGCGTGCTGCGGGAACCACGCAGAGGTTCACCCAGGACTGGGGGTCTGGAGCAGGGAAGGCTGGAAATGGTTCTTTCCAGAGCAGAGGCTTGGTTAATGGTGGGGAGTTTTGAGTCATCATCCACCTCGTTTTTAAGGCAGGTCTGTGATGGGAAACCTGAGTCTAGGAAGATACAGAGCAGACTTTTCTTGGAAGACCAGGAAAGATGCATGTGGGGAACATGTTGACAGGGAAGCCGAGGTGGCCACAGGGGGAAGGAGCCCGGAAGAGGGCGCTGTGCAGTCACAGCCACTGATGGTGCCTGCGCAGTGGGAGGGGAGCGTTTCCTTACCAGATCCCCATCAAAACTGGCCGCGGCGCCAACTGAGACCTTAGAACTGACAGAGAACCACTCCTGTTGACTGTGTGTAATTTGTACTTTTAGGAGGACTCAAAAATAAGTCTTAAGACCTATTTAGTGAAGAAAAGTGACCTACCCATCCACCAGCAGGCACCTGAGGAAGAAGCTCCTGTACAGGTGATGGTTATTAGTAGGTGGTAATGTGTTTCCTAGTGAGGTGGCTCTAGCCTGGGCGGTCTTTTCTTTTCTTTTTTTTTTTCTTTTTGAGAGAGAGAGAAAGAAAGAAAGAGCACGAGTGAGGGAGGGGCAGAGACAGATGGAGACACAGAATCTGAAGCAGGCTCCAGGCCCTGATGCGGAGCTCTAACCCGTGAACCATGAAATCATGAACTGAGCCAAAACCAAAAGTCAGTGCTCAATGGACTGAGCCACCCAGGTGCCCCTCTAGTCGGAAAGTTCTTACCCCTCACCGTGCAGGAGAGCTATGTGTGGAAGTTTGTAAAAACTCAAATGCCTAGGCTCTAACCCCAGGTGGTCTGGGGTAGGGCCCAAGCATCCTATTTCCAGAAGCCGGCTAAGTGATTTAGTGTGCAGCCACCTTTGAGAAGAATTCTGGTGTGTGTATAAGAGTTCAGCTTTCTGAAGGGTGTTCGAATCAGTGTCTCAGATACCTTGGGCACAGATTTCCACTTCAAGCTTATGTTTTTGGTGGGAGGAGAGAACTGGGCAGAAATGAATTATCAAATGGCTCTCAAGAAGGTTTTTTTTTCCCTTCTGGGAGGTCTTTCACCTTTATCTTCAAGGTGCTATGAGGGCTTGGTTAAGGGTGAGTTGGGGGGGGCCAGTGTTGGGTGAAGGCTGAAAGGCACCCTGGGGAGTTTTGCCCTGGGACCTTCTGCGACGTGATGTCAGGGGAATGGGGCTCGGGAGTCTGAGATGGTTGTATTTTAAGGAAAGTAAAGCAATAGGACACTTGTACAGTCGAGATAACCAGACCCCAGAATCAAACCTAGACAGGCAACTTCACAAAATCAGTAAGATGCAAAAGTCACAGTCCTGTTTCAGAGTTCATAATATTGCAAGGCAGAGACAGGCCCTTCCCAGGGCTGCAGGGAAAGCAGGTATTAATGATTCAAACTAACACACGCTGTATGCCGTGCGCCTACAGACGAATGAATTCTAAGAGGGAGGTGATAGAGACCTCATGTAACATGGTGGAGAGAAGAGAACATTAACACACCCCCCCCCAAAAAGACTCCTGTGTTTCTGACTTACAAGGGGTAATACCATTTACTAAGGCGGGGAAGAGGGGGAGCAAGCTTGTGGTGAGGGGTTCCTCTCTGGACAATACTGAGTGGGAGAAAATCTGAGGGACTCCATGCCTGCTTCAGGGCTCCCTGCTCATGGAGCCTGCTGTCCCTGGACCTTCACATACGCAAGGTGCCACATCATTCCAGCCTTCCATCATATGCCGGGACGGGCTTTTCCTGCATTACTCTCCAGCTCTTCTCATTTTCTGCGCTATCGCCCTGTTTTATTTCCTTCATAGCACAGCACTTTCTGCAATTATGTTACTAAGTTAACTCATTTATTACCTGTGTTATTCCAGTAAAATGGAAGTGCCACGTCAGCAGGGATCTTTGACCACATTCACTGCACTAACCCATTGTGTAGGCCGGTGTCCGGCCCGTGGTGGGCGCTCCGTATGAATGTGTGGAATGAGCGTCAAGGTGAAGATCATGCTAAGTAGGTAGCTGAGTAGGCGAGCCTGCACCTCAGAGGGGAGAAAAGAGTGTCCCTGGAGGTAGCATTTCAGGGCCCTTGCATAAGGGTGGCCCTTAAATCCATAGGAACTGCTGACACCCTGCACTGAGGAAGAGAGCAGCAGAGGGCCTCCAGAATGCACCTGAGAAAGCCCGGCACTTGCAGTTCACCTCTCACCTGGTCCTTTGACTTCTTCTCATCTACTTTCACGTTCTTCTTCTCTTCTTCAAAATTGCCCAGCAATTTTTAGAGCCTTCTCTTTCCCTTTTACTATGTGAGCAGTGCTCTTGGGTTTTTCCAATTACAATTGTAAGCCTCTTGAAGGAGGGATCCAGGAGCCAAAATGACATTTCTGAGTTAGATTAGGTTGTAGTGCACCAGAGTGATAAGCAGTGTCACGTTATGGAATTTTCGCCATTGCAATGCCAGTGTATTACTATTTCAAGTTAATGGACGCTGTGTCCAAGTTCCTAGTGAATTGTTATCAGCTTTCCTTTACAGAGGCATGTTTTTATGCTCAAATTAATCATGGGATTCAATCCAGCAGAAATCAAGTAATGTAAACAGACCATGCTGTGAGTTCAGGGGCTGTGAAACTATCATTGTTTGATCAATATTAAATGCTACATTTTAATTTTTCTCTAAACTTGCAGGTTATTGAAAGAGACTTGAAACAAATGAGAGCTCCGGCCATAAAGGTAGGTAAAATTCCAGCACAAAACTGTAAAGCTAAGGTAATAAACATTTGGTCCTGCAGCATCGTATTAAACAGGTTGCGAGGGGGCCCACACCTTGCAATCTGGGTTGCCTATAGGACTTCTCACCCCTACTATTTTATGGAATTGCCTTATTTTGTGATGTTCATCCAATGTTTTTCAGTATCTGTAATGTCAAATAGGAATTGCAATTTTAACATTTTTATTAGATTGCTCAACTAACATTATTTCCCTTGCTTTCTTCTAGGGTGGAGTGAAGTTTGAAATTAGTTTAAACCAATGTATTTCTGATGAAAACACCCTCCAAGAGGCAGAGGTATGCCGCTAAGTATTTGTTTCCATTAATTAATAGGTATGAGAAAAAAACTCAGTAGCACAGTTAATGACATTTTTCAATAGGCCGTAGGGAGAATGTTCTTAAATCTTCCTGGAAGGAACTCTGGTGTTCAGATGAGTCTTCCAAAAGGCTTTTTATCTTCCCATTCCTTTTTTCATTGAGATTTTTCGCTTAGATGGATCATTTGAATCTAATGTACTTTTCTCTTATTTTTAAAAATGTTTTATTTATTTCTGAGAGAGAGACAGCATGAACAGGGGAGAGTTAGAGAGAGCGGGAGACGCAGAATCCAAAACAGGCTCCAGGCTCTGAGCTAGCTGTCAGCACAGAGCCTAATGCGGAGCTCGCCCGAACCCACGAACTGTGAGATCATGACCTGAACCGAAGTCGGACGCTTAACTGACTGAGCCACCCAGCGCCCCTGTACTTTTCTCTTATAAAAGAATTATTTTCTCATAATATTAAGTATTTGTCCTTGCCAATTTAAAATAGAAGACTTAATTATAGTCAGCAACTAATATACTCACCTAAAATATTGAGCCGATACCCTGAAACCGTGTGCATTTATTTTGGGTCTTAATTAGTTATTGATAAGTTTCTGCTGATCTTTGGATAAATCTCAGTTATGCACTTGGGTTCACATTGACGCAGCGATAAATGCACGAACACAGTGAACTCACACCTCATTTTAGTACTTGTATTCAACATCTTTTTTAATCCCGCTTTCGACCAGACCTGCTAACAGAAATCAAAATCAACTGATTCGTGTCTCCATTTCACCTTCACTAACTTTGCCTTGTAAATGACCAGAAGTTACGTGTGTTTACATATAGGTGCTGTATGAGTCAAAAAGGTTTATCTGTCAGGCTTCTTCACCCTTTGTTACTCGATGCCTTGATGTGCTTGAAACGGAGTGATCATTTTAGCGTTGATTGTGGAGTATTAGAAGCAGTTTTAGGGACCTGATGGGGAGCATTGTGCACTTGAAGCAGGGCGTGGACAAGATAAACCTTGAGCATTCTATAGAATGGAACTGCAGGAGAAGAGAACTGAAGGCAGGAAGTCTGGATAAAATCAAGGTGCCCTACGATTGGCGCTAGTCAGCGTTGAGAAAGAAGGAGGAGAAGAAAGAAAAACATTCCTGTTTCTGTCTTGTTCCACCATAGTTCCAGTTTTAAAATACGACTGGTTTATTTATTTAATACACATTTGTTGAATACCTCTCACATCCCTTGGTAAATGTTGTCACTGGAACACACAAAAAATTTTTTAACATACGTTTTTCTCAAAACGTGGCTTATTTGTCATGAAACGCTGTGGAATCGCTTCAGGCAGCAGATGTGCGAAATGAAACTTTGACCCTTGAGGATGGCATGGAGCTTCAGGAGTATGAAGATTATACAGACGAAGCATTTGAAAAACTCTGTTGCCCAGAAGCAGGTACGTGTCGTGTCCCTTGAAAGCCATAGAGGAGAAAGAACATTTTATCAGCAAGCCATCCCAGTCCCTGTCCTCACTCACCTGTAGCTCTGCTGTCACCTGCCTGGCTCCATGGTCACTAACCCAGCCCTTTGCACCTGTTCTGTGCGGTCTCCTTGGGCAGCTGACCCCCGCCGGCAGCTCCACACCATCCATGTTCTCGTCATCTGCTGGAAAGCTCCTTGGACAAGTCCCACTGGTCTCTCAGACTCGGCAGTTGTCCACTTGAATTTTGGAGCTCTTCTTCTCGAACATCCTTCATTTAGGTGACTGCCGGCGGCAGGCTGACCACTCCACCACACACGGCGGGTGGGCTCCCCTCTGAGATGCCTCTGGAGTTTTCCTCCGCCTTCATCCCCTCGGCCACCGGTGCGGGGCCCTGTCGTCTCTCAGCAGTGTGGCGTGATAGTGAATACATGGGGTTCGGGTCACGGCCGGCACTGCCACTTTCTGACTGTGTGACCTTTCTAAGCGACTACAGTGTTCGGACCTCAGTTTCCTCCTAGGAACAGGGATGATGGTACTTGACGTGTAGCCTTGTTGTGAGGACAGAAGTGAAACTTGATGTATAACGTACCTGGCACATAGTAGGTGCTTCGTAAATGCTATTTCTAACTTGTCCTTTTCCTACGCCTCACTGTACTGCCCTATTCTCCCGTGTGTCCTTTTCTCTAGTATTTCCCCCCTGCATTCTCTAAATGGCGGCTAGAGTTATCTTGTTGTAGTGTTCTTTTACTTAAACTTTTCTTGGATGATACTTGCAGGATTCCTCATAGGCCAGTCCACATAGTATCCTGTTTAACACTGTGGGGCTTGATCCCGTGCTCACCCACCTTTCCTGCCCCAGCACCCCTCTTCCCTGCCACTGATGATGGAATCCATACAGCCTCCTGGAGCACCCTCTCTTCTCTCATTTGGCTCAGGGCCTTCTTCCTAGAATAATACTCTTCACCTCATCTCCAGCTGGAAAAAGCTTTCTTCAGTTCAGCAGGCATCTTACTGAGAATCTCCGTGGGCGGAGATTGCGAGGCGGTCAGGCTCTCGGAGATGCGTGGAAACGGAGTCTGCCCTTGACATCACAGTAGCATCCTGAGCCAAAGAAAGGAAGAACGAAACATGTTTCCTGAGCCCAAATACTAATCATTGCTACAGCGCCAGCTGGCTGGAGAGTCAGGGAGGTCCCCGCTCCTACAGAGCTTGACATGCCAAGGGGCTGGGGCTTTACCTGTGTGATGACCTTCCATCAAAGGGAATTAAATGCTATTTGTGATAGAGAAAGACCAGGCTGGCTGCAGCGTAAGGGTGGCGTGGAGCAGCCGGCCTGCAGGCAGGAGAGAAATAGCCCAGGTGGGAAATGACACGTGCGTGGGCCAGAGCGGTGCAGTGACAAGAGACACTGAAGTGTGAACCTCTGAGTGTGGCGGTTGAGGAAGAGAGGGAGGTCAAGGATCTTTCCAGTTTTTTCTAATTCACATGGATGAAGCTGTCACCAGCCAAATAGGCACACACATCACGCTGAAGGAGGTGAGCGGACACAGTTTAATGCTCTAGATTTGGGACATATTGAGGTTTAGGTCTTTATGAGCCTCAGCTGGAGACACTCAGCAGCTGCCAGCTGTGGAAGATGGGAGCCCTGGGGTGAGGCAGGGTTTCCGGAGCATACACATGGTATTATAATCACCTTAGCGATGGTCGAAAATACTTAGAGGGACTAGAGTCAGGAGGAAATGGAGCTTAGGACAGACCTTAGCAACGTTTAGACAAGTTTTGGAGAAAACCCGGAGAGAGTGAAGCCAAAGGAGGAGAGAAAGTTCTGGAAGGGGGTGCAGGGTTGAAAGCATCAACCGGAAAGACCAAGTGAGGTGGGTTGAATAAGAGCCTACAAGCTTGACCATCAGGAGCCCTTAGTGGCCTGAGTGAAAGTTGCAGAGGAAGGGACAGATTCCAAGGTTATTCTTTGCATTGTGTAAGTTTTCTAAGAAGAAGAGACTATAAGTTGTAGGTCTCAAAAGACGAATCTGCCTTTTTTTGTTTTTTTGTTTTTTAGATTAAAAAGATTTCAGTTGGATACAGAAAATGGTCTTTAAACTTCTCTGCATTCCTGTAATTATAATTCAGATTGAAACATGTTTTCCATTTGTTTTGATCATCCATATTTCTCTTGTGAATTATGTGCTCTCATCTTTCATTCATTTATCCACTGAAAATGGCATTTATTTTTCCATTTATAAGACTCTTTAACTTAAAGCTTTACCTTTAATATGTATTGCAAGTATTTTTCTCAATTAGTTTTCAGATCTCATTTCCAGTTACAACAGCAAGTGTGTGTGTGTGTGTGTGTGTGTGTGTGTGTGTGTGTGTACATATATAATTTAGGAATAAACTTTACAAGGATTGTGCAGAGCATGTGAAGAACATTCTAAAACCTTACTGAGGTAGTTAGAGATCACTTGAATAAATGGGGAGAAATAACATTATTACATATTAAAAATATTTTTTCTAAATAAATATATGGAATTTTGTCAGTTTCAGTCGAAACCACAAAAAGACGAGAACATCTTGGCAGTTTGGAGGAGGTTGGAGATTCTTAAGTAGAAAAATTTAGAAAAGAAGAGCAGTGAAGAGGCACATATGCTTTCAAATGTCAAAATATATTCTATAAGTTATAGTCATTGAAACAGTATGATACTAGCATCAGAATAGATAAAACAGTGAAAAGAAGAAATAGTTTAGAAACAAATCTGAGTATGGATAATAACTTAGCATATGCTGAAAGTTACATCACAAGTCAGTGGGAAAGAAAGGCCCAATCAAATAAATGTTACTAGGCCAATTAGTTAAAAATTTTGGAGAACATTGTGAAATCAGACCCTATATAATGACAAAACAAAATAAGAATAAAAATTTTAAAAAACAAAGAGTTTATATGTAAAAAATGAAGATCTATATTAGAAAATGAAGTAAAAGAACAATCGAAACTAAAAGGAAACCTATGGAATAGAGAAGATATTTTCAAATGACCTACCTGATAAAGGGTAAGTCATTTGCACATAGTATCTGAAATATACAAAGAACTTAAAAAACTCAACACCCCAAAAATGAATAATCCAATTAAAAAATGGCAGAAGACATGAATAGACATTTTCCCAAAGAAGACAGACAGATGTCCAACAAAGATGCTCAACATCACTGATCATCAGGGAAATGCAAACCAAAACCATAATGAGATGTCACCTCACACCTGTCAGAATGGCTGAAATCAACAACACAAGAAACAACACATGCTGGCGAGGATATGAGAGAAAGGGGAACCATCTTGCACTGTTGGTGGGAATGCAAACTGGTGCAGCCATTCTGGAAAAGAGTATGGAGTTTCCTCAAAAAATGACAAATAGAACTATCCTATGACCCACCAATTACACTACTAGGTATTTACCCAAAGAATATAAAAATACTAATTCAAAGAGAGACACGAACCCCAATATTTATAGTAGCATTTTGTATAACAGCAAAACTATGGAAACAGCCCTCGTGTCCATCAACTGATGAATAAAGAAGATGTCACACACACACACACACACACACACACACACACACACACACACACACACCATGGAATATTACTCAGCCATCAAGAAGAATGAAATCTTGCCATTTGCAACAACATGGATGGAGCTAGAGAGTATTATGCTAAGTGAAATAAGTCAGAGAAAGACAAATATTCTATAATTTCACTCATATGTGTAATTTAAGAAACAAATGAGCACTGGGAAAATAGAGAGAGGGAGGGAGAGGCAAACCAAAAAACAGACTCTTAACTATAAAGAACAAACTGATGGTTACCAGAGAGGAGGGGGGTGGGAGAAGGGATAAATAGGTGATGGGGATTAAGGAGTGCACTTGCTGTGAGGAGCTCAGGGTGATGTATGGAAGTGTTGAAGCACTATATTGTATACCTGAAACTAATATTACATTGTATATTAACTAACCAGAACTCAACAACAACAACAACAAAAAGAAAAGTACAGGTGTTTTTCTTTTTGGATAGGGAAGAACTAACTATTCAAAATACATGGAAAGCAATCATGAGCAAATTAGTAATAGATTCCACATTAGCAGTGAAAAGCTTTGGTAAAGCAAATAATCTAGCTCCTAGAACTGTGATCTTCAATAGTTTATCTAAGGTAAATAATCATGAAAGTTCACAAACGCTTAGCTACAATGATCTCATTATAGTATTATTTATAATAGTGAAAAAAAATTCTAGCAAAGTAAACATCCAGCTATAAAGACATTCTAATACATCCGGGAAACAGAATAGTATATTTGCTTTAAAATGGTCACATAGAAGAGTAGCTAATGAACTGAGTGTGATATGTTGCTCATTGAAAAGAGCAAGTTAATAGCACAGTGTGAGGCCCATTTTTGTTTCAAAACACAAACTATATTCAAGGGGAAATTTTTAAGTTTTTAATAGACTCTAGGTGGTGAGATTATGGGTAACTTTTATTTTCTTCTACTTCTCTGTTTTTCAGATTTCCTATAATGAAACATAGTAATAAATAAAAAGATTTTTAAATTAAGATAATGGAACTGATTGCAATTCCATGGAAACTGAAGTAAAATGCTCATAAGTGCCCCAAGGAGGAATTTGTCAGTTCTTGTCACTAATATTTACTAACATTTAGATATATTGGCTAGTCAATCAAATATTACTAATAAAAATGAAGCAGCTTTGAAGCCCATTTAAAATTTCAGTCTTGCAAGTTATATCTATGTCTTAATCTGTTTGGGCTGCTATAAAAAATGCCATTAATTCGGTGGCTTATAAACAACAAACATTTATTTCTCACAGTTCTGGAAGCTGGAAAGTCCCAGATTTTGGTACTGACAGAGTTGGTGTCTGGTGAGGGCCACCGCCATGTTTTCACCATGTCCTCACTTAGCAGAAAGGGTGAAGAGCTCTGCGGAGTCTCTTTTATAAGAGCACTAATCCCATTCATGAGGTCTCCACCCTCATGACGTCATCACACACACACACACCCCAACCCACTTCCCAATATCATCACTTTGGGCGTTAGGTTTCCACATAGGAATCTGGGGGGAGGTTGGGCACAAGATTTCAGACTGACAATCTGTATTAGAATGAGGTGGTAATCTCTCTGTTTTTGAGTGTACCAACTGATGAACTGTTTGGTACACTCAGTGCACCTTGGCTGCTTTTTAATGAGTCATTTTCTCACACCCAGAGTTGTTCATTCAGGATACTGGTGCTGCTGCAGAGAACAGGAGACAGTGGGATGCGCGAGCTCCTCAGACTCTCCTGGAGATGATGGCAGCAGGGGACATTACCTCCACCTCTTTCACTCTGCGGGAGGGGCCATCTACAGTCAGTCAGCGTAAGTTGCCAGCAGGGGGAGACAAAGCCTCAGATGCAGCTCTGTTGCAGGGGCTCAGCTTGGGTAATTCCTATACATTTGGTATCAAATATCTTTCTTTCTTTTTTTTAAAAAAATATTTTTATTTATTTCTAGGAGAGAGAAAGACAGCGTGAGCAGGGGAGGGTCAGAGAGAGAGGGAGATACAGACTCTGAAATAGGCTCCAGGCTCCGAGCTGGCAGTCAGCACAGAGCCCGACGCGGGGCTGGAACCCACCGACCGTGAGATCATGACCTAAGCGAAAGTCGGACGCTTAACCGACTAAGCCACCCAGCTGCCCCATACATTTGGTATCAAATATCTTTCAAAGACATTATTCTGGTATCTCCCCCACTTCCTGAGAAACTTGCCTGCTAATTATGCTAGACAACTGATGACTTCAGTTCATGAGAAGAGAAAGGAGGAAAGACCCAGAATCCCACTTTCCTTGTGGGGAGGGAGATTGTCCAAGGAAGGACAGTTGGCTTGACTTGCCTTCAATGCTAGGCCCGTTACTTCCTTGGAATTTCTTGGAGGGGTTGTCTTTTTCAATAATAATAATAATAACAACAAAATCTGAATTAAGATGATAGCTATCCCACCAAGTTTAGAGTTAGCAGTACAAAAATACATATAAAGTTGCTCTGTAAGCCAGTGTACTATTTAAATGTTAGGAGAGTTTAGAATATGATGATATTTCCAACCTAAATTCCTTCATTTACATTTGAGCTTCCATCATAGTCTCTCCATAGGAGACATTCACAGCAAATTCTGGGTGTTATTTTTACAGGTGGTGAAGATTTTTATTATTTATTTCCTATGTTCCTCTTGATAACATGGGGTTGGAAGAGAGCTAAACTTTATACCCGTTTTTTTTTTTAAATATTTTTAAAATTTATTTCTGAGAGAGAGAGAGAGAGAGACAGTGTGAGCAGGGGAGGGTCAGAGAGAGAGGGAGACACAGAATCTGAAACAGGCTCCAGGCTCCGAGCTGGCTGTCAGCACAGAGCCCAACACGGGGGTTCGAACCCATGAACCGTGAGATCATGACCTGAGCCAAGTCGGACGCTCAACTGACTGAGCCACCCAGGTGCCCCATACCCATTTTTTAAGTTGAAACATGTAACTATATCACAGACATTTATAAATGTGTGAATTGACTTACATTTATAACATTACAAAACACTGAAGTCCTCAAACTTGCAAGAGAGGGTTGCGATTTCATCTGTCTGAGGCCAATGAGACAATAAGAAGGAAAACCTCATTTAAAATAAACAGGTAGAACAGAAATTTATACACCTGTGTGGCTAGTTTACAAAGCAAAAATAGTGACTCTCTTATCCATCAGCTGTGGGTCATAAGTCACTAACTTTTTCTGTACCTCCATTTTCTTGCTGGTAACATGAAGGGTGGGAATAGGTCACCTTCTAACAGTCTGTGATTTTGTAAGAACTCAAATGAAGAAGCGTTTTTATTTTCAGTAACACAGTTTCCTCTTCAGGTGGCCAAGGGATTGTGACCGGAGGCGTTCCAGAAAATAGGAAACAGTGGCGGCACGAAGTGCCAGGAGCTTTAATGAATGCTTTGGCTGCAGCATGTCTAACAAGTAGCTCATTTTCTGCCAACGAAGGAGAACTGGGTATGCAGTTTATTTTTAAAAACATAACCAGTCCCCTGAGGAACTTTGTCAGAGACTTGCAAATGCAGAAAGGGGATAAAAATACCTTCAGCCCAGAGAGAGAACTGTAAAGGTCTCAGCCTTTTCAGAAGCTGATTTCCTTTGTCCAAGCCTGTTTCAACTGCTGCTAACAAAAGATTTGAGCTTCCGAGAGGAGTGGGGTAACTTTCATTAATGTGATCTGTTGACAACTGGTGAAAATAAGTAAGTAGGGCAAGTGGCTTTGTAGATGATGAGCTGGTATTGCTTAGCTCTACCTGCCAGTTTATTATGACAGCTATTCAACAGACTCAAATTATTATCTGATAGGAATGAAAATACATCATAATATAATTTCTTGGCTTTGGGTTTTTTTGCCTCTGATTTTTAGCAAGATTATGTTTGTGTTTACTTTATGGGAAGCCAACTGTCATTTTCAAAAATTTGAGGCAATTCGTATCACTGGGGGATTTGGTCTTTGCTCAGGTGTGCACTGCTACACAGAAGGTCTCTACAGGCAGACAGGTGCATCAGCACAGGTGCGAGGTTAGGGACCCTGTGTTTCAGGGACATGAGATCGAGGCATTAAGGAGGCATAGAAACAAACTAGAGAGAACAGAAGCTGATAAATACATAAAGAGTGATATAAAAATATGTGCAACCTTGAGAATAATGTTAAGATAGGTACCTTCCTACCCAAGAGTGAGTCTGCCAGTTTATAAAGCCTAAACTTCACAGACTTTGTGAAATCTTTGTGAAAGATGAGTCTTCAAGAATGTACAGAAGAACGAAGGTATCAGGTGGGAAGGACATACAGATACACAAGTCTGTGTCGGGCCCTGAGAAAACTGGGTTGACTGAAATCTAGGAGCAGTAGAGGGGACCAGAGTCCCTGAGTGTGCAAAGTCCTTCGAAGTCCTTCGATCTTAAACTGCTTCTAGCAGTTGACACAACACACTGTTGCTTAAAACTTAAGAGGAAAGGGAGGGAGAAAGGGAGAAACTGCCTTTAAGACTCTCTTTCCAGTACCTTCAAATTAAAAGCAATGTAATTGCCTGTTTGTTTGTTTCCTTCCCTTCTGTGCTGGGGTAAAAGCACTCCCTAAGGATGGGACTGAAGGCAATAAGGAGGAAACTTTGGGCTGACCTGGTTTGGCCTGGAAGCCAAGAGCTGGGTCCCCAGGCCAGGTAGGAAGGATGGTGTTCCTCTATCAAGACACTGAGGTGGGGACATACCTGGAGGCTAAGATGCCTCTTCCTGCATTTGCTCCTGTGATTCTTGGAGAGAATCATATAAAACTCTTCCTTTGGTCTGCCATACCAAATTAATTAATTAATTAATGAACTTCCTATAATTTTGCATGGATGGCTTTCCATTGGGCACGTATGAACAATTGATCTATCAAGTGGGGTTGAAAATAGGAATTTGCCTCCACAGGTGCATTCAAAGCAGAGTGCAGATGTTTTCTTCTGCAGTCTGCTCAGGGTGCTGACACCCCTCCCTGCCCAGCTGTGCTCTGCCTCTGACTGCTGGTGGCCTCTTGACTTCCTGTCCCTAGTCATCTTTTCTTCCTTCAGCTCAACCTCTTGCACTCCTGCCAAATAATCCTCCTCCTAAAAAAAGACCAAATCTCTTTTCAGCTTAAAATCCGGTACAAGATTCCCTCTTACCCCCAGAATAAAATCAAGTCTCTTTGTGGCCTCTAAGCACCTTAAAGATCGTGCCAAGTTTGCAATGCCAAGTTTGCTTGCATTTCTCTAGCATCATATATTCCCCCCGCCCACCCCAGCCCCCCGCTTTGGTTTAGAATGCCTGCCTTTCTGGCCAGAATAATGCCTCCTGTAGGATTTCCCTCTGATGAACCTCCTACAGCTTCTGTATGTTTCATAGGTGGTTCCCGCTCTCTCCCCTGCTTTTCCCGATAGTACCCAATGGGGCTTTTTGTAAAGGGGTCTGCAATAAAGTCGAATCTTAAGTGCTCTTTTGCATGAGGGAGTGGAAGGCTCTGTAACTATGTTAACACACTTCTCTTTAGTCCAAAAAGTTCTAGTTAGTCCTCAAGTTTGTCTGTTGTTTCCCTGCCTTTTCCCTTAGCTGCTTCTGACAATTTCATATTCATTCAGTCTGACACTTAAATTCATTCACGCTCAAATCATTCGTTAAATGCATGCAATATTGACCTTTAATCAGTATATTTATCATTTAAATTCACGTCATAAAACGATGCAGTCATGAATTTATTTGCATTTTTATGATTGCTGTGAAAAACCCGGGTCCCACTGCTGGGGACCCACTGCTTTAAATGATTAAGAAAACATCTAGGCAGGTTTCCCTTGTATGCTTCTAGGTTTGGCTTCCCTGCTTAATACCCCACAAGGCACAATAATTCTCTGATCATAAAACTAAAGTTCACTTTAATTTCTTATTCTTACCATCTTCCTCACTAGACCATAAGCTTACAAGAGCTTTGTCTTGATGACCACCCTGCTTCGTCTCTCTATCCCTAGTTCCTAGAACTTAGTAGGTGGCCGTCGTCTTTATGAATGAACATAAAACCACAGCACATTTTTAGTATAACTTTATGGAAGGGCATGTAATTACCAATATTTGTATGGCCATCAAGTTGGATAGGAAAATTACAATGTGAAAAATAATCCTTACGGCTGTATAGAATCTTCATGAAGACTTTCTGTGTGCGTATGTAAATTTTACTAACTTTGATTGCAGTATAATAGTCACAGTTTATAAAGGCTGGTAAAGATTAGCTGTTGGTCATACATTTAAGCATTTTTCATATACCCTTCGTCAGTTTTTAACTTAAACTTCCCACTTCTTAAAAATAAATTGTTTTCATGCTTCTTGCCCTGCATTCCATTAAAAAAATGAAACTTTATCAACTACATGTTTAATTTATCCTCATTTTAAGTTTAAGAAAGCAAGATTTTTATAAAAATCCTTTTCAATGACTCTTACTAATAAAAGCTCCACTCTTTAGATGAGGACAAGTACTTTTTTTTTTTTTTACTTGTGCATGATTAATTCAGGTCAGTAATTTTGTTTATAGTTTAACCACTCCAAGGGGATCCTTGGTGGGAAGGTAACCTCCATGTTTCTTGTATAAATTTCCAGGCCACATAGTTGCCTTGGTAACATCATAGTTGCACATCCTGATAACAGCTGATTTACATTTCTATAGTTAGCTATATTCATTCTTTCTTTTCTCTTGTTAAACAAAAAATAAAAGCCTGCTAAAACTGTCTTCCTGAAACAGGAAACCGAAAACTATGAATCCCATACCAAGTGGAATATTCAGACTGCCAGTAATCAGCCAGACAGCCCCATAGATGAGATGTACCAATCAGTTCATTCATTTCATAATGCACTTTAGGAAACAACCGAAGCTATGATTTGGGATGAAACACATTGATTAAAAATAGGTAAATATTTAATTACAGTGTGGTGAAACTTTTACTTGTAGGTATGTACATAAATAACTTACCAAAAAAAAAAAAAAAAGGCCACGCTTTGTTTTTAGTTTCACCCTTGGAGAAAAGTTACAATTTCTCCTCCCACTTGTTAGCCGTGGGCAGGGATTTACCCCTGGAGACTAATGTGAAACACTGTTTAGACGCCCAGGAACCAGAAGGTTGCATGTGGGAGAGGTAGGTCGCCGTAGGTTCCCAAAATGAGCATACTCCTTCCCTCTTCCTTGTATCCATGCCCTTTTCAATATGACTTTGCAGCTTCTCCATCATTAAATGGCTTTTTTTCCTTTCCCCTTTAATCTCAACCGGCCTCTGTAATTTGCTGGGGCAGGTAAGACGGAATAGAAGTGGCGCTGTGCTGAATCTGAGTGTTCATGGAATTGTTCACCCCCCTTTTTTTTTTGGAGCCCCGCCTGTCTCTCAGCTGCCTCCAGTTGGCCTGCTGGAAAAGAAAGGGACCATGTGGAAAAGAGAGACAAGCCACCCAGGAGAGGCCGCAGTAGGCCAGCCGGCCTCCAGCGGAAGTGGGCTCAACCGAGACCAGGAGAGCCAGCCAGCGAAGCCTGGTCCAAGCTGCCTAACAGCAGAATAGTGACCTAACTAAATGCTTACAGTTTTAAACCACTAAGTGGTTTATTCTGGAAAAGCTGACTAATGTAGATATGTATAACAGAATTCCCACAGTGGGAGTCAGAAGGACACCAGCCTTACATAGTGTTAATGCCAGGTTAGGAAGCCAGCATTTTTAATTTTTTTGTAAACTCTTTCTTTTTTTTTTTTGATTTAAAAAAAAAATCTGTCTCAGCATTGCTCTTGATTGCACCAAGGTTGAGGTTTTGTAGGGAGAAAAAACCTAGACATCAATGATAAGCATATGAAAAGATGCTCAACATCACTCATCATCAGGGAAACTCAAATAAGTTCAGGGATATCACTTCACATCTATTAGGATGGCTGCTAGCAAAACAAACAGAAAATAAGTGTTGATGAGGATGTGGAAGAATTAGAACCCTTATGCACTGGTGGTGGCGCAGCCGTAAT
Source organism: Proteles cristata cristata (assembly GCA_017311185.1). Classification (NCBI taxonomy): domain Eukaryota; kingdom Metazoa; phylum Chordata; class Mammalia; order Carnivora; family Hyaenidae; genus Proteles; species Proteles cristata. The sequence continues at coordinate 82,103 of JAESUZ010004376.1, forward strand.
AGAAAGCACATGGAGGTTCCTAAAAAAATTTAAACTAGATCTTCCATATAATGCAGCAATTCCACTTCTGGGTATCTGTCCAAAAGAAACAAAGAGATATTTTTGCACATCCATGTTCATCATAGCAGTATTCACGATAGTCAAGATGTGGGAGCAACCTGAATGTCCATCAAGGGATGAACGGATAAGGAGAATGGGGTGTATTCATATCACAATATTATTCATCCATGAAAAAGAAAGAAATCGTTTCATATGCTACAGCATGGGTGAAACTTGAGGACATTATGCTAAGTGAAATAAGCCAGACACAAAAAGATAAACACTGAATGAGCCCACTTGTAGGAGGTATTTAGAGAAATCAAACTCTCAGAAACAAAGTGGAATGGTGCTTTCCAGGGGAGGGAGAATGGAGACTTATTTAGAATTTCAGTCATGTGGGGCGCCTGGGTGGCTTAGTCGGTTAAGCGTCCGACTTTCGCTTGGATCATGATCTCACGGTTCGTGGGTTCAAGCCCCGCATCAGGCTCTGTGCTGACTGACAGCTCAGAGCCTGGAGCCTGTTTCAGCCTGTGACTCCCTCTCTCTCTGACCCTCCCCTGCTCACGCTGTCTCTCTCTCTCTCCTAAAAATAAATAAAACATTAAAAAAAAATTTTTTAGAATTTCAGTCATGCAAAATGAAAAAGTTCTAGAAATTTGTTATACGGTAGTGTGCATATAGTTAACAGTACTGTACGCTTACAATTTGTTAAGAGGGTAAATTTATGTTATGTACTTCTTATAATTTAAAAAACATTAATGAGTTTTAAGATAGTCAGAATACCTTAATTGTCTCATAAATCATTTTATTATGGTATCTGAATCAGGATCCAAAAATTTTGATTGATAATATAAAAAAATAATTCAGAGGAGTAATATTCTGAATGTGAGGAATTTTAATTATGTGTTATTCAATTTGTTTAACTGATATTTTCCTTTTTATGGATATACAGGGCTGATTAAAAATGTATGCTTAGAAAGAACTAAAAGTTCTGTAATAGTTTATATTTATAAAATATAAACCCCAAGGGCTAAGAAAACATTTTGTCATTTCATCAGGAACATTTTCTTTGCTTTTGGTGTGTAAAATAATAATATGTCTTATAATCAGTGGAATCTTAGAGTTGTTGAGGGATGCTTTCTATAAAGAAAGGAAATACTATCTTCAGTCTGGTCTTTTTCCCAGGAGAAAAAGAACACGTTTTAAATAACCACAATAAATCCACGTCCTCACCCCCCACTCCCAAAAATGTGGGTGAGTGCTTTGGGTTTCCACTGCAGATGTTAATGACTAAGCCTCACTCCATGTTGTATACTCAGTTTACAGAAACAGTGAAGAATAGCATGGCCCAATAAGGTTGGCAAATCTCAAGTTTTTACAACAGAAGATTTTCTTAAATTTTCTATACAATCAAAGCATCTATCCCCAAAGTGGGAGTATTTTGCCTTTTCATTTCTCTCTCTTTTCTTAAGTTTATTTATTTATTTTGAGAGAGGAGAGGGGAGGGGCAGAGAGAGAGGGAGAGAGAGAATCCCAAGCAGGCTCTGAGCTATCAGGGCAGAGCTGGACACGGGGCTGGACCCCACAACTGTGGGATCACAACCTGAGCCAAAATCAGGAGCTGGGCGCTCATCTGACTGAGTCACCCAGGCGCCCCTTGTCTCTTCGTCTCTGATCCTGATTCCTCTCACTTCTTTTTCTTGTGTTGCCTTCCACCTTCATGCAACGTGTGGTGATTGAGATGTCAGTTGTCATACCTGTCATAGTCTCCGATTTAATGGAAATGGTTAAAAGGTTTTACCTTTATGGTTGATATTCAGTGCAGAATTTGGGTATACCCCTCATCAGGTATGTAGGCTGGGATGCTTTAATCTCTCTTATTTCTTTAGCAGTGGGAACATTGAAACAATGGCTTCCTAGAGAAGATGAGGGAAATGTGGAAATGGCCCCTGGCATTGAAGCAGATGAGGAACAACCAAGATCGGATGATGATGATACGTAAGTGGGTCCTATCCAGGTGCCCGAGTGAAGTGCTGGTAGAAAGTGAAAATGCTGTTGTTGAGACTTGAACAATAGCCTCAGAGACCTAGCTAAGGAGACCAAGTTTTACTACACATGTGGGTTTGTTTCTAGGCTCTCTGTTCTTTTCTAGTGGCATCGTTTCCTGTCTCTGCAGGAGTGATATTCTGTCTTAAATTACTGTGCATTTACCATATCTCTCAGTATGTGGTAGGGCTAGTTCCATACCTTTTTCTAATCTCTGTTTCTTTTTCTTCAAAGCTATTTTAGCTATTGTTGTTCTGTACTTAACACATACATCTTTGCATTTTTCTTGTCAAGTGTCATGAGAAGCTTTGTTGGGATTTTGATGAGAATGACATTACATTTGTTGATTAATTTATAGGATTTGACATCTTTATGATCATAAATCTGAACATCCATGAATATAGTATAGCTCTGTGTCTCTTTATGTCTTTCCTTAAAATATCCTTCAACATTTTTATGGTTTTATTCACAATATATAGGTACCACCTGTGGTTTTTGTTGTTACTGCTGTCATTATTAAGGGGGTCATTTTTCTTTTACTGTGTTTCAGCTTGACTACCGCTAGTGTATAGAACACTATTGATGCTGTATTTTGTAAGCTTACGGAACTCTCTTATTAGTTCTAAACCTTGGAGTCTTTTGAATTTTAAAAATTTTATAATGTGCTTTTTAAATAGGTAATATATTCACATGGCTTCAAATTCAGAGGTTAAACTTTGCCACAGTATTCCTGTTATCTCTTTCCCTCAACCACACAATTCCTCTTCCCAGAGTCGACTCATTAAATATGCCTCTTGTGCACACTTCTCCAGAGGAATTCCATTAAACTGTAAGCCAATATTTATATCTTGTGTATGTGTGTATCCTTTTTCTTTTTATAGAAAGTTTCATAGTGTACATGCTTTCCTGCAATTTCCTTTTATCACTTAACACTGTAGCTTGAATAGGTATCACAATGTACAAACAGTAATGTACATACTATTTGTACATTTGTAATTGGATATTGTCAAATTGCCCTTCACAGAGGTCAACACCTATGAACGCTTCCACTGACAAAGTACCAAAGTGCCTGTGACCTTGCACATTTTTTTGTTCAGTGTGTTGCCAAACCTACGGACCATTGCACAACTGATAGGTTAAAAAATGACATTTCAGGTCGTGTTTAATTAACATTTCTTTTCTGAGTAAGGCTGTCTTTTCCAAATGTTTAAGAACCATCTTTTTTTCCTCACTGGGGACAATTATTCATAGCCTTAGGCATTTAAAAAATTAGGCTATTAACATTGTATTGATTTGGGGAACCTTTTGTATTTTAAGGAGATTAATGTTTTATCTATGACTCTAGAATATTTTCTCTTGTTTTTTGTTTGCCTTTTGATTTTATTTATAGTGGCTCATGCCATGTAGAAATTTCTTATTTTTATCTAATTAGGTTTATCAATTATTTCATAAGAAATGATACCAGGATTTTTAAAGTAATTTTATGATCTAATTTTCTATTTAGTTAAATATTTTAATCCTCTTGACTTGCATTCATATTACACTGCAAAGTGTGGCTCCAACTTGACTTTTTTCCAAATAACTCCTTACTCCAACACCATTTATTGAAAATCTTTATTTTTGCTACCAATTTGAAATGCCACTTCTATGATATGCTATGTTTTTGTATGTGCTTCCATCCAAATCTTATTCTTGCTAGTCTAATTATTATATTATAAACATATTGTTTATAATATGAATTATTATTTTGGAAGGTTAGTTCTCTTAAATACTTTTCTGTTTTCAGTATTTTCATAATTTTGCTTGTTTAGTTTTCCATACATTAGAATCAACCTGTCTAGCAAGTAAAGGAGGGCAGGAAGGAAGGGAGGAGAGAATTTTCTCGGCTTGCTTCCTGCCAGTAGAATCTTGGAGTCCAGCCACCTCGTTTCAATTAGGATTGTCTGTGTCCCTTTTGGTTCAACCTGGCTATGTTTCTGCATATATATTTTTTTCAAAAATCTTGTAGGTTTCTGCAAATCTTACTGGAATTCACTTCATTAGACAAAAGCCAGATCCACAAATCTTTTTTACATAAGTGCTTCTCTGTCTTGAGCTTTTGCTTAGATTCTGAGGGACAACACCCTTAAGCTCCTTGGAAACCCTACCGTTTGAGAATGATTTTGAGATTCATCCACATTGACATATGTATCAATTAGCCATTCCTTTTTATTGCTAGGCACTATTCCATCATGTAGAATACCACAATTTAGTAATACATTCACCTAACAATTAATGTTTGATTGTTTCTAGTTTGGGGCATTATAAATAAAAGGGCTATGAATATTTTTGTACACATCTTTGTGTGGACATGACTGAGTTGTATGGTAGGTGAATATTTAACTTTTTAAAAAAACTGCCAAACTATTTTCCAAAGTGGTTGTTAGCTTTGGAACAAAGCCGTTTTATATCCCCCTGTTGAACAGTGTATGAGATTTCTAGTTGCTCTACATCTTTACCAAACGTTGGTATGATCAATTTTTAAAAATTTAACCAATCTTGGGGCTCCTGGGTGGCTCAGTCGGTTAAGCATCCGACTCTTGTTTTCAGGTCAGGTCGTGATCTTGTGGTTTTATGGTTTCCGGCCCTTCATTGGCAGTGTGGAGCCTGCTTGGGATTTTCTCTCTCCCTATCTCTAGCCCTCCCTCCCTCACACTGTCTCTGTCTTTCTCAAATAAATAAATAAATAAAATAATAAAAAATAAAATAAAAATTTAACCAATCTAATGGGTATGTGTGGTGTCTTTGTAGTCTCTGAGTTACAGGCATTATTCACACAGCCTTGCTACCAGTTCGAGAGAGAGAGATATTTTGCCAATATATATTGGCCAATATTTTGCCAATATTTCTGTCTGGGTTTCTTATTATGGTGTGAATCAGGTTTGAAAATTTTTGTTTTTAATTTTTTAATATTTATTTATTTATTTTTGAGAAACAGAGCATAAAAGGGGGAGGGGCAGAAAGAGAGGGAGACAAAATCTGAGTCATCAGCATAGAGTGAGATGCAGGGCCCGAACTCAGGTGCTGCGAGATCATGACCTGAGCCGAAGCCAGATGCTTAACTGACTGAGCCACCCAGGTGCCCCTGAAGTTTCTGACTAGTACATTTTTAAATCACTTTCTAAAATCAGAATTTCCAATTTATTTGCATTTTGGACAGAGAACATCATCTGAGTTTTAGTAATTTGGAAAAGTTTATTGGGATTTCCTTTGCTATTCAGTATAGTTTTAATTTTATGACTGTTATACATGTACTTGAAAAAATGCATCTTCTTACTATTCTGGGGGTACATATGTTCTTTTTTTTTTTTTTTTTTACAAATAGTTTATTGTCAAGTTGGTCTCCATACAACACCCAGTGCTCATCCCCACAAGTGCCCCCCCGCCCATCTACCCCCTCTCCCCCCACACCCATCAGTCCTCAGTTTGTTCTCAGCATTCAAGAGTCTCTCATGGTTTGCCTCTCTCCCTCTCCCCTACTATTTCCGCCCTTCTTCTCCCCCGTGGTCCTCCGTTAAGTTCCTCCTAATCCTCCTATACGTGCAAACATATGTTCTATATAATTATCAAACTTAAGACATTTTTTAAAAAACTACTCTATGGTCTTTATTTCCCCTTTATCACTTCTGAATAGAAGTACATTAAAATCTTAAGCTGTGTGGTGGCTTTGATCATTTCTCCTCATATTTCTGTCTCCTTTCAACGTACTTTAAATATGTAGAAGCCGTGTTCTAATTTATGATTGTTATATCAGTTTGATAGACTATCTCCCCTTTTTTACATTATGTAATTTTTGTCCCTGTTAAAGCTGTTTGCCTTAAATTCTATTTTGTGAGATATTGACATTGCTATTCCAACTTTTAAGTTATTTTATTTAATTTTTGAGTATTTTTTCTGACATGTATTTTTTTATTCTTATATTTTCATCATTTCCGTATGGTTTCGTAATATAAAATGTTTCTTATAAAATGCATGTAGCTAGTTGATAATGCTTCTTGTCATGTAATAACCTCTGTTTCTTAATTAGTTTAATATAATAAAACTCATTAGAGTTATTAACATATTTGGGGTCCACTCTTATGTTTTAAGCTTGATTTTGTGTTTTCTGTTATCATTTGGCATTTCCTTCCCCTCCCCTTATGTCACAATCACAAACTTTTCTATATTACTCCTATTTTCTCTATACTAGTTTTGAAGATACAGATTATATTTCTATTCTTTTAGTAGCTAGCTTTTATGTACTTCCTACAGATTTGTCTAACAAATTCAGAAGTTGTTCAGTGATCTTTTTTTTCTTCCCAAACGTGATGAACACATTTAACCACTAAAACCTTTCCGCTCTAATATTGTTACCAAGAGTTATAATTTTACTTAAAAAAACATGTTTTAATTGTAGAAAACTTCATAGTAAAAGTACAGAGAACAGCATAATGAACCCTCATGTTTTCACCATCTTTACTGCCTGCCCCCCAACCCCTACACTTTTTTTTTTTCTTAGGTTTGGAACATTTCAAGTCTGAGACATCAAATCACGTATTCCAATTGTATCTTTTTTTGCTGAAATATATGTATTTTATTCTCAAACCTAACTCAATTTGCCATTATAGTTTATCAATCTTTGAACTTCCCATGGTTTTTTCTAGTCTGTGCTTTTCTTCCAATTTCAATTTTCTTCTTGATGATGTATATTCTCTAATAATTCTTTAAGATAGGTCAGTGGGTGGTAAATTTTGGATATGTTTGCATATCCAAAATTGTTTTATTGCTTTATTTATAATTTAGTTGGGTATAAAACTTTAGGCTGACAATGATTTTTCTCCTGATCTTTATTACTATTGATGAGAAGTGTGCTGATTGTTTTTCCTTAATAGATATGCTAACTTTCTCCCCAGCATGTTCAGAATTTTCTTTTTATCTTTGTGTTCTTATGTTTCACTGTTTTATGTCTGGGTCTGGAATTCTCTTTTCTCCTGCTTGGCTCACTTCTTGTGAGGACCTAGGACTGTCTTTAGCTCTGGACCATTTTTACTTATTACTTTTCCAAATGTTTTTCTTATTCCCTCCATTTTGGTCCTCCAAACAGAGATGTTCTGGAGCTTCTCAGTCTGTCTCCAGTAACATCTAATTGTACTTTCATATTTTTTACTCGTTTCTTTGTTCCATGCTGGGTGAATTCTTGAATACTATTTTCAAACCTATCTGGGTATTATCTATTAAGGTTTTTTTAGTTTACTTATTTATTTTGAGAGAGAGGGTGAGAGGCAGAGCATGAGCAGGGGAGGGGCAGGGAGAGAGAGAATCCAAAGCAGGCTCCAGACTATTGGCACAGAGCCCGATGCATGAACCATGAGATCATGACCTGAGCTGAAACCAAGAGTTGGACGCTTAACCAACTAAGCCATCCAGGTGTCCCATCATCTATTAAGTTCTTAACTTAAATGTTTATATATCTCTGTCTAAGATTATAATTGCTTGTATATTTATATATTATTGTTTCATTATTGCATAATTATTGCCCCTAATTTAAAAACATTTAAAAATGGATGCTATGCTTCATCTTTTTCAGCATACTTACTTTCAGAGCATTATAAAAATCCTCCATAAAAGTAATAAATCTGGACTTAACGCCTGTCCCAACTTTAAATAAAATTTCTTGCCTATGTTTCTTACCATTAGATTTATTAATGTGTTTTGGAATTTTAGTTTACAGACTCATTTTGTTTTAAAAGTTTCATGTTTTGTTTTTAAAATTTTCTTTCTTCCCTTTCTTTGTGCTCCTCCTGTGTATCTAGCATGTTTTACTCCCTTCAATGGGTTCCCCTCCATTCTTGTTCACTGGAGCCCTTGAAGAGCTACACTTCATTGCAAGGGTGGTCTAGAAAAAAAATCTCAGTAGCATGGCTTGTCAGCCTTGGCCAAATCTCTGGGAGAAGAGTTCTTCCCGAGAAATTTATAAGCATGGATTTGCCTTCACTTGGGTTCCTCACCTTTTCAACATAAGAGTAGATGGGTATTAATAAATATAATTAAAGTTGTCAAACACGAGTCCAACTAAATAGAATATTGATTTTCCGAACATTGGTTTTTTTATCATCCTTAGGAAAACCAGACTGTTATAATAAATAATGCATTACCTGGGGGGAAATGCGTCTATTAAATTGCTCAAGTAGGGGTGGGAAATGAGAAGGGAAACGACTTTTCATATGTATTTTTTACTATTTTGATATCATAAAGTTGACTTTTAACTTATTTCAGAAATTTTGAAGAATCTGAAGATGAGTTGAGAAATGAGGTAATAGAATCCCTAGAAAAACTTGCTACTTCTAAAGAGGAAGAAAACAGCGAAGAGACTCCTGGCTTCTCTAAAGGTGCTGAAAAGTTGGGAGGAGAGGAGATAGGCATACAGAAATATGCAGACTTAAATGAAGGTTTGGAGAATATTTCTACTCAATCTAATGACAAAGTGTCCATTGCCGATGAAAACCAAGAAACATCAACAACCCATCAAAATATACAAGTGTGATTATTGTACTTTTTCTTAAGTAATAAGTTAGTATCTATTAGCTGTAGTATCTGTCCGGGCACAAGTCACTAATATTCATTGTGTAAGAGTTTTCCAGACATCCCAGGGGTTTATTAATTTTTCTCCCAATTTAGACAATAAGACTAATTTGAGTGTAGAAATTAATATTTTTACTTTAAAATCAAGAGATCTTTCGGACAATAGATATGATAGGCAGAGTAATGAGTCTCTCTTCCCGCCAGCCCAGCTGCGCACCCAGTCATGCGAATATATTGTTACATGGCAAAGGGGACTTACAGTTGCAGCCGGAATTAAGGCTTCTACTCAGCTGACCTTCAAATAGGGGAGGTTTTTTTTTATTACCCAGGTGGGCCCAATGTAATCACAGGGGTGTTTAAGAGTGGAAGAGGGAGGCAGAAGAGAGACCCAGAGAGGCGTCAGGGTGAGTGGGGATGAGCCTGGTGCCGCTGGCTTTGAGGACAGAGGAATGAGCCATATGACAAGGAACAGAGGCAGCTTCTGGAAGCTGGAAAAGGCCAGACAATGGACTTTTCCCAGAAACCCGCAGATGGAACACAGTCCTGCTGGTATCTTGATTTTGGCTTCGTGAAATCCACTTCAGACTTCTGACCTACAGCACTGGAAGATATTAAATTTGTGTTGTTTTGACTAAATTTGATAATTTGTTAAGACAATGGTAGAAAACTAATACAGTGTACAAACTGATGCATTTAGAATAATGAATCTGCCATTATAGAAAACTGTGATCTGGAGATTTCTGAAGTTATGCTGAATACACTTTTTTGAAGCTGATGCTGACACTTAAGGGAGTACGGTAACGGAGCAAAGAGAGGATCAAGGCCCATTATGTTAATTATGCGCCAAATAGTCATTTTATTATGTTTTAGTGAATCAATTTCTAACAGCTTCAAATGTATAGATTATAAACTTCTTGAAGGCAAGGACCAGAGACCTGGTCCTTATACCTTACGCTGATCTTTTTATATATGGCGCTTAGCAGAGTGCCAAGTTATTACAATCCCAGTGCTGAACATGTGCCTGGAGTTTAGATACTTGTTGATTTATTGTGTTGCTTCTACAAAGGACAGAGTGGTTACATTTCCAAGTGGTAGAATTCTGCCTGAAATACATGCTCTGTAGTAAAAATAAAACTAAAATTACACACTAATATATTGCTAAACCAATAAAACAAGGATGAGGAGGGGTTGGCCAGATTATTTCTAAGGTCTGCCTCAGTGTAAACATAAACACTTATGTTAAAATATAATTTTATTAAATGTGGGGAAAGTATCAAGATTCCCCTAACTGTGGGATGCATCCTATATTTTCCTAGTGATGACTGACACACTGTTCTTTCAACTTGGTGTGGGTTTCAAGCCACTCTTTAAGGGAGATTGCTCCCTATCGTCACATCATGAGCTGAGAATATTCAAAATTTTCTCACCACTGTGTTAATTTCAACCTTGATAACACATAATCCTGAGAGATTAGAGCGTCATTAATTCTATGACTCTCTTAGTGGTCAGTGTATACTTGTTTTACTTTCAGAACATTATGTGGCTAAAGCATAATAATTCTGTTAGCATGCTTCATTTAATCCTCATTCTAGATAACATTTGAATGCATGCAGAATGAAACTTGGTTCCTGAAAATCCCAAAGATCCAAAGACCAGTCAGCTATATGCAGAGAAAAAGAAAAAAAGAATGAATGTTCAGTGTTTAAGAATAAGCCTATCAAGTTTGTTCCAATGACAAGATGTTTGGCTAAAGTCACCTTTAGCTAATAGCCACCAAGCCTTATCCATTCTAAGATTTTAAGTTCTTTGTTGTAAAGTAGGAAGTGTTCATTGTGATAAGTATACATAGCTTCAAGGTTTTTCAACCTGTGTCAGCCCCTAATTCACCTTACCCACCTTACATACACTATTACCTAAATCATGTTCTTGAGGTACAATTGATTACTTTATTCTGGGTTTAGGCTTAGCTGCATTTGTTAAGTTGAAACTATGTATCACACCTGCATGTGTTTTTAGAATAAATTTTATTAAAAACTATGCATCTTGGTAATTATGTATCCTAACTATCAAACTGATCATTCTTTAAATGTGTACAACTCAAGGCGCCTGGGTGGCTTAGTCGGTTAAGCGTCCAACTTTTGCTTAGGTCATGATCTTGCGGTTCGTGGGTTCGAGCCCCACGTCGGGCTCTGTGCTGACTGCCAGCTCAGTCTGGAACCTGTTTCGGTCTGTGACTCCCTCTCTCTCTGACCCTCCCCTGCTCACGCTGTCTCTCTCTCTCTCCTGGAAATAAATAAAAATATTAAAAAATAAATGTGTACAACTCTTAACTTCCCTTTATTGTAACATGTACAGTGCAAGTGAGCATGTAGCACTCAAATATCACAACTGATGCTTCTTTGAAGTCAAAGGTAGCCTTAGATTTAGGGTGGGGACAGAGGAAAAAGAATTAGCTGAGGAAGAGTGGGAGAGGTAGGGGAAATTACGGGGTCATAATCTGATCCTAGTAATTGGCAGAACTGCTTGTTGTGGTTAATGCTTTTCTTGTACCCATTGACAGATTTAGCACAGACACTCTATTCATATTACAGTCCTGGTACATTCACATAGTTAAACACAAATATTCTGAAGGCATTGATAATTACACTGACTCTTTTCTCAGAATTTTGTCTATGACTTTAAAAAAGAAACCGAAAATTATTAAAATGTATGAAGTTCTGCAGTGTTTTGTAGGTCTGAAATATTCATTAAAAGTCTATTAAACCTGAAAAACTATTCTTCTTGGGTACCAGAGGCAAGACCATTTTGCTTTACCTTTAAATTCTTTTTTGTTTTCTTTTTAATCCTTGCCATGTGGAGCTTGAAAGTACGAGTAGTAGATAACAAATAATTCCTAATTGAGAGACTGCATGAGAGAACAAATGAACCATATGGGGACAAGTATCCAAGATAATGAAAACCACTTCCTATCATACTTAGATACAAACAGATTTTGTATCTGTTAAATCAAAGTCCTATTTAGATAAAAGTAGATGATTATACAAAGAACATGTATTTTATTATGCACAACTGAAATAAGAATGTGAATCCCCATGGCTGTTGGTTCAAAATTTACTGTGTTTGGACCACTCAAAAACAATGTTTTATAGGAATTTATAGTCACTCAGTAGTTCTTCAGACAGATAGTAGCGGACATATTGCTTTGACACTTTCCATGGTTATCAGTCATTCCAAAAAAAAAAAAAGACAGGTCATATCACATTAGGAACAGGGAAGATGAACATATATGCAAATTATGTTTCCAGTGATGCTTGTGACAAATGAAAAAAATAATTTTGAAGAAACAAGATTAGAAAATGCTTTATGGGATTTCAGAGTTCTTTCTTCCTTTGCTGTATCCTTTACTTCTGCTTAGTCCCTTTCAATTTATCTTTAATCCCATGATTTTCTGTAGGTAGATGCGTAGACTGAGGAGGCAGTGGTATGGATCTTACCACAAAAGACTAGCTGTAAGATAAGAAAGTGAACTGGGCTGGAGACAGAAGTCCCAGGTTATAATCCTGATTTTGTCTTTAAACAGCCTTGTGATACTGAAGGAGTCTTTCAGTCTTTAAATTGTTCTTGTCTGTAAAGTTGAAAGTAAGAAAACTGGACTATAGAGGATTTGTAGGGTTCCTTCCAGCTCGTGTCCACCAGTCTTCCTTTTCCCTTTTTTCCCCCTTATGTTTATTTTTTTTTTTAAACAGAGAGACAGCACGAGCTGGGGAGGGCAGAGAGGGAGACAGAGGATCCAAAGTGGGCTCTGCGCTGACAGCACAGAGCCCGATGTGAAGGGCTTGAACTCATGAACTGCAAGATCGTGACCTGAGCCGAAGTTGTGATGCTTCACCGACCGAGCCACCCAGCTGCCCCCAATCTTTCTTTTCTAAACTGAATCATCTCCACCCAAACTATGTTGGTGTGTCACATCATCCTGCGCCTTGTTTTGCTGCTTTTTGATCTGATGACAGAAGATGGCCTGTGGCTTGCAGATGGGTCAACAACGTAATTAGTAGATGATGAAGCTGGCCAGGTCGGTGACTGGATGAGAAGAGTTTGGGAGAGAAAAACATATTTCTTTCACGTGCCTCTTACACAAAGATGTATTAAACTGACAGAGAAAGACAGATATATGGTTTCACTCATGTGGAATTTGAGAAACTTAAGACCGTGGGGAAAGGAAAGGAAAAATAAGATATTAACAGAGAAGGAGGCAAATCATAAGAGACTCTCAAATACAGAGAACTGAGGGTTGATGGCAGTGGGGGGTTGGAGGGACAGGGAAAATGGGTGATGAGCACTGAGGAGGGTGCCTGTTGGGACGAGCACTGGGTGTTGTATGTGAGGAATCACAGGAAACTACTAAAGCCAACACTGTGCTCTACATTAGCTAACGTGACAATACATTTTAAAAAATAAGATCTATCAGACTGTGCAGGAGGTGGATTCACGGAGCCAGGAGCTAGTTATGTGTGCAGAAAATGCCAGATGTCGGAGGTCTCTGTAGTCGCATCTGCACAGCCACATAATTTTCATGCTATTCAGCACAGGAGTCCTATTAAATGTGTACTGATTCCTAGCTAAGTAACCATTTATCTACATTGAACCCTAATACATTAATAAGGAGGATTACAAAAGTCATTTACTATAAATTGTTATCTTAAAGTACTGTATAAAGGTACTTTTAAAAGCTTGGATAAACTTTCAGGTATTTCCTACAGCCGTTCCATCTCCGAATCACTAGTGAGGGCAGGTATTACCATCTCCGGATTATAGATGTACAAGCTGAGTTTCAAAAAGATTCAGAAGCAGCTTGAGTATCAAGAGGTCAGGTGTCTGTAAATGATGAGGCCGGGTGCAGGCCAAGGTGTTCTGTTAGCCCGGTGTCTTTTCAGAATGTCACCTCATCATCTTTCAAGGCATGAGGGCTGATAACGGAGACTGGTGGACAGACCCGACTACTCTGTCATTGCTACCAGAAAGACCCCTTATCAAAGCGATCTCACTCAGACCGTCTGAACAACTTAAAGCTAGCTTCCAGCCTCCTGGATGTGGAAATGTGCAGGGATGAGAGTATCCTTATCAAATGTACTGCTAGCACTAAACAGAAACCTAATTTCACAAATATGGAGCTATGGGAGGGATCGCAGGTGGCAGCCTGGCCTCTGTGGCCTGACACATGCCCACAGGGTGGTCTGTCTGTCTTTTTACAACATGCTTTTAGAACACGACTAAGCCTGCTTAAAGTCTCTTTTCTCTTTTAAGAAAATCTTTAGATACATTCAAGAAGGTCATCCACAATTATTATTTAGGATTTAAATGTACTGGAATCTTTCTGTGTTCCCAACATCTCAGAACAGTTCTAAAGTACTAATCTATTAATTATCAGCCTTCCTTTTGCCTTTTAATATTTCCTTTTCTGCTAAAGGTCCATTCTCTTTCCTGGTTTTTCTCAAGTACAGTGATTTGACAAATAGGATTTGAAAAATAAGACTTATACCAAAATTAAGATGGTTCATTTTTTTCTTTCAGATCCATATTTTTCAGAATTTGAGACAAAATCATAATCTAAAATTAACATCCCTGAGGGTAACTGAAACAACTCAGGTAATTTTGACTTTTGTCATTTTCACTAAAGTAAATATTCTGTCTCTATCCATACTGCTGAGAGCACTGTTAAGGCTGACTTCCTGACAATTCAGAAGAAGTTTAGAAAAATGACTAACGAAGGCATTTAGCCATTTCATATAACATATCTTTAATCTGTACAGACATGACATTATTTGAATAAGTTCTCCACAGCCGACAAGAATGCCAGCTCAAACTCCTGATCGGAGAATCTGCTTACGGACGCCCGCGCGTTGCTTCGGATTTGGAGTCTCTGTTCCTCAGACATGGAAAGAATGTGAGCCATGGTCTCCGCGTAGCCTTCTTCGCTTTCAGCCAAGAATCCGGTTCTCTCTCCTTCGTGAGGAACGACGATGTCAAGCTTGGGGCCCCCTGAATTGTGCGCGAGGACAATCGTGCCAGCTGCCATGCACTCAACAACTCCTGGGAAAGAAACAAAACAGTCTTTTAACTTTTTGAGAGTGTTAGCAAGAACGAGGCTGAGTGGAAACCTCTCCAAGTTTTAGGACGCTTGCAAGAAATGTAACCAAATGTCGGTTGGGTCCGTAAATTGGCTCACTAAACTTCCATGGTGCCAGATACCTTTTAAGTTTTTTAGCTTCACAGTAATGCTACTTCGTTCTTACTTGAAACAGACAGGCAGGTGGAGAACACACTATAAAATCACATCCCTGAGGGTAACAAAACAAAGCAGGCTGCACGATGCTAGCAAGATGGCAGACTGAAAGATAACAGGTGTAAAGAGATAGCAAAAGCAAGTTTCAGAAGTTCCAATGACAGCTTTAGGGGCTTTCCCTCCTCCCTCAACTTCTGGGCTGGCTCCCTCCTCTTCTGCCCATGCCTGAGCCCTTCTCATTCTCGGCACCATGCAGCGGGGGCCTCCTGTCTCCCTAGGCCACCTGACCCTCTTCCGTGGGGCTTCTGTAACTACCCGGACGGCGACGAACTGCTCAGTCTGTGTTTCCTGGTCAGGTCCCTCACCTACACTTCAGACTTGTACAGACCAGTGTCCGCTGGACACACACTTCCATGTCCCGCAGATCATTCTAACTCTACCTGCTGGGAACCTGGCTCATCAACCACCTCTCCTCTCGGGAGTCCGTCTCTAGGTGAAAGCCATCCACCATCCATACACTCAAGACCTCAGGAGGTCCTCTCGGACTCTTCTTTTTCCTTCGTGTAATGCAGCCAGTTAATCACCACATCCTGCTCAATCCTGCTTTAGATTTCCCTCGAGCGTGCTCGCCGACCGTGTTTGTACCGCAGCACGTCACCCAGGTTGCCGGGGCTGCCCGACACATCCTCCTGCCCGCCTCCCCCGGCCCTCCCTGCCCCTCACCAGTCCACCCCTCCACGGCGACCGCAGTGAACTTGAGGAAATAGAAAGCTTTTAAATCCAACACTCAAAATCCAGCTCGCTTTTCCCGCTGGCTGCATCTGGCCCCAGCTCCCCTCCCCGTCGGTGTGCTGCCCGCCGTGTGCTCCAGCCGTACAGAACCCTCAGTTCCCCGATGCACCGGCTAGTGCCCCTACGGTCCCACCTGTCACAATGCTGTTCCCTCCGCCAGATACTCTCCCATCTCTTGCAAGGCTAACTTCTAATTACTGTTCAGGCCCAGCTTACGTGTCACACCGTTTCCTTGGGCAACTGTTCTGTGACCTCACACATCTTTTATGTGTTTCTCTTGGATGCTTCAGATCCCCCTGCACTTGCCCTGGGCAGCACTTAGCCCCCTGGCCAGTAAAGTGCCGTGTGACTGGTCTGTATCACACACTGAGCCGGAGGTCTCTGAAGGCAACAATAGTTCCTGTCTCCCAGTCATTTTCCCAGCACCCGCCACGTGCCTGGTGCAGTGAATGCTCAGTTAATGTCCGAGGACGGAGGCACCGGGAGTCAGGCTGAATCAAAAAGTTCTTGCTCTGTGCCCCTCAGTAGCGCGGTACCCAGGAGACAGGTACAGACAGGAGAGCAAGATAAATCAGAGCCTCAGTACAGGAAACTTCACTTTTACGCTCTTCCGTTTTCCCTGAGCACCTAGCAGTGTGGGACACAAAGCAGCCACTTGAGAAACAGATGTTGAACCAAATGAGACACAAGACAGTACTTGACTTGACTTTATACCAAATGTATGCATAACAGGAAGTCAGGGTAGAGAGAGCAATTTGCGCTAGAATAAACAAGAAAGGCTAAATTAAAGGCTAAGGAGATGAAAGTCGGACACTTATAATGAGATCTGGCAGAAAGAGGAGGGGAAGCCTTTCCAATGATGGGCCGGGAATCGACAGAACAAACGAGAGAATTGCCGTGAGGAGCCTAGTCAGCTCAGCTTTTGGTGTATGACAAAGTCACCTGACGAACTTAACCAAAACACTTCCACCAGGGCCCCACTCGGAGATTTGGATTTGGTCCTGCAGCTGAGATTAGGCCAGGAATCTGTACCAGTCCGGCCACGGGGTCAGGTGGGGCAGAGAAACCGGGGTAGGTGAGAGCAGGGGCTGTCTGAGTGAGGATCCAAGCTCTACCTCTTCTTGCGGCTGAACAAAGGCAAGTTTAAAACCTCTCTGTGCCTGAGTTTCTTTATTCGTAAAATGGAAATGAGAATACATCAAGCAGGGTTTCAGAGAGGATTAAATCAGATAATACTTGTGAAGATCTCAACAGCGACTTCCACACAGTAAGCTGTCAGTAAATACCAGCTATTATTATTGACTACATACTGTTCTGTCCTGCGGGCTCTCAAATGAAAAAAGTGTACTTGGCGGACTGGGGGAGGAGAATTAAGACCTGATGTGAACTTCTAGAGTATTATTATTTTATCAAGAGAGCCCAAATGTACACCTCATGACACCAAACCAGTTGCTGAAAGGACAAACTCACCAATCCCAAAATGCTCGTTCCACATGGTATGCAGACCAATTGTGGCTTCAGACAAGAAAGTCTTTAACTCATCAAACGGAATGTTTATTTTAAATTCCACACCTTCTTGAACTCCTAGATCCTCAGAAAGCTTTCTCAGTTGATTTACCCTGAGTTCATCATCTTGGTTACGACAGCCTCCGATGAGGAGGAGTTTAAGGGAAGGAAGTGACCGAGCCACCTTCTTATTCAGCAATTTAGCAAAGGCTTTGATCTGCAAAGGATGATTCTTTTCAGGCCGGAACTGGCCTATGGAAACCAGTAAATGTCCCGGGGTTGTCTTTTTCTCATGTAAGGGAATGTCCAGAAAGGTCTGTACATCACAAGGTGGGTAAACAATATTTGTGCAGTTCCCGACTTTCCACAGTGAGAGAATGTGGTTTAGTGTCCAAGAAGAATTGACCATCACTACATCGCTGCAGGAACCCACAAGTCCATAAATAAAAGCAAATAAATAGTAATAGATGAGCTTTACTTTGCTGAGAAAAGGATTCCTGGTAATGAAGGCTGCGTTATTAAACCCGACATTCTGATTCTTCACTACAGAGAGCATATCAGTGCTGATTGTGGGATAATGAACATAGCTGCCAACGCGGCAACCCCCTAGATACTTAAACAGAGGCAGTGTGAACGCGTATCCCATGGAATCGATGTAAACGTCAGGAACACACTGCATCAGAGCTTCCCAGCCAAGAAAAATGGATCCGAGACTCTGGCCCAGCAGTGTGAAGTGAGGATAGAGCGAATCTTCCACAAGGTAGCGTTTCCTTAGGAAAACAAACTTCACTGGGTGAGTGAGCCTGATGTGAAATCTTCGGAAAGCACCTTCTAGTATCTGCTGACCACTGACATTCACATCACCAGTATACACAACATAAACCGCTTCGGGATACCTAAAACAGAATGTAGGAGTTAAGATTTTCACTCGTTTAGGTTAATATCAAGCAACAAGCTGGAGATAATTATTTTGTCACAATCATAAAGCAGGTTGTTTTTATACCGAAAAAACTGTCTTGAATGTTTTTCATTCGTTATACTTGGTCTACTGATCCTCTCTCCTGAGTCTTGTGCTGTCCTGCAAGGTAAATGTTAGTCTGCCAAATGGCACTTCTAGTTCTTTGCTATTTCCTCTTCTAAGAGTTTTGCATAGAGCAGACATCAACAAAAATTACTGACTGCTATTTCCGTTTTTTATGAAATACACGGAAACTTTATTTTTCGGGACAAAGTGATAAAATATCAGCTACATACTCCTAAACAAGAGTTAAAATTTACTAAATGTATCTTTAGATAGGATCACACATGCTAACGCGTTACTCAGTGTTTTTATCTGAGAAATGCAATGAGATTCTAAAAGTTAGATCTGGTGCCTGCATCAAAATATATCAGATAGGGCATAATGATAATGGAAATTTGTAAAAGTATACTCTTATGACTATTTATGCTTTTGGCACTTGCTCTGATGGTGTTTTTTGTTGTTCTCTGAGTCATAAAATATTTCTTAAGTGTCTAGTATGAGCTACGAGGTTCTGGGGATTCAGGAATTAGAGAGTCTTTACCCTCGAGGAGCTGAGTTCAGTGGGGGAAAATAGATATATAAACAGAAAACTGCAAAACTGTGATATGTGTTGATAAAGATGGCCATAGGATCCTGTGCAGGCCTAAAGGCTAAGCATCTCGTTGCACTTCCCCACAGTCAGAATGATCCTTAGACTGAGGTTTGTTTGTTTTTAATGTTTATTTATTTTTGAGAGAGAGAGGGGGAGAGAGAGAGAGAGAGGGAGAGAGAGAGAGCAAGCTTGTGCACATGAGCAGGCAGAGGGGCAGAGAGAGAGGAAATCCCAAGCAGGCTCCGCATTGTCAGTGCAGAGCCTGAAGCGGGGCTCAAACTCCAGAACCGTCAGATCAGGACCTGAGCCGAGACTGAGTCGGATGCCTAACTGACTGAGCCGCCCAGGTGCCCCTGGAATGATCCTTATAAAATGAAATAAGATCGTCGTCTCCGGTTGCTTAAAGATGGCCACGAATTCTTTGACACTTATCAAGTGGTGGGATCTATGTCCCCTCCCCTGGGATGACAGGCTCTGTGACTGCTTTTACCAATGGACCATGTCAAAGGTGACATTTTGCCAGTTTCTAGAGCCCAGCTCTAAGGGGATGGTAATTTCTGCTTTGCTCTGGATAAGTCAGCTGTCAGATAAGACGTCCAACTGTCCTGAGACAGCCGTGTTGTGTGCAAGCCCAAGCAGGTCACATGGGGGGCTGCGGGCGACAGAGACGCCTGACCAGCGCTCCCTCCCCTCACCCACTGTGGCTGTCGCAATCGTCCCAGTCCAGGAAGCAGGTATGTTAGTGAGGGAGCCTTCGGATGACCAGGCCCCAGCTGTCATCTCAGTGCAGCAGCTTGGTATGCACGGTTCCAAACACGGCCCGTCAGTCCCCAGGCTGTGAAAGATCATGATGAGTTCTTGCTTTAGCCATTACGTTCTGGGGTGGCCCGCCATGCGGCAGCAGGGAAGCACAATACCCTCTCTCTGTCGGGAATGCTCGCAGTTTCCCAGGCACTTAGATCCTCACTGCACTCGCTCAGGCCTGTAGAACCGGCCCTGCCTGGGCTCTCGCACGTGCCCTGGGGTCAGCCCAAACTGGACTCCTTCCCCTGAGCAGCACACAGGTTCTGTCCAGTCTCAGGGGACTTGCAAGAGTGGCTGCCTCTGTTCTGAACTCTCTTCTCTCATCTTCACTATTTTCTTGAGGCAGGCGGAGTGGCATGTGATTTACAGAGCGGGACTTCGCAACACGGTTCCCCTATCTGTCAAAGGAGGGTAACAGTGGGGGCACCCGGGTGGCTCAATCAGTTAAGTGTCCGACTTTGGCTCAGGTCATGATCTCGTGGTTCATGGGTTCAAGCCCCGCATTGGGCTCTGTGCTGACAGCTAGCTCAGAGCCTGGAGGCTGTCTTCGGATTCTGTGACTCCCTCTCTCTGACCCTCCTCTGCTCACGCTGCCTCTCTCTCTCTCTCAAAAATAAATAAAACATTAAAAAATTTAAAAAAAGGAGGGTAACAGTAACAGCCTCACAAGGTCATTCTGAGGACTGAGCGAGCAGACACGTGTAAAACATGTCACACAACGGCTGGCACAGAGTAAATGCCCAGTATGTGTCAGCTGCTCTCGTCACTTAAACCTCAGTGAAGTATCAGCTCCTTGGAGGTTTTCCCTAATTACTCAGTCTAAAGTACGGAATCACACACAAAAAATAAATAAATAAAAATAAAGTACGGAATCACTCCGGGCTCACCCCGTTAGGCATCCGACTCTTGATTTCGGCTCAGGGCACGATCTCACGGTCATAAGCCTCAAGCTCTGCGGAGTGTGGAACCTGCTTGGAATTCTCTCTCCCTCTCTCTCTGCCCCTTCCCTGGTCTCTCTCTCAAAATAAGTAAACATTAAAAAAAAAGTATGGAGTCCTATTTTAATTTCTTGCATAGCATCTCTCACCATTTGGTATTTTTCTTCTTAGATATTATTTTGTCTCTCTCTCAACTAAAATCTAAGATCCATGATCTATTTTGTTCACCATTCAATCTTGACTCAGCAGCGCCTGACACAGAGTACGTCCCCAAGAAATATTTCCAGATGGAATGAAAAGTGTATTGTAGTTTATGCTGAGTCACAAGAGGCTTGTAGAAATTAGCTGGAGAAAAAGGTCATTTTAGAAAAAAAGGAACGCTGTATGGAAAGGCAAGGAATCTAGAGAGCGCATGATGCTCCCAGTTCAGCATGCTGAGCAAAGTACACATGAAGGAATGGGGAGGGATGGAAAAGAAAACGTGGCAAGAACAAGATGCAGGAGTATCTTCTATGTGATACTGAGGATTTGCACTTCTTTCCTTCCAGGGGATTGGGAGTAACAGAGTTTGTGGGGAGTGCGGGAGAGCTGTCACAAAGCGCCACCACTGCCCTCAAGAGTTAGGCAATCTGGGTAGACAAGTTAATGCACCGAGTTACGAGAAGGAAAGAGCAGTAGTGATTAGAATAGGAGCAGGGGAGGCCTCAGAAAGGTGGGCATTAAGCTGGGAGTTAAGGGCATGTTTTAAATCTAGGGAGTTACGGGAGATGGCTGAGGAAATGCAGGGGCGGTGGCTGGAAGCCAGGATGAGCCCGGAGCGAAGAGATGCAGAGTGCAGGGCATTCTGTGTGCAGGCTCTGGACCTGGAAGAAGGGCTTGGGCCAGGAAGTAGAGTAACCATGGAAGAATAATAGTTTCCCCCTCTGATAAAACCATAAATGGAATTTGTACTTTACTATGTTTGTTCCTTTCTAGGTTTGGAGATGCAGGAGGGGAGAAGGAAGCCTAAAACGTTAAATGACCAGTTAGCAGCATATTCCTTCGTTACGGTAATGTAAGACTAACTGGTAATGATATCAACATTAAAATCAGACAGATGCTTTCACAGAGATTACTTCCTGTGTGACATTATGGACTAAAAATATTCAGGTTTCAAGTGTTCCCCATATTACTTGGCATATTTCTGTCTATTACTCAACTTCTCCACACATTCTTCCAAGGTGACAGTTAAACCCACTAAATTTTGTCATTAAAGGGCAGATACTTTCCCTTTCCATTTCTTTATCATATCAACTCAAATTCAACAGGATCTTGTAAGGCAGGCTGGCACCTAACAGAAGTATTTCCTTATTGAAGAACAGTTGGCTATGAATAAGGTATGAGAGAGAGGTCAATTTCCAGGTGATGATTTTTTTAAGGTAATAACAGAGCAAACTAGATAGAAAGATGCATACCTACTTTTTCTGCAGCGCCCTCAAGGCACACCACAAAACTCTTTCTCCTCCTCCGCCAGCATTGCAGTATGGATGAAAAAACGCAATCACTCGTTGATTTTTCCCATTTTTGTTAGTTGCTACTGACTCTTTCTTTCTCTGTACCAGCAGTCTGATTCCCCAGAGGATAATGAACAAACATATGCATAAAATTCCACATACGGTCAGGCCAGGGAGGAGTAATGAATAAAAAAACCTGAAACAAGAGGGAAAATGTAAAAATCAACAGAATGCCCATTCAAACGAAACAACAAATTAAAAACTACTTTTGCATGTCCACTTTATATAGTAGTAGTAAAGAGAGAAGATCTTTATACCTGTGAGTCTGCTGACGAAATACTCACTTTTTAATCAGCAGTAAAAATCAATGTTGAGCCACCTTTCTCCTAACAGTGTATGTGTTAAGGGATTAAAAACAAATTTAATTATTAACCTAAACAAGACCTGACTAGGAATGGCATCTGACCCTCAGTTACGACACAGAGCCCAAGCAGTATGTCTTCTGAATGATCAATAATGAACATTTAATTAGTTAAGAGTGTGATGAGGTAGCAAATCATTTTTATCCTCTCACTTTGACTCAAACAGAACAATTTCTGGGGCCAGAGGAACTTAGATATCTCCATTTCTATTACGAGCTCTGTATCTGCTATTTCTATGACCCTAGAATACTGCTGTTCCTCATGTGCCTGTAAATGAGTTGCCAAAAATGTACTGACAACTAACTTCTATGCCATGCACAGAGGCAAACTCACTTACTCACTGACTGATAGAACATCTGGCCCAAAGAAGGTATCTGTGGGGCGCCTGGGTGGCTTAGTCGGTTAAGCGTCCGACTTTTGCTTGGGTTATGATCTCGCGGTTCGTGGGTTCGAGCCCCGCGTCGGGCTCTGTGCTGATGGCCAGCTCAGAGCCTGGAGCCTGTTTCGGAGTCTGTGATTCCCTCTCTCTCTGACCCTGCCCTGCTCACGCTGTCTCTCTCTCTCTCCTAGAAATAAATAAAACATTAAAAAAAATTAAAAAAAAAAGAAGGTATCTGTGTTTGTTGACTGCATACAATATTTTTTACCTCTCAGATGTCTCTTAGATGATGTTAAAATGACTTTTCAAAGTATGTTTTTCTCTTAGGGCTGGGCAATATAGTTGGTATCTAACTTCATATTTTTTATACTCTGCTTACCCTTTAATAAAGGATCGGGGAGCTTGTAACACATAAAAGCACTAAAATACTAAAACCTTTTTTTAAATGTTTATTTTTGAGAGAGAGAGGGGCGGAGCACGGCCAGGGGAGGGGCAAAGAGAGAGGGAGACACAGAATCCAAAGCAGGCTCCAGGCTCTGAGCTGTCAGCACAGGACCTGACATGGGGCTCAAACCCATGAACCATGAGATCATGACCTGAGCAGAAGTTTGATACTCAACTGACTGAGCCACCCAGGTGCCCCATATAATACTAAAACTTAAATAATGAAAAGCCAGGACCGGGTAGTTCAAGTATTTGGTGGGAAGTGGTGACAGGTGGGGGACATAGATATACAGACTCTAAATTTGTATGTAGTAGTGAAAAGCAGATTGGGCTCTGAAGGGCTTAATGACCCAAGTATGTATGGGTATATTTTGTGTAGCGGCATAGTTTTCATTGTCCATAAGTAGAAGACATAAATTCTTCAGAGAAATAACTATCCTTTTTTTCTTAATTTTTAAAGTTTATTTATTTTGAGAGAGAGAGACAGAAAGAATGAGTGGGAGGGGCAGAGAGGGAGAGAGAGAATCCCAAGCACAGAGAGAAAACCTGACAGTGCAGAGCCTGACACAGGGCTGGAAATCAAGAACCATGAGATCATGACCTGAGCTGAAACATGAATTGGATGCTTAACCGACTGAGCCATGCAGGCACCCTGGCAGAAATATTTATACTTAGTTCGGAAACAAATTTCTCGTGTGGGATTTCCTATGTGAATAAGTCCACTACTTGAATAGGTGTTTGACTTATTAGAATGATTTGATCTCAGGATAACTTTAAACTCTTAAAAATTACTGAAGACCCCATCCAGCTGTTGTCTATCAGGATTTCCCAACCTCAGCACTGCTGACATTTTAGACCACATAATTCTTTAAAAAAAATTTTTTTTAATGTTTTATTTATTTTTGAGAGAGAGATAGAAACAGCATGAGCAGGGGAGGGTCAGAGAGAGAGGGAGACACAGAATTCGAAGACAGCCTCCAGGCTCTGAGCTGTCAGCACAGAGGCCGATGCGGGGCTGGAACCCGCAAACCGTGAGTTCATGACGTGAACTGAAGTCAGACACTTAACCGACTGAGCCACCCAGGCGCCCCTAGACCACCTAGTTCTTTGTTGTGGGACTGTCCTATGCCTTATAGGACGTTTAGCTGCATTCCTGGCCTCAACCCACTGGATGCCCACAGTACCCTTCCAGTCATGACCATAAGAATTATCTTGACATTGGTAAATTTCCTGCAGGCGTAACATCACCCCTTGTTGAGAAATACTCATTTACATTAATCAATCATTACATTGATTATTATATCTACCAATATTTAGCATATCAAAAATTAAACTGAGGAATTTAAAAAATTGTGAATTATTCTAACAATGACAAATCCATTACATGTTAATATAAAACACATTTTTATTAAAAAAAACCTGTATTTTTCAAACCAAAAAAAGAAAAGAAATTCAGTAAGCAGAGTATCAGTGTTTTAGGTTTTTGCAAATCTCTTTAATATCTGGCTTAACAAGACAGCGGCTTTTCACATCTGCTTCTGCATTCAATCTTAGTGATATGTTGTTTTATTTGAAGTATATAAAGGAAAGGCAAGCTCACTCAGATATGTAGTAGGAAAAGGGAATACAGTTAAATAGCCTTTTTAGATGGTTACAACATTTTTCTGGGATGTTATACCAAATTAGACAAATGGCAATTTCTTAATGGTCAGGTGCAACAAGGAATTTGGAACCCAATCAATGACCTTTTCATACTCTATTATACTCAAATCTTGTACTTTAAATGGATCTTTTACCTACACATGGTTTTGTAACATCATGACTTGATTATATGGAAAATATGGTTCATTACTCATGTAGACTTTCCAAATGTGGCTGATTTCATTGTATAATATCCCCAAATCACATCTGTTAATATAATTACCCATCTCTTCAGGAAAATCTTTGAATTACTGGAAAGTGGTCAAGCTCTGAATGGCAGATACAGGTTCCCCCAAATTCTAATTTTCACTTGAAAGTTCAAACTTTATTATTAGCAACGAATTCTATCACTTGTTTTCTTCGAATTGACAGGGCCACTTCATGAATTTTCAAATACCTAAGTCAAAAGACCTATATGTTCCATATGGGACATTCTTTCATGTAAAAACCATGTCCCATAAAAAAGTATCTAATTTAGCTTGCAACTTAGCAATCATATAAGAACTTTTCCTTGAGTTAACCATCATACTTCAGTATGGAGACATTATATAGAATATTAAAAAGATGTATACTCAAGGTTAACACTTAACAAAATTAATTTGTCCTGTTTCATCAAGGACATTCTTAGTAAAACTGGCTTTAGCAAGTGCACTGTGGTCAAAAACACAAGACTTCTTATATACTTTGATGTCATCAACTCAATTTGTAATAAGTAGCAGTTTTATCCACTATTACTTTTGCACTGTTGGTGCAAATGTAAACATGGTGAGAAAGCAAATGTTATCTTAAATTATTATAAAAATGGTTTTGGTCTTGAAGACCTGCCAAGGTCTATGAATACTTTGAGAACTACGGCCTTCAAGGATGAACAGGGTTTGACATCAAGAAGTGGTAAGATTTGCCAATTATTTAACATTTGAAATCTATCTGTTCATAAAAGGAATACTATATAGCTATCCCAGGAAAAGTTAAAAGCCCATTTAATTCAAAATGTGGCTGACCCATAGAATCCAAGGATTTTTATGGCATTTCCTTCTAATGATTTAGGTGGGAAGATTCATGTGATAGGATTTTCAGATTGAACTATTTAACTTAAAATCAGAAAAAAAAAATCCTAACAACTAGAGTCGATCCAATCTTTTATTGAGTCTGTTAGTTTCAAAGATACAGACTATATAAATTTATTAGATAGCCTACAGTACTTACACATCAAAACTACCCATTTTAGAATCTGTTTAAATATAACTAAAAATAGGGGCACCTGGGTGGCTCAGCCGGTTAAGTGTCCTACTTCAGCTCAGGTCATGATCTTATAGTCTGTGGATTTGAGCCCTGCATTGGGTTTTGAGCTGTCAACACAGAGCTGTCTGCTGACAGCTCAGAGCCTGGAGCCTGCTTCAGATTCTGTGTCTCCTTCTCTCTCTGCCGCTCCCCAACTTGTGTGCTCTCTCTCTCTCTCAAAAACAAATAAACATTAAAAAATACATATATAACTAAAAATATGTGCCATTAAATAATGTTTAGCACAGAAACCTAAGGCTTTGAAACTTAACTAAACAACAGTGACTCATGTATTCAACAAACATTTATTTAGCCATTATAACGTGCAAAGTACTGAGTTAGGGATATTTCAAATGGCAGGGAAGAATATGAAGCCTCTGAAAATCGACTTTCCTGTTCAAAAAATTTTAAATAATCATTATAGAAATTGGAGTAGAGGGGACAGAAATGAAGAAACAATACCTGAATTCTGGAAAGAATATGTATAAACTATTCAGGATGCTATCATGTTAATTACAAATTTCAACCTGAACAAAAATAGGTAGATGTTAAAAGAACTGTGTAGATGGAATCGATTGTGTATATATATATATACATACATACATACACACACACACATATATACATACACACACACATACACACATGTATATGGCAAGACACATAAAATACAGTCGTACTGCATCAACTAATGTAGGGGAAAAGAAAGTCTGGGTTTTTTTCCACCAACATGTTAAAAGTAGTTATCTTCAGATGGTAGCATGCCTGGCCAATTTCCCGTTTTTGCTCCTCTATTTCCTAAGCCTTCTACACAAAACAATGTATTACCTATGTAATAAAATTTTATGACTACTCTTACATCAACCGGAAATGACGATCATACAGCAGAGGATTCAATATAAACTTTTTGTTTGTGAAAATAAAGAGAAATCTCACTAAAATGGATTCAGGAGGCCAGAAGGGGGAGCGCAGAAGGAGTCCTATCCCTGAAATGTCAATTTCATGAAGAACTGTCAATTACAGCATCCAACAGAAGAATCCTAAACAGGATGGCATGGTCACGAGCAGGCCCCAACAGGGGAAAGGTGTACACCGCATCTCCGACGAGAGTACTCCTGCAACTCAGCCAATGAGAAACCCTCACCACTCCTGCTTTTCTCCGGTGGACTTTCCTTCAACCCCACCCCTTCAACTTCCTCTTCCAGAAACCAGTGGTCCTCTCCTTGGTAGAACTTGCCTATGGTTTTGCCATAGCTTGAATATCCAGAAGTGCAATTCTCTGCTACTCCCGAAAAAGCAAACAAAAAACCAACTAGACCATTTTTGCTGGTAAGATAGCTATTTTATTTTTAAGGTTAACGTATTTAAGTGGCATATGTTAACAATGACACTTTTGGTGAGTGAAAGAAGGGAAACTACGACGTGAGAAGGAAGAGCCAGTTTATTCTTTACCAAAAGAGACACGATAGTTTGAGAAATGATCCATGGCTCAATCAGAAAGGAAAACGAGAAATGAATATGAACAAGTTATAACAGAATAGTTGGGCGTGCGAAAAAAAAGAAGAAAAAGAAGGGAAACTGCACCCGTCAGCCAGGAGTTGGCCAGGCGAAGACGACGCGGTAAACTGAGTCTTTAACCCAATGGGCTTCAGTCTAATTAGAAGACTCCAAAGTGAGAAGAGCGCTCACTGTCCTTGAGGCCTAGATTCGTGACTAGAAGACCCCCCACTCCCCCCCGCAAATTTCAGTTGCACTGGCTGGACAAGTACCACCGCGAAACAGAAAACGCCTGCGAGCCCACACCACCGGCTCCTCACCTCAATAACTCGCACAAGCACCAACCCCCTCTGGTGGTCGCCATCTTCCCTCGACCCGCGAACTCAGGAAGCGCTTCGCTATTCCTCTTCTCTATTGGCTCCAGAGGAAGCGGGCGGGGTTCTCCCCGCCCCTATGGGGCAGGTTGCGCGTTTCAATTGGCTGCTGGTAGTAGCTTCCCACGGCCTTCCAGTCAATGGAATCTCCCGGGGAGGAGACAAATCTTCGGCGTGGCGCCCAAGAGTCCCGCCCCTCCAACGGGCGGGGCCGTGGTGGGAGGCGGGCTGGAGAGGGCGTGGCCTGTGATGGACCGCTGGCGCACCCGCCCTCGGCCCCCTCCCCCACTGGAAGCCCCCAGCCCGGAGCCCGCCGGCCGTTGAGACCAATGGGAGGCCCTTGCGCGTCTCGGATCGATTTCCCAGGTGCGGAGTTCACTCCCGCGACGGCGGCGACCTTTGGGACCCGCGGCGTCCCGGAGCGAAGCGCGGAGCGGAGGCAGAGCCGTGCGGAGCGGACCCGAAGCTGGTGCCCGCCACGCCGCACCTTCTACGCGGGAGGTTGGCGAGTCCTGGCATCTGCATCTCCGGCTCGGCGCTGCCCGGCTCGCCCTCGCTCGTGTCCTTCCCCGCACGCGCGGGGGGCTGAAGACCGAGTCCGCAGCGCACCGGCCCGAGGTAGCAGATACTTGGGAGGGAGCACTGGCCCCCTCCAGGGGCACGGGCCGGGCCGCCACTGGGTGTGAGTGCGGGTCCGAGGCCGACCCCCCTCCCCCCGCCCGGCTCTTGGGCTTATCCCCGCGCCCTCCAAGGGCCAGGGCGCCAGGGCGCGCAGCTTTGAACTAGGCGATGGAGCGAAGGCTGCTGATCCCCTGGTCGGAAACGCAGAGGCCCTTTTCCAGACCCCTTCCCTGGTGAGGGAGCCGAACCGCAGAGATGCCACCCACAACCCGCTCCGGGTGTTTTAACACCGCACTTCTCCGCTACCCAGGTGACCTGTGGGCTCTGGGTGGAATCCACACAGAAGAAACTGCTTCCTCCCAAGGAGGATGCTTGAGCAGGAGAGGCAGCTGACTGCTAGGGTAGGGGCCAGTTGGAAAGTAAGTTTCCCTCCCTGAGCGCCGCGCGCTCACTACCTGGAGAACTTTCCACGCCCACCTGCCCACTTTCCTCTGCTGCCTGGCTTGTTCGGGGAAGACGGGGGGCTAGCTGGAGCCCCAGCCCCAGGGGATTCGGGGATGTAACAAGAGCGCCCTTAGAAATGCCATGCCTTTAACGGGTTTACAGGAACAATTTGAAACCCAGCACTTTTCCGTTCATCTTTATGTCCGAAGCTGGATTTGTAAAGTGAGCGTTGAGTTGCCGTGTAAGAGCTCTAATTGCCCAGGACGGTTAAGTTAATTACCCAGAGAAGTTATTAAGAGTACGCGGGTCTCTTTTTCGTCTATCCAGGTCCCGCAACTTTTTTTTTTTAAAGAACTATTTTGAATTCATTTTAATTATACAAGTAACGCATTAATGTGGTGATTTAAAAATGCAAACAGCACGGAAATATGGAGCATGAAAAGCAGATCTGCTCCCTAATGCTTTTCTGTTCATTTACATATGTCTTCCTTTGTTCTGAAACCATTTATTGAAAACTTAGTATATATTTCAGGCATGGTGCTAAGAGCTGAAAAGGGAGTGGTTAAAAGATGTGTGTATGTGTGCGCGCGTGCATGTGTATCTCCAGAGAAATCTTTAAGTTTTGTATGTATGTGGATTTAAATTTTCTGTTTGTTTTACGTAAATGAGATCACGTAGTGTGTATTCTCCAAACCTCCCCCCACCCCCCAGTAGAACTGTATTTTGAAGATTGTTTCATGTCGGTACATAAGCATCTATCTTGTTCAGTTTAACTTGTATACAATATGGATACATCCCATAGTATGTTTTATTTTTTCCTGTGGATGGATATTCTGGCTATTTCTAATCTTTTTTCCCCTTCACAAGCCACGCTGTAGTGGACATCCTTGTACATGATTTTTAATGCTGACACTTGAGTATTTCTTTAGAATGGACACATAGGCCTGAATTGGTCACATAGGTCTACAATTTCTAAAGTGAACTCGACAACGTTATTGTGTGCCCTTTTGTAGTGAAATTTATTTTAGGCTCTTGTGGTATACAAATGAAAGGTAAGAGAATTAATGGATGAATAGAGAGAGGCTGGTCAATAGATGCTTCTAAGTGCAATGACTCTGCATTTAATGGAGGTACAAAGAACACATGTGGGGGAGGGGTGGCTCAGATAGGGCCGGAGATTTCAAACCCCCTGTGGTGCCGCCACCTCTCTACCCATCTGGACAATCCTTATCATTCCAGATCCAGCTCAAGATGCTTCTTCCTTGAAACTTTAGTAACTGCTTCTCCCTGTGTTGACCTCACCCTCTTCTGGATTCCTTAGATAATAGTATTAGCTGATGTTACTAAACTTACTACTTGCTAGGCACTGTATTAAGCACTTTATATTCTTCTGTGTGCACTGTCTTATTTAATCCTCACAAAATCTTTGATGTAGGTATTTTTTCCTTGTTATCACCATTTGCTTAACTTTTTCTTTTTTCTTTTTTTTAATCTGAGAGAGAGAGAGGTTGCAAGTGAGCAATGGAGAGAGAGAGCGAATCCCATGCAGGCTCCACACTGTCAGCGCTTTGCCTGAAGCGCTGGTATGATTGAGCTCACCAGATGTGGGGCTCGAACTCAAGAACACTAAGATCATAACCTGAACCAAAGTCAGATGCTTAACCTCCTGCCCCACCCAGATGCCCCTAACAATTTTTTTTTCTTTTTAGTATTTAGTCCGGGCTAGCCATTCTAGGCACTGGGGATCC
The DNA here is from genome assembly GCA_017311185.1 of Proteles cristata cristata. NCBI lineage: Eukaryota > Metazoa > Chordata > Mammalia > Carnivora > Hyaenidae > Proteles > Proteles cristata. Next base: position 113,128 of record JAESUZ010004376.1, read on the forward strand.
AGTTAAGCCTCAAATCCTGCCATCAAGGAACTTATGGTCTAGTGGGGGATGCAGAAATAAAAAATTGTAGACAAATAGTGTGATTTCTGGTACCGTTAAGTGTCATGCAGTAAATAAATCCAAGTATGGGCAATAGGAATGACATGGGAGGAGAGATCCTATTTAAGGCAGGTCATCAGGGAATTATCTCTGAGGAGGTTGTATGATTAGAGATCTGAATGGTTCAGATTTGCGGAAAGTGTTCTAGGTCGAGGAACCAGAAGGTGTCAGTGTCCCAAGTCAGGACTGACCTCAACATGGGAGGAACAGTAAAAGAATGCCAGAGTGGTTGGAACAGAAGGAGAGGAAGTAGTATAATATGAGGTCAGAGTTCATCATCTTTACAGGTGGGGGAACTGAGGCAGAGAGAGGTGAAGGTCCTCTCTCTTCTTGTTCAAGGTTCTATACCCAGTAAGAGGCAGATCTGGAATTGAGTCCTAGCCAGCCTGCTTTGACTTTCTTGGGTATGTATTTTCTTTCAAACTTCCTTGACACCTGGTCTTACCATCTGGTATTATTTATACTTACCTAAGTATAGCTTTTTTTCTCTCTCTCAACTCTGTGCTTCTTGAAAGTAGGGACCAGGTTCATATCTCTTAAAAAATCTCCAGGGGGTGCCTGGGTGGCTCAGTTGGTTGAGCGTACCATTCTTAATTTCAGCTCAGGTCACGGTCCCAGGGTCATGGGATAGAGCCCTGTGTGGGGCTCTTCGTTCAGCATGAAGCCTGCTCAAGATTCTCTCCCTCTGCTCCTCTCCCCTACTTATGTGTTCTTTCTCTCTCTCAAGAGAAAAAAAAATTCTCCATAGCTATAGTAATAGGTGCACCACAGTTGTTCTTGAGTGAGGGAGTTATAGCAAGATTTTCCCTACCCCCAACCCCAACACATTGTTTTCTCTTCAGAGGCCTGTCTGGGGCAGCAGTAACCCTGAAAGGGATGTGGTCCATGAGCTGGGTCATTCAGCCTTCACTTTACAAACACGAAGCATCTTCTGTTTCTCTGATGCTGGGCCAAGGCACAATAGAAGTGCATCGCGGGACAAAGATGGGTAGAGGTCAGCCCCTGTTCTTAGGGCTGACAGTCACAGGTGCCATAGCAGAGGCACTCACAGGCAAGAGGCAAGAGTGATTGGCCTTTCCTGAGGTCATCCCACCCAGATCCAAGGTGGCCGAAGCCCTGCCGAAGAACTGCGAGTCCCGTTCCCTGGGGAGCTGTCATGTCGGGAGACAGTGGAGGTTTTTTGCACTCCTCAGTGTCCAGAGCGTCACAGGCAAATGGTAGTCCTGTTAACTGGACTACACGAGTTAACTGGGAGTAAACCACGGTGGGAGAGGGGCGCCTGGGTGGCTCAGTCAGTTAAGCATTCAGCTCTTGATTTCAGCTCAGGTCATGATCCTAAAGTAGTGAGCCTGCTTGAGAGTCTCTCTCTCTCTAAATAAATAAATAAACATTAAAAAAAAAAAGCTGGGGGGAGAGAATTGGATTTTAAGTGCTTCTTTATCTGACGTACATCTTCACTGCAAGGATGGAGATGGCCCAGGCCCATTGCTCTCCGCCGACGCCAGAGCACAGGTAACAGGGAAGTTTGCATGCTCAGGCGTGCGCAGTATTATTGCATCAGGGCGATTAGAAATCCTTCCCCAGTGGAATTCTTGAATGTCTGACTTTTTTTTTTCTTTTCACTAAGTTAAAGGAAAAAAATCTAAGCAGATCAAAGGTCGATGAGATAAAGTAGAGGGCAAAGCAGAGAGTGACTCTTTATTGTGATGTAACCAACACGGCAAATAAGATTGAAAAGCACCAGTGGTTTGAAACCTGTGGGTTCAAAATGCAGCAGTTCTGCCGAAGCCTCCATTCCCACAGAAACTCAAAATGACTGTTCTAAACGTAATTTAATTCTGTAACTGAAATTTGGCAAAACAGACCGAAAGGGGAAATTTTACTTTTTTATTTTTAAAGTTTTAAATATTTTATTTATTTCTGAGAGAGAGAGAGAGGCAGCATGAGCAGGGGAGGGTAGAGACAGAGGGAGACACAGAATACGAAGACAGGCTCCAGGCTCTGAGCTGGCTGTCAACACAGAGCCCGATGTGGGGCTCGAACCCACGAACCGTGTGATCATGACCTGAGCCCAAGTTGGACGCTCTGCCGACTGAGCCACCCAGGTGCCCCAGGGAAAATTTACTTTTGTTCTTTTTACTCTTAGGACAGCTGTTAGCATATTTGTAAACTTTCTTCATCGCTTGCTTGCGCTGCATCAAGCTCTTAATTTTTAGAAATACATACAACCTTGTCTCTGAAAGATTACCAGCGTGAACGTCTTAGGGCTATTTCAGTCCAGTCAGCTCAGTCAGTCTTTCCTGTGTGTGTGTGTGTGTGTGTGTGTGTATTTGTGTGTGTGTGTGTGTGTGTTTTCTTTGTCTAAACTCAGTGGTGTTCTTGTGTTTTGTTGTTTTGTTTTTAACAGGCTTTAAAATCTGCCCATCATGGAAGCTGTTGTTATTATCGTTAAATTGTATGTGGCCTCCCGTATCCTGGAGGGCCACTTGGTGTAGGCTGACGTTTCCACCCAGGCCCTCCCTCCCCTGTCCCAGGACCCTGCTGCCACTCCCCGGGGACAGAACTGCTGGGAAATTCGGGCAACCTGCCCTCCGTGCCGCCTGCGGTTTCTTGTCCCTCATCCCGTCTGTGCCTGTTTTTCACTTGTTCTGTGTCAATTTCTTGCGACTCGGTCAAGCCTTCCCTGCTGGCTCATCCCTGCCTTCCTTATTGGCAACCGACGGCCTCCGTGCTGACTTCAAGAAAACTGGGTGCCATGTGTATGGTTTTCTCCAACTTTCTGCTTCCCTCAGTGCATCTTCTTCCAGAATTTTATTTTGATCTACAACCTGTTTCCACTTCCTCATCTAGTCTCAGGATAGGCTTGCTTTCTTTTCAAGGTCATCTCCCCGGCCTCAGTGCCCGTGACCCCTACCCCTTCTTCTCTACCTGCTTTGGAGCGCTTAGTGGTCATGTCTTTTCTCACCCCGTTTTTTCCTCTTTGTGCAGACTTCTCCCCTTGGTTTATAAACGCATGACGTTTGCCTTCATTTAAAAATCTCTCCCATTACCTTGTGTCTCCCATTAGCTCTTGTATTATGTCTCCCGTCTCCTTCCTCAGTCTTCCAGAAAGAATTGTCTTCATTTACAGCTTTCCACTCTCCTATTTGCTTTAAGATTTTTCCTTTATTATTCTTATTTTAATGGTCTCTCTGACTGCATTAAGAAAAACAAAACAGCTCAGGGGTGCCTTGGTGGCTCGGTTAAGCGTTAAGCGGTCCATTCTTGATTCGCGTCAGGTCACGATCTCTAGGTAGTGAGATCAAGCCCCCACTTTGGGCTCTACGCTGACAGCAACAGTGTGCCTGCATGCTCGTGTGTGTGTGTTTTTCCTCTCTCTCAAAAATAAATAAGCATTAAAAACATTATTTTTTAAGAGACAGAGCATGAGAGAGAAAGAGCATGAGCAGTGGAGGGGCAGAGAGAGAGAAGGAGACACAGAATCCGAAATAGGCTCCAGGCTCTGAGCTGTCAGCACAGAGCCCGACGCGGAGCTCGAACCCACAAACTACAAGATCATGACCTGAGCCAAAGTTGGACGCTTACCCGACTGAGCCACCCAGGTGCCCCTAGATGTTAAAAAAAAATTAAAAAACAGCTTTATTGAGATAAGATTCACAGATATATGTAGTTATCACAACAATTTTGTAATATTTTCAGTACCTCAGAAACAGAGCTGGCACCCTTCATCTATCACTCCCCACCTCCACATGATCCCTTTGCCTAAGCAACCCCTAATCTACTTCCTATATCTTTAGATTTGCCTATTGCGAAGATTTCATATAAATGGAATCTTTGTCTTATTTCTGATCTCAGAGGAAAAGCTTCCAGTCTTTCACCATTAACTACTATGTTAGCTTTCAGTTTTTCAAGATACCCTTTATCGGGTGGAGGAAGTTTCCTCCAATTCCTAGTTTGTTGAGGGTTTTTATCATGAAAGGGTTTTGGATTTTGTCAAATGGTTTCACTGTGTCTGTGTCTGTTGAATTAACAATGTGTCTTTGGTTTTTATTCTGTCTTTGTGGTGTATTCCATTAATTGATTTTGGGCGTTAAACCAGACTTGCATTCCTGAACAGATTCCACCTGGTCACAGCATGTAATGTTTTTTATATGTTGTTGGATATGGTTTCTTACTATATTGTTGGGGAGTCTTTGTGTCCATATTCACATGAGATACTGGTTTGTAGTTTTCTTGTGATGTCTTTGTCTAGTTTTGGTATCCAGGTAATGCTGGCCTTATACATAGAATGAGTTGAGATGCATTCCCCTGTCTTCTGTTTTTTTGGAAGACTTTATTAAAATTTTGTATTAATTCCCCTTCACTAATCTTTGATGGAATTCAGTGTTGAAGCTGTCTGAGCTTGGGCTTTTTTTCTTGGAAAGCTTTCTGGTTATTAATTCAGCATCTTATTAACAGTTGATTCAGATTGTCTGTTTCTTCTTAAGTCAATTTTGGCAGTTTGTCTTTTTAGAATTGGCCAATTTCATCCAAGTTCCCTAATTTGTTGGCATACAGTTGTTTCTAATTGTATCTAATATAATCCTTATTTCTGTAAGATCAGTGATAATAACCCCTCTTTTTTGATTTCTCATTCTAATACTTGGAGTCTTTGTTTCCTTGGTCATTCTAGCTAAAGGTTACCAATTCTATTGATCTTTTCAATGAATCAGCTTTTGGTGTCAGCCGTTTTCTGTATTTTTCTAGCCTCTATTTTATTAATTTTTTCCTCTAATCTTTATTATTTTCTTGTGTTGTGGGTTGAATTGTGTCCCCAAAAGATAGGGTGAAGCCTCATACCTGTGAATATTGTCTTATGTGGAAATAGGGTCTTTGCAGGTATAATTAGTTACATTCAGATGGAGACGTATAGGATTCTGTGGACCTTAAATCCAATAACTGCTCTTCTTATAAGAATACCATATGAAGACCCAGAGAAGAGAAAGCTCCCCGATTATACACACAGAGATTGGAGTGATGCAAGAAGTGCTAAGGATTGCCAGTAACCACCAGAAAGCAGGAGAGAGGCATGGAGCAGATTCACCTCAGAGCCCCCCAAAAGGACAGTCTTTGATTCCGAGCCTCCAGAACTATGAGAGAATAACCTTCCAGTACTCAATTTGTGGTATTTTGTTAACAGCAGTACTAGGATACTAATCTGATTTTCTTCTGCTTCTTTAGGTTTAGTTTAGTTGTCTTTTTTCCCAGTGTTAGGCAGAAGGTTAGGTTATTGATTTGAAATCTTTCTTAATACAGGCATTGACAACTGTAACTTTCCCTCTCAGCACTGCCTTAGCTGCATCTCGTACATTTTGGTATGTTGTGTCTTTATTTATTTATTTATTTTTAAATGTTTTATTTATTTCTAGGAGACAGAGAGAGAGACAGCGTGAGCAGGGGAGGGTCAGAGAGAGAGGGAGTCACAGACTGAAACAGGCTCCAGGCTCTGAGCTGGCAGTCAGCACAGAGCCCGACGCGGGGCTCGAACCCACGAACCGTGAGATCATGACCTAAGCGAAAGTCGGACGCTTAACCAACTAAGCCACCCAGGCGCCCCTGTTGTGTCTTTATTTTCATTCATCTCAAAGTATTTCCTAATCTCCTTCTGGTATCTTCTTTGACTCATTGGTTATTTGAAGTGTATTGTTTAATTTCCACTATTTGTGAGTTTCCCAGATTTCTTTCCATTACTGATTTTTTAAAAATTCTAATATGAGTGAGGAACAGACTCTGCATTATTTCCATTTTTTAAAAATTCATTGAGGTTTATTTTATGGCCTAACATGTGGTATATCCTGGAAAATGTTCCATGTGCACTTGAAAAGAGGTATATTTGCTGTTATTGGGTGGAGAGTTCTGTACATATCAGGTCTGTTTGGTTTATAGGGTTGTTCTGGTCTTCTGATTTGTGATTCTGATACCAGTTCCAACGTGTGGGTCTTTTCCCCCACACCAAGAATTGCTGGGTGTCCTACAACTTAACTTGATTAGCTTTCTGGAGATAGCATCCGATCCACAGGTTAAGAGCTCAGGTCTATAAGACTGAGCTCTGAAGACCTGCCTCCCCACTTCAGGTACCAGTTGCAAGTCCAGGTAGTTACCTGTGCTTCTGACTGACCAGCTGTAGGATGGAGGTTGGAACAAGCCCCTCCTTGGGTTCAGTTAATTGGCTAGAGTGGCTCACAGACCTGAGAGAAGAACTTACTTACATCGTGTATTATAAAAGGGTGTAACTCAGGAACAGCCATGGAAGAATTGCATTGGGCGGGGTATGAAAGAGACTTTAAATCTCCCATCACTTAAGAAATTTCAAGGGCTTTAGGACACCAAACATGTATTTCTTATAAATCACAATATCACATGTTTCCTTGTTGATATTCTGCAATTTTGTTCATTTTTGAAAGTGAGAATTGAAGTCTCCAACTGTCACTGGTGAATTGGTTTTTTTAAATTTTATTTATTTTTGTAAATTGATTTTAAATTTATTTATTTATTTTGAGAGAGAGAAAGAGAGAGAGAGAGAACATAAGCAGGGAGGGGCAGAGAGTGGGAGAGAGGGATAATCCCAAGCAGGCTCTGCACTGTCAAACGTGGAGCCCAATGCGGGGCTCGAACTCACGAACCATGAGATCATGACCTGAGGAGAAATCAAGAGTCGGAGACTTAACTGACTGAGCCACCCAGGTGCCCCTAAATTGTCTTTTTTTCTTTTCATTTCTGTCAGTTATTTTTGTCTGGGAACACATTTTGTGTTCTGTTGTTAGACATGTATGTTTATAATTTTTACATTTTCCTGGTGGAGTGACTTTTATCATTATAATATGTTCCTCTTTATTTCTGGTAACACTGTTTTAAAGCCTGTTTTGTTTGATATTAGCATAACCACATCAGAGTTCTTGTGGTTGCTGTTTGCCAGATGTATCTTTCTCCATTCTTTTATTTTTATCCATTTGTGTTTTTGAATCTAAAATTCATGGAACTTTCTGGATGTGTAGGCTATTATGATGATGATGATGATTATTAGTTTTTCATTAGATTTGGGGAAGTTTTGAGTCTAAGTTGGTGTGGGTAGTGGTGTCCCAGTGTAACCGAATCCAAGTCCATCTGCCCAATGCATGGCAAAGCCAATCACCAAGACATTAGGTTTGCAGCAAGGAAAAGGTTTATTTGAGCGGCAGACAAATGAGGAGATGGGAGGGCAAGCCTCAAATCCGCCTGCCTAAAAGAGAAGAGATCAAGTTTTTTTATAATCATAGGGGTTGAGATTGCATACATATTGATGAATAAGGCCGGGAAACCTATGACTAATCATGAAGAACAATGGAGTGTGCGCACTGAGCAAACATACATATAACGTATATCCCATTTTCACTTTACAGGAAGACTTAATATTCAGTGCTGATGTCAAGAGGTTATCTTATTTATATCTTAGGACACCGAGATGGGGTGTGGGCATGCTCCTAGAGCTGTGTGTAATCTGGATAGGGTCTTGGCTTGTTATCTTGGGTAAGGAAAGGCAGGGCCTTGCTTATTCTTAGGCTGGGACCATATCAGTTGACCATGAGCCCAGGCTCAGAGACAACCAGTGGATTTGATAGTGGGGTCTGAAAAGACACAATAGGTGATTAGGGGGAAAGAGTTCTCTGAGTTCAACTTTCTGCTAGTTTCAACCTCATTAACCTTGTGGGTTACAGTTTCATGAGGCTCTATTACTTTTTTTGCATTCTTTTTTTCCCTCTCTGTTCTTAGATTGTATTACCTCTGATCTCTCTTCTTGTTTTGGCTAATTCTTTCAGTTCAGATCTACTGTTGAACTCAACTAGTAAATTTTCATTTCAGTTACTATACTTTGCAACTGCAGAATTTCCATTTGGTTCTTTTTTACAATTTCTGTCTCATTGATATTCTCTGTTGGATGTGACATTGTCATCATCACTTTATTTCTTTAAAATGGTTTTAATGGTTTCTGTCTTTGTATATTAAATCCTACATCTGGTTGCAATTATAGGCAGTTTCTATTGGCTGCTTTTTCCCCTGGTGTATGGGTCCTATTCTTCTCTTTCTTTGCGTGTCTCACGATTTTTTGTTAGAAACTAGACATTTTACACAGTTTTGGGTACTGCTACTTCCTCACCACCCCACCCAAGGACTTGCTTTTTTATTATTTAGTGACTCACTGGATTATTTTAGTGGTGACTTTTTTTTTTTTTTTTTTACTGTTTTCTTATTTATTTTGAGAGGGGAGTGGAGAGAATCCCAAGCAAGCTCCGGCCGATGTAGGCCTCAATCTCAGTGACCATGAGGTCATGACCTGAGCTGAAATCAAGAGCCAGACCGGTCACCCTGGCGGTGTGGAATCTCTGTTGTTGTTTCTCAAGAAGCACAGCCTTCTGTATGCTGTCAGTCACCTTGTAATAACAATTATTTTGTCTTTGTGGTTCTTCCCGACCACACGTAGCTATTAAGCCCCGCTAATTGCTGGCTGATCTAGTGTTTCAGTAATGCCGGGGGCATACATTGCTCCACAGCTGGGTCCATTCACATTCAGGCTCCTTTGAGGGGGTGTTTCTGAGCTCAGTGCTTTGAGATTTGTTCTGACCTCAGTCCTGCTCTCCGTGCGGTTTCCTTTCCCAGGTCACTCCAGCAAACTGGCCAGCCTACAGTTTTCTCTATGTGTACGGTTGATCCACCAGCCTCCTCGCAGTTGCCTTTCACCCAGGCATACAAGGCTTGAGCTGGGGATGGGGACAATGTCACACCTCTCTCTGACTCTTGCTCTTTTAGAGCTGAATGTGTGGAGAAGGGAATTCGCCAGAGGCACGGGGCAACCTGCGTTCTGCTTAGACTTCCGCTCTCGGGTCGGAACCATGATGTCATGAGCCAGGGCAAGGGCAGTTGAGGCCCGATATTCTGGGTGCTCCATGCCTTTGTACTACTAGTGGGGACTAGATGGAAGAAGGGGACCTCCACCTCTGGGCTGCGTTAGCCTGCAGCTTAGCCCCATCATCAGGATTAGATGGATGGGGTAAGAAGTGCTGACGCCTTGCCCCTCCTTCGGAGAAAGCCTACTGCCTGGTAGTGGGGTGCAGAGGGATCCCTATGTTCTTGGCTGCACCAGTCAAGTGGAGTTTCTACCTCTTTGAGTTGGGAGAGGGGAGGAAGTGAGGTGTTGATTCACACGGCACAGACTGGGGGCACCTGGGTGGCTCAGTCGATTAAGGGGCTAAGCATCTGACTCTTGATCTCCACTCAGGTCATGAACTCACAGTTCCTGGGATTGAGCCTGCATCAGGCTTTGTGCTGAGCTTGGAGCCTGCTTAGGATTCTCTCTTTCCCTTGCTCCTCTCCCCACTGTCTCTCTCAAAATAAATAAATAGACTTAAACAACAACAACAACAACAACCCAGCACAGACTCTTGGTGTTCTTACCAAATATTAGTAGGTTTTCAAAAAAATTTTTTAATGTTTATTTTTGAGAGAGAGAAACAGCATGAGTGGGGGAGGGGCAGAGAGAGGGGGAGACACAGAATCCGAAGCAAGCTCCAGGCTCTGAGCTGCCAGCACAGAGTCTGCTGTGGGGCTCTTATGCCAAGAGACACAGAGACCCACCGAGACCCCTGAAACCGAATTCAGGGAGTCTTTATTACCGGCCGGGTCGGCACAGAGTTAACACGGAACTCTAAATGTGCGTCCCCGAGTCCAAGGACTTAGGGCTTTTTATAATGAGCAAGCAGGCACGTGGGCGGTACAGAAGCAGAATTGAGCGGTTGTTGTAAAACGATTACAAAGTGATAGAGCACCTTGTCCTGGTGTGTAGGACAACATTTGTCATCCTGAAGGCAAAGTGTAGGGTTGTAGGAGGGTCGCAAAGGAACAGTTATTATCTCAAGGACAGAGTATGCCAGCTGTGTCAGAAATAACCATTAACAGGGACCATTAACCCTTATCTTTTACTGTTTTTTTTTTCCTCTTGCTCCTGACGATAGTTATGTAGTCTTTCCAGTGTAGACCCAAAAGGTAAACTCTGGGTCAGGATGGAAGGACTGAGGCTAAATTCATGCGCAACAGGGCTCCATCTCATGAACCATGATATCATGACATGAGCTGAAGTCAGACCCTTAACTGACTGAGCCACCCAGGTGCCCCTAGTAGGTTTTCTTGAATTAAATGTTTCTTCATTTGCTGTATGCCTTTAGAATCATTTCCAGCTTTCTTTCATGTTTGTTTGGTTTCTTTAAAATAATTTTCAGGGGCACCTGGTGGCTCATTCGATTAAGTGTCCGACTTTTGATTTCAGCTCAGGTTGTAATCTCACAGTTCATGAGATCAAGCCCTGCGTCGGGCTCTGGTGCTGATAGCACAGAGCCTGCTTGGGATTCTCTCCCTCCCTCTGTCTCTGCCCTTCCCCCAAATAAAAAAATTAAAATAAAATAATTTTCACCAATTTCACTGGGGAGCTGATCTGCATAGCTCGTACTGTCATGCCAGAAGTTCCTACCCCTCTACCGCATTTGACACTCGTATGAGAATTGTATTATGTTTGGCCGTGTATATCAGAAAGCCCCAAGCAACATGGCTGTGAGCGAAGTCTAGAGGTATGCATCCCAGGTTGGTTTGGTGTCTCCAAGGTCACCAGGGATGCAGCCTGCCTTTTCTCTCTGCTCTAGCAAGCTAGGATGCAACTCCATCTTCCTAAGACGTCATGGCCTTAAGCTGGCTGCCAGGGATCCAACCATCTAATCCATGGCACACACGGCAGAAATGAGGAAAGCCTAAGGATAAACCCACTCTTTCTTTTAAGGAGCCTTCTCAGGAGTCCTGACAAACAGCTTTTCCATAGATTTCATTGACCAGAACTTTGTGTCTACTTTCAGCATTTTTATTGTTTTAATTTTATTTATCTTTAAATATTTCTTAATTTTTGAGAGAGAAAAGAGAGAGGAAGAGATAGAGAATGCGCAGGAGAGGGGCAGAGAGAAAGGGAGACAGAGAATCCCAAGTAGGTTCTATGCTATTAGCACCGAGCCCTTCGAGGGGACCATGAGAGACCATGACTTGCGCCCAAATCAAGAGTCAGACTCTTAACCAACTGAGGCACCCAGGCACCCCTCTTTTCAACATTTTTAATTAGAAGCTTTTATTGTGTAAAATTTCAGCTACTTACCTTCTCTTGGAAAGTCTGGTGACCCAAGGCCCTTTGACAATAATTGGCTGGAGCGCAGAAGTAACTGCTTCTTTTAGGTGGAGCATGTTAGTAAGAAAACAGCTGGATCAGAATGGTGCCACTTAGGTTAAGGCCCCGGGACTATATAAACCTGGGCTTCCTATCTAATCTGACTGCAGTTTCAACCTCCTGCAGAAATACACCCCTTAACTGGTTAGTCAGGAATTTTCAGATAAGCACCAGGGACGTATTCTGTCACATGGGTCTTGTCTATCTCCTAAAGGAAGATGAGGTTTGGGGCAGAGTAAGACCCTCTCCTCTTCCCCTTTATGGGAAGGTGATGTCTGAAACAGTCTTTCCAATCTTTTCTCTTGCTTACAACTTTCAGGCCCCACCCTCCTTCCCTTAAAACCTCCCATTTTGTAGGACTCCTTGGGGCGCCCCTTTACTTGGTTGATGGGATGCTGCCTGATGCATGAAGCAGTCCATAAAGCCAATTAGATCTTCAGATTTACTCAGTTGATTTTTTTTTTTTAAATAAGGCTTGTTCTCCATAGTATTTGAGTTTAGACTGTTGGTTTGGAGGAGAAAAGGACTAAGTAAAGGAGAGCCAGCTTAGGACGAGGCACCTTCCGAATGTTGAATACTTGTTTGAAAGTTTGACAGTCTGGGTTTTACAGCAAGCAAATATGTGAGTTGTTTTGTTTAGTTCTTGTGTTATTCATCCAACAAATATTTTTTGAGAAACCTAAGTATAAGTGCTGTTGTAGTGCTGGGAATACAGAGAAGAGTGAAGAAAACAGACAAGGGGTTCCTGCCTCCTGAAACTTAGACCCGATGGAGAGACTGTCAGTAAACGAGTAAAGTATAAATTACCATATCAATGGTAGTTGACTACTCCGAAAAATAGTAGGCAGAACGACGGGACCTGAAGGGGAGTGTTTGAAATGAAAACAGGGTAAACAGAGGCAAGCCACTGAGAAGGTGACATTTGGGCAGAGACCTAAAGGAGGTGAGGAAGTGAGCCACCTGGATATGGGGTGCTGGGGGAGGGTTGTTTTTAAGCTGAGAGAGTAGGGAGTAGTGGGCATAAAGGCCCGAGGCCAGGCCGGAGCAGGCCTGGCTTTGTTACAGAAACAGCCAGATCAGAAGAGATTTAGCCAGAGTGAGGGGTGAGCAGTGTGCAGATTGTTTGAAAAGAGATGGGTATGGAGCTAACTGCAGTCATCTGCCTTCCCCATCAAGGGGATTCCTCATTTTTGTGTTGAGAGTAGACTTTGGGGGCCAAGAACCACCTAGGGGATTGTTTTAATACCGCAGAGGCGATGTGCTGGTGGCCAGGACCTGAGCTGTCTGTAGTAAGAGGTACTGAGAGGCGGCTGGATGCCGCACACACTTAAACATGGAACTGACAGGATTTGCTCAACATTCACCTGTGGGTTTGAATGGAGGGGACAGTTCTTACCAACGGTTAATGCAAAAGGTTTTGCCGGGCAGGTGGAAGGAAGAAGATGGGCAAGACTGGGGCAGAAGCAGGGAAGGGACAGGAGAGTGGGAGCTCAGTTTTAGGCAAGTTAACATTTGAGATGCCACCAGGGGATGCTGGCCAAGCCTTTGCATCCACACGTGTGGAACTGGGAGTTACTGGGTATGAGTGGTGTCCCGCCTGGACTGAATGAGCTCACCGAGGAATGAGTACAGCCGCGGAAGGGGTCCAGGGACCGAGCTGCGAGCCACTCCAGCACTGAATGGTTTTGGGGACTAGTTAGGCTCCTGGGAGGGCCTCTGACAAGGATCTGTGGGGGTGGGGGGGGTTGGGAGGACACCCAGGAGGGGGTGGGTGCTTGGAGCCTGACCTTGGGGACAAGAACTTTCGCCCTGCTGCCAGAGGGACGGCACTAATGCTCGCGGGCAGGTGGTTTAGATGTTGGGGGGTTGTTTTCTTTTTTTTTTTTTTAATGTTTTATTTATTTCTAGGAGAGAGAGAGAGCGTGAGCAGGGGTCAGAGAGAGAGGGAGTTACAGACTGAAACAGGCTCCAGGCTCTGAGCTGGCAGTCAGCACAGAGCCCGACGCGGGGCTCGAACCCACGAACCGCGAGATCATGACCTAAGCGAAAGTCGGACGCTTAACCGACTAAGCCACCCAGGCGCCCCAGGACATTCTTATACTAAAAGAAAAATCCATTGTTTATCTATTTTCAGATTTAAGTGGACAGTTTTTATTTTTATTTGCTAAATTGGCAACACTGAGAAAAACACAGCACCAAGGCAAGGCTTTGTTTTGTTATGTTTTTTAATGTTTATTTATTTCTGAGAGAGTATGAGCCGAGGAGGGGCAGAAGATCCAAAGTGGACTTTGCGCTGACAGCAGCGAGCCCAGCGCAGGGCTCAGACTCCCCAAATGTGAGATCATGACTTGAGCTGAAGTCGGACACTCAACCTACTGAGCCTTGGCACGGTTTTTTGAGGGGGCTGTTGAGGGCAGAAGAAACTTGAATGTTGCTTACCTGTTGAGGAAAGCTCCAGTAGTCAGAGATAAGTTGAGGATTCGGGAGAGAGACAGGAACAGAAGGAACTAGGTCCAAGGGTCAAGTTTGTAAATGAAGAACATGGCTGCTTCAGCTGGGTTCCCATAGAATTTTGCTGACACTGCCAGTAAGGTGATGAGTAAGTGGTATTAGAACCCTTGGTTCATCTTATTTTGAGACTGTGGGTCTCTTAAAAATTAGGAGACCCATCTGTGCCTTGTTTTGAGTTTCTTAAGAGTAAAAGATGTATCTGCCTGTGCCTAGCAGTATGCACATACTAAGGCCTTGAAGGGTGAGTGGGCTCCAAGCGCCTAAGATTGCAAGCTGCAAGCTTCTTCTGGGAGCACACCTATGCTCTGGTTGGTCTTAGGTGCACCTTTCGCTGGTGGATGACTGTGTGGGATGTGCGGGGACAGCTGTCTTTCATTGTAACCAGCTCTAAGAAAAATGCACACAAGTCACACTTTTTCATGGATGGACAAGTAACTCAATTTAGAAATTACAAGAAGTATTGTACTTCTGTAAAAGCTGAAGTGCCCAATTTATAAAATTGCTCAGTGCATTGGTATTCCACCCACTCTTTGAGGTTAAATGCTTTTCTCTTACTTGACAGGTAATCTTTTCTTCTTCTTTTTTTTTTTCCTCTGTAACCCGTTTGAGCCTAGTCTTTAAAATCTGTGTATCCGCCAGAATTACTTTCCATTACATTTTTGTGAGACTCAAAAATCAGGTTGTATAACTCAGCTATGGCAACTTTTTAGGCCAAAGGAAGATGGATGCTAAGGAGTTCAGAAAATGTCATGGTCACCTTATTCTCTTCTCAATTGTCCCTCCGCACTTGCCTATCCCCTGTTCTGAGTCCTCAACCACAGTTAGGTTTACATAGCTGCTTCAAGTTCCGAGGAAGCACAGATAGAAACCTTCCAGGTAAGATGACCAACTGGGTCCAGTTTCCCTGGGACTTTTCTGGTGTTAGCACAGAAAGTTCTACATTGGAAAAGCCCTCAGTCCTGGATAGACCACATGGCTGATCACCCTACCTTCGGATCTCTTCTCAGCCCTTCCCTTTCACTTTCCCTTATTCAGCCTGCATCCTGGGAAGCAAAGGAGAAAGGTTTGTCTCCATCCTATAGGGACTCTTAGCTTCAAGAAATACTCTGAGCATTGCATTTAGAGCCTCGGTCCTCTTGGATATCATCCTGTGACCTCAGGACCCCAGAGTGATTGTTTAACTCCTTACGTGTACTCTGAACACACAAAAGGAAAAATAGAGTAGTCCACCGCTCTAATCGGTTGCATATTTTAAATTTCTGCATGGCCCCCATTACCTCCCCAATTATTCTTGTGTACATATTCCTGAATACAGATTTTTAACAAGTGTGTGATCCTAATACTTCTATTTTGTGTTCTTTTTAAAATTTTATATATGGTTCTGCAATTTTTCTTCATAGACCTGTTTATCATCTTAGTGGCAGGTACACCAAGAATAAACGTGTCACTCAAATATTTCTGATGGTGTGGGCAATGGGATTCCCTGGACTTTTCACTTGACCCTAGGAACCCATTTTTGGTCTTAGATCTGGGTAAAAAATATTAAGACTTCTGTGATAATAGAGATTTGGATTTAGGGGCACCTAAACCCTGGCTGGCTCAGTAGGAATGATCTTGGGATTGTAAATTCAAGCCCCACATTGGGTGTAGAGATTACTTGCCAATAAAATCTTCAGGGGCGTCTGGGTGGCTCAGTTGGTTGCGTGCCTGACTTTGATTTCAGCTCAGGTCATGATCCCTGGTCGTGGGATTGAGCCTTGCTTTGGACTGTGTGCTGAGTGTGGAGCCTGCTTAAGATTCTCTGTCCTCCTCCCCCTCCCTCTCCTCTTCCCCTCTGTCTCCAACTTGTGCTCTCTCTAAAATAATAATAACAACAAAGAAAATACAATCTGTATGATAAAAGGCTTCTTAGAGGATAGTACCAGGGATTCTTGTGATGGAACCTTTCTGTATCTCGACTGTGGTGATGGTTACACAAGTCCACACATGCGGTAACATTGTATAGAGCCGAATACACAGGCAAACATGCATGAGTGTGTGCAAACTGGGGAAGCTGAGGAAGATCATGGATTGTATTGCTGCCAGCTGTGCGATAGCTCTGCAAGTCTGTACTATTAGGGAAAGCTGGTTAAAGGGTACACAGACTCTCCATTGTTGTTTCTTAAAACTGCACAGGAATCCTCAATGATCTTCAAATACAGAGGTTAATGAAAATCTTTAAAAATGAAGACTTCTTCGGGGTGTCAGGCTGGCTCAGTAGAGAATGCAACTCTTAATCTCAGAGCCGTGAGTTTGAGCCCCATGTTTGGGAGTAGTTTACTTAAAAAAAAAAAAAAAAAGATTTCTCTGGAAGGTAGCTTTGAAATCCCTGTAAGATTGTAATATGTTATGCATAGTTCATTTTACTCCTTTCTCCTCTTTAAGAACACTCCTCCCTCAAAATAAAAAATAATAAAGGAAGAAAATGCCCAGGGAGAAACTGAGACTCCTAGTTTCTTTCCTTTTCTTTTTTTTTTTTAACTCCTAGTTTATTTCTAAATAGTTTGTACTTTGATACTCGTCTGTGATGCCTTCAGGAAGCCATTTGCAAAGACAGCCCCTTGCTAGTACTTACAGAGAGCTGAGACCCCTTGAAAGGTGAATTGCCTCTAAGTGCTTCAGAATTGCTTTGTCATCTTGGAGGTTAATGGCAGGCTTTTCATTAGTGTCAATTCTTTCCCTGGTTGTAAGCCTTCTATAACTTCCCTCTGACCAGTAGCTTTCAAACTTTTTTTTTACTACAGAACTTCGTAAGAAATGCCTTTTACATCAAAACCGAGACTAATAGGGGTGGCTGGCTGGCTCAGTCAGTAGAACCTGTGACTCTTGATCTTGGGGTCATGAGCTCAAGCCCTGCATGGAGTATAGAGATTACTTAAGAAAAAAACCCAGATTCATAGATAGAAATACAGTTTCAGTTATATATCTGAAACAGAAGTTTCACAAAACACTGCCCACCTTCATGTATGATGCACTCTGACTCTATCCTACTTAATTTTTTAAAATTCTGGTTATGTCTCAGTAACGTGAGTTCTTGATTCTTGATCGGCAATTTGGGGAAAAAACACTGCCTCAGACCACCAAGTAAGGTAGTCTAAAGCCCGTTAGCGTAACATTCAAAGCCCTCCCCCTCTCACTGCATCTGCCTTTCCAGCCCTGCCTCCTCTTCCCCTTCTAGCTAAGTAGCATATTCCACTTTCCTACACCAGCCTCACCAGTCCCATCCCTATGCCTTAGCCGCTGCAGGTCCCTCTCCCCAGTGTCCTTCCCCTGCTGTTCGGTTCTTCGCTGGCTCCCATGGTCAAGCATGTGTTGTCCGTTGTACCATTAGTATGTCGTGTCTGTCCCGATTCAGAGTTGTCCAGGAGGTCAGCCATGTGTCCTAGCGGTCTCCAGCTCAGACGTTACTTCCGTGGTGGTAATTCAGAATTCCCTGAATTCTGGGTATACTTACAGCCAGTATTCCTCCATTTTTTTTTTTTCATCAAGAGCCACAATAAGAAATTTTATACTGGATCTAGTATATGATTTGTTACATGTATTTGTATAAAACTGAAGCAAGCTTCATGAAGTAGGGTGCCTGGCTGGCTCAGTTGGTGGAGTGTGCAACTCTTGATCTCAGAGTTGTGAGTTTCAAGCCCCACGTTGGGTATAGAGATTACTTAAAATAAAATCTTAAAATTTCATGAGGGGCACCTGGATGGCTTAGTCGGTTAAGTGTCTGACTTTCCGTGTTGGCTTGGGTCATGATCCTGTAGTTTGTGGGTTTGAGCCCTTAGTTGGGCTCTGAGCTGCTTGGGATTCTCTCTCTCTCTGTCTCTCTCTCTCTGGACCCCTCCGCTGCTTCTGCTCTCTCTCTCAGAAATAAACATTTTCATGAAAAAGTTTCATGAAATAATTTCCATGTTATGTGCACTTTGATATTTTATATTCTTTCAGTTAATATTTCTTTCCTTCAACCTATAACTTGATTTCAAAACCACAAACAGAAAAACGTTCACTTAGACCATCCTTCCTACTCTGAATGTCATTTGCAGAGAACTCTGTTACAGACTCTTACCTTCCATAATCACTGTTGGGAAGAGGTCCATCGTGCCTCAAGACTTGAGGAGAGGCCTTTTCATTTATTTTTTCTTTTTCTTCTCTTCTTTCATTTCCTTTTACAAGAAGACTTGTAAAGAATATTTATTGTATTTTTTCATAGTGAAAGATTACAGACAACATAGGTAATAGAGCAATGGAAAAGCAAGCTGTTTTAGTCCCCATTTGAGCATGGAAAACCTTAGACTAATTATGCTGAATGGAGAAGCCAGTTGTGACAGGATGTATGTGGTATAATATCATTAAGGTACAATAAAAATGTACAAGACTACTGCATATTGTTTACAGGTACACACATACTAATGCCGATTTGAATGAGAGACCCCAGCTTCAGATAGAGCGTTATCTCTTGGTAAAAAAGGAGAGGAAATAGGATTAATGGTGGAGTTTGTTTGTATCTTTTTTTGTTTGCTTGTTTTAAGAGAGCTGTGCTAGGTGCAAGCTCCAGTGGGGGAGGGGCAGAGGGAGAGAAAGAATCTTAAGCAGGTCCCATGCCCAGTGCGGAGCCTGATGCAGGCTCAACCATGAGACCATGACCCGAGACTAAATAGAGTTGGATGCTCAACCAACTGAGGCACCTGGGCACCTCTGTATCTTTTCAGTTTTGTTCTTAACATTGAAATGAGAAGCAAACACGGCAAAATGTTTCCATTTGCTAAATCTAGGTGGTGGGTATAAGGGTGTTTACTATATTCTTTACCTTTTTATTTGAAATATTTTGTTTAAAAAAGGGGGGCAAATCACTAATGAAAATTGACTTGTGTGTTGTTTTAAGATTTTATTTTATTTTTTTTAATTTTTAAAAGTTTATTTGTTTTGAGAGAGCATACCAGCAGGGAAGGGGCAGAGAGAGGAGAGGAGAGAAAATCCCAAGCTGACTCCACACTGCCAATGCAGAGCCCGATGTGGGGCTCAAACTCTTGAACCACAAGGTCATTACCTGAGCTGAAACCAAAGGTTGAATGCTTAAGCAACTAAGCCACCCAGGGGCCCCTTAAAAAAATTTTTTTTTTTTTTAAGTGATATCTATAGGGACCCCTGGGTAGCTCAGTTGGTAAAGCGTCTGACTTCGGGTCAGATCATGATCGTGAGGTCTGTGAGTTCGAGCCCTGCATCGGGCTCTATGCTGACAGCTCAGAGCCTGGAGGCTACTTTAGATTCTGTGTCTCCCCCTCTCTCTATGCCCTTCCCCTGCTCGTGCTCTGTCTCTCTTGCCTTCAAAAATAAATAAAACATTAAAAAAAAAAAGTAATATCTATACCCAACATGGGGCTCAAACTCATAACCCCAAAATCAAGGGTCAAATTCTCTACTGACTAAGCCAGCCAAGTACCCATTTTTTTTTAATGTTTTTATTTATTTTTAAGCGAGAGATAGAGACAGCATGTGCAGGGGAGGGTCAGAGAGAGTGGGAGACACAGAATCCGAAGACAAGCTCCAGGCTCTGAGCCAGCTGTCGGCGCAGAGCCCGATGCGGGGCTCGAACCCACGAACCGTGAGATCATGACCTGAGCCGAAGTCGGAAGCTTAACCGGCTGAGCCACCCAGGCGCCCCTCCAAGTACCCATTTTTAAAGAATTATTTATTTATTTAAATGAGCTCTATACCCAATATAGGGCTCGAGCTCGTGATCCTGAGGTCAGGAGTCACATGCTCTACCAACTGAGCCAGCCATAAAATTTACGTATGTTATCTGCTTATAAACCTGTATTATCTTACTGTCTTATAAATACCTCTGTTGTCTAGCTCCAGGCTACTTCTCTGAGCTGCAGAGCAGTTTAGCCATGATCCATGGCCTCCAGTTTATACTTAGACCCAGTCTCTCTTGTACTAAGATGCCAGAAATGGAAAAGGAGGCTCTCATTTTTAAGTATTTACTGGAGAAAATTTGTAAGGAAATAGGTATTTGTGAGAGTTTATCATGTAACCTGCCATTTCCCAGGCAGGGCTGTGGAGCGCCTTCCTGGGTGATGCTATCTGCATTTCCAGTATGTTGAGCCATTCTGTTTTTCTGGATTAAGCATTAAGGCAGGAGGCACTTGACCTTAAAAGATCAGGAATGTGGGAACCAGAGAGGTGATAAGATCACTCAGAGACCTTTATGGCAGCCAGAGTCCTATAGAATCCTACAGTGTTTGGACATCACTATTTCCCAACAAAACAGATACTATCATTTGTAAGAGGTTTTATAAAGGGTCTGCCACTCTTCTTACCTGGCACAGTCCCTTGTTTCAATTCGATCTCAAATTGTTTCCCCCCATTCTTCTTATTAGTAGGCTTTATCTTTTCAGAGTGGTTTTAGGTAGGTTTTCTTAGAAAAATCAAGCATATAATACAGAGAGTTCTCATATACTTCAGCTCCCTTGCACCCCGTCTCTACTGTTAGTAACATCTCAGCAGTAGCATGGCACATTTATTACAATTGGGGAGTCAATATTGATACATTATTATTAACTGAAGTTGATAATTTACCTTAAGGATCATTCAGTTGTATGATTCTGTGGATTTTGACAGATGCCTAATGTCACACAGCTACCATTACAGCATCATACAGAATGGTTTCACCACTTGACCATTTCGTTTTCCTTTTTAAGTTCTTCTTTAAATGTTTAGAGAGAGAGAGAGTGCGTGCGCACACATGCTCGAGAGAGCAGGCAAGGGGACAGAGAGAGGGAGAGGGAGAATCCCACAGGCTCCGTGCTGCCAGCACAGAGCTTGACCCAGGGCTTCATCTCATGAACTGTGAGATCACGACCTGAAGCTGAAATCAGGAGTCACATGCTTAACCACCCAGGCGCCCCCTGACCACTTCATTTTTATCTCTGTACTCCAGTGCTGGCATGGACCTATAAGTGTATATGAATGTGCAGTAATATCTTGTCTAAAACTAAATATGAGCAATCAAATTCAGTAGAATTTGAGAAATATTGAAAGAACAATCTGCCATAACCAAATAGGAATAAAAAGATGGTTTAAAATTAGAAAAATGTGCTATCTCTCATTAGTCTGTCAGATAAGAAAAATAATAGAACTCAATATTTAGAGAAAATCAGAATTCAAAGCCTATCCCTGATTTTCAAAAAACACTGAAAATTAGAATGCTTTATTAACATGAAAAGAATATTTCAATCAGCATTATTTCAAAGATGATACACTAGAAGCATTTTCTAATGGGAACAAAACAAGCATGGCAACTCTTATTTCATATAATTCTGGGAGTTCTAGCTAATGTAGTAAGATGAGAGACAAGTAAGAGTTACCGTTTGGAAAAAGAGGCTCTCATTATTATTGAGATTGTAGAACACCCCCGCCCCCAAAAACCTAACTGAAAATCTGTTAAAATCAATTGGTTTAATAAGCCAACTGAACACATAATAGATACCTGAATGAAAAAGTTTCCTATATATAACAAAACTGGTTATGAAAACTAATGGGATAACAGGATCGTACTAATAAACAGTTACTTTAACAAGAAACATGCAGGACCTCTTAAAAAAGTCAGGGGTTCCTGGGTGGCTCAGTCAGGTGAGTATCCGACTTTAGCTCAAGTCTGATCTCATTGTTTGTGGGTTCGGGCCCCACATTGGGCTCTGTGCTGGCAGCTCAGAGCTTGGAGCCTGCTTCAGATTCTCTCTCTCTCTCTCTCTCTCTCTCGTAAATAGACATTAAAAAAAAAAAAGAAAAGTCAAAATTATACTAAGACAAAAATCGACTTAAGATTTTTATCTTAATATCGTAGTAGTAAAAACTTGCCAGCATCCTAAATGTCCTAAAGGAGAATGGTTTGTCGATAATTTTACTCTCTTATTCCATAATGACTTTAAGGTAGCTTTGTAAAATACAGTGTATTTACACTATGACATAAAATTAAGTGAAGAATTTAGGCAGAGAATACTGGAGGGATGGGCCACAGATTTATTCTGAGCTTTCTAGTGGCCAAAAGTAAAGATCATGATCGATTATATGATTCATATTCACACCATAAAATATTGAGTTGATTGGAAAAACAACTGTTCCTAGTACTGAGACCAAAAAGAGAACTTTCTCATGGGTCTTAAAGAGAAGATACTATGCAGAGTAAAGAATGATCATCTTGACAACCTAATAAAACAGCAGCCATAGAGGTGTTTCTTTTTTTAAAAAGTTTTTAGTGTTTATTTATAGGGGGGCGGGTAGGAGCAGAGAGAGGAAGACAGAGCATCCCAAGCAGCTTCACACTGTCAGCACAGAGCCCAACACAGGGCTCGAAACTGTGAGGTCGTGACCTGAGCTGAAGTCGGATGCTTAACCGAGGGAGCCACCCAGGCGCCCCTGTATTATGTTTGACTGTAAGCTCAGGACAGTAGAAAGAATATTACCAGATAGTCTTAAAAGAGGGAGATGAGCCTGATGGAGACCCTTGGCCTAAAGTGAACCTGTGTTGAAACTCTTAGTACTTCTCGCCATTTGAGGCATATATGCCATCCCTCTGTCAGAATATTCTAGAATCTGGTCTGAAATCAACATGGACTAGTTTACAGAATTCTTTCTCCCCACCCTCCACCCCAGGAAAATGTCTCTGGCCTCTGGTATTTTTCTTGTTCTCCTCAATAACTCAAAAATGAATGTATGAGGAACTATACCTGCAGATGTTCTCAGGGTCCCTGTCTGTACCTCCTCTTGGCCGGGAAACCAGAGCACACTCACAGAAGCACTGCTCTCAGTTCTCCTGCCCAGCTAAGGCAGTGGCTTCTCACTAAGCTTTTGTTTTGCTTTAAATGTACAATTAAACCACTGATTTCAACTGAATATGGAAGTAGTAAAATGAATATAAAGCTCGGACCTAGGAAACAAAATTTTCCTCCTGGAAAAGCAAGCCTGTGATGCCAAAGGAAAACCGGACAGTGACACAGAGGGTGACATAACAGAGGTGTGCAAGTGCAGAACTGGGCTGGCCCTGAGCAGACGGCAAGTGCGGCCTCTGGGCTCCGGGTTCAAGAGGCCTTGCTTGCACCTGCTGCAGGCAGCCCTCTCCTCCAGCTTTGCCCTGATGGCTCAGACAGGGCCTTGGTAAGAACGAGCAAAGAAGCAGAAACTGTGCTATAATGTGAGCACACTGAGAGGTGGTTGACAGTGAGGTGAAGGGCCCCTTGAGTGCTATCACCTCCACCTCCCTGCACACTCCTTAGGCCTTTTCTTCCCTCCAACTTTCAGGGACTGAAACCATCTGGCAGAGTAATAATGTCAGCTCCTGGAAGTGTTGACTTGATTTCCCAGTGGGAGGCACTGATTTCATGAACATTTACCTTCTTCCTATTTCCTTGTTACCTTCTTGGACATTTCACACCGCAGTCTTCTAACTTTGATTTATTCTACATGGCATGAGGTCAGTCTCTCTGAGAACTTAAATGCCAGAACAGAACAGTTGGGCAGGTTCAAGCCATGCTGAAGGGCTCATCTGTGAGTATGAGGCCACATGGAAAAGTTTTCAAAATTAGAATCTGAGGATCCAACTCAGTTGTAAACGGCAGTGTGAAACGAAATTGCCCAGAAGTGACCACCGTCAGGACCAGCCTGCACTCTGCCTTTAAGCCCGGCCCATCTGGGACTGGAGGGGTGATCAGGGCGAGAGCAAGAGTCCAAGGGCTTTCAGACTCCAGCCATTCTGTAACTTTAAATATCCTCCCTCAGACCCCGGATGGGGGGAGAACGGGACTGTCCCTCCAATCAAAATGACAGCTTACAAGGTTTTATCTGCACTCCCAGCAGACACAAATGATTCCTAGTGAGTCATGACACAAGGACCCTCTAGCAGCAAAACACAACTCCAGCTAGAACGGCATATGCATTAAATATTTCAGAGTTGGCCTCCAGGGATTTGAGTCCATTTTAATCTTACCAACGGTCAGCCCTAAAGTGGATCCTGATATCTTTCTTTTGCAGATGAAGAAACTGTGGCTTAAAGAGAGGCTAAGCTGGGACTGAGATTCCAAACCTTCCAAACCACCCTGGTTACTATCAACTTGGACGCCATTTGCCTTGAAGGATTTGCCAGGAACATATATGGACACTTACAACTTTGTGTTTTTTCCTCTTACTTAGGTCAGGTTTGGGTATCATTCATTTTTTAAAAAAAAATTAGTTCTCCCAAACTTAATGTGGCTATGCTCTAAATGTAGAGATGTGGGAACCTTGACTGTCCCTTCCAACACATATTGGGTCAAGCCTCAAATTGTTTTGTGAGGAAATTCTTTAGATAGGTTAGCATCTTCGCTCATGAGGCTTTTCAACCTTTACAAGAGTTTGTTAATTCCATTAGCCAACCATTAAAGCATCTGACCGGACACAGCCTGTTTGTTCTGCGCAGCACTTCCCAAAATCTAATTCGGGAGAATATTTGTGGAGACTGTTCAGCCCATCCACGTTAAATGCTTTGTAATGCCAGCCTAAGGGACACCTCTTGCTTCCTCCCTGGCACCCCTGATGGCTGCTGCATTCATGTCCCAAATCACCATCTGACAGACTGCCTAGCAGCGTGGACCCTCAGCTGTAGCAAAGATAAATGTAATACACCGATGAAAATGTAGTGGCTCCTCAGAACTCACGGGACACCAGGTGGTAGGACACATCAGCCAGGAACCATAATTTTAGTCTTTATTCTGTACGTCCCCATTGAGGTGCTCATTAGGGCAGGCAGTGTATTGGACCATTCTCATGTTCAAATCCCAGCTACAGCCATCACCACACTCCTTGCCCCACCACAAACAGCTTCACCAAGAACTTCCATGTGGCCCATGAGCCGGGAATGAAACATCTCTAGGGGCGCCTGACAGCTCAGAGCCTGGGATGGAGCCTCCTTCAGATTCTGTCTCCCTCTCTCTTCCCCTTCCTGCACATTCTTTCTCTCTCTCTCTCTCTCAAAATAAATATACATTAAAAGACTTAAAGATGGGGCGGCTGGGTGGCTTAGTCGGTTAAGCGTCTGACTTTCACTTAGGTCATGATCTCGTGGTTCATGGGTTCCAGCCCTGCGTCGGGCTCTGTGCTGACTGCCAGCTCAGAGCCTGGAGGCTGTTTCAGTCTGTGACTCCCTCTCTCTCTGACCCTCCCCTGGTCACGCTGTCTCTCTCTCTCTCCTAGGGAAAAAAAAATGAAAAAAAAAAAAACAGAAAATAATAGTATAAGCTACTTGTATGTATTACTTTTTTAAAAAAAGTGTGTGTGCAGGTATGTGTGTACAGGTATACACACATTCGTATACATAAAAATGCCATAGCAGTGATATAAAAGAAGTTTCTTAAGTGTGATAATAAATTTATTCTCCTGTGTAAATATTCGGCTATGACCATATTGTAAGGCATAATGAAGTAATCAGAAGCTATTACTAATATGTAGAATCACCTAGAATGCAGACTGCTACAAATGTAGATTGTCAGATATATTAGCATCACTCTTGGTGATGTGGTTGTCAGAAATGGTCAATACCTCTTTGTAAAGATCTGATCTGAACAAAACAAAATACAGTCTTCCTATGATCTGCATAGAAGTTCCCCTTCTAGAAAATTAGCATGTATTAAAGCCATGTTAAAAAATATTTTGCGTCTGTATGTAAAAC
Organism: Proteles cristata cristata; assembly: GCA_017311185.1. Classification (NCBI taxonomy): domain Eukaryota; kingdom Metazoa; phylum Chordata; class Mammalia; order Carnivora; family Hyaenidae; genus Proteles; species Proteles cristata. The sequence goes on from JAESUZ010004376.1 coordinate 138,744, forward strand.
TCTGAGTTAGGGACAAGGCTGACATAATAAACGTTTAAAGGTCCCATGGCAGGCCTTCACTGTGCGGAAACGGCCTGCTAAAATGTTGGAGGATGCTCAGGGCTCCTGGGTGGCTCAGTTGGTTAAGTATCCGACCTCCGCTCAGGTCACGATCTTGTGGTTTGTGAGTTTGAGTCCCTCATTGGGTTTTGTGCTGACAGCTCAGAGCCTGGAGCCTGCTTCGGATTCTGTGTCTTTCTCTCTGTCTCTGCCCTTCCCGTGCTCACACTCAGTCTCAAAAATAAATAAACATTAAAAAAAATTTTTTTTTAATGTTGGAGGATGCCAAATGTGCCTGGCCTCTGTAAGTAGCACCTATTGATCATGATAACACAGACCCCAGAGGGTGGCCCTTTCCTTGTTGGGCTAACAAGAGTTTTTCATGGCCTTCTCTGCCAGATGGAAAAGCATAGACTGGCTGGCTGACCTCACCCACAGAGTTCAGCACCTTTGGCAAGGAGGAATATTTCTAGTGGCTTCCCTGCTTCCCTACAATGACTACCAAAGGCTGTTGGACATTGATCTTTGTTTTTCTTCCAGCTTTAATGAGCTGTTAATTGACATATCACATGGAATACATTTAAGATGTACCACATAATGATTCAGTATTTGTATATATTATAAAATGCTTACTGTAGTAAGTTTAGTTAACATCCATCACCTTACATAGTTACAGCTCTTTTTCTTGTGATGAGAACTTTTAAGGTCTGCTCACAGCAGCAGTTCTCAAGTATACACTACAAGATTGTTAACTAGTTACCATGCTGTACATTACCTCCTCAGAACTTCTAACTGCAGGGGCGCCTGGGTGGCTCAGTTGGTTAAGTGTCTGACTTTGGTTCAGGTCATGATCTCATGGTTCATAGGTTTCAGCCCCGCGTCGGGCTCTGTGCTCACAGCTCAGAGCCTGGAGCTTGCTTTGGATTCTGTGTCTGTCTCTCTCTCTCTGCCCCTCCCCTGCTCACACTCTGCCTCTGTCTCTCTCAAAAATAAGCATTAAAAAGAAAAAAAAATTTTTTTAATGAACTTAAAACTACATGTTAGTATGTTTTAACCACCCATTTCCTCCAGCCTGGACATTGTTTGTTAAAATGCTGTTTGGATTAGATGTCTTTTTAAGGTGCTTTCCAAGTCTAAGATTTTCTGTTTCTCAATGATGATGTTTTAGACTCTTCCAATTGTTTTCATTTTAATAAGAAAATGCAATCACAGGGCACCTGGGTAGCTCAGTCAATTAAGCATCCAACTCGTGGTTTCATCTCAGGTCATGATCAAATGGTTTGTGGGTTTGAGCCCCATGATAGGCTCCGTGCTAACATTGTGGACCCTGCTTGGAGTTCTTTCTCTCTCCCTCTCCCTGCCCCTCCCCTGCTCACATGTGTGCTTGTTCTCCCTCCCTCCCGCCCTCTCTCTCTCTCTCTCCCTCTCTCTCTCTGTCTCGTAAACAAACAAACAAACAAATAGACTTTAAAAGAAAAAAAATTGACAGGTGTTAAATGACAAAGATGTGTAGCACCACTTTCTGCAATCTTTTCTGTTCCAACACCCCTGGCTGAGTAGTTCTCTTCTTTCTCTAAGCCCTGCCACTTTATTATTATTTTTTTAATGTTTTATTTATTTCTGAGAGACAGAGAGAGACAGCATGAGCAGGAGAGGATCAGAGAGAGAGGGAGACACAGAATCTGAAACAGGCTCCAGCCTCTGAGCTAGCTGTCAGCACAGAGCCCGACGCGGGGCTCAAACCCACGAGCTGTGAGATCATGACCTGAGCTGAAGTCAGACACCCAACCGACTGAGCTACCCAGGTGCCCCTGAGCTCTGCCTCTTTTGACCCTCCTTTTCCATGGGGAGCCCCTTCCAGAGCTGACAGGCCGTTGCCTCCACTGGGTGCAGCTGTCAGCCAGAGGACCCGTAGTCTTGGCCAACCTGCTCAGGCTGCAAGAAAAGGCTCCTCTGGGGGGCGCCCTGCTGTCTCAGTTGGAAGAGTATGCGCCTCTTGATCTCGGGATGGTGAATTTGAGCCCCACGGTGGGTGTATGGATTGCTTAAATAAATAAAACTTAAAAAAAAAAAAGCCCCTCTGCAATTTTTCGGTGACTCATTTCCCCCCGGCATCACATGTATGATACAGTGAGACTGTATATAAACCATCTGCACACATGGCCATGTGCATGAAATTCATTGTTACCCTATTTGAGTCTCTTCCCGTAGGAATCAACTCCTAAAACCTTAGAATTGAACTTTAACTTGTCTAATACCAAGCTTTATTTTTTATTCAAGGCTATTTCTGATGCTTGGAAGCTACCCTTTCAGCCACAAAGATGGTCATAAATCTTTGCCTCCCACAGTTCAGACCAAGAATTTCCTGCAACAAGGTAAACAGAACAAGTATATGCACATAAATATACGATGGCTATTTTTCATGCTTTCCCCCATGTCTTGCCTTGTGTATGTGGACTTAATTTAGGTGTAATGTGCTTTCACCCTGACTGTTTTAAGTCTCACCAGGTGATATTTAGGTAAGCATGGGCCAGGCTGCACCCCTAGAATCATGCAGCACTGTTACAAGGGGAGCCGTGGCTCATTTTCTGGGGGTCATGTTCATTGTGCTCTTCCCTCTGATGATAAAATTTAATTCCACTCAGAGTCACAGTGAAGGTAGAAATACTCTCTCCCCCGCCGTTCTTCTCGCTTACTTCTCACGCTAGAAAGAATGACTTGTATTTGGATTCCTTCTTCTTTATTTGAACTAAGTTGCTTCACCTTTTGTACAAAGGAGGTTATCTTTCCACAGCCCAGAGCAAGGAGTAAGGAAACTGCAAAAGGAGAATTGAACCTTCCCCTGATTTTGAGCTTCTGCACACAGCATGCTGCTTCAGGTTCCCAGATTGCTAGACTGATTTCTTCGTACAGAGACACAGGCTTCCCCTACTATTTGAAAAGAACATTCCTATAGAATCTTTCATAAGCTGAAATGGCGTAAAGTGAAGAATATCCACCGCCTTCCAGAAGTTCACGTTGGGTTACTTTGCTTTTACAAGAGACCTAGGTTAGCATGGTACCAAGACTTTTCTTTGTAAAAGTACAAATTCTCTTTGGGTTTCATTGGTTAGCAAATACAGGTGCTAATGTAGGCCTTCTGTAAAAGCAAAGTGGTGTGATGTCAAGTTTCAGGAAGAGGGAGGCATACCTGTATCTTAAAATCTCCACTGGTTATAACAAATATTAGAAATATTAAGAGGGGGAAAAGTTACTCACAATCCCACCCCCTAGCATATTCATTGCTCTAGATTTCCTATAGTCTTTTGTGGCCCCTGTTTCTGAACACACTTTTTTTTTTTAATGTTCACGTATTTTGGGAGAGAGAGCATGAGCAGGGGACGGGCAGAGAGAGAAGGTGAGAGAGAATCCTAAGCAGGCTCCATGCTCAGCGGAGAGCCCAAAGCGGGGCTCAGTCTCATGACCATGAGATCTTGATCTGAGCTGATATCAAGAGTCAGATGCTTAACTGACTGATCCACTGAAGTGCCCCCCCACCTTTATGTTTCACTGAATTCCATCAATCATAGTAGATTCACAAGAAGATTGTTCATTGTGCTGGGGAAACTTACAGGGTCCAAATACAAAATTAAGAACAGTAATGAACATCTTTGTTTTCCCCTAAATCTCTATGGTTTCATCCTCTAAAAAAAAAAATCATTAGTATATCTGTCCTTTTTTCTCACAGACTATTTTGAAGGGATTTTTATCTGGGTTGAGCAGACTTTTGTTGCTCATATTTTTCAAGGATGGGCTGTGCTTGGGGACATGGTTGCCCTCAGCCCTTGTCCTGATGACCTTGAGTACCTCCCCCCAAAAAAGCCGTGGTGAATTCAGTGTAATAGAGGAAAGTTTAAATGAGGAATTTAAGACTTTCTCTAATAATTTAAATTTAAAATTTAATAATAATTTTCTAAGAGGTAGAAAATTCTTGAAAACAAGTTGTCTTCATTTGGATCTCATCATATGAATGCGCGTCCTGTTTGTCATTAACTCTAGATATCAGCTGATGGTTATGAAGTAGAAAATCTCATTTCCGAAGACCTGACAAAGAGAAGTCATGGTTTTAGGACAGAGTATTTCATTAAGCCACCAGTCTACGTGACAGTTTCCTTTCCCTTCAGCGTGGAAATCTGTAGGATTAACATAGACCTCACAGCTGGGGCAGGCCTGGAAGTGTACACATCTGCCTCATCCAGCAGAGCATCTTGGAATGGCCCCGAGTGCCGGACCCCAGGGCCCATCGAGCAATCCATCCCGGACAAGGAGGCGTTCACCTTGGTAGGCAAAGTTTTGTTGAAAAACCAGAGTCAGGTGGTGTTTAGCCACCGGGGTTTCAAGGCCAGGCCACCCTTTGGCCCAATGGAAGCCATACTCCCCTCTCCCGCTGTTGTGGCCCAGGAGCTCTGGAATAAAGGGCCGCTTTCCCTTAGCCACGTGGCCCATCTTAAGATCTGTATCACCCACATGACGGGCAGCGGGATCCCATGCATTAAACGATTGGAAGTGTGGGGTCAGCCAGCTAAAACCTGCTCTCAGGAGGTGATCGACAGTGTTTTGCTGGTTGCCTCAGAGGGCCTCCCTCAGGGCTTGGCTCTGCAGGCCCCAGCTCTGCCCATGGAGAGTGACTGTGACCCTGGAGGCCTGCCTGAGGGCCAGCCGGCCCCTTCCAGCCTGCAGGAGCTAGCTGAGGTCATCCAGGGTGTGCCGGAGGAGTTCCTGGACCCCATCACCCTGGAGATCATGCCTTGCCCCATGCTGCTGCCCTCGGGCAAGGTCATCGACCAGAGCACACTGGAAAAGTGTAACCACAGTGAGGCCACCTGGGGCCGGGTGCCCAGCGACCCTTTCACGGGCGTAGCCTTTACTCCACACTCCCAGCCCCTGCCTCATCCCTCCCTGAAGGCCCGGATCGACCATTTCCTGCTGCAGCACTCCATTCCAGGCTGCCACCTGCTTGGGAGAGCACAGACTGCGTTGGCAGTGACACCTTCTTCCATTGCTCTGCCCTCTCGGAAAAGGAAGATGGAGCAGACTGAACATGCCCCAGACAGTAGCCTTGCTGTAAATGCTTCCTATTTTTCTACCACAAGCCTTCTGGTCTCACCCACTACCTCAGAGCACACCGCTAAGAAAATGAAAGCTGCCAGTGAGCTTGGGCTGACGCATATGGACTGCTCAACAGGTAATCCACACCCTGCGTCCATGTCCGCTGCCCTCCCTGCGCTTCCCGGGTGACATGTGGCACTACTGCCCTCTACTTTATGTTTTGCCACCTTATGTTACCCCAGAACTTACTGGCTTCAAGCACCACACATTCATTATCTCATAGCTTCTCTGGTCAGGAATCCAGGATAGTTTGGCTGCATCACCTGCTGCGGGGTCTTCTCCAGCTGCTGTCAGAGTGTCGGCTGGGGCTGCAGCCACTTCGTGGCCTGACTGGGGAGGGATTCACGTGTAAGCCCCCTCCCGTGATTGTTACAGGACTCAGTTCCTGGCTGAACTGTTGGTCCGAGGGCCTGTCCTCCGTTTTGGCTGATGGCCAGCAGACTCTGAGTCTGTCCTCAGTTCCGGGCCACCTGGGCCTCTCAAGGGTGCCACATAACATGGTAGCAGTGTACACACAAGGTGGAAGTTGTGGTCTTGTGGAAGTGGCATCCCATCACTTTTGCTATATTCTGTTAGAAGCAAGTCACTAGATCCGGCCCACACTCAAGGGGAAGGGGGGGCCCAAGGGCGTGAGTCTCTGGAGGTGGGTCTCATTGGAAGCCATTTCAGACGTTCTCCCACACCTTTGATTCCTATTTCATTCAGTTATGTTTTTAAATGTTTAAAAAAATTCTTAATTCAGTGTTTTTATCTAAGATTGGTGGTTGAATTTCATCTAATGCCTTTTCAAGATCAATGGAGATGATACTATGGTTTTTCATCCTTAGGTCTTTTAATGTGAAAAAATACATTAATAGGCTTCTTAATATTGAACCATTATTACATTCCTGGCATGTAATGAAGAAACTCCATTTGGTCATGCTTCTTTTAATGTTCTACTTGGTTCTGTTTGCTAGCGTTTTACTTTGGATAAAGAATTTGATGTGTCGTGTACGTAAGTATGCATGTATGCATATCATCTCTGGTCATGTTTTGTTACCAAAGATTTGTGTTCTCCATAAGAAGAATTAAGACGTTTTCCTTTACTAAACTGTAGAACAGTGTAAGAGTATTAGAATCATTTCCTCTTTCCATATTTGATAGAATTTGCCCATGACTGTTAGTGCCAGTGCTTTTGGAGATAAGTCTTTGACACTTTCTTTTTCCTTATGAAAATTAATGTTTAGATATTATCATTCTTTTAATATCCTCTCTTACTGTAAAAACCCTGTGCAGATAGTGCACTTACAGGTTACATCTGCGTCTTCTCTGGGTTTGAGTATGGATTTTAGTTAACCTGACCCCTGGAAACCCCTGGATGCATCTGAGGTGCAGTGAGGGTGAGACGAGGAAAGGTCCTTCGACCCCGATGTCTGTACGGTCAGATTTGTTGGTGACATGGGACCATGCTGACCTGTGCTTCAAGGCCCCAAGCAGGCCCTACACACTGTACACACAATGTGGGGGCAGTTTTGCAAACCCGGATGCCAGGCAGGTCTCTGGGTTCTCTTTTGGGCTGCTGTCTCACTCTCCCACTGCCTTCGTCCTCAGCCTACTGTGCAGCTTTCTGTGAACCACACAGAGAGGGTCCCTTAGATAGTGGAGTGGGCAGTGAGGTCTTTGTCACTCTTGGTGATGACCACTTTGCTTTATTCAGCAGGAGAGGGAGGACGCAAATGACTGCCCAGAGAGTGCAGGCCAGTGGCCCCGCAGAGCAGGGAGTGTGGGGGCCCAGAAGGGAGGAGATGAGGAAAGGCTGCTGGCGAGGGTATGGACAGGGAACAGGGGCACAACGCGGGGCACCTCCTTGGCCTGCAAGACCTTCTGAAAGTAGGGTGCAGTTCTGCAGGTGAGCCACGAGGTGGCCCAGGCCTGCCCAGCAGTCTGTCCGGGAAGGGAAAGTTAGAGCCAAGCCCAGGAACCCTGAAAGTGGTGTGTAGGATGGGTGGGAGGGGCCCCAGGGCTTTAACTGCTGGTATTCCGTCTTCATAATCCACTAGCAGACATCAGGGAGGCGTTTCTTTATATTTGCATCCATTCCAAGTGAGAAGTGCTGTTCTTGTCCTCCAAGGACTTCTTTTTTGCTGAACCTCTCTCTGCATATCGTGGTCTGTGCATCTCTTGTCAGGTCCCGTGTCCCATGAGCAGAAGCTGTCACAGAGCTTGGAAGTTGCCTTGACGTCAACCCTTGGCTCCATGCCCTCCTTCACGGCTCGGCTGACCCGGGGACAGCTCCAGCAGCTCGGCACAAGGGAGGGCAGCGCCTCCTGGAGGCCAGGTGCCACCTCGGGTAACTGGGGCCCCATCCGTCTCCTCAGAGCCCAGGGGCAGGAGGTTGACCCCTGCCTCCGGGGCTCCTCCGACTGCCAGCCCAGCCTCCTTAGCACTGGCCCCGGGCCTCAGGGAGACTCTGTCTCTTTCCTTTCCCAGCAGAGTTGAGGGGCTCCTGTGACGTTTAACTCTTACAAGGAGGGCTTTCTTTAGTTAACTCTTGGTAATCCTGTGGACTTAGGGCTTGGCAACTCTGCAGTGTTTTTGGTAAGATCTAATATTAATTGTTCTGTCCTGAGGACTTTTGCTTCTCTTCCTTTGGTTAGTTTTTTGTATTTAGTCTGTCTCTCATCTGACAGCCCGGCAGTTTATTTCATGTAAGTGTGAGGGGAGGGGGTTGTTCCTCTTTGTCCCTTCCTGTTAACAGTTTCACCAATGTTTAGAATAGAGCTGTGGCAAGGGTGCCTGGGTGGCTCAGTCAGTTGAGTGTCCGACTTCGGCTCGGGTTGTGGTCTTGCAGTTCGTGGGCTTGAGCCCCGCATCGGGCTCTGTGCTGACAGCTAGCTCAAAGCCTGGAGCCTGTTTCGGATTCTGTGTCTCCCTCTCTCTGACCCTCCCCTGCTCACGCTGTCTCTTTCTCAGAAATAAATAAAACACTTAAAAAAAGAATAGAATAGAGCTGTGGCAGCTTTTGGCTGAGGCAGTTTTTGCCCACAGTGAACCACATTAGGATGATAGAATCAGTTAGGAAACAAGGTGAGAGAACATGCTGGAATGCTGGGCAGTTTTTACATGACGAAGCCTGAAGGAGCCGGTGATAAGGTGTATGCCCAATTCCTGTAGCCCATCCAGAGCCAAGCCATTCTTAGCTCCCTTCTCATCCCTACCTCCCTGTCTCTCTGAATATTTCCATCCTGACCATCGCCCAGAACCTTCTCGTCCAGGTGACCGGTGGTTTTCATGGCTCCAGGCCCAGTAGTCGCTCCCCCTGCCCCTCCCTACAGTGTCTGATGCCAGCCCCTCCTTCCTGACAGCTGGCTGTCAGCACAGAGCCCGATGCGGGGCTCAAACCCATGAACTGTGAGATCATGACCCGAGCCGAAGTTGGATGCTTAACCAACTGAGCCACCCAGGTGCCCCTAGATCATGAGTGAAGTTCTAACTCAGAGCTGCAGACACTCCCCGTCACCCCATTGCCGGTGAAGAGCAGCATCTTCTCCTTGGTCAGGCCTGTAATGTGGAGATTGTCCTTGGCGTCCTTCAGCCTTCCTGACATCCATTCATCCTCAAGTCCTGTTCGTACTCTTCCAAAGTGGACCTCCGAGTGCTCTGCTGCCACCCTGGCCCCTGTGCCGTCCCCTTCTCCCCATCTCTTACAGCGGCCCCTGCCATTCCCGGCAGCCACTCTCCCCTATGATGTCACCCAGCGCATGGCACTCCACCTCCCAGACTCCTCCCGAGGCATCCCACTGATCTTGGAACAAAATCTAAGACCCTGCTGCCGGTGAAGTCCTACGTGCCGCAGCCTGCCCCCTTTGTGGCCTCACCCAAAGCCACTCTCTGCCATCACAGCTCTGTGTCCCGTCTTTCTTTGATGGACTAGCCATTCTTTTGTTTTGTTTTGTTTTGGCTTTGCTTTGGTTTTGGACCAACCATTCTTTGTACTTGCCGTCCCTCTCTTTCTGTATGGCTGACTTCTTTTCTTCCCCCCGAAAGGCCACCCTTGCCCTCTCCAGAGGGTCGGGGACTCTGGGAGACAGCGGCTTCCTTAGGCTAGAGGCACGAGAGAAGGAAGCGCAGCAGGTGCAGCTCCGGGAGGCAGGAGTGCGGGAAGCGGGGAAGGAGGGAGCCTGCAGCGCAGGGGCACTGACAGGTCAGGAGGGGCTGCTGGGCCGGAAAGAAGTCGGAGCCAGGCTCGGCGGGCAGCTGCACACGGACCTCAGTTCTGCCCGCGTGGCGCCTTCCCTCCTCAGTGGTCCTGCCCAGCCCTGCGACAGCCCATCACTGTCTGCTGTCTCCTTTTCTGGGTCGTCGCACCATTCTTGTAGTTTACATTGTCGGGATGGGCCTGTGCCTCACTCTGACCATAGCAGCCTGTCCCAGGGGAAAGCAAATCCTGCCCAGAGACCGCAGACCGGGAGGGAGGGCTCAGTGCGGCCCTTAGATGCCAGCTTTTCTTGAGCACCCACTGGAGCACCAGGATCTGATGATTGAGGGGAGGCCTCCCAGGTGTCCAGGCTCCCCGACACTCTGTCCTCCTGGAGCAGCCAGCCATGGCCCCAGGAGGGATAAGGCCATGGCTGCTGCAGGGGTGGGGCGGGGAGGTTTCATGTCCCACGGTCAGGCTGATGCCCCGCCATCAGGATGGAGCCTGGCCCAGGGGGTAGCTCTCCTCTCACCCTGGCCTGTTTCCTCCCTCTGTCACCAGAGCAGCATGGGAGCACCCCGGGGCCCGAGTGCGCCTCCTGCAAAAGAGCGTTTTCTCCCTACTTCAAAAAGGAGCCGGTGTACCAGCTCCCCTGCAGCCACCTCCTGTGCCGGCCCTGCCTGGGCGAGAAGCAGCGCTCCCTGCCCATGACGTGCGCCGCCTGCCAGCGTCTGTTTGCCAGCCAGGACGTGCTGCGTGTCCACTTCTGAGTGGCCGGCCTCAAGCGGAGACCTGTGGACTGGAGTTGCTGAGGGAGTGTGTGTGTGGTGGGGCATGAGCCCCTGAGCTCCGGCCAGATCCCAGGCACAGAGGGGCCCTTCGTTCCCCAGGGGCTTTCCCTTTGCCTCCCTCCAGAGCTTGGGGAGGTGGGGGCAGAGGGGAGGGGCGCTGCACTCCTGCTCAAGTGGCAGTAGGGTAATAAAGCCATAGTTTGGGCCGGGAGGGATAGGGGAGGTCTCCCTGCCACCCCCCTGCCAGAGCCCAGGGCTTGGTAGAGCCAGCCCCACCCTACCGAGCCCCCCCTGATGTCTGCACACACACCCCAGCCCTGCGGGATGGACATGAGTGGAGCACAAGAAACTGTGGCTTGAGAGCCCAAGGGTGGCTTCTGCCCTGTGTCACCCAGAAGGGTTCCGTGGCTGGAGTCTGCGGTGAATGACTCAGCCCCCGACTGGCAGATGACTCTGAGCCTTAATAAAGCGATGGTTGACGTCTGTCCTCTGTGGACTTCCTCCCGACAGAGTGCCTGTCGGTGTCGTCATACTCCTGTCCCCCACCGGCACCCACACAAAGCGGGACCGTCACAGGGCAGCCGCCAGCAGTCACTGCAACCCCGTCCAGCTGCAATTCAGGTCAATAGCCTGAAGGGACAAGAAGTCACATTTCCAGATGCGTGGCATGTGTCAGGGTTTGCACATGGGTATGTGTGGGGCGGGTTGGCAGCCTCCTTCGGGCCGGTGTGGCACACGTCCGCCACATCTTGGTGGAGCTGGCGCACTGCCCCCTGAGGGGTACGGAGCTTTCCTGCACAGGGCTGTTTGGGGGGGCGGGGAGCACTTGTTTATAGGCTGCATTGTTTTCATTCAAAATTCAGCTTTGTGGCGCCTCAGAGGGACAACGTGTATTCCTACAAGTGTTTCCTTGTGGAAAGGGAAGGTTCTAGTCCCTGGAAGGATGGCAGTGAGAAAATGAGTCCGGCTGCTCCCCGGGCCCGTGAGGATGTCAGGAGGGGGCAGCTGGAGATGCTCGAGTTCATCTTGAGTCCTCAGGGCCATTAGCTACCCTCCCCTCCCCTCGTGCTCCAGGGGGACCCCAGGGAACGGCCCCTGCCCTGGAAAGGAAGGAGCTGATTAAAACCTGATTCTCAGACTCCAGTCCCAGGAATTTAGACATCTGGGGGTGGGGTTAGAGATTCCCGGGGGGATTTGTGCATCCTCAAAGGAAATTCCTTCCCTCACACAGCCTCACCCGACTTCAGGGTCTGCACTGCTGGCCTTGCCTCTCAGCTGGTGGGGCTCCTGTGTGCTCTTTGGCTTCAGATGGCCTGGCCTTACCCTCCTTGCTTGCCTGTGTTCTAAGAAAAGCCCCAGCATTTGGAGCAAAAGCACCGCTGGGGGTGGGGGGTGGCTCCTTCAGCCTGTGGTGGCCTCAGGGGAGCCTCCCTGGAGCAGGTTCACTTCTCAGGAGCCCTTCTCTCCTGAGGGGCAGCCTGTGTGCCCCACACCAGGGGGCCAGAGGAAGCCACTTGTAGGGGACCTACATAAGGCACATCCGGATGGGACAGAGCTGCCTTCCCTCTAGCGGAGGGACCTGGTCACCTGCATTTCAAATGGACTCCCGTGCCCCAGGAGGCTCTGGTGGGAAACCAGGCCTGGGAGCCGCTGGTGTGGACCATTTCTGTCCTGTGACCAGGTGGAGCCACACCCACATCCTTGGAGATGCGTCCATTTTCATCTTCCTCTCTTTTTTCAAGCTCTACACCCAACATGGCACTTGAACTCACGACCCCATGATTGAGAGTCATATGCTCTATCAACTGAACCAGCCAGGTGCCCCTTTATCTTATTCTAAGAAGCCCCCCAAAAGCACCTGGTCTTTCACCAGCCTTCCCAGAAACAGCACTAAGCAGGGCTGGCCGGGCAGCTTCTCGTCCCTAGAAAACGGGAATAACATCTCGCTCGCTGCCAAGCCGGTTCCAAGGGCAGTTTATTTCTCAGCAGAGCCCGGGCCAGGCACAAAGCAGCTAACCAGTAAACCCGCAGTCAGACTCTGAGTAGACACGGGACCGCGAAGCCTCGATGAGGCCCGTTGCCCCCTCGCCGGCGGCAGGTTTGTGGGGTGCACGTCTTCCCCGCTCCTGTACCAAATGGGCACCAAGCCCATTTGTAGTGCACAGCCCTGGGCTTGCTGGGCCGTAAATCTCCATCCCCAAGGAGCAGTGCGGCCTTGCATCCTGGCTGTCCTCCGTGCGGGGCTGAAGCCCCAGCCCTCGGCCACTCCGTGCCCTCCAACAGGGACTGGGCCAGCTCCCTCCGTGTGTGGCCCGCCAGCAGCGGGGGCCACGGGAGGGAGGGCCACTTAGAAGAAGTAGAAGAACCAGATGGCCAGGAAGAAGAGGAGCAGCTGCTCAGTGCTCACAGAGTATTCCGTCCCCCGGAAGCCTGGCCGGAAGCCTGGCCGCAGGACCCTGCAGCACCTGGGAACCTGGGCCGAGCAGGCCGCCTTAGCGCCTGGCCGCTCTGCTGCGGCCCGCGGGGCTGCAGCCCGAGACCGCCTGGCCGCCCGGAGCTTTTCCATCCCCCAGGAAACCAGCCGTCTGCCGCGGGGGTTGCTGTAAGTAGGTCGGCAGACAAAGCCACCTGCCCCTGGAGGAAGCCGCCGCCCGCTGGGCTCCCAGGCCGTTGCTAGCCTCCCGCCCGCAGGCTTGTGATTCTGCGCCAGCTGCCATTGTGACAGCTGTGGGCGGGGTGGGGCGCCTCAGGGCTGTCCCCTCCCTCGGAGGTGGCCGCTCCGCCCTCTTCCAGTCCCCGAAGCCCCTCTGCAGCCTGCACTAGCACACCCCCCCACACCCCCCACCCCCCACCCCCGCCTCCAGGCCCACTGGCTCGGGCAGGGTCTTTCCTTCCAGTTCAGCCTAGAAGGGACTGGCCGGGCTAGGAATCAGCCAAAGACGCTGTACAGCAGAGGCCATACCCCAGGCTCCACCCCGCAGTGACACCCTCGCTCTCTTACAAAGAAGTGCCATGGGCCAGAAGGGTGACAAGATCTCCAGAGGGGCACGGGGAGGAAGGGACAAGGGGCAGCCTTGCGGCGGCTGGCGAGTTCTCTCCACCAAAGGTTTGTGAGGCGATGCTACGCGTAAGCATCTTCTCGCCATGTGGCCACACAAACATTCTGGGGTTGTTTTTTCCCTTACAAGGCCTTACAGCAGGGGAGGGAAAAAGTACGTATATATGCTGTGTGGTTCTGTTGACTGCTGTTTCCCTTAACGTCCTTTCATGGACATTTGCCCTTGTCATCAGACACTATTCTTATTACTGAGATCATTTGAAAAAAACAAGCCAGAGGGGGGGAAAAAAAAAACAGGAAAACGCTGAAGATGAAGAATAGCTTGGAGCAGGGGCGCCTGGGTGGCTTAGTCAGTTAAGCATCCGACTTTCGCTTAGGTCATGATCTCGCGGTTCGTGGGTTCGAGCCCCGCGTCGGGCTCTGTGCTGACTGCCAGCTCAGAGCCTGGAGCCTGTTTCAGAGTCTGTGACTCCCTCTCTCTCTGACCCTCCCCTGCTCACGCTGTCTCTCTCTCTCTCTCTCTCTCCTAGAAATAAATAAAACATTAAAAAAAAATCTTTAAAAAAAAAAAAAAAAGAATAGCTGGGAGCAGGTGGGGAGAGCTGACCGTGGTACACACAGACCAACGAAACAGAACTGAAAATCCAGAAGCAACCCCAGTGCCCGTGGCAACTCGAGGTCCATAGAGGCGGCATCGCCAACCAACGGGAAAATGGACCTTTTACAAAGTGGCGCTGGAGCTCCTGGAAGAAGGAAACCAAGAACGAGAAGAAAATGGAAAATGAGGGGGTTACTGTGAACCCAGGAATGAGGAAAACCCTTCTTATTCAAAATCCAGATACAGGACGGGAGAAGAATGATAAATTTGACGACACTGAAATGAAACAAAAACAAAAAAACTTGTACATCAGGGGAAGAAACTCACCATTAGCAAAGTAAAAACATAAACTACAAGCTGGGGGAATATGTTAGGACTTGTATTATACAAATGGTTAATATATAGCTTCTAAAAATAAAACACTGATCGGGGCGCCTGGGTGGTTCAGCGTCTGGTCGGTTAAGCGTCTGACCTCAACTCAGGTCATGATCTCATGGTTCATGGGTTTGAGACCCATATCAGGCTCTGTGCCTGCTTCAGATTCTGTGTCTCCCTCTCTCTGCCCCTTCCCTGCTCGTACTTTGTCTCTTAAAAATAAACAGTAAAAAAAATTGTTTTAATAAAAATAAAACACAAATTCATAAAGAAATGCAAATACCCTTTTAAACATATCAAAAACACTCAACGTTGCTCATAATGTGATAAAAACAATCCTGAAACACCGTGTCTTGCTGAGCAGATGGGCACCCCCGCGCTCCTGGGGGGAATGCGAGCGGTACAAACTGCGGAGGGCAGGGCGACAGTACCTAGCCGAGCTACGTGTGCGTGGGCCCTCTGCCCCAGCCACCCCACTCCCAGGATTCCAGCCCCAAAGATTCTCTGGCAAAACTAGTAAGAGAACACTTGTCGCCCCACCAGAAGCGGCCTGCAACCTGAGCAGCCAGCCAAGGCCCTGGCGGCTCCTGAGAAGCCATATCACCCCCCACCCCCACCGCAGTGGACGGGCCAGGTGTGTCCAGAAAGAGTGCCCGGGAACAGGTGGTTTACACACTCATGATCATGCATATATTACCAAGGAGGTGGTGGAGACTGAAGGCCACCACCCATGTGAGTTTCAAAAAACAAAAAAACTTTGCACCCAAAACTTTTTAGGGGCGGGGGGGGGTCCCTGGGTGGCTCAGTCGGTTAAGCCGACAGCTGCTAACAGCTCGGAGCCTGGAGCCTGCTTCGGATTGCGGATTGAGAGTCTCCCTCCCGCTCTGCATTGTGCTAAGTGCTTTATGTGTATTACCTCATTTAATCCTTGCACTCTTTTTTGTTTTTTAGATTTATTCATTTTTGAGAGAGAGCAAGTCAGCAAGCAGGGGCAAAGAGAGAGAGAGGGACAGATGATTGGAAGTGGGCTCTGTGCTGGCAGCAGCAAGCCCAATGCAGGGCTTGAATTCACAAACCGTGGGATCACGACTTGAGCCGAAGTCAGACCCTCAACCCACTGAGCTACCCAGGGGCCACTCCCCCTTTTAAGTAAGTGCTCCTACCAACATGGGGCTTGAACTCACGACCCTGAGATCTAGAGTTACATGGCTCTACAGACTGAGCCAGGCAGCGCCCCTCCCCCCATTCCTTAACTCCTGAAGGAGGAAACTGAGGCTCAGGTCCATGAAGAGCTCAGCTGACTGACTTGAAGGCCACTCCTTACCCCTGAGGTGCCCTTCTGCTGTCAGAGGCTGCCAAAGGGCAGACTCAAGTCCCCTCCATAGGGGTGGCCTGGATGTTGTCACGAGAGGGCCTCTAAGGATCCCGCTGTTGAGCTGGGACCTCAGGGCAGAGACACGGCAGGCACTGATCTGGTGCAACTCCTCAACCTACAGGAGCCTTTCTGCTCAGGCCCAGCTCCACCATGCAAACCAGAACCAGAGGCATAAAAAATAGTCTAATTTTGGAATAACAACCCATGACCAAGCGAGCGCACAGCTTCCGAAAATTAAAAAATATTACACCTCCAGGCACAAAAATAAAAGCTCTCCCCCAAACAAAAGACTCGGCACAGTTAACTTCATGTACGTGGAGAAATCTGGTTGAAGTGTGAATGGAAAAGTACCCGTCATGTGCGGCCACTGATGGAGGAGGACACGGGAAGGAGCAGGTGCGAGTGGCCCCGGGATGGTCTCTGGCAGTCCACGGTCATGGTCACAGCGGTGGGGGCTGGCATCCCACGGAGCTGTGGTTGCCGCACTGCAGATGACGACCTCGTTTTTGTGACGTGTGTGGCTGGGGGAGATCCCGTTTGAAAGAGAAACGGGATGAGTGGGAAACAGTAACCAGATGGACCCTGTGTGGTCCCGTGGGGTGGGAAGGCATGAGGGATAGACAGGCTAGGGGACTGTCCCAGGAAGGTGCCGGGGTTGGGAAAACTCCCGAGACGGGAGTAAGGAGGAAGATGGGCAGTCTGATACCCTCTAAACCAGTAGGGGTTGAAAACAGAGGGGGTAGAGGCATCTGGCTGGCTTAGTTGGTGGAATATGCTACTTGGTCTCGAGATTGTGGGTTCGAGCCCCATGTTGGGTGTAGAGATTACTTAAAAATAAACTCTTAAAAAGAAAAGAAGGGGTAGAGAATCAGGGTCTGGAGAGGCAGAGACACAGGCTGGCCTCCCCCCCCCCCCCACCAAGGTTCCTGATACCCTCCCCTTGGGTCCAGGGCCCAGACACCAACTGTGACTCAGCTGATGAAATGCAACCCCATGGCTCATTAATTAAGGAGCCTGCAATTAGCCTGTCTCAGGAACCAGGATCCTCCAGAGAGAACCCCTCTGTCCTGCCTTCCTTTCCCTCCCACCCAAAAGATGAGATCAGGCTTGGGGGGATCTGGCCCCTGGGAAAAAGGAGGGCCAAGAGAGCACGAACACAAGGGGAAATGAGATGCCAGGCCACGCACTGATGCATGAGATGGCCTCGCAAATTGACCCTTGGTAATAAGATGACGGAAATGACAGTAGGCGCCGCCACCCTGAAAGTTTCTGGGGGCAGGCTGGGTGCGGCTGGCTAGACCTGCCCTAACTTGGTCTGCATAATGCTTGCAAATCTGACCACCGCAGTTCAATCTTAGAGCCCGTCAGTCAGTCCGGGACCAAAGAAACAGATTCAGCAACCAAAATGCCATTTCACACTGGGCTGTCACTCAGCAACACCTCCTAAAATCCCCCTGACCCCCATCCACCCCCCGGCCACCTCCCACACTACTCTGCAGCTACTTTGTCGCCTCCCTTTTCAAGACTCCTTGGAAAAATGGATCCCAAGCCTTAGTCTTCATCCTTTCCTCCTGACTTCATGCCCCGTGACTATTCTGTTTTTATTTATTTTTTAAGCTTATTTATTTATTTTTAAGTAATCTCTACTCCCAACATGGGACTCAAATTCACAACTCCGTGATCAAGGGTTGCACACTCTTTCAACTGAGACAGCCAGGCATCCCCACTGTGACTATTTTATTTTATTTTATTTTTAATGTGTTATTTATTTCTAGGAGAGAGAAAGAGAGAGACAGCGTGAGCAGGAGAGGATCAGAGAGAGAAGGAGTCACAGACTCCGAAACAGGCTCCAGGCTCTGAGCTGACAGCACAGAGCCCGACGTGGGGCTTGAACCCACGAACTGCGAGATCACGACCTAAGCGAAAGTCGGACGCTTAACCGACTAAGCCACCCAGGCGCCCCTCACTGTGACTATTTTAAACGACCAGTTGCCGATCAAAGTGCCAAGCGCTTCTCCATGCGAAGGGGCGCTCTGTTCCTTCTCTTGACTCTGGACGGGCTTGTGGCTGCTTCGACCAATTGAGTGTAGCAGCAGTGACCCTGTGTGATTTCTGAGGCTGTCATAAAATGCCACATCACTTCTGCCTCATTTTACTGGAACACTGGTCAAGCCCTTGTTTGCTAGAACACTCCCGAAGCATTCTGGAAGCTGGAACGCTCAAGAAGTCCAACTATCCCGAGGCCACCAAGCTTCAAAAAGCCACGGGTAGACAGGCCCTCCAGTCGGCAGTCCCAGCCGAGCCCAGCCTTTGGGTCACCCCAGCCCAGGTGCCCAGGCACGTGGGTGAAAAAGTCGCCAGAGGATTCCAGCCCCTCGCCATTCGCACGTCCAGTCATTGTGGAGCAGAGAAAAGGCGTCCTTCCTGTGCCCTGTTTGGACTCCTGATTTTCAGAATCTAGGATCATGATACGGAGGTGGTGGTTTTGTGTCGCTGCCTTTTGGAGTGGTTTGTTTCACAGCAGTAGTAACTGCAACAATGAAAAGAGCCTAGACAGCTGTCCAGAGAGAACTTGAGGGAGGGGGGCGGTTTGTGGCGGGGACAAACCAGGAAGGCAAAGCCAGAGTCATCCTCAGCAGACAGGGGAAGGAGAAAGCCTCAAGATGTTCCTATGCTAATACTCTCCATCCTGACGCGTGTCTGTGCTGTCATCACAGACAGAGGAATGTGACACTCACTGGGGCTGGCCACTAATTTGGTCATTTACTGAAGACTCTGTGTGGGATGCATTGCAGGGCCCGGGGACCCACTGAAGAAAGGAACACTGTCTGGTGGGGCAGAGACACAGGGAAACACGTGAATCAAGCATTTTTAGGATCGACCCACAGGAGGAGGAGGTCAGTTCTGCTAAACTTAGTGGAGGGGACAGAAAAGATGGGGCTCTGGTTCTGATTTCAGAACAATATCTCAGGGGCCATTTCAGGGGGTGGAAGTTAGCGCCACAGCCTCCACTGCCGCTGCGTAATACCATCTCGGTTTTCTCTCAAGCCTCAGTTTCTTTCTCCATTGGACACAGTCTGAGGGAGCTTTATACAGACGCCCCAGGGATGGGCATGGGAGGCAAGCAAAGCCAGACACTTCTCCCTGGACTGTGAATCTGAGCAGAGGGACGAAGCATCAGTCACCCCATGGTGGACGCCGGGCCCATTCGTCCCCCAGATGCTGTGAATATTGGTTGCACATGGTTTACAGCCGACCTGTCCCTGAAGACCTGACCTCAGCCAAGGGCAGCCACCTCACCAAGAAAATGCCTGGGGGATTCCCCTCCGCCCCCTCGGCCTCCTTGACCAAGAACTAATACTCGGATACATAAAAAAATCAACCCCCAGGGTCGCCTGGGTGGTTCATTCGGTTATGTGGCCCTTGATTTCAGTTCGGGTCATGATCTCATGGTTCGTGGGACCGGGCCCTATGTTGGGCTCTGTGCTGACAGTGCGGAGCCTGCTTGGGATTCTTTTTCCTCTCCCTCTCTGCCCCTCCCCCCACTCACGTTCTCCCTCTCTCTCTCTCAAATAAAATAAACATTAAAAAAAAAATTACCCCCCCCTTGCCTCAAGGCAGGGCAACTCTGGAGCTCCCCAGAGCTGAGGCCAGACTCTGGCTGACACATCCTCGCCCGCTGCTTCCCCTGCCCAGTCCTGCCTTGCTCCCTCCTTCCCTCCCTTGTCAATTACGCGGACAAGAGCCCCCATCTCAGGGGCTGCTGCTGGGGACATCCGACACAGCCATTCCAGGAGTCCTTCCCGATTCATGTTTCTCAAGCCTCCAGAACCATTTGGTCTCTCAGCCCAGGTTTCTAGCTTTCCTTTACGTTATGAGCTCTTTTTTTTTTTTTTTTAATATTTTTATTTATTTCTAGGAGAGAGAGAGACAGCAGGGGAGGGTCAGAGAGAGAGGGAGACACAGAATCTGAAACAGGCTCCAGGCTCTGAGCTGGCAGTCAGCACAGAGCCCGACGCGGGGCTTGAACCCATGAACTGTGAGATCGTGACCTAAGCGAAAGTCGGACACTTAACCGACTAAGCCACCCAGGCGCCCCACGTTATAAGCTCTTAATAAGCTTTCAGTGAATTCCTTTTGCTCACATTTAGCAGATCTTGTTAGAGAACACAGAACCAGGAGTAGAGGGCTGGCACCAGACCCTCAAGAACATGAGGGGCGTGTCGAATTGTCCAGAAAGGACCAGAAGGTAGCAAAACGGACATGCACGTTCCATTTTGGACCCCGGTGTCCTGTGGCAGGTGGGGATGAAGCAGTCTTTGGAGTCACGTGACCTCCTGAGGGCAGGGTTCTGGCAGATTCTGGTCCACTGCCACAGGATTTCAGGGTTTTAGGGCTTTAAGGACAAGTAATGCCGAAGAGAGGGGCCTTGGCCCAGGCCTCATGCCTTAGAGGGTCTGTTTTGACCCTCCCCCGGGGTGAGACCGATGGATATTCTGCCTCCAATATGCACCCTGGGGGCCGTGCCCTGGACACTCTACCTAATGTCTCCATGCTCGTTTCTTTTTCTTTCTTTCTTTCTTTTTTTAAATGTTTATTTTGAGAGAGAGAGAGAGAGACAGGTACAAATGGGAGAGGGGCAGAGAGAGAGGGAAACACAGACTCCCAAGCAGGCTCCAGGCTTTCAGCTGTCAGCACAGAGCCTGATGCGGGCTTTGAACCCATGGACCGCGAGATCATGACCTGAGCCTAAGTCAGACACTTAACCGACTGAGCCACCCAGGTGCTCCTTTGTTCACTTGTTTCCAGAGCTGGAGGAGTCCTTTTCTCTGGGTCTGTGCCCAGGGGGACCCACTTGAGGTGTGCAAACGTGCCTGCGTGGCGGCCAGAGGAGGTGGTTTGTGAGGCACATGGACAGCACGCCCCCGTGTGCCTGTCCCTGGGGATACGGGCCGGGCCGGAGCGAGGTTGCAGGGAGAGGCCGGCTCCCCGGCGGCCAGCTCTGCCCCAGGACTCCCGAGAGCTCGGGACTCCAGATTTGATCGTGGGCTTCTAGGTCGTTAGGAGCACATATTTGTCAAGATGCCAGAACGTGTATTATTTAACATTTTGTCAGCTTGCCCTGCAACCTGGTTCAGTAACTCTGTTCCTGCCTAGCTGTGCGACCCCGGGGGGCGGGGGGGAAAGACACTGAGGTTTTTGGCACCACAGGGTCCTCCCACGTGTCGTGGTCTCCGTGAGTCTACAAATCCCTCCCAGCCTGGGGCCTGCAGTGAACACGTTACTGGCAAGCAGCCGCCCCCTCCTCTTCCTCACTAACAGAACCCCAGTTTGGAAGGAGCCTGTGAGCACACCCAGCCCTGGGGCCAACCTCAGCCCAGCCTGGAGGAGCTTGGGAGCGGGGACCCTGGGTCCCCTGAGGGTCCCTGAGAAGGGAAAGGCTCGGAGGAGGGAACCATTTTGTGGCGGCCCCCTTGCCGTGAGGAGAGACACCCGGACACGGGGAGGGTGCCCGAAGGGAGTAAGGAAGCCCCGGGTGACAGCCCTGAACCCTGAGAGGCCACCAACCTCCGACTTTGAATCCTAGTAAATATTCGTGTTCTGGTGTTTCAGTCATAGTTGGCCAGTTATGAGACAGCGGAGGGTGAAGGACACAGACCCTGGGCCCTGGGGCCCAGTTCTGCTGGTTCCTTTTTTTTTTTTTTTTTTTACCTGTGCCTCCTTGGGCAAGTCACTCAACCTCTCTGTCCTTGTTTCCTGTCAGCAAATGTCAATAAAAAAATACTTCCTCCTTTCTTAGGGTTGTATGCCCGTTCCAGAAGGAAATGCGGGTGAATAGTTGGGCCCAGCGCTGGCGTACGCTCACCGCTGTGAACTCTTTGCTGTCCTCTGTGGGTCACCAGGCTCTATGGCCTCTGTCCTGTGCTGTGTCCTTACCGCACGGAAGGAATGAGGCACCGAAGGAATATTCGAGAAGCCTTCCCGGCGCCTCGGCCTCGGCTTCCCGCTCTCCCTGAGGTGCGGTGCGCCCTTTCCTCAGACGGGAGCGGAGCGCGGGGCCCGGCCGGGTCCCCAGGGGCGCCCCCCAGCCCGCCGGCGGCGGGGCCGCGGGCGCCGCGCTCATGCGGCCCTCAGCAGTCTGCGCACGGCTCTGCGGCCGCCACGGGTCCCCAAGGCCCTCGGGGCCTCTTCCTGTCTTCCCTCCGGCCGCCCTCGGAGCTCTCGGCGCCCCCAGCGGCTGCGTGGCGGCGGGACACCAGGCCGGGCCACGCGGGGACCCAGCTGGCGCTGAGTTCCCGGGGGCGACTCCATCCATCCTGCCGCCACAGGCTTTCAGCACTGGAGGGTCAAAAATAGGGCTCGTCTATTTTGCTTCTTATCTAGGTTGTTTTTCCAAGTAAGACTTTTTATGAGGCCTTTTCATTTCTGACTCGTGGAGGCTTAATGTAAGCAATCTGATGAACAGTCGCACCGAGCCCTCCCTAGGAGCGTGTTTCCTCACGCGGGGCGTGGGTGCGGCCTGGCCCCATACCTGTCGGCCCGAAGCCCAGCGTTTTCTCACGTTCCTTATCCGTGCTCAGGGTATGTCTTGGATTCAATTCACTCAGCAGGTGGGGCTCCTGCACTCGTGCTCACTGCTGTTCTCCTCTTCACAGTTGACAGGGCATTTGTGTGTCTACACTGCCGAGGGTCCTGGGGTCACTCTAGTGGAAAACGGGAGGAGGGAGAGGGATAGACTTACTTGGCAGCAGAGTCCCTTTGAAGATGAGGTCAACGCTCTTGCCCTTCCAGCAGGTGCTGTGAATGTCATGTGGTACAGCCACTGGGTTGATCTTGAGAGAAAGAGATAAGAACCCGGATAGGAGTGACCCGGGCAGTTAACTGTTACCTATTCTCAGAAAAGAGGGTCTTAACGGTAAGGTAGCCCGTTAAAGAATATGCTGAGATTTGAGGTTTAATCTGCAGGCTTGCAACTCTTTGTTTCGTAAATATTTCAGAAAATCTTAACGTTTATAGCACCTCCATCTGATTCCCTTAAGTCCTCAGTGAGATAGGAAATAGGATTAGCACATCAGGCAAGTAACCTTGGGAACAGATGTGGCTTGCCCATGGTCATACAGTAACTTCCTGGAAAGCGGAGGCCAGTGCTCAGGGCTTCCCACCCTCCCTTCCTCCTTTCCATAAGGTATTGAAAATCCTGTGGAGCACCTGGGTGGTTCAGTCGGTTGAGCGTCTGACTTTGGCTCAGGTCATGATCTCGACTGTTCGTGAGTTCAAGCCCCGCCTCAGGCTCTGTGCTGATGACTCAGAGCCTGGAGACTGCTTGGGATTCTGTGTGTCTCTCTCTGTCCCTCCCCTGCTTTCACTCTGTCTCTCTCTCTCTCAAAAATAAATAAACATTAAAAAACTAAAAAAAAAAGAAAAAAAAGAAAACCCACTGTGTGACAAGCACTGTACCAGGCTACAGTACTGAACTGAAAGATGGAGTCCTTTCTGCCCTGGGGCTTTCAATCTAGAGATATACAGCCATACACGCACAAAAAAATATAAACAGACAAGTAAATGAAATGCAGATTGTAGTATGTACTATTAAATCCCACAATATTGACCGAAGTTAGAAAATAATCAAGGTGGGGCTGAGGGATGCACCATGTGGGCGGCCAGGGAAGTCTCTTCTTAGATGACATTGAAGCAGCCATGTGAATCCCAGGGAGAGCTAAGGGTAGGTGAGCCTTCTAGGATGAGGAAACAATGCATTCTGAAATTCCAAAGCAGGAGCGGAAGGAAGCAGAGAGATTTTAGATATATTCTAGGGGCAGGATTAATAAAGAGTGAGGAGAGTCTCAGGTTCTGTGAAGAGCCATTGGTCGGATGGTGGTGTGACTGCAGTTAGGGAACCCTGGGTGAGAGCATGGGGACAGTTAAGAATCAGGAGTTGAGTCTGACCATGTTAAATTGGAGAGGTCCATTGATTATATAAAGGAAGGTGTCATTAGGCAGTTGTAACTACAAGTTTGGAACTCAGGGGAAAGGCCCGAGATATGAATTTGGGAATCATTAGTTTATAGAAAATATACAAACTCATGGGGTTAGAAGCAGTTGCCTAGAAAGAGGAGAAGAGATGTAGGAATGAGCCTTAGGGTTCTCCAACATTTAGAAGTCAAGGTCAAGGGGTACATGGTGGCTCAGTTGGTTGAATGTCTGACTCTTGAGTTCCACTTGGTTTGTGAGTTCAAGCCACACATTGGGCTCCATGCTAATGGTGCAGAGCCTGCTTAGGGTTCTCTCTCTCCCTCTTTCTTTGCTCACCCCTCAGAATAAGTGGATAAACTTTAAAAAAATGTCAAGGTCATAGAGGAAGAGGCAGAAAAGAGTCTGAGAAAGAATATCCAGTTAGGTAGAAAATAAATGAAGTGTAATTTTATTTTATCTTTTTTTTTTTTTTTAAAGATTTTATCCTAAGTAATCTCTGTACTCAACATGGGGCTCACATTCACAATCCTGAGATTAAGAGTTGCATACTCTACTGACTGAGCCAGTCAAGTGCCCCTGAAGTATAGTTTTAAAAAGGACAACTCACCCATGTCATATGCTGCTAGGGAATTATGTAAAATGAGGACACAGACATGACCACAAAATTTGGCAATGTAGAGGTAGTTTATGACCTAAATAATAGGAGTTTCAATGTGCTGGTTTTGGCAGAAGCCTGGGTAGAGAGAGTTGACTTCTGGATAAAAATAGTAGATGGACCACAATGAAAACCCAAGACAATCACTAACTCAAGGGAACACAGAAAGTTGTTCAGGGATGAAAAGGTCATCATAACATAGTATATAGCTTAGTGCAGAGAACATATTTGCAGTCTAACTCATAATACTGATCTAAGCATTATGACATCATTATATCAAGAAAATGGTGAGTGGGAGAGCACTGTGGGGGGTAGGGTGGGAAAGGACTGGTGAAAGAACTAAATCCTTTTTATTTTATTTTATTTTATTTTTTTTACAAATAGTTTATTGTCAAATTAGTTTCCACATAACACCCAGTGCTCATCCCCACAAGTGTCCTCCTCCATGCCCACCCCCTCCCCCCCACATCCACCAGTCCTCAGTTTTTGTCAGCATTCAAGAGTCTCTCATGGTTTGCCTCTCTCCCTTTCCCCCACCATTTCCGCTCTTCTCCCCCTTGGTCCTCTGTTAAGTTCCTCCTAATCCTCCTATACGTGCACACATATGATATTTGTCCTTCTCTGCCTAGAGTAAATCCTTTTTAAAATGACATGTGAGGGGCACCTGGGACATTCAGTTGAGTGTCCAGCTTGGGCTCAGGTCATGATCTCACAGTTTCTGGGTTCAAGCCTTGGGTCAGGCTCTGTGCTGACAGCTCAGAACCTGGAGCCTGCTTCAGATTCTGTGTCTCCCTCTCTCTGTCTCTCTCAAAAATAAACATTAAACAAACAAACAAATAAATAAAATGGCATGTGAATAAAAATCCATGAGTCCAGAATAAAGAAGGTGTGAAACAGTAGATTTGAAAAGGGAACATATAAGGGAAGTGACATGTAGGGGATATATTTGAAATGCCAGTCAACACAGTAACAAGCCTTTTTCTAGCCCATGCGTGTTCCAAGAAGGTGAGTATAGGGAGAAGCAGGCCCTCCAGCATAACAAGGGAGAAGGTGCTTGGGGTCTTTAGTGTGAGAGGCAAGGCTTAGGATGATGATCTTGGGGGCGCCTGGGTGGCTTAGTCGGTTGAGCATCCGACTTTCGCTTAGGTCATGATCTCGCGAATCGTGGGTTCGAGCCCCGCGTCGGGCTCTATGCTGACTGCCAGCTCAGAGCCTGGAGCCTGTTTCAGTCTGTGATTCCCTCTCTGACCCTCCCTGCTCACGCTGTCCCTCTCTCTCAAATAAATAAAAATATTTAAAAAAAAAAAAAAAAGAATGATGATCTTGGTAGACATGACTGTTTGGGAGATGGGTGTCCTGGCCTGTGCCAGGGCCCGACCCCTTCAATTAGTGTAGCCCCATCCATTTTCAGATGATAACTCAGACCTGAAGTGCAGAGAGGTAAGGTGCTGGGTCAAGGCCACACAGCTGGCCTAAACCAGGCCTGTGGCCTCCACAACCCAGAATCTCAGTAGGGTGACAATGGGCACCCAGTTTCGCTCTAGGCCCCAAGAATGGAATGAAAATGTTCCTCCTGGGTTAACCCAGAAATCTACTCTCTCTGGAAAACTCTCTTCAGTTTTTAATAAGAATAATGGCATTAATAATACAATACTACTGGGGCACCTGGGTGGCTCTCTCAGGTTAAGCATCTGACTTCAGCTCAAGTCATAATCTCATGGTTTGTGAGTTCAAGCCCCATATCGGGTGAGTACAAGCTCTGCTTCGGGTCGGCCCTGCTTCTCTCTCTCTCTTTGCCCCTTGTGGGATTCCCCCCCCCCCGCCCTTCAGTAACTTGCATCCTCTCTCTCAAAAAATAATAGAATACTGTTATTAATTAGCTTTACAATGGTGCAGGAACTTTTCTGAAGCTCTTACATATTACATTACTTCAGTCCTCACAACCCTATGAGGTGTATCTAGTATCTTCCCGACTTCATACTGGAAGAAAGTGAGGCACAGAGAGGTCAAGTCACCTGCCCAAGTCATGAAGTTTTGAGCAACAGAGGCCAGATTCGTGACAGGCCATTGGCTCCAATGTCCTCACAGCCCCTAAGAGGATGTTCCTGTGAAGGCTGGCAGCCTGTCCTGAGTGTGGTAGGTCCCTCCCTGGGACACTCTGTAGCCCTTACAGCACTTGGTGGCGGGGGAAGGCAGCCAGAGCTTTCCTGCAGCACCTGGAGGGGAGGCGGCGAGCCCGGCGCTGGGAGAGCTGGGGGCTGAGTAAATCCTGAAAGGGCTAGTGTGGCCAGCCCGGGGCCAGGGACCAGACGGGCACTCCGGTGATCCAGGGGAGGGAGACTTTAGTCCCTTCAGCCCACCTGCCTGGGGTCAAGAACCAAAGTCTGCTTTCTCAGGCTGGGCTCATTTGGCTGTGGCTCCTCCCAACCCCCAGCACCAAACCTTCCATGCCTCTACTTCCACCCTAAGCCCGAGATGGTACCTGCCCTGGTCCCCACAAATTAGGGTCCTCATACGGGTAGGGATTGGGGCAAGTGGCTCGCCCCTCACCTTTGATCCCTACCGGGTTTGGATTTCTCCTTTCCTCCACAGAAACTCCCCTACCTCCATATTCCCACCTGAGAGGGGAGTGATGGGAACATGCCAAGAAGCTGACCTCGAGGTCCCCAGCCTCCGAGTCCCTGAATCCTGCCCTGGGTGTGTGTCTGGGGAGGGGTGTACCCAGCTTCCCCGGGAGCCTGTCCACTCACCCTGTGGGAATCCAACCATTCATCCATGTTGGTCCCTCTGCTTGGTCCACGGCAGCCATCTCCTTCTCTGGTGCAGTCAGGACAAAGCCCTCTGGCCGCCTGACCTTGGGTCTGTGCCGTCCTTGGTCACTTATCCTCTCACAAGGCTAACCCTCCTCATGGACTTCTACACACCTGACTGTCCCCTGTCCCATCACTCCTGGGCTGGGGCCTGACCCTGCTCCTTGCACACCAGCTGCTCGAGCCTCCCTCCGCACTTTCTCAGGGGGCTGTGTCTGGGGACAGGCTCAGTGACCCCCCAGCCTCTTCTGGGCTGCCAGAAAGCTTGGGGATGGTCTCCTGGAGACCCCCTCACATCTCTCCCTCTCCTCAGGTTCAGAGAGCCACAATCACAGTCACAGCAGCTCCTGTCACATCGCAGCCACACGGCTGCCAATGACAGCACGGAGGCCGGCACCCCCCCCCACAGGCCCCCACAGACAGGTCCACGTGCGTCCCCAGATCCCTGAATCACTGCTGACGGCTTGGGACCTGGAGGCCGTGGGCTCCTGGGGAGTCACTGGGGAGGGGGGTGGCGGCCACGTGGTCTCCCAGGGAACACCTGCGGACATAAATAGGCCGCCAGCGAAGGCAGCCCAGCACAGTCCGCACAGCGGTCCCACGCACTGTGCCCACCTGCTCCAGGATGCCGGACACCACGCTACCCGCCTGCTTCCTGGGCCTGCTGGCCTTCACCTCCGCCTGCTATTTCCAGAACTGCCCGAGGGGTGGCAAGAGGGCCATGTCCGACCTGGAGCTGAGACAGGTATGACCGTGGCCCATCTCGGGGCTGCCTGGAGGAGGTAGTGCCTTAGGGCTGGCATCTGTAGTGCAGGGGCTGGGATGGAGCAAGTCATGGGGGAGGCAGGCTTCAGGTGATGGGCCCAGAAGA
The DNA here is from genome assembly GCA_017311185.1 of Proteles cristata cristata. NCBI lineage: Eukaryota > Metazoa > Chordata > Mammalia > Carnivora > Hyaenidae > Proteles > Proteles cristata. The sequence goes on from JAESUZ010004376.1 coordinate 166,615, forward strand.
AGGGAGGCTTGGCACAGCTGGGCAGAGGGGGCCAGGCTGCTGGGCAGGCTAGGATGGGCTCCAGGGCTTCCTGGACACTATCCCCAGCCAGGCAGGGGATGCAGCAAAGACAGGCGTTTCCCCAGGAACTGGGCTTGGGGCCGGTCAGTGAGAACTGGGCGGCGAGGCCTCTGCTGTGCCCGTGGGGGCCTCGCAGCCCCGAGCGGCTCTGTCCCAGCCAGCATTGGAGGCCTTTCCATCCAGCCTTCAGCCTCTCCTGGCCACAGCCCTCCCAAACCCTACGCAGAAGCTGGCCATCGCTCTGAGACGGTTCGAGCGAGGGTGCCGCCTCCTGCGAGGAAGTTCTGCTGGGTATCTAGCCCAGTTCTCCTGTGCTGCAGGTCCAGTCGATTCCCTTTTATCCATTCCCTTATGTTTCCCTTGGAAGGAAATCCAATCACCATGCTCAGTTCTGCCCAGGCCACGGGTGGCTAAATTTTGAGCTACTGAACAAACTAGAGTGGATAGGTAGGCAGCCGCCCCCCCCTCCCTACCCACCACCTTTCCCTCTGCTTGGCACCTTCGGAAGCCTGAGGCACCAAGGTGACTCATGCTCTCCCTGGGGCTCCGGCTTCTTTCACCCACAGTTAGCCCACAGAGGTGAGCAGAGGTCAAGGCCCAGAGAGGCCCACCAGCTTGCGGTGAGGGATAGGAAAGTGGAGGAAGGACTTGAAAGTGTTCTGGGCGGCGCAGGAGACTTTCTGCTAGGATCGTGGGTGCTGAAGATCAAGTTTGAGTGATGGCACCGAGGGAGGAAGGTCTGAGTTATGGGAAGGGCGGTGGACGGCTGAGAGTAGGGTGCACACCGCTGATGGCCCCAGAGCTGAAAGGGAGGGTGTCTTCCGCGTAGCCTGGGGGTGGGGCTCCCACAACGAAGACGGAAGGTGCAGAGGGCTGTCACTGAGAGAGCTGTCCTCAGTCACCTGAAAACCAAGGGAGTTTAGTGGACGTGCGCCCCCTGCCGTGACCGCCGCCCCGGCGACCCCGGCGACCCCGAGCCGCCGCCCCCGGTCTCGCAGGGCCCGCGCTCACCCCCGCCCTCCTGCCAGTGCCTCCCCTGCGGCCCCGGCGGCAAAGGCCGCTGCTTCGGGCCCAGCATCTGCTGCGGCGACGAGCTGGGCTGCTTCGTGGGCACGGCCGAGGCGCTGCGCTGCCAGGAGGAGAACTACCTGCCGTCGCCCTGCCAGTCGGGCCACAAGCCGTGCGGGAGCGGGGGCCGCTGCGCCGCCGCCGGCATCTGCTGCAACGACGGTGAGTCTTCGGGGGCGACCAGAGGGGCGAGTAGGGGCAGGGCCAGGGGCCAGGTGGGGGCGGTGCGGAGGTCGCGGTGGGCGTGGCGCAGGGGCGGGGGCGGGGCTGGGGGCTTCCCGCGGGTCCCGCCTGGCGGATCTGGGTGGGGTCCGCGCTGCGCTCAGCCGGAGCCCCCCGCAGAGAGCTGCGTGACCGAGCCCGAGTGCCGGGAGGGCGCCGGTTTTCACCGCCGTGCGCGCGCCAGCGACCGGAGCAACGGGACCCAGCTGGACGGGCCGACCGGCGCCTTACTGCTGAGGCTGGTGCAGCTGGCGGGGGCGCCGGAGCCCGCGGAGCCCGCCCCGCCCGGCGTCTACTGAGCCGCCCACCCCCGGTCCCCCTCCGCCCTCGCAACCCGGAAAATAAACCATTTTAAATGCACCCGCAAATGTCTTTCTCCGTCTCTGGGGGGGGAGGGGGGGCAGAGGAGAGGATGGGCGCAGACCCCCACCTCACCCGCCGCAGCTAGTCCGAGACCCGTAGGGGAAGAGATCTTGGCTCTGCAGAGTTCTAGGGACCGGGCGACCTAGGGGGCGGGGTGGGGACAGAACCAGAGCCGGGAGTAGGGCACCCTCGGGCAGAGGTATAGAAGTAAAGTCAAGGAGGGGAAAGACCTTGGTGGACAAGATAGCGAGAGGGGACAGAGCCGAAAGGTGGGGAGAGAGACGTTGAGAGCGTTAGACGGAAGAGCGAGCAAGGCCGAAGGGGAGGAGCCAAGGGAGTTCCTATCCGCATTTACATCCCAAGAGACTGAGGCACAGCTTCAGGGACCCACCCAACACCCCAGATCTCCAGTCTACTATTTCATTCAGGGCTGTGCGTGTGTGTGTGCGTGTGCGTGTGCGTGTGCATGTGCGTGTGTGTGTGTGTGTGTGTGTGTGTGTTGGGGGGGGAGCAAATCACCCCAGATACTGCAGAGAGAGGGCCAGGTACTCTTCGTCCGTGAGGAAGCCGAGCGGCTGGCATGGGGGCCCTTCAGCCAGAGGGAGCCGGAGCCCACTGAGACCCTAACCACACGCCCCCCATCCACGCCGCCCCACAGACCGACAAAGAATCGTGAGCGGCGTTCCTTGTGATCCTTGACCACAGTTACAGATGTAGGCCCTGAAACACACATTCCGCACCACAAACACAACAGACTCAGCGTGGACAGGTGCACACACTCACATTAGGACCTTCCACCCTTTGACACATACAGCTCCAGGGAGATGTCCACTGGCATTTGGCCTATGCTCTTCTGTGTCCCTATGTCCTTCTTTGTCCCTTCTATTCCTTAATCCCCTTTGAGGCTCACTCCCCTCTCTTTCCCCTTCCTCCAGCTCCTTGGCCCTCTTTTGCTTCTCTCCTTGACCCATTACATCCCTCTCCTGCCCCTTCTGGCCTCTCACCACCACCCCGCCCCTTACCTCCCATCCTCTTTCTCTGCTCCCTCTGTTCTCCATATCCTGCCCTTGGGATTTCTTGCTCCAGGCCTTGGAGTAACAAGAGGCTGCATCTCCTCTGGACTCTTCCACTGACTTAGAAGCTAGGAGGGAGCAAAGGCAGAGAGAAGTCACTCTGAGGCCTGACCCCAACACCCTGCCTTGGGGCAAAGCCTTATGACTCAGCTTCAGTCAGATCTAGCCAGGTTCCACATGCGAGGCCAAGGTCAAGCTCTTTTCTGGTCTTAGAGCTCCGCTTGCGGTCACCCCTGACCTGACTCAGTGCCCATCATGATTAAATGTAGAGGGAGGGCAAGAGCCGTGTGGGCTTTTATCCCTGCCATGGTCTCCTGCCTCTGCCCTGGAATGACCCATCCAGGACCAGTCCCAGGTCTTGTACGACTGGGGCAGGACCAGACTTGATAAGAACTTAGAAACCCTTCCAGACACAAGAAAGTGGAAAGAGGCAGCTGGTTTAAATAAACGTGGATCATATACCTAAATGTAAAACCTAAACTATAAAACATCTTTTTAAAAATTTTGTGAAATGTTTTTTATTTATTTTTGAGAGCGCACGAGAGAGAGCAAGCGGGGGAGGAGCAGAGAGAGGGACAGAGGATCCTAAGCAAGCTCCAAGATGACAGCAGCAAGCCCGATGTGGGCCTCGAACTCCCATAGACCAAGAGATCATGACCTGAGCCAAAGTCGGATGCTCAACCGATTGAGCCATCCAGGTGGCCCTAAGCTGTAAAACATCTTGAAGAAACTATGGAAGAAATGGTTCATGACCTTGAGCAACAACTCAACTCAAAGTTTTAAATGGGCAAAAGATGGGGCGCCTGGGTGGCTTAGTTGGTTAAGCGTCCGACTTTTGCTTAGGTCATGATCTCGCGGTTTGTGGGTTCGAGCCCCGCGTCGGGCTCTGTGCTGACTGCCAGCTCAGAGCCTGGAGCCAATTTCAGAGTCTGTGACTCCCTCTCTCTCTGACCCTCCCCTGCTCATGCTGTCTCTCTCTCTCTCCTAGAAATAAATAAAAAAATATTAAAAAAAAAATAAATGGGCTAAAGATTTGGGGCCCTTGGCTGGCTCAGTCAGTAGAGCATACGACTCTTGATCTCAGGGTTGTGATTTCGAGCCCCACTGGGGTGGAGAGATTACTTAAAAATAAAATCCTAAAAAAAGAAAATAAGCAAAAGATTTAAACAGATATATAGCCAAATAAGATCTATAGATGGCAAATATACACATGTAAAGATTTCGAACATCATTAGCTGATGGGGAAATGCAAATTAAAACCACAATGAGAAATTCATTACAATGGCTTTAAAAAGTGCTAACCAAGATCAGGTGCTGACCAAGGATATGGAGTGAATGAGACTTTCATATATTGTTGGTGAAGATGCAAAATCAGTCAACCACTCTGGAAAAATGTTCAATAGTTTCTCATAAGGTTATCTTTTACTTACTGGTTAGTGCAGCCAATCCTGTTAGTCATCCAAGTGAAATGATGGAAATGTTTGGAGAGACTCTATTGGTAATCAGCAGAACTGTGTAAGTTTTAAACAGATTAGAACTTGTGCTATGATCCATTCTGAGTTAATTTTTGTGTTGTCCAAGCTACGGATTGCAATTCATTTTTGGCATCTGGATAGCCATTTGCTCCATCACTGGAGCATTGTTCAAATGACTGCTCTTCCCCTTTTCAGTTGTCTTCGTTACTCCCTCAGAATCACTTGACAATATCCATGTAGATCTATTTCTGGACTCCTTTGTTGGTTCTATCAGTCCGTAGAGCTCTCCCTTCTCCACTACCATCTTGTCTTCAATGTGATAGCTTCCTAGTAAGTCTGGACATCAGGTAGCCTAACTCCTCCAACTTTGTTCTCTTTCAGAATTGGTTTGGGTAGGGGTACATGGGGGGCTCAGTTAATTAAGTGTCCGACTCTTGATTTCGGTTCAGGTCATGATCTCACAGCTCCATGTGTTCGAGTCCCACATTGGGCTCTGTTTCAGCAGCGCCGAGCCTGCTTGGATTTCTCTCCCTCTCTGCCCCTCCTGTACTCATGCTGTCTCTGTCTCTCTCAAAAATAAATAAATAAACAAACTTAACACTTTTTTAAAAAAAGAATTAGTTTGGGTATTTTAGTTCCTTTGCCATTCCACATAAACTTTGGAATCAGCTTAATGATTTCTACAAAACCCCCCACACAAACAAACAAACAAAAACACACTCAAAAACACACATCTGGGAGTTTGACTGGAGTTATGTAGGAATAGAATTGTAACTATATTTCCCAGCTTCTTTTGCAGGGAGGTGTGTCTGTATGACCATGTGCTTGTTAATAAAATGTGAGTAAAAGGGATAGTGACTTGGGGTCCTCTGACGGTGGGTGGGCTTTGACCCCACTCTTTCCTTCCCCACCCGTCGGAATCCACAGCATCCTAGACTCAAGCATCAGACAATGACAAGGCCAAGGAGATGCCAGAACTATAGGGCAGAAGAAATCTGGGTCCCTAAGTGGCGGGATGGGACAGAGGCAGGAATGCTCATCTTGGGCTGATGAGAAACAGAGAAATAAACATCCACCCGTTAGAAGCCCCTAGAGCCTCCTTACCATTTCAGTGTTTTGATTATGGCAGCCTAACCTTAACCTTAACCAATCATAACCCCTGAATTCTGCAACAATTGAAAAGTGAAACAAAAGAAGGTGGCCTATGAAAGCCACGATACCAACTTTATTGTTGATAGAGCTGATGTTAGAGAGCGCAGCTTCTATCTGCTGGCGAGAGGGCTTTGTACGACTCAATGACAAGTTGGAGACGTTTACCACCGAGCTGGACCTTCTTCCCAGGATTTTCCTGCCCCTTTGCTTCTCTGTGCATTTACCATGTTGACAGCATGTGCTCCCGGGCCTGGCAGTCTGATCCCGTGAAGCGTCGGAGAGGAAGGGCTGGGCTTGTGCAGGTGCCCATTCATTTCCCCTTAAGCCCCCTCCTATCCGCTACGCCCCCACCCCCACCTGGAGGAGCATTACCTCAGGGGTGCCTACCCGGAGGAAATATCAGGAAAGGGGAAAAAGTATCCATGACCTCTACCCCATAGACAATCACCTTTTATGATGCTCGAAAAGCTTTTGGTATGTTTTCACACCATTCCAGATTTAAAAACTAAATGACACTAAACTCAGGTATGGGAGAGAAGCAAGCTTGCTTAACCTACACATATGGACCCCTACAGACACCGGAAATTGCTGCCGGTGGTCCTCGCGGATATAGCACAACAGGAAAATAAATCATAGCTATAAATGTTCAGTGATGAAGCTATTTATAGTTTTTCTTTTTAATTTTTTTAATGTTTTATTTATTTCTAGGAGAGAGAGAGAGACAGCGTGAGCAGAGGAGGGTCGGAGAGCGAGGAAGACACAGACTCTGAAACAGGCTTCAGGCTCTGAGCTGGCAGTCAGCACAGAGCCCGACGCGGGGCTCGAACCACGAACCGTGAGATCATGACCTGAGCGAAAGTAGGACGCTTAACCGACTAAGCCACCCGGGCGCCCCGAAGCTATTTATAGTTTTCAGACTGGGGCGCCTGGCTGGCTCAATCAGTGGAGCATGCGACTTACCCTTGGAGTCATGAGTTCAAGCCCCACGTAGGGCTTCGAGCTTACATTAAAACAAACAAACAAACAAACAAACAAACAAACAAACAAACCAAAAACCAGGGGCACTGAGGTAGCTGGTTAAGCATCCGACTTCAGCTCAGGTCATGATCTCACAGTTGGTGGGTTCAGGGCTCTGTGTTGACAGCTTGGAGCTCAGAGCCTGGTGCCTGCTTCAGATTCTGTGTCTCCCTCTTTCTCTGCCCCTCCCCCTCTCACACTCTTTCTCTCTCTCCCTCAAAATTAAATAAACGTAAAAAAATTAAAGGGGCACCTGGGTGGCTCAGTCAGTTAAGCATTGACTCTTGGTTTCAGCTCAGGTCATGATCTTGTGGTTTCGTGAATTGAAGCCCCACACCAGGCTGTAGGCTGATGGTACAGAGCCTGCGTGGGATTCTCTCTCTCTCTCTCTCTCTCTCTCTCTCACTCCCTCTCCCCCCTCTCTGCCCTTCCCCTCCTCATGCTATCTCTGTCTCCCTCAAAATAAATAAATTAACTTAAAAAATTTTTTAAAAAGCATGGTTCTTGGACTGGAGTACTCTTGTCTTAAAGCTTCACACAGCTGTTGTTTTACAAATTAGTATTATGATTTACATAATCCGTATGTCCTAATTGACACCATTTTTAAGTTTATTTTATTTATTTTGAGAGAGAGAGGGAGAGGAAGAGAGAAGAGAGAGAGAGAATCCCAGGAAGGTTCTGCCAGCACGGAACCCCACTCGGGGCTCAAACTCACCAACCGTGAGATCATGACTTGAGCCGAAATCAAGAGTCAGATCCTTAACCAACTGACCCACCCAGGTGCCCCAATACCATTTTTAACAAAGTAAATTTGGGGCATCTTTTCATATCAAAACATTTACCTTATCACAATCTTTGTTTTTTAGCTTTTGTTATGAGAAGTTTCAAATGTATGAAGAAGTAGAGCCAACAGACAAGGGCCCCTCAAGTCCGCCACCCTTAGCTTCAACAATTACGAGCCATGTGGTTGATTGTTTCACCTCTACCCCACCCTCTCCTCTCACCCTCGAATTATCTTGAGGTCAATTCCAACTGTCATACCATTTCATCTATAAACATTCTGGTGTGCATCTCAAAAGTTATCTTTTTAAAAACATAAACACACATAGCATTATTTATAATAGCCAAATTATGGAAGTAGTCCACGTGTCCATCAAGAGATGAATGAAGATGAATACATTGTATCCACAGTGCTCATATATATATGTGAGCACATGCACACGCACACACACAGGAATATTATTCAGCCATAAAAAAGAGTGAAATCTTGCCATTTGCATTGACATGGATGGAGGTAGAGAGTATAATGCTAAGAGAAACTCAGAGAAAGACAAATACCACATGATTTCACTCATTTGTAGAATTTGAGAAACAGGGGCGCCTGGGTGGCTTAGTCGGTTAAGCGTCTGACTTTCGCTTAGGTCATGATCTCGCGGTTCGTGGGTTCGAGCCCCGCGTCGGGCTCTGTGCTGACTGCCAGCTCAGAGCCTGGAGCCTGTTTCAGTCTGTGACTCCCTCTCTCTCTGACCCTCCCCTGCTCACTCTGTCTCTGTCTCTCTCTCCTAGAAATAAATAAAATATTAAAAAAAAAAAGAATTTGAGAAACAAAACAAATGAACAAAGGGGGGAAAAGAGAAAGAGACAAACAAGAACCAGACTTTAAAAAAAAAGTCTTTTTTTTTTTTTTGAGAGTGAGACAGAGTGTGAGCAGGGAAGGGGCAGAGAGAGGGAGACACAGAATCTGAAACAGCCTCCAGGTTCTGAGTGGTCAGCACAGAGCTCGATGTGGGGCTGGAACTCATGAACCACAAGATCATGACCTGAGCAGAAGTCAGATGCTTAACCAACAGAGCCACCCAAGCACCTCTAAACAGTCTCTTAACTAAACAGAACAAACTGATGGTTATCAGAGGGGAGGTGGGTGAGGAGACCAGGGTGGAGGGGAATAGGTGAAGGGGAGTAAGGAGGGCACTTGTCCATGAGCACAAGTGATGTATATGGAACTGTTGAATCACTAGATTGTACATCTGAAACTAATGGAACACTGTGTGTTTACTACACTGGAATTAAAGATAATTTTAAAAAACTATGACCACACACTACTATCATACATATGCAACCTGCAAACCAAAACTCACAATACATTAATATCATGAAACATTCAGGCACTATTCAAATTTCCCCAAGTATTCCATGACTACACCCTTTGCAATTCGTTGATATCTGAGTCTGTATTTTCCTTAAGGTACAAAAGAATTTTTTTTTTTTTTACAAATAGTTTATTGTCAAATTAGTTTCCACATAACACCCAGTGCTCATCCCCACAAGTGTCCTCCTCCATGCCCATCCCTCCTCCCCCCCACCTCCATCAGTCCTCAGTTTTTGTCAGCAGACAATTTTTTTTTAAAGTAATCTCTATCTCCCAACGTAGGGCTCGAACTCATGACCCCGAGATCAAGAGTCACATGCTCTATTGACTGAGCCAGCCAGGCGCCCCACAAAAGAGAAAGTTGATCCTTGTTGCCCTTCTACCTTTTTATTTTTGTTTTCTTATGTTTTTAATTTCCTGAACATCTTGTAGAGAATGGGGTCCCAATCTCTTTTTATTATATTTGTTATAAGTAGGAACTGGATTGTGCGTATGTCACCTAGCATAGTTTTTGCCTGTTTAGTCACATATTAAAGTCATATTTTGTGCTAAATTACTTTCTTTTTCTCTATATTACTGCTAAGACTAATTATACATTTTTTGAATATTCTAGAGAATATGTACATGGGCATATTCTCTAGAAATTTCATTTCTGGGTAGTAGAAGAACAAAGAATAAAGTTACACAAAGTGGAAACCCCTACTGCCCTGGACAAGTCCCCAGGCACTTTGAAGGTCTGAAGGGGTCATCCCAACGAGGACCAAACGCCGTGGAACTGAGCAGGCAAGAAGAATGAAGACCGACACCCAGCTTGCTTCTGCGCCAGTGTGGCCACTGGACCCAGCTTGATGCCACCTCTGGGACATACTCAGGAAAAGAGGTGTCAGTCCGACCCTGTGTTTTGAGGCAAGAAAATACTGTCGACCTTTGCATTCCTGGGAAGAGTGAGACAGCGAAGTGGGTGCCTGAGTGGGTGAGGAGACCTGAACTCTCTCCCAGGGTGGGGAGAGCCGGGCTGGCACCCCAGGACACTCAGGGGAGGGAGTGAGGTCCCAGGGGGAGATCCCAGACTTCCTGCTAAGGTGGCATTTAGACTTTCCAGCTCGGGAAAGCACAAATCCGTCCCCACGCTTCTATAGCTGAGGAACTCGGTCACCTCCAGCGACAGCCCTCCCTGGCTGTGTGATTTCTGAGGGACACAGAACTCTGCGACCATCCTCAAATACCTATTTATGTGCATCAAGTCCTTCACCACGGTTGGTTTAAACAGGACTCCACTTAGAGTCATCTTGTGTCCCTTTTGATGATTAATCTCCTGGGAAAGGAGGGGCTCTGTCTCATGGCCTCAGCAAGAACCACAGTCTATACAGTGGAATATTAGCCACAAAAATGGTGACATCTTGCCATTTGCACCAACACGGATGGACCTGGAGGGTAATATGCTAAGTGAAATAAGACCTGAAAAGACAAACACTATAGTGTTTCACTTATATGTGAAATCTAAAAACAAAACAAATAATAAACTAAAAGCAAAAAAAAAAAGAAAAAGAAAAAGAAAGAAACAACAACAAAAACTCCTCCCAAAACCAAAAAGCAAAAAAACCCCAGAAAACAAAGAGAATCACAATCCAGGCCACTGGGATTTTCAAAAGCCTCATCTCTGTTCTTCTTTTACATCTTAGCACTAATGATCTTTTTTCATTTTTAAACTTTTATTCAAATATACATATAAAAGTTAACAAATCACGTGCACAGCATGTTAAGTTTTCTGAAAATGAACACACCTGTTTCACCAGCTCCCAGACCAGAAGAGAATATGAGCAGCACCCCAGAATTTCCCTTGGACCCCCTCCAGTCACCACCTCACCCAAGACTTTGCCTGTTTTTGCAATTTATAATAAAGAAGATCTTACAGTCCTCTTCAGTGTATTTTTTCTCTCTCCACCCAGTGAGACCCACATACTGCTGTGGGGTGGTGCTATGCAGACCTCCAGTGGGGGAGAAAGCTGTAGAAACTACATTTTTTTCTTACTAATAGACAGTGATCTGTTTCCGTTTACTTGCAGGGGGAGTGTGGCCGTGGACTTTCTGAAATGGCTTGCCCAGCAGCTTGGGTAAGTGAATAACAGCATGTTTTGGGAAAGACTCTTGTTTCCCAAAGGCTCTCTTGATTCCCAAAAGGGTTTTGGATCCAGGAATGGACGAGAAATAGGTTGAGGATTCTGTTTGTTGGCGGCTTTTGCGTTTTGCTGTCATTTTGTGGCGGTGGGCTCCCAGGACTCCCGCGCCCGCGGGTCCCCGGCACTGCCAAGCTCCTCAACCGCACAGGCAGCTGGGACCATGCAGCTTGGCCACCTCTTCTGCGCACCAGTGGCCTCCGGTGGCTTGGAGTCCAGCTCCTTGGAAACGTGAAAGCCAGCCCTCGGGTGTGGCTCAAGCCTCCTTCCAGAAGTAAGGAAGTCATTCCCCGACACTGGCCGCCTCCCTTCCCTCTGGTTCCCTGTCCGCCCCCCCACCCCCCGCACCCTGTCGTTTGGGTTCTTTGAACTGCTCCTCTTAAGTCCACCTGCCATAGGCTCCCAGCTCTGTTTGGAGCGAGAAGCTGGCGTCTGTTTCCATCTCCCTCGGAGCCGGCCCTGCCGGCCGCCTCCTTCCCCGGCCCGTGCACGACGGGGCAGGCACAGCGCGCCCCGAACCCCATCCTCCCGCTGGGAATGGCCCGGAGACGCAGGCCCCGCCAGGCGCGACCCTCGAGGCTCCCCCAGCGCCCTCCTTCCCATTTCTGACACCGAGACGCCAGTCGAGTTGGAGGGGAAAAAAAACTCTGCTTTATTGTGTTGCATTATTTCTGGGGGTGGCTGCGGAGGGGCGAGGGGCGCGCCGCTGTCCGCGCCGTCGGGCTCAGCGCTGGGAGAAGGCGGCCTCGGGGTCGCAGGCGGGGTCGGCGCGGCAGCCGTCTGGAAGGAGGGACAACCGGTCAGGGGCTGCCCCGCGCCGTCCCCTCGGGGTCCCGGGTCCCCGGACCCGCCCCCAACCCCCCGGCCCCGGCCCCGGCCCCGGCTCACCCGGGCTGCAGCAGACGCCGGCGGCGGCGCAGCGGCCCCCGCTCCCGCACGGCTTGTGGCCCGACTGGCACGGCGACGGCAGGTAGTTCTCCTCCTGGCAGCGCAGCGCCTCGGCCGTGCCCACGAAGCAGCCCAGCTCGTCGCCGCAGCAGATGCTGGGCCCGAAGCAGCGGCCTTTGCCGCCGGGGCCGCAGGGGAGGCACTGGCGGGAGGGCGGGGGTGAGCGCGGGCCCTGCGAGACCGGGGGCGGCGGCTCGGGGTCGCCGGGGTCGCCGGGGCGGCGGTCACGGCAGGGGGCGCACGTCCGCCGCCCCCCCACCCCCACCCCCCGGGTCCGCGGCGGGGCGGGCAGGGGCGGCTGGGGCTCACCTGGCGCACGTCGAGGTCCAGCGTGGCCCGCTTGCCGCCCAGGGGGCAGTTCTGGATGTAGCAGGCGGAGGTCAGCGCCAGGAGGCCGAGCAGGCGGCAGGCGAGGCCGGAGGCGGCCATGGTGCGGACACTCTGGGCCGGGGGCGGCGGCTGCGGCGGCGACTCTCCCACCGGCCTTTTTATGGCCCGGGGGCCGCAGCGGGCGGAGCCGCGTCTAAGAAGGCCGCCGCATGGCTGGTCACAGCGGGTCGCTGCGGGTCAGGCCCCGGGCGCCCCGGCGCGCTCCCTCATTTGCAGGGGCCCGGCCGGGTGACGGTCACCGCCTCAGCTAATGGGCTGGGGGCAGGCGGGGCAGACGGGGAGGCCGTGCGGGGGAGGGTGGCCTGCGCCCTGGCCTAGGGTGGCGCAGGGAGTATGGGGGTTTGCGGCCCAACCGAGGACTGTGTAGCTCGTCTCCCGATACCTGGTGGGTCACAGGGCAGACCCTGGGACCCCTCCAGGCTCCCATCTGCCCTCTGCGCTGGCGGCACAGCATCCTTGTTTCCTCCGTTAGGGAGGTTGCTTCGTGCTGAACCCGCATTTCCTGGAACCCACCTTCCACCCTCACACCAGCACCGGCTTCCCTGCACCTGGAACTTGTGTAGGGACAGGTCTTTATTGTCTCTAACTTCTAACTGAAATTAAGCCTTTGCCTCAACCATGAGATGGGCGACGAACCACGGTGGGATGTGCAACACGTGTGGCTTTGTCACAAATCAAAATGACAGATACTCTCCTATGGCATTACAGCTATTGCAGGTGTCTCCTGCGTTGTTTAGACTCCTCATCACTTTGAGATTCTGGCAGTTATTGGACGTTATCTAACGCCGCATTCGTTTGTTTATATTTTTAATATGTATTTTATTTTATTTTATTTTTTTTTTTACAAATAGTTTATTGTCAAATTAGTTTCCACATAACACCCAGTGCTCATCCCCACAAGTGCCCTCCTCCATGCCCACCCCTCCTCCCCCCCACATCCACCAGTCCTCAGTTTTTGTAATGTTTATATCTCATGCTTTAAATAAAGAAGCATAGTTGTGACTGTATCACGAATTTGGTTTAACATTTTCATATCTGAATATAAATATAATTGGTTTCTTTTGTAATCCTATGTCTTTTGTTTTATGCATTTTATTTATTAAAATTTTTTAAACTATTTTTTAGAGAAAGACAGAGTGTGAGCAGGGGAGGGGCAGAGAGAGAGAGAGAGAGAGGGGAGACCAAGAATCTGAAGCAGGCTCCAGGCTCCGAGCTGTCAGCCCTGAGCCCGACGTGGGCCTGAACCCACAAACAGCAAGATCATGACCTGAGCTGAAGTCCGACGCTCAACCGATTAAGCCACCCAGGTGCCCCTGTTTTACACATTTTAAAAGAATGGTTGTTTTTTTTTTTGCATTTTTAATAAATCTTAAAATGAAAATAATTGCAAATAAAAGACAGACTGCCACAGCGGAAGGGATGTTGGTCAGTGTCATGAACAAGGAGATGCTTAGAACCACTCTCTCAGGAAGGGACCTGCCGGGGGCCACCTGGGTGGCTGAGTTGGTTAAGCGAGGGACTCTTGATTTTGGCTTAGGTCTCACAGTTCATGAGTTCAAGTCCTGCATCAGGTTCTATGCTGACAGTGGGAGCCTGCTTGGGAGTGTCTCTCTCTGCCCCTCCCCTGCTCATCTCTCTCTCTCAAATAAAAACAAACAAATAAATAAGAAAGAAGGGACCGCTGGGGCACCTGACTGACTCAGGCTAATGAGCATGTGATTCTTGACATCGGGGTCGTGAGTTTGAGCCCCATGTTGGGTGCAGAGATTACATACACATATACATACATATATGCATCTTTAGAAAAATAAAAATATATGCATCAGACTTGGGGGGCGCCTGAGTGACTCATACAAACCGACTCTTGGTTTCTGTTCAGGTCATGGTCTCCCAGTTTGTGAGTTTGAGCCCCATACTGGACTCTCAACCTACTTGGGATTCTCTATCTTCCTCTCTGTCCCCATCCTGCTCTCTCTCTCTCTCTCTCTCAAGATAAATGTTTAATAAATAAACATTAAGAAGAAGAAGAAGAAGAAGAAGAAGAAGAAGAAGAAGAAGAAGAAGAGAAGAAGAAGGAGAAGAAGAAGAGGAAGAGGAGAGGAAGAAGGGAGGAGGAAGAAAGGAGAAGGAGAAGGAGAAGGAGAGAAGAAGGAAGAAGAAGAAGAAGAAGAAGAAGAAGAAGAAGAAGAAGAAGAAGAAGAAGGAGAAGGAGAAGGAGAGAAGGAGAAGGAGAAGGAGAAGGAGAAGGAGAAGGAGAAGAAGAAGAAGAAGAAGGGACTTGCCACCCAGCTGCTGGGAGTGTGGTCAGCAGACAGCCTTTGGTGGCCACCTGTCCTGGGCCTGTCTCAGCTGCAGAGAGCTGCCTGGCCCAAGGTTGCACCCTTCCCTGGTGGCCCATATCCAATAACTGGTCCACTTTGGCCAAATGCTGGGCCAAATAGTCCTATGAAGGACTATTTTGGTTCTGGAACTCTCCATAAGGTCAACTGAGGCCTGCATACAAGTTCTCCCTCGACCTGATCCTGTTTCCACCCCTTCCCTCCCGCAGGTGTGGGTCCCAAGGGCCCCTGGTAATGAACACCCAGTGCGTTGAACGCCGCCGCAGTGCTCCCTGGGAGGCCCAGCTTGGACAGAGGAAATGAGGCCAGGGTCCGAAGAGACTCGGGGCAGTCTCTACACGCACACTAGGACGGCCCCCGCCACTCCATCACTCTCGTGATCGTCAAGGGGCTGAGCAGGTCACAGGGCCCGGCCTGTGGCAGCCGCCTGGCACGAGGAGGTGGCCAGGCCGACGTCATCACCAGTCAGCAGCCCGCCTTGTTTCTCACCCAAATCAGCCCATTGGTATTGCCGGGCTGGAAGGCCAAGGGCTTGACCCCAGAGGCGGCTCCAGAAAGGCCTCCCGCCTGTCCTTTGCGCACCCTGACCTCACCCAGGTTAACGCATGCACATAAATTGCCTTCGCGTGAAGGCCCCGCAGGGCTGGCATTCCCTCAGCTCATCAAGGCCACCTTCTCCGGAGAGGCGCGGAGCCCCAGACGCCTGAAACACCCACGGACCAAATGGACAAAAATCCCTGCTCTCGGGGGCTTATGTTCTGGTAGACGAGGGGAGGCATTAAACAAGAAACATGTTTCGGCAGGTTGGGAGGTGGTAAGCGCAATGAGGAAAAGGGGGGGCATGTTGCAATTTTCCTGAGGGTGCTCCGTACAGGCCTCTTCGTGAAGGTAACAGCGGGCACTTTGGACAGACATAAGGAAAGAAGCCACGCAGCTATCTGAAAATGGGCCTGGCTTTCTGTTGCTACGTAACAAATTACCACAGATTTGGCCGTTTAAAACAGCACCCACTTGGGGCGCCTGGGTGGCTTAGTCGGTTGAGCGTCCTACTTTCGCTTAGGTCATGGTCTCACGGTTCGTGGGTTCGAGCCCCGCGTCAGGCTCTGTGCTGACTGCCGGCTCAGAGCCTGGAGCCTGTTTCGGTCTGTGACTCCCTCTCTCTCTGCCCCTCCCCTGCTCACGCTGTCTCTCTCTCTCTCTCTCTCTCTGTCTCCTAGAAATTAAAAAAAAAAAATTAAAAAAAAAACAGGACCCACTTATTACCCCACAGTTTCTGTGGGTCTGGGCATGGCTCAGCTGGGTCCTCTGCTCAGGGTCTCACGGGGGTGATGTCAAGATGTCAGCTGTGCTGCATTCCATTCTGGAGCCTGGGAGGCAGGTGGCAGAATTCATTTCCTTGCAGCTGTAGAACTCGTGGCTTGCTTTTCCAAGGCCAGAGACAGAGGGAGAGAGATCTCTCTCTCTCTCTTTGGTGCTTCAAGTTTCTGAGCATCGGGAAGTTTTTTTGAAGAGGATCACCTGATTAGGCCAGACCCACCAGGACCTATGTTTTTGTTATTATCGTTTTTCTCTTTAATGTTTATTTATTTATTTAAAAAGATTAACACTTATGGGGCTCCTGGGTGGCTCAGTAGCTTAAGCATCCGACTTCGGCTCAGGTCATGATCTCATGGTTCGTGGGTTCAAGCCCCGCATGGGGTTCTGTGCTGACAGCTCACCTAGGTCCCCATGGAACCAAATGCAATGGGGAACCAGGGAAGGCTCTGCAGAAGGGAGTGATGTGACTGGATTTACACGTTATTAGGACAACTTTGGATGTTATGCTGTGAAAAAACTACCGGACAAGGTGGAAGCCGGGAAGCCAGTGAGGGGGGTACTGCGGCAATCCCCGCAGGGGGTGACCGCAGGCTGGACCAAGGCGGTGGATGTGTGGAGGGAGAAGTGGTCTGGTTCCAGGCATGTTTAGAAGGAAGTGCTGGTTGGGGGTTGTTGATGGGTTGGATGTGGGTGAGGGAGAAACAGAGGAATGCAAGAGGGCTCCAGGGTTTAGAGCTGAGCAGTGGGAAGGACAGAGCGGCCACCGGCTGGGATGAGGGCCCTGAGTGTGGCACAGCCTCGGGTTGGGAAGGGCAGGAGCTCAGTGTGGGCATATGATGTTCGAGAAGCCCATGACACATCTGAAGGAGACTTGGAGCAGGTGTTTGGGTACAAGAGTCTGGAGTTCAGGAGGGAGGGGCGAGGCTGCAGATACAGATGTCGGGACATCATCAGTCCCAATATTTAAAGGCATAGACCTGGGGCACCTGGGTGGCTTAGTTGGTTAAGTGTCCGACTTTCGCTTAGGTCATGATCTTTTTTTTTTTTTAAAGACAAGATTTTATTTTATTTTATTTTATTTTATTTTAAATATTTATTTCTAGGAGAGAGAGAGAGACAGCGTGAGCTGGGGAGGGTCAGAGAGAGAGGGAGTCACAGACTGAAACAGGCTCCAGGCTCTGAGCTGGCAGTCAGCACAGAGCCTGACACGGGGCTCGAACCCACGAACCGCGAGATCATGACCTAAGAGAAAGTCGGACGTTTAACCGACTAAGCCACTCAGGCGCCCCGCTTAGGTCATGATCTTGTGGTTCGTGGGTTTGAGCCCCGCGTCGGGATCTGTGCTGACTGCCAGCTCAGAGCCTGGAGCTGGTTTCAGTCTGTGACTCCCTCTCTCTCTGACCCTCCCCTGCTCACGCTGTTTCTCTCTGACCCTCTCCTGCTCACGCTGTTTCTCTCTCTCTCTCTCTCTCCCCTAGAAATAAATAAAAAACATTAAAAAAAAAAAATAAAGGCATAGACCTGAGCGAGCTCACCCAGGGGGAGAAGAGATGGAGAAAGGACTGAATCATGCTCTTAAACAGACCGTGGACGGAACATAGGAGAGAACAAGAATGTAGCGTGAAGACAGGCGTTCAAGGAGGAGGCAATGATCAGCTGTGCCAGATGCTGCTGGCATGAAAGTTGAATTTCATTATTTAAACGATTTCAGTAAGGTATAATTGAGGTAGCGTAAAACCCACCCATTGTAAGCACACAGTCTGAAGATTTTTAGTAAGCAATTGTGCAGTCATTACCACAATCCAGCACACACAATCAGAACACTTCCATCCCCTGAAAATGTCTCTCATGCCTGTTTGCCATGGCTCCCTGCTCCCATTCCCAGCCCCAGGAAACCACTGATGTAGTTTCACCCTTTCTAGAAATTTCCTATTAATGGAAGCATATGGTGTGTAATTTTTTTGTGTCTGGATTCTTTCATTTGCTGTAGTGTTTTTTCTTATGTTTTATTTATTTCTGAGAGAGACAGAGAGAGCATGAGCAGGGGAGGGTCAGAGAGAAAGGGAGACACAGAATCTGAAACAGGCTCCAGGCTCGGAGCTAGCTGTCAGCACTGAGCCCGACACAGGGCTTGCATCCACAAACTGTGAGATCATAACCTGAGCCGAAGTCGGACACTTAACCGACTGAGCTACCCAGGAGCCCCCTGCTGTAGTGTTTTTGAGGCCCATCCAAGTGATTGCATGTGTTCGGTAGCTGGTTCTTCTTTTTTTTATTTTTATTTTTATTTTTATTTTTTAAAATGTTTTATTTATTTCTAGGAGAGAGAGACAGCGTGAGCAGGGGAGGGTCAGAGAGAGGAGTCACAGACTGAAACAGGCTCCAGGCTCTGAGCTGGCAGTCAGCACAGAGCCCGACGCGGGGCTCGAACCCACGAACCGCGAGATCATGACCTAAACGAAAGTCGGCCGCTTAACCGACTAAGCCACCCAGGCGCCCCGGTAGCTGGTTCTTCTCTATCACTGACTAGTCCATGGATATGCCTCAGTTTGCTTATCCATTCCCCAGTTGATGAACATTCAACTGTTTCCTGTTTTGACCATTATAATAATCTTGCATTCCTGTACAAGTCTTTGTACGGACACATTTTCATTTTTCTTGGGTAGTTACCTAGGAGTAAAATTGCTGGGTCATAAAACACACGTCCTGTTACCTTTTCTTTTTTTTTAATATTTTTATTTATTTCTAGGACAGAGAGAGACAGCGTGAGCAGGGGAGGGTCAGAGAGAGAGGGAGTCACAGACTGAAACAGGCTCCAGGCTCTGAGCTGGCAGTCAGCACAGAGCCCGACACGGGGCTCGAACCCACGAACCGCGAGAGCATGACCTAAGCGAAAGTCGGACGCTTAACCGACTAAGCCACCCAGGCGCCCCATGTCCTGTTAACTTTTTAAGAGGTAAGCAGTGTCAGGATACAAGGTTGTTTCGATGTTTGCAAATCAATCAATGTGATACATCACATCAACAAAAGAAAGGATAAAAACTACACGATCATTGGGGCACCTGAGTGGCTCAGTCAGTTAAGCGTCTGACTCCGGCTCAGGTTACGATCTCACGGTTCTTGGGTTCAAGCCCCGCATTGGGCTCTGTGCTGACAGCTAGCTCCGAGCCTGGAGCCTGTTTCAGATTTTGTATCTCCCTCCCTCTCTGACCCTCCCCTGCTCATGCTGGAAACAGAAAAAGAAATGAAGAAAACAGTCCCATTTATAGTTGTACCAAAATTAGCAGCACCTGGGGTGGGTCAGTTGGTTGAGTGTCTGACTCAGGTCATGATCCCAGGCTGTGGGATCAAGTCCCACACTGGGCTCTGCACTGAGCATGGAGTCTGCTTAGGATTCTCTCTCTTTCTCTCTCTATCTCCCTCTGCCCCTCTCCCCTGCTTGCATGTTTGCTCTCTCTCTAAAATAAAAAATATATACATATTAAAACAAAAACAATTGCACGAAAAGAAAGAAAGAAAGAAAGAAAGAAAGAAAGAAAGAAAGAAAGAAAGAAAGAAAGAAAGAAAGACAGAAAGAGAAAAAGAAAAGACCTAGGAATAAACTGAACCAAGAAGGTCAAAGACTTGTACTATGAAAACCATAAGGGGCGCCTTGGTGGCTCAGTTAGTTAAGTGTCTGACTTCGGCTCAGGTCATGATCTCACAGTTCATGGGTTCGAGCCCCACATCGGGCTCTGTGCTGACAGCTAGCTCAGAGCCTGGAGCCTGCTTCAGATTCTGTGTCTCCCTCTTTCTCTGACCCTCCCTTGCTCACGCTGTCTCTCTCTCTTTCAGAAATAAATAAAATATTTAAAGAAACCCATAAAACACTGATGCAAGAAAGTGAAGATGGTACAAACAAATGAAAGAATATTCCGTGCTCATTGATTGTTCAAACAAATACTGTTAAAATTTCTATACTACCCAAAGCAGTCTACACATTTAATGCTATCGCTATCAAAATACCAATAGCATCTTTCACAGAACAAGAACAAATAATCCAAAAATTTGTATACAACTACCAAAGACCCTTAATATAAGCCAAAGCAATCTTGAAAAAGAATAACCAAACTGAAGATCTCACAAACCCGGATTTCAAGACGCACTATCAAGCTGTAGTAATCAAAACCGTATGGTGCTGGCACAAACATAGGCACTTAGATGATGTCCTGGCGCTTCGATGATGGAACAGATCAATGGAACAGAATAGAGAGCCCAGAAATAAACCCAGGATTATATGGTCAATTGATCTTTGACAAAGGAGGCAAGAATATGCAACGGGAAAAAGAGTCTCTTCACCAAATAGTGTTGGGAAAGCCAGACAGCTACATGCCAAAGAATGATACTGGACCCCTTTCTTACATCACACACAAAAATAAACTCAAAATGGATTAACTATGTAAACGTGAGACCTGAAACCATAAAAATCCTAGGAGAGAGCCTAGGCAGTACTGTCCATGATCATAGCAACATTTTTCTAGATATGTCTTTGAAGCAATGGAAACAAAAGCAAAAATAAACTATTGCGACTACTTAAAAATAAAGAGCTCCTGCAGAGCAAAGGAAACAATCAAAATTAAAAGACAACTTACTGAATGGGAGAAGATGGGCTCTGACATATATGACAGAGGGTTAGTATCCAAAATATATGAAGAACTTATATGACTCAAAACCAATAAAACAAATCCAATTTAAAAATGGGGGGAAAATTTTTTTAATGGGCAGAGGACATGAACAGACACTTCTCCAAAGAAGACATCCAGATGGCCAACAGACACTTGAAAAGTTGCTCAACATCGCTTATCATCAGAGAAGTGCAAATCGAAGTCACAATGAGACATCACCTCACAACAGTCAGAATAGCTAAAATCAAAAACTCCAAGAAACTACCAGTGGTGGCGAGGATGTGGAGAAAAAGGAACCCTCTTACACTGTTGGTGGGAATGCAAACTGGTGCAGCCACTGTGGAAAACAGCATGGAGTTTCCTCAAAAAATTGAAAGTAGAGGGGCACCTGGGTGGCTCAGTCGGTTAAGTGTCTGACTTTGGCTCAGGTCATAATCTCGTGGTTCATCAGTTTAAGCCCGCGTCAGGCTCGCTGCTGTCAGTGCAGAGCCTGCTTTGGATTCTCTGTCCCCCTCTCTCTTTGCCCTTCCTCCATGCTCGCTCGCTCTCTCTCTCAAAAATAAATAAACATTAAAAACAATTGAAAGTAGAATTACCATATGGTCCAGTAATTCCACTACCGGGTATTTACCCAAAGAATATGAAAACACTAATTAAAAAAGATATGCACACCCCTTTGTTTATTGTAGCATTATTTATAATACTAAGTTACAGAACCAGACCAAGTGTCCACCCATAGATGAATGGATAAAGAAGAGATGATATATATATAAGTGATATATATAGGATATATATATATATATAGGTGATACACACACACACAATAGAATATTACTCAGCCATACAAAGGAATGAAATCTTGCCATTTATGACAACATGGATGGAGCTAGAGAATATAATACTAGCTGAAATAAGTCAGAGAAAGACAAATACCATATGATTTCACTCATATGTGGAATTTAAGAAACAAGTGAACACCAGCAACAAAAGACTAACCAAGAAACAGACTCACCTATGGGGGGGAGGTGGGTGGAGGGATGGGTGAAATAGGTGAAGGGTATGAGACCACTCACCATGAGAGCACTGACGAATGAAGAGGACTGTTGAATCACAATATTGTACCCCTGAAGCTAATATAACACTGTATCTTAACTATACTGGAATAAAAATACAGATAAATAAAATAGAAACAATAGAATGCTGTAGAGCAATAATCTTAAAAAAGAAGTGAGCGGTGTCCCCTCCCCCTGTCAGAAGAGCTGCCTATGGTCCTGGTGTGCCACCAGTTGAAGCCCCAGGGAAGGACTCCCAGCGGCGGCTGGAGGAAAGTACGGCCCGGAGGACCGAGATGGCACGTGCGTGTGTCCCCCATAATGGTCTATGATGCTGAGGCCGCCTCCTCTATTCTTGTGCCCGAGGGGCTGAGCGGTCCCCATGGAAATCGCACAGCCACCAGGACAGTAGCACCAGCGAGCAGTTTCTGGTTTCAACGAGGCTCTCAGGACTGGTCGTGAATGAGTTGTCTTCGTTGAGGCTAACTGTTGTCTCCCCACATCTTGGTTGCAGATTCAGAATATAGTCCCCCCACCACCCACTGCTGTTGTTGCTGAGCTGGCGCCATTCATCTGCCCTCAGTAGGCTGTTCTGGTGTTCTCCGAGGCCCACCACTTGGATGGGTCCACGGACAGACCAGAGATCCATTGCTCTCTTTCTTTTCCTATAAAGGGAGTTCCTCGAGCAAAAGCCATTTGGTGGGACATCTGTCATGCGCGATGAGGCGTCCGGTGTGTCCATGAATGTTGGGGCTGGCGGTGGTCCCGGCTGCTGCTGCGTTGGGCTCTCAGCAGTGATGGCAGTGAGGATGGCGTTAGAAGGGCAAGTCCATGTGCTTGAGCGCGCACACAGCTGCAGTCCCCGCCACCATGATCAAGTCGCTCTTGAGTCCAGTGAGCAAGACCTGGGGTGGGTGGGGATGGGGGATGCCTGACATGCGCAGTCATGGAGTTACCTTGTTTTCCGATTGCTGACAGCCACCTCTGCCGTAAGTCCTTTTGGTGAGCTTCCTAAAGAGACACAAATGTTCCCCAACTTCAGGTCCATTCTGAAGGTCCATCTGCATACTCGGCCACAGGCCTCCATGTTACCATCATATTGCTGGTAAGTGCCAAGTCCCTTATCATGCGGCCAAGTCATTAGCTGCTTGTCTGGCCCTAAGGGTGTCTCTAGTTCCAGGTTAAAGTGGTTGTGATGTTGTGTCCCAAGGGCTGCGTGCAGGGGAAAGCCATCTCCTTACTGTCCTTCAGAGCCACTTGTGAGCAAGCCAGGAACACCACAGCCATCTGCTATCTGGGTATGAGTTGTCTGAAAACAGGACTCCGTTTTCTTCCTCTTTGGTCAGTTGGCCACATAAGGCTCCCCATGAGATCACAAATAGGGGCTGAGAAAGGAGCATGTGCTCGGGGACGGTCGGTCTGCCCATGATGCTGTCTGACCCACCGCTGACCACACGTAGGTGCGCAAGCCCAACCGGGAGCAGAGGAGTCCTCCAGACTTAGGCTAGAGAGCAGTAACAAGTATCTATTGTTTCAGACCACGGAGGTTTGGGGTGCTTTGTTGTACAGAATAGGCTGAAACCCGCGTGTGGTATCAGCATCAGGTACTCTGACAGGGTTGGGGGGCTGGGGAAGAGCTGTTTTCCCAAAGGAGCTAGCGACTTGTCACAAAGGGTTAGAGCTTTGCTCTAAAACCCGAGGGACTGCTGATGTGAGATCTCGCTGGAGCTTGCCATGGGCTGCCCCCACATTCTGACCCACTGGGGACATCTTGAACATGAGGGGACCCTCTAGGTCCCGGGCTTCAAAGGCAGAGCTGCCTGTTGTGTGGCTGGATAGCCCGTGGTGTCCTCCTGCCCTCAGTGACTCTCAGAGCCAACAGCCGCTCTGGTCTGGGCACACTCAAGGGTGGCCAACGTGGACTCCAAAATCCAGAGGGTCACCATGCACTGTGTCCCTTTCCCAGGGATAAAAGGTGCAAGGTATAGTAATTTGTCCATCACCTTTTGGGGGCTAGAAAGACCATCTGTTTTGCTGTTAACTATAAAAGCAACATACATATTTAGGGGCGCCTGGCCAGCTCAGTCGGTTGAGCGTCCAACTTCAGCTCAGCTCATGATCTCCTGGTTCGTGAGTTCCAGCCATGGGGCTCCCTGCTGTCAGTCTGATCTGGATCCTCTGTCCCTCTCTCTCTCTGCCCCTCCCCTGCTCATGCGCTCTCTCTCTCTCATAAAAAATAAACTTTTAAAAAATAATAAAATAAAAGCAACACCCATGTTTATATAAAGAGGATATTCATATGATGCCCTCTTTACCTTTGTGGCCATCAAACTTACGCGGTCACTTCTCACTACGTCATCTTGTCCTTGTGATGGAAAATATTTTTCCTTCCCTTTATTTATTTACCAGCGTAAAATGTATATTAAGTGTACAGATCTGAAGTGTATGGTTCAATGGGGTTTTACCTATTTATACACTGTGAAAACAGCACAGCGGCTAGCCCCTCCGAGACCCCCGTGCACTCTCCAGTCCGGCATCCTGAGACAGCCTCTCATCTAAGGAGTATCACCATTGATTAGTTTTGCCTGTTTCCCAGCCCATCTCGGTGTAATCGTAGAGTATGTACTGTTTCATGTCTGGCTTTCTCTGCTGTACATCATCTCCTGGAGACTCACCCACTGCTGTTACATACAGTAGGGGCTCAATTCTTTGTTATTGCCGGGCAGTGTTCAGTTGGACGAATATACTAGAATCTGTTTATCCATTACTCTGTTGGTGGACTTTTGGGTTGTTTTCAGTTTTTAGCTATTATGACTAAGGCTTCTAGGAACAATCCTCTGCGTGTCTTCGGGCAGACGTATCATTTCTCTTGGGTACATACCTGTGGGTGGAATTGCCAGATTCGGGAGTTTTTGTATGTTTAGTTTTCCCCATCAGCACAGTGTGAGACATCGCTTTTACTTTTGACAAGGTGTGCCAACATGCCCCAGACATGTGATTCCCAGAAATGTCACGGACATGGCAAGCCTTTGGGTTTTTATAGGGTTATCTTTCACCCTCCAACGCATATATATTTTATAAAGGCACAAGGCCACTTCTTGTTTCCTAGATCCTACTTATGTCCTGACTGCCACAAGCTTTGGCTCTGATCAGAGGGCCACAGTGGAACTCTGGGTCCATGAGGATTAATGTACCCAGCAATTCCAGGAAGGTCTGGGTATTTTTCCTCCCCTACTCCAGTTACACAGGTAACAAGTCTCTTTGGCAAACACTAGGAGGAAGATTTACAGTACAAATATATAATGTTATTGTAGGGTTTTTTCCTTTACCCAAGTGACCCTGGTCTCTGAATGAAGACAGTTTTGGTGACCAGGCAAGGGACTAGGATGCTATATTGCACTGGTACAGGTTGGGTCCCAATTCACCATAGACAGAGTGTTTTGGCCATTTAGAGTGGGATCTTAGCGGGCTTCCTGATTATTTCAGTCCTGGGAGACCCATGACTAATTAGTACCTCCCAAAGATCCCTGTGGATCAGACCATTCTTATTAGCATAGCATACACACTCAACAAACAACTCAGTCACAATCTAAAATGAACTCCTACAAATCAACTAAAAAAGACAAACAAGCCAGGAGAAAGCCACAAAAGAAGCTACGCAATTGTCCAGGGGCCCCTGGCTGGTTCAGTTGGAAGAGGGTGTGGCTCTTGATCTCAGTCATGAGTTCAAGCCCCACGTTGAGTTTAGAGGTTACTTAAATAACCTTAAAAATTTTAAAAGAAGGCATACAGGAGCGCCTGTGTGGCTCAGTCGGTTGGGCGTCCAACTTTGGCTCAGGTCATGATTTCACAATTCGTGGGTTCAAGCCCTGTGTCGGGCTCTGTGCTGACAGCTAGCTCAGAGCCTAGAGCCTGTCTTTGATTTCTGTGTCTCCCTCTCTCTCTGACCCTCCCCTGCTTACGTTGTCTCTCCCTCTCAAAAATAAATAAAAAACATTTTTTAAAAAGTAAAAGAAGCTATACAGTTGTCCAATAAAAACAAAAAGGTACTTATCCCACTGGTTATTGGAGAAATTCGAATTAAAATCATAAGGAGATACACACCTGCAAGAAGAGCTAAAATTTGGGGCACCCGGGTGGCTCAGTTGGTTTAGCATCAGACTCTTGGTTTCAGCTCAGGTCACGATCTGAACTGAGGTCCAGTCAGTTTGATGTGTTGGGGAGGGGAGGGGTGAGGGGAGAGGGGCTCCTGTCAGGAGGTCTTGCTGGGGAAGGCATGAGAGGTGCTTCGATTTCTTGATCTGGTGTTGATTTTGGAGTAGGCTTATTTTGTGAAAATTAGCAAAATATTTAAGATTTTTGCACTTTTAAATATGTGTATTTCAGTTAAAATTTTAGAGTAAAAAGCAGTTGCTTGTTCTGCAGAAGAGGCGACACACGTACGTCACCCTGACTCACGGAATGCTGGCACGCTACAGTGTTGGACAAAATGTGTGGAATGGCCACGTGAGGACTCAGAAATGTAAATGGTAGCAGGCAGGTGGGGAGGGAGGCTGGACCGTGAAGTCCCAGGGAACCAGTGCTCAGGTGACCACGTTTTTCCCTCTAGCCTTGTCCAGCCGCGATTCATCGTGTGCACCAGCTGCGGACAGAAATGATTCCAAGAGAAGTCTCTGGTCTGGGGAGTCGGGAAATTGTTTCCTAGAGTCAGAGAGAGCGGGGAAGCCCCTTTATTTTCAGTCCTCGTTGCTTGATGCTATGGCAGCAGAAATAACAGCAAAGGCGGAAGCAGAGCAAAAGCGGGGGGCACCGCAGAGGCTCCCAAAGGTCTGAGGGAGGGGGATGCTTGCGACTGCCGCCCAGCATCACGAGGGGATTGGATTGGGTATCGCTGGCCTGGGAAAAGATCAAAATTCAAAAGTCGAAGTATGGTTTCTACTGAATGTGTATTGCTTTTGTACTAATGTAAAGTTGAGCCATCCTAAGACGGTGGTCAAATTTTACGTTTTTGAGGGTGCTGCCACTGTCTTGATAAGACTGCCCTCTGCTGGAGGTAAGGGGAGCTGCAGGGCAGATGTTGATCTCTCCCAGAATTCATTCCCAGTTTGACTGTATTTAGTATGTAATTCTTCTTGGTCCATGGTATGATGTGAGGCCATTCTCTAGTTTAATTAAATAACAATAACACCAAAAAATCCCACAAATAATCAGATTACAAATGGGCAGAGGATGTGAATAGACATTTTCCAAAGAAGATATACAGATGGCCAACAGACACATGAAAAGACGCTCAACATTACTCATCATCAGGGAAATGCAAATCAAAACCATAGTGAGATATCACTTTACATCTGTTGGAATGGCTAGAATCAAAACGACGAGAAATTACAAGTGTTAGCAAAGATCTGGGGAAAAAAGTAACACTTATGCACTGTTGGTGGGTTTGTACATCAGAGCAGCCACTGTGGAAAACAGCACAGAGGTACCTCGAAAAATTAAAAATAGAACTACCATATGAGCCAGTAATTCTACTACTGGTATTTACCCCTAAAAAACAAAACCCCCTAATTCGAAAAGATGTATGCACCTCTATGTTTACTGCAGTATTATTTACAATAGCCAAGATGTGGAAGAAATCAAGTATCTATTGATAGATGAATAAAGATGTGAGATACACACACACACACACACACACACACACACACACACATACATACACACAATGGAATATTACTCAGCTATTCAAAAGAATGAAATCTTGCTACTGTGATAATGTGAATGGACCTAGAGGGTATTATGCTTAAGTGAAATAAGTCAGACAGAGAAAGACAAATACCATATGATTTCACTTAGATGTGGGAATTGCAAAAATAAAATAAAATAAAAACAGGGACACCTGGGTGGTTCAGTCAGTTAAGTGTCTGACTCTTGATTTCGCTCAAGTCATGATCTCACGGCTCGTGGGATTGAGCCCTATGTCAGGCTCTGCGATGACAGTGGGGAGCCTGCTGGGGTTACTGTCTATGCCCCTCCTTCACTCTCTCTCTCTCTCTCAAAATAAACTTAAAAAAAATAAAAAACAAAACACACTTTTTTTTTTACAAATAGTTTATTGTCAAATTAGTTTCCACATAACACTCAGTGCTCATCCCCACAAGTGTCCTCCTCCATGCCCATCCCCCCTCCCCCCCACATCCATCAGTCCTCAGTTTTTGTCAGCATTCAAGAGTCTCTCATGGTTTGTCTCTCTCCCTTTCCCCCATTTCCCCCCTTCTTCTCCCCCTTGTTCCTCTGTCAAGTTCCTCCTAATCCTCCTATACGTGCACACATATGATATTTGACATTCTCTGCCTGACTTATTTTGCTCAGCATAACACCCTCAAGGTCCATCCATGTTGCTACACATGGCCAGATTTCATTGTGTCTCATTGCCATGTAGTATTCCATGGTATAGATAAACCACATCTTCTTGATCCATTCATCTGTTGATGGACACTTAGGCTCTTTCCATGTTTTAGCTATTGTGGAGAGTGCTGCTATGAACATTGGGGTCCATGTGCTCCTATGCATCAGCATTTCTGTATCCCTTGGGTAAATTCCTAGCAGTGCTATTGCTGGGTCATAGGGGAGTTCTAGTGTTAGTTTCGTTAGGAACCTCCACACTGTTTTCCAGAGGGGCTGCACCAGCTTACATTCCCACCAACAGTGTAGGAGGGTGCCCATTTCTCCACATCCTCGCCAGCATCTAGAGTTCTCTGATTTGCTCATTTTAGCCACTCTGACTGGCGTGAGGTGGTATCTCAGTGTGGTTTTGATTTGTATTTCCCTGATGAGGAGGCGATGCTGAGCATCGTTTCATATGTCTGTTGGCCATCTGGATGTCCTCTTTGGAGAAGTGTCTGTTCATATCTTCTGCCCATTTCTTCACTGGGTTGTTTTTCGGGTGTGGAGTTTGGTGAGTTCCTTGTAGATTTTGGATACTAGCCCTTTATCTGATATGTCATTTGCAACTATCTTTTCCCATTCCGTTGGTTGCCTATTAGTTTTGTGGGTTGAAAAACAAAACACTCTTAAATATAGAGAACAAACCTGTGGATGCCTGAGGGGAGATGGGTGGGGGGACGGGGAAAATAGATGAAGGGGAGAGGGAGGTACAGGGCTCTCGTTATGGAATGAAGACGTCACGAGGATGGAAGGCACAGCGTAGGGAATACAGTCAATGGTACCACAGCAGCCTTGTATGGTGGCAGACGGTCGCTGCAGCTGGTGAGTGCAGTATAATGTACAGACTTGCTGAATTACTATGCTGTACACCTGACACTACTGTGACATTGTGTGTCAACTATACTCAGATTAAGGAGAAAATAGCATTCAACACGTACTGAGCGCTTACTGTGTCCCAGGAACTGAACTTAGCTTTGCGTGAAGGTCTTATTCAATTGCCACATTAATCTTATAGGTAGATACCAATATTATCCCTGTTTTACTTTTGAGGAAACAGACAGAGAGACTAGGAAATGTTCCCAACGACACTTGAAGTAGTAAGAGGGGGATCTGGGACTCAAGCCCAGGCAGATTGCACCAGGCTTGTAACCACTTGCAGCCTTGATTTTTTCATACAGATTCTGGATTGAAGCAGTGAGTGGCACAATCATGCAAACCATCTCCTATTTCTTGGAGAATTTTTTTTTAAACCAGATCTGATTTTATTTCCATTATAAACTCACAGGAGGGCCCAGGAAGCCAAGAGGTGTGACTTAAGTCAGCTCAAGTCATCCCCACATCAGTTTCATTAACAGCAGTTGGTATACGTGCCAAGATCATCCAAAATCACAGACTTAAATTTCACCAGGTCAGGATACTGAGATCAAGAGATCAAGAGTCGCATATTCTACTGGAAATTTGTTATTGGAATTTTTTTCTTAGGCACTGAATGTCACGGGGAGCAACAAAGCATTCGGAGGGAAAAAACTGTATGTCTCACACAAGGAAGTGACAGTCCCAACAAATGATGGCAAAAGGGGTATAGATAGCAGTTTTCAAAAATAAACATTTTAATGATGATTCTTGCCAAACGTTAATTTGGAGATATTTTACACAAAATCTATCTTGACAAATATAATTTATATGGTATTAGAGGTTGGAATTAAGCTATACTTGTTTTTGACAAAAATTACAAGTGTCCGAATGTTTTCAGGTTAAAAACTAAGTGAGTGGGCACCTGAGTGGCTCAGTCGGTTAAGTGTCCAACTTGGGTTCAGGTCATGATCTCGTAGTCTGTGGGTTTGAGCCCAGCATCTAGCTCTGCGCTGGCAAAGTCTTTTTGGGATTCTCTCTCTCTCTCTTCTCTGCCCCTCCCTGACTTGTGCTTTCTCTCTCTCTCTCTCAAAATAAATAAACTTAAAACAAAATCCCAAAGAACAAGGGAGTGATGTATAGGGTACGTGAGTAGCTCGGTTGAGCATCCAACTCAGGTCATGATTCCAGGATCGTGGGACTGAGCCCCTTGTTGAGCTCCATGATGAGAAAGGAGGCCGATTAAGATTCTCTCTCTTTCCGGGGCGCCTGGGTGGCTTAGTCGGTTAAGCGTCCGACTTTCGCTTGGGTCATGATCTCGCGGTTCCTGGGTTCGAGCCCCGCGTCGGGCTCTGTGCTGACTGCCAGCTCAGAGCCTGAAGCCTGTTTCAGTCTGTGACTCCCTCTCTCTCTGACCCTCCCCTGCTCACGCTGTCTCTCTCTCTCTCTCCTAGAAATAAATAAAACATTAAAAAAAAAAAAAGATTCTCTCTCTTTCCTTGGGGCACCTGAGTGGCTTAGTCGGTTAAGTGTCTGACTTTCGCTTAGGTCATGATCTCACGGACTGTGGGTTCGAGCCCCGCGTCGGGCTCTGTGCTGACTGACAGCTCAGAGCCTGGAGCCTGTTTCAGTCTGTGACTCCCTCTCTCTCTGACCCTCCCCTGCTCACGCTGTCTCTCTCTCTCTCACTCCTAAAAATAAATAAAACATTAAAAAAAAAAAAAGATTCTCTCTTTCCCTTTGCTTGAACTCACTCTATCAAATTAAAAAAAAAAAAGAACCAAGTGAGTGATGCAGTTATTAATAATCTTTACAGAATTTCAGAAAGTATAAATCTCTAATTGTCAAAATATATTACTGTCTCTAAATTCATTTCACTTTAAACATTTTTTAAAGTTATTATTTTAAAAAAATATTTATTTCTGAGAAGGAAAGAGTGTGAGTGGGGGAGGAGCAGCGAGAGGGAAACCGAGGATCCCAAGCAGGGTCCACACTGACAGCGGCGAGCCCAATGAGGGGCTTGAACTCATAAAACATGAGATTACGACCTGAAACATGAAGTCAGATGCTCAACCAAATAAGCCACCCAGGGGACCCTTAAAGTTATTTTTTAAAATGTTTATTTATTTATTTTGAGAGAAAGAGAGAGAACAGAGTGGAGGGGCAGAGATAAAGGGAGAGAATCGCATGCAGCCTCCATGTCCAGCACAGAGCCCCACACGGGGCTTGATCTCATGACCAAGAGATCATGACCTGAACCGAAACCAAGAGTTGAATGCTCAACTGACTAAGGCACCCAGGCGACCCCATTTCACTTTTTTTTTTTAAACTTTTTTTAAATGGTATTTATTTCTGAGAGAGAGAGAGAGAGAGAGAGAGAGAGAGAGAGACCAAGAGCAGCAGAGGGTCAGAGAGAGAGGGAGATACAGAATCTGAAACAGGCTCCAGGATCTGAGCTGTCAGCACAGAGCCCGATGCGGGGCTGGAACCCATGAACCGCGAGATCATGACCTGAGCTGAAGTTGGATGCTTAACCGACTGAGCCACCCAGGTGCTCGCATTTCACCTTATTTTTAAAAAGTCCTTGCAGGGGCATCTGAGTGGTTCAGTTGGTTGAGTGGCCCACTTAGGCTAAGGTCATGATCTCATGGTTCATGGGTTCAAGCCCCAAGTTAGGCTCTCTGCTGTCAGCATAGAGCCTACTTTGGATTCTCTGTCCCCTCCCCCCTCCCCATTCTCCCTCACTCACGTGCTCTTAAAAGTGAATTAAAAATTCTTTTAAACATTTGGGGCGCCTGAGTGGCTTAGTCGGTTAAGCGTCCGACTTTCGCTTGGGTCATGATCTCGCGGTTCGTGGGTTCGAGCCCCGCGTCGGGCTCTGTGCTGACTGCCAGTTCAGAGCCTGGAGCCTGTTTCAGTCTGTGACTCCCTCTCTCTCTGACCCTCCCCTGTTCACACTGTCTCTCTCTATCCTAGAAATAAATAAAACATCAAAAATTAAAAAAAAAATTCTTTTAAACATTAAAAGAACAAGTCCCTGCAGTACCATTCTACAAAGCTCGCTCTAAATACAGTAAGTTGTGACAAATAGTGCCTCGAAGTTGCTCACCCATAACCCTCAGTTCCACAGGCGGCTGGAAGTCTGCGTCCCAATGCCCACACTTCCTTGCCAGCTGGCCTCCGTTAGGACAGTAACCTAGGAGTCTCTGGCAAGATTTGTCCTCGTGGCCGGAGGGTGGGTGAATCCACACTTCCCCTCAGCCTCTGGGTCCCTTCTTGCAGGCATAGGGGCTCCTGCTTTCCTGTCTTCAACAGCACCAGCCCCGCAGGCCCGCCAGCACCGGCCCTTGGGGGCTTGGGGTCTCGCAGGACAGGCACAGGTGCG
This sequence comes from Proteles cristata cristata, assembly GCA_017311185.1. Lineage (NCBI taxonomy): Eukaryota > Metazoa > Chordata > Mammalia > Carnivora > Hyaenidae > Proteles > Proteles cristata. The sequence continues at coordinate 198,762 of JAESUZ010004376.1, forward strand.
GTAGCCGTGACTCACATCCACATGTCAAGTTTAATTTGTATGTCAAACTCGCGAGACCTTGACCACTCAAAGGACATCACAGTGGCTATGGAATTCCCAGACACGAAATCCCACTCCTGGGCCATCTCTCTCCCCCAGGGGCCAGCATTAAAAGGAAAGAATAAGAGTATGAAATAGAACAGTTTCCCAGAGACTTTCAACCCCTCACCTGTGTCTTTACCCTCAGCAACGGGAAATGCCAAACCGTTTGTGGATGATTATTGGATCTGTGCCCGACAGAGCCACTGTGGGGTACGGCTGATGGTGGGGCCTGTGCCCTGCAGCTCTGACCTTGTCACTTTACTGTGGCCTTGGAAGCAGAACTATGAATTGGAGCCCATGTTCTGTTTCTTGACATGGGTGTTCACTTGTATGGATTATGCACTTCCGTGCAGTGAGGAAATATTCATCAAAGCAATGGAGAGACCTGCTGGTCGCAGGGTTTGGGGTTGTAAATATTGTTTATGACTTCCTTTCCGGGAAGGCAAGGGAGTCGCACGTTTGACTCTTCCTGCCGGAATTCAGAACTGCCTTATTGCAGCAGTCTGCCGGGCTCATCTGCCAGGGAGCACTCTCACCTTGGATGTGTCCGGGAAACAACCACCGGGTTAATTCCGGAGGGAACTTCCCAAAGATTTCAGGGAATACTGGATACCTGTAACTATATTGGGGAATGACCTTAAGCTTGCTCAGGTCTAGTGTGGTCTCCTGACAGAAGAGATTAAGGTGGCACCCAGTGGCCACCCATGTGGCAAATGCATTCTTCTCTTTTCCTGTTCACTTGGCCTGCTACAAGCTATTTGCCTTTCCCTGGCAGCAGATACCAGTGCCACCCAGCCCGAGATGTGAAGAACTCTGCAGTTTCGTGGAGGTTTTTTTAAGATTTTATTTTTAAGTAATCTCTAGAGCCACCATGGGGCTTGAATTTACAACCCTGAGATCAAGAGTCGAACACCCTAGGGCGCCTGGGTGGCTCAGTCGCTTAAGCGTCCGACGTCAGCTCAGGTCATGATCTCACAGTTCGTGGGTTCAGCCCCGCGTCAGGTTCTGTGCTGACAGCTCAGAGCCTGGAGCCTGTTTCAGTTTCTGTGTCTCCCTCTCTCTCTGCCCCTCCCCCACTTGTGCCCTGTCTCAAAAAAAAAAAAAAAAAAAAAAAAAAGAGTTGCACACCCTACTGACTGAGCCAGCCAGATGCCCCAACTCTGCAATTTTGCTCAACCTAATCCTCAAGTTCTTGACCACCCACCCTAGCACATTGTGATGGTCTACTTCACTGATGTCATGGGGCTTAACTCAGAGAACTGGAAGAGGCAGTAATCCAGGCGTAAAGCATTTATGCTTGCTTGGGGAGAGAAATCCTAGGGAAAAATTGCCCACCCAGCAAAGTTCCTGGGGGGTTGGCATACTTACCCTTCCGCCCACCGCCCCCAGCCAAGTGAAACACGAATTGCACTTGCCTCTCAAACTACCTTCACTGTCCCATTGTGCACAAAGCATGGTAGGTAGACCTCTTCAATTCTTGGTGAAAGCACTTATGTTTGGGTATTATATACCAAATGCTTCTACTGGGTAGCCCTCAAAATCTACTATGTGCAAGTGGGGCCCTGAGCAAGAGAAGATTCTCTAGGAGATCCAGGCTCACATAGCGTATAGCAGACCCAAGGCATATTTGGAACTGGAAGTAAAAATCAGAAGAGTCCGTGATGTCTTTGAGGCCATCATGTTAACTATCAGGGTTCTATTGGAGATCTGGCATTCTTCTAAGGGACACCACATAACTGCAACCTGGACCAGATGATCTGACAGCTTCCTCTATGATCCATTAGATATAGGTACAGACGGGATTGGGTTTGATTTAACCTGAAGGTATCAGTAAGCTGCCTATCCATGCCTATACCAGGAAGATGGGTGAAAAACACTGAAGCTTGGTTTACAGGGGGCTCTGCACGACATACTGGCATCAGCAGTGAATGTGAAGGAATTCCAGCCCCATGCAGGCCACTAAAGGACAGCTGTAGCCCAAGGAAAAGCAGCAGCCCAAAGACAGAGCTTCAAGTATGACACATTCTTCTCTGCTGAAGACAGCTTGTGTCTAGGTCCTGTGCAGAAGGGCAGGGACTTAGCGAGAAGGAAACTGGACTTCCTGACACAGGCCACGTCCCACGTGACAGCTCACCACTTCTTTTAAATTTTTTTTTTATTTTTTTTATTTCTAGGAGAGAGAGAGAGACAGCATGAGCAGGGGAGGGTCAGAGAGAGAGGGAGCCACAGACCGAAACAGGCTCCAGGCTCTGAGCCAGCAGTCAGCACAGAGCCCGACGCGGGGCCCGAACCCACGAACCGCGAGATCATGACCCAAGCGAAAGTCGGACGCCCAACCGACCAAGCCACCCAGGCGCCCCCACTTCTAACCACAACAAAGACCAAGGCTATGGGCACAGTTGTCAATCCTCGGCCCATAATGTACACCCACCAGCTCTCACCTCTGAAGTTCCACTGAGCACCTGAAGTCAAGGACTACACTGTCCCGTGCCGGGGCTCATTGCCAGGGAAAACATTTATCAGAGAAAATATGACCAGCCTGAGGAGGGAGGTCAATGCCCTCAGGGGTGCAAGGCCCTGATGGGGGCCTGGTACAAGGCAATATGATAACCACTGGCCCTCTGCTTGTACCTCTATACCTGCTTCCTCAGCTGAATGTTGAGGGACGGCTCATACTCCCTAAAAGGCTTTCATGGCTTAGGTGTTTCCAGATCGTCTCAACATGGAAGTTGGGGAAAGAAACTAGGATTCTGTTCATTTTCCTCTGGTGGTATCTGGGCAAGTTCAGGTGAATGGTGACAAAGGGGCACAGCTCTGGCTCTGAGAAATAGCAGGACTTGTCTGAATCGAGGCCATGAATCTCTATGTTCGCTTATTCACCCTCGTGAACTTCAATTACAAGTATTTCTGGCACCTGTAGAGTTTGGTCCAAGTGCTTGATAAGCCACACGGACCTTGTAAAGGTCAACCAGACCTCCTCAGCCAGTACCAAGCTGGTGCATGGTCCAAGGAAGATGGCAGTGCCAGGGCACATGTGGGCCACTGAAGTCATGGGTAGAAAGAAAGCCATGGAAGAAATAGGGTCTCCCTGTCTTCTGTGTCTTGGACACAACACCCTGGCCAGAACATCTCAGGGTCAAGCAGAAGCAGGGCTCTGGCTAGTGGTTAGCTTCTCAGGTACGGGGTGAGTGATCCCTGATAATCTGGTTGAGTCCTAACGCTCTAGATCAGGAGTTGGCAAATTTCTTCCGTAAAAACCCATGTGAAAAATATTTGAGGCTTTGCAAGTCAAATGTCTTTGCTGCAACCACTCATTTCTGCCACTGTAGAGTCAAAGTAGTCAATGAACGGGTGTAGCTTTGATCCAATAAAATTTATTTACAAAAATAGGCAGTAGGCCAAGTTAGGCCCAAGGACCATAATTTCCCAACCACTGTCCTCGATGACACTAGTAGACATCGTGGCTGCCTGAAGGGACTATGACCCATGCTGCTCCTCTGCGAGATGGAAACCTCTACGGTCTGGTGCTCTGCAGAGTTGTACATGTGTGCAGAACAGGACACTGTGTATGGGACTTTCTGACCAAGTGGTAGATGCAGAGGCCAGAATGTGAGGGCCACGCCAGAATGGGCTGAACTTCCTTCTTCATAAGAAACACCAACTGGTTTATTCCAGATCAGGCCCAACCCTCCTACCCCCGTACACACATGGTCCCTGGGTGGGCACGGTCCTGCCTGGGCCCTTAAGAGCCCTTGTGCTGTGGCCTGACCACCAGGCCCTCTCTGGTGATGGCCCAGTTGTAGCTCTTCGGGGAGTCCAATGCTTCTTCCACGCGTGCCTCCAGGTTCTCCCGGGTGATGAAATTTTTTGCCTCCTCCTATTGGGAGAGAGAAGGCTGGCTGAATGGAAGTCTCCAGCACATGCCTGCTACTTGCTGGCCTTTTGCCCACTGAGGGAGAGGCTCCAGCTCTCTTTGGATGGATCCTTGGAGCCTAGGTCCTCTGTGAGTGCCCTGCAGACTTTCCAGGGGAAGGCAGCCTTACCATATTCCTCTTGCTTAGATAATCATCCACTCGACATCTCAGCCAGAACTCCAAGCGCACCAGTTTTGACAATGGCGGGTTCTGCTAGGTGGAATCAGTTCCTCACTGTTGCCTCAATGTCCTTCTTAATTTCTCAAATTTGTCCTTCTCCTTCTATTACTTTAATTTAGACCTTCTCTACTCTTGCTGGATCGCTCCTAACTGGTCTCTCTGTTTTTCAAGTTTCACACCTTATACCTTAGCCTAGAACATAACTTCAACGACTTTCTCACCCGGAAGGCAAAATACAATTCCTTGTGGAAGCCGGGTCCCTCCCAGATGCGCGCTTACCTACCACCACCTAGGTACTTGAACACTTTCCAACGTTAAGTCTCACTTTTGGATCTCTGCGCTGCAAGGCGCTCTCTTTGCACTCCTTCTCTCCCAAATCCTCACCTACTAACTCTCAAGACTCCAGGCCGCTCGCCCTCTCAGTTCATGGAGCCAGTGCCCCACTTCGCAGCGCCCAGGGCTCCCAGTGCCGCCCAGGCGGAGTTCCCGGCCTCCAGCCCCGGCCCCTAGAGACTCGGCCCACCTGTAGCTGCAACACTTCCTGCTCCTTGAGCTGGATCCAGGCTTGAGTCTCTCGGGCCTGCCGGACCTTCTCCTCCGCCTGCCGCTGCTCCTGCTCCCGCGCCTCCTGCCGCAGCCTCGCTAGCCTGGGGTGGGGGGCAAGAGGCAGGCGCTCAGTGCGGCTGGGTCTCCCCCACCAGCCGGCGGCCCGCCCCGCCTCCCGGCCCACTCACCGCAGCTCGTGCAGCCGCTGGTTCTCCGCCTGGTTCCAGGCCATCAGGTCGCGGTGCTCAGCGGCTTCCTGCAGCACCTTGCGCTCCGCCAGGACCCCGGCCCGGGCCTCGTGCATCTTCCTCCGCACCTCGGACACGAACTCCAGCCTGGGAGACGAACCCAAAGTCCGCACCCTCTACGCCCGCCCGCTCGGTCACACCGCCCTCGGCCGCCTCCCCTTAGTCATACACACCTGAGGGCGCGCACCGTCTGGCGGTACTGCCGGTAACGCTCTGTCAGCACATAGAACTCTACAGGATCCACAGCACGCGGGGTCGCCACGCGCCCAACCTTGGACTTGGCCGGCGGGTCATGGCGGGTCTTGCGGCCGCGAACGGGCAGCAGCAGGGGTACCCGAGGTCCGCACTGGGTACCCGCGCCCAGGACCCTCAGCGCGCGTAGCATGGCCCAGGATGCCCCGCGTCCGGCGCGCCGCAGGGCATGACGGGGCCCGAAAGCGGCCGCGGAGCACCACGGGACTCGTAGTCCGCGGACCCCGCTTTCCCCAGCCTGGACCCCGCTCGATTGTATTGCCCCTACACGTCTGCGTCCGCCCCGGCCCGCTGGCCCTGGCTGCGCCCTTGCTGCGGGGCCTGCCGTGACCCGCCCCGTGTCCCTCCCGCCGGCGGGCCGAGCCCGCGTCCCTCCAGCCCCCACGCGGGGTAGGGTCTCAGTGCGGGTGGGCACGGGAGGGGACGACGCAGAGAGCTCGAGGCAGTAGTTTCAGGGAGTTCACATCTTTATTGGAGGGCTGCAGGGCGCGGGGCTCTGGGTCCGGTCTGCGGGGAAAGGAAGCGGTCATTTTAGAGGACGCCCTGGTCACCTGGCAGCCCAGCTGCGACCTTGCCGCCCCCTCCCCTCCCGACCTGTCCTCGCGGAGCTGGACGCGGCCTCCTGGCTGTCGGCCTGCTCTCCTGTCCTGCGGACGCCCCCTGCCTGCTAGAGGACCCAGCGTGGGGACTCTGTAGCTCCTTGGGCGTTCCCCACCTTCAACAAACCTGGTATGTAAAAACCTGAGCTCACACCGACTTAAATTCGGTGATAAGTTTTTGCCTTATAGGAATTTACCACTTTCTCCTTCAGTTAGCGCCCCCTGGTGCCCTTGAGAATAAATTTGCAAGGGGCACCTGGGTGGCTCAGTCGGTTAGGCATCTGACTTTGGCTCAGGTCATGATCCCATGGGTTCGAGTCCCATGTTGGGCTCTGTGCTGACAGCTCAGAGCCTGGAGTCTGCTTCGGATTCTGTGTCTCCCTCTTTCTCTGCCCCTCCCTTGCTTGCACTTTGTCTCTCAAAAATAAACGTTAAAAATTAAAAAAATAATTCTGGATTAAATTTGCAAAATAGTAGTAATCCATCTCAGTACTCGGTCTCCTGCAATCACTAAGTCGTTGCTAGTGCAGTGACCTCTTGGTTCTTGGGGCTCTTCTATTAGTGTGAGTTCACACCCCTCACCTCTTTCCACTGACTGAGGGCCTGACCACGAGGAAACACAACTGGGTTCTCTTGATGGGAAAGAAGCCTGGAAGACCCCACCACAGCTACTGTCTTAGGGAGGTTTTAAGCACAATGATCTCCTCCACTAATGGCTTCTAATCTTTTCCTTTAACATGAGTATCTTATCATAAATTGTCTAGAATGCTGGGAAATAGGAAGAATAGCAGATGGCATCCAGCTATGTGCCTGGGGTCGTTTGGCAAGGGGTGTCTCCGTGTTTTCTCATTACCCCCTCCTCTGTCCACATAGACCCCAAGTCTTTAGCCAAAAGGGCCCCCGGTGGCCAATGGCTGGGCCTCCCCCTGTACTTACCAGCAGTGTCTGCACCAGGTGCTGCTTCCTGTGGAGGGACCACCAGCCTGAGGTTCTGGCCTCCCAGGGCGCAGTGTTCTCAGGGGAAGCCAGGGCATCGCTTGGGAGGTTAAGGGCAGTCTGGTCTGGTCTGCTTGCTGCAGTGCCCAGAACCCTTCCTCAGAAGGGAGCCAAGGCTGTGGGCTGTCCACGACCCCGTCCCGGGCTCACGGTAGGTGAAGGAGCCCCAACCAGCACCTTCTTCCTCCCACTCAGGCTGGGGAGACCCTTGACCTACCTGGGAGCCTTGGGGCATGCTGTGGGTGCTGGGCTGAGCTGGAAGCTCGCTTTCCTCCGGGGTACCAGCCATGGGACCAGTGCTGAGCCTTCGAGGGCCCAGGGTGGGCGGTCAGCAGCAGCAGTAGCAGAAGGGCTAGCTTGAAGCTGGCCATGCCAGGGCTGCTCCCAGGGAGAGTGGACAGCACTCAAGACGACGGATACTTCCGTCCATACCGCCTTCCTTTTCTTCCCGGGTCCCCTTGGACAGCTGGCACCTCAGGGCCAGCTTTGGTGTTTCCTAATGCCCTTCCCTCTTCTGCCACTGCTTCTCACCCTGGGAGTCCAGGAATCTGGACCCCAAAGGCTTCGGGCAGCTAGCCTTTCCCAGAGTGCCCCGGGGCATAGAGGATGCCAGCCTTGCCAGCTGAGGGCCCTTCCCAGTCAGTGAGGCCTACCCCTCCTCCCTTCAGGGTCTCCAGAAGTGGGAGAGGGTTGGAAAAAGGAAGAGACTTGGGTCAGGGGAGCTCAGCCACGTAGGGGCACTGTGGGCACCTGGTGCACAGCATGCTGTCTTTCCTCTGTGGTTTGCCATCTCTCCTCCATGGCAGTTGGGGATGTGGAATGGATGTGGTGACAGGGGCACATGTTTCTACCCCTCATCCCTCCCACGCTAGAGGCAGCCCGGCAGGAACAGCGTTGGGGAGAGAAAGGGAAAGGGTTCTTTTTTGGGGCTTGGTTCACGGTTAAGAGGGACTTGGGAGGGAGAAGAGGAAGAGGGAGCCCTACACCCACGACGGACTGCTGTCCAGGAGTCCTAGCCCTTGGGGGAGAGCAGCCTCTTCACTCACCGAGGGAAGGCTGTGGATGGGCGGCTCCTTGAGGTGGCTCCTCCAGGTGACAGTGGGACCCCTAGCCAGCCAGCTCTGGGATTTATGGACCAGGTGACTCCTCCCCCTGCTCCTGGGCCACAGACTCCAGTGACGTCTCGGAGGGGGAGTCGCCTGCCACCCAACACCCTTCCCTTTCCATGCTCCTAGCCACTGGCCCTGGGGTCACCAGACAGATGGCTCCCTCTCCCTGTCTTCCCAGGGATCTGAAGTGAAGACTGCTCCAGCCTGGCCAGGCCCTGAACAATCTTCCCACTTCCCAGGCTGCATCCTCAAGCTCCCGCCCTTAGGCCTACAAAACCCTGTCTTTCTCGACCTGAAAAGGAAATTGTGGCCTGGAGGGGGCAGTGGTGGGGGACTTGTGTCCCACCCAGTTGGCAACCTGATGGGGAGCCAGCAACCTGTGGAGAAGTCTGGGGTGGGGGAGCAGGAGGGCCAGAGGGCTTGTCTGCTCAGCTGTAAAATGGGGCGGATGGAACGGTCCTCATCTACACACCTGGGCACCAGGGCTGGGTCACTCTAGATGGAGGTAGTTTTGGGTGGGGCACACCTGCCCACAGATGGCTTTTCTCTCTTCCCTCCAGGCCCATGAGAGGGGCCTCTGCTTAGGGGCCAGTGTGGCATCTGGGGGCCTATGAGCAGGCGGCAAGATTGCCCCTCAAGGTTCCAAGCCTTCCCCATCCTGTGCTCAACCCAGGACTATTCATGGAGTTGGGCAGAGCTCCATTAGACACTTGAAACATGCCCCCACCTCTCATTCTGCGTCAGCTCAGCTTTCCACCACCAGCCATTAGCCTGGGGGGCAGAGGCCTGTTTACAGGGTTAATAGCCAATTTCCGCATTTGGGCTGAACAGCCAATGCAAGGGCGAGGGTCAGGCTTGGTGGCGCGGCGCGGTGGCCAGTCATTAGGAGAGCAGGTGCGTCAAATCCTAAGGCAAAGATGGGGGAGGGGATGGCATAACAGGCACCGGTCATTCATGGGCGCCTGGACTTCAGCTTCCTGGGCAGGAAGGCACACATCAATTTCCAAACAGTGTGTGGACTGTGTTCAGTGAAACTGTTTTGGGAAATACTTTGTTCCTATATGTGTTGGTTAACCAAGTAATTTTTTTTTTAAATGTTTTATTTCTAGGAGAGAGAGAGACAGCGTGAGCAGGGGAGGGTCAGAGAGAGAGGGAGTCACAGACTGAAACAGGCTCCAGGCTCTGAGCTGGCAGTCAGCACAGAGCCCGACGCGGGGCTCGAACCCACGAAGCGCGAGATCATGACCTAAGCGAAAGTCGGAAGCCCATCTGACTAAGCCACCTAGGCGCCCCTAACCAAGTAATTTTTAGGCAAACATTTGTTTTATGCTTCAGTGAAAAGGATTCTTTTGAGTTCAGTAAACTAGCTTAGTTCTGGTTTACAGGATATTTTATTCAAAGTCCCTTGTGTTTATTTTAAAAGAGGAATGGGGTGCCTTTATTTTTTCTGTAATTTGTTTGTGGTTTTTCCTAAAAAATCCAAACCAGAACTAAGCTTCCCAAGGGACGCTCTGGTTCCTTTCTTTCTGGTAACACACACAGCTTTTCAGGAACGTGTGCTGGCATCTTCCAGACTGTAGACTCTGGGCTTGATGCTCCTGTCCCTCAGCAGGACACAGAAAGCCACGTGCTCATCACCAAGCACCTCATGCTCGGTCCAAGGGCAGGACTTCATTCCAGTCTGGGAGCTGCTTGTAGCCAGCTGGAAAGCAGAGGCTTAGAGCTGACTGCTCGGGTGCTGCTGGGGCACAGAGGGGCACCAAGCCCTGACAGACGGTCTGGGGGAAGGGTGCCAGTGACTTAGCTGGAGACTGCACCCAGGGCAGCAGTGGCGCTCCAATGTAAGGAACAGAATGGAAAAGTCAACGCAGGAACTGCCAGCAGATCTGGATCTGGGGGCTAGGGGTGGAGGGAGGAGGTGCAGGGAAGGCTGGAGGAAGAGACCACAGACGCTGGAGAGACCTGGTGAAGCCCTGGGCACTGGGAGTGAGACAGGTGCCCGTGGGTCACCCTGTGCAGTCACGTGGCAGGAAGCCGACCTGGAGCTCAGGGTTGGAGAAGGGCTGAGGGGCCATAACATACAGACTGCAGGAATGGCGGGTCTCTCAGGAAGGAGAGAGGAGCAGCAGCTCCAGAGTGAGGATAAAGTCACAGGGGAGGAACTAGCAGACAGCGAGTGGGTCCCCAGGAAGTGGTAAGAAAGGAATCTGTGGGGATGAACTTTGGTAGAGGAGAGAGTGAGTCTCTCATAAAGGCAGAAGACTTTAGGCCTGGGGGAAGTGTTCTGTTTTTTTTTTTTAATTTTTTAATGTTTATTTTTGAGAGAGGGAGAGAGCACACAAGCCAGGGAAGGGCAGAGAGAGAGAACAGAGCCTCCGAAGCAGGCTCTGCTGTCAGTATGCAGCCCGATGCGGGGCTTGAACCCACCAGCCAGGAGATCATGACCTGAGCCAAAGTCAGACACTCAACTGACTGAGCCACCCAGGCACCCTCCCCCTTTTTTTTTTTAAATCAAAGACTTGTACATTTGGTGGTGGTGGTGGGGGTTGCTGAAGGGAACTGAACGCCCAGCAGGGAGCCGCCTTGAAGTGAGGTCTGAGCACGGTGGGCACTGGATGCCTAGCTCCCCCTCCTGAGAAACCCTCACAGGCTCGCTCCCTGGGGCCCAGCTGCGGGGCAGTCACTGGATGAAGCGGTCGCCCCTGTCGTTCCCACTGTGCGGTGTGAGCCCTGATGCACTTCCCTTTAGCCTCAACTAGTTCCCGTCGGGTTTATGCCTCTTGCAACCATGCAAGGCCTGCTTGAAGAGGTCTGGTTAGCAGCCAGGTGAGATTTAACATACCGGCCTCATCGCCAGGCAAACCAGCATGGACTCCAGCCCACATTGCTGAGGTGGTAGAGGTACTCAGTCCTCCTGTAAAAGCCCTTGTAAGAATGCTGGTGTGGAAGCTCCTCAGTGCCGGCCTGAGCGACAGGAAGTAGGCAGTCTGGTGGCAGGGAGGGAGGCAGCACAGGGCAGGTGAAGGGCTCTTACAAGCTCGCCATGTAGCTTGTTGGCCCAAGGCCTGCCCTCCGTCTGCCAGGAGGCGGCTTGTGAACAATCAGGGTCTCCTTCCCAAACATGGCACCTCTCCTCAGAAATCCTTCAGATTCTGTCTTTGCTTAACTTACCTATGCTTCTTGAAAACCAACGAGTTTTTAAATTTATTGTGCCTTGGAGTTCCTTAGTTCTTACAGAAGGCCCAAGTACTTCTGACGCATACTCACCTTCCGGACGCTTCAGAGGTGTTCTGTCACGGTGCCCTGCCTCCTGAGGCTATCCCGAATATCCTGAATATGTGGTGAACTTGGAGCCACCGCATCTGTTCACCTGGGCTCCAAGGCCTTCTGTAATGTGGCTACATGTGACTCTGCCTCCTTTCACCCATCCAGACTTCCAGCATCCCCTGGGTCCAGGTCAAGTCCTATCTCCGCCAAAACGCACAGCAGCAATGACCTCTGAGTGTGCCTCCATGGCCCAGGCTGGAGGGCCACCTCTCACTCTGGACAGTCTGAGTAGCCCAGGGCCTGGCCCTGCTCCGGGAGAGAGGCCCCACAGGCCACAGGGCTCTCTGAGCCCTGCCCGGCAGCTGTGGCAAGCAGGTTACGCTCCTGCTCCCATGACGAGCTGCTTGTGAGGAGGAGATGCAGTGAACAACCAACGAGTACGCTTCCTAGCAATTCTGTCGTCATATGGCGCAGCCTTATGACTAGGTTTTGGCCAGTGGGGCAGGAGTAAGAATGGAAAGAAGAGCTTTTGCTTCATGTCCTTAGAAATGAGGTTGCTTTCTCTCCATTTTCTTTTTGCTTCTCCATGGGAAAAGAGGGGGTGATCCAGCTTCAGCCACGAGGACGAGAATCACGTCCTAAGGGACACTGGGACTACGAGATGGGGGGACGCTGGGTTTCTGGACTGGGCACACCATCACATGGGAAAGAAATGAACACCCGCCTTACTTAAGACACAAAAGTTAGACACTTTGTGTAATATGTCAGGCTTGATATCTAGTTGGGATTGAAGACTCCCATCACCCTGGCCTCCGGGTCTGAGGCACTTCCCACAAAGAAGTCCAAATATGAAATGAAGTGAAATTTCGTTAAATGACATCTATTTAACCCAGTAAGTGTGGATCTGAGGGCTTATCCTGGACAAAGCAACACAATCCAGGCAGCTCTGTAGCAGAGCACCAGAGAGGTCAGACTGGCCTTACTTAGCCAGCTACCTCCTCTCTCTTCCATGCACCTGCGCCAGGGAAACAGTGGGGACCCTGGCCACGTTCCGAGGGAGTGAGGCCGGCGGGGACTGCACCAAAGATGTGCCGAGAATGAGACATGGGTCCTGGCGACTAGCTAAGAGCTGGAGAGGCTGTGCGGGTCGGAAAGGAGTCGTCCAGAGAGTCATCCAGAGGACTATGGCTTCTGAGACCAGCTGAGACAGAACACTGAGAGCAGGGCCAGGAGTGGCCTGGGAGAGTCCGGGCCCTGGTAGGGCCGCCCCACCCCAGACAAAGGGAGACGCTCCTTAGGGAGTCAAAGCTTTTATTACCTGATAATCCCTAGTGTGGTGCCAGAGATACCGCTCTCGTCCCTGTACTCCCCTCGGTGGGTTGTAAGTGGTGGTGGGGGAGGGGGTGGAGAGGGGAGGGATTATTTACAGAGCGAGGGTGGGGAGGGTGGGGGGGGGTGGGCACCAGGACAACCAATCTCCTCAAGAGCTCTGAGAACTTTGTGCTTTTTTTTCCTTAGCTGACACTGAGCTACCTGGAATGAGTTTTGTGGTTCTTCAGGAAAAGATGTCTAAACCAAAGAATACAGCCCAATTTCCAGGCAGAGGATTTCACGATATCAATCCAAACATCACACTATTTAATTCCCCAATAAAACATTGGAAAAAGGACTATCAGTGCTAACACATTTACATATAAAATCTCCACCTAATAGGTAATAGAAGCCTATGTACCAATTTCTAAAACAGTTATAAGATATATACACAATTTTGGGTATATTAACAAAACAGAATATTACAAAATATTAAAGGCAATTTTCCTGTCCACCGGATCTTGTCGCCTCTATTTGAAGTTGGCATAGTCTGAGAATGCGTCAATATATTCCTGCACCACCTTGTAGCAGAACTCATACTGTTCCTGGCAAGCAAAAAGAGGGAAAAGCCAGGGTTACTGAAGAGAACAAGGTGCCTGCCGTTCCTGACAGCCCTGTCTTGTAAAAAATGGAAAACTGAGGGGAAATGAATGTTTCTGGACTTGCACCTGAGCCCTGACCTGCCTGTACTCCCGTTCTGGGTTGAGTACGGCTGATTTTCTCTGGATAGAGGTGACCTGAGAGGAAGATGAGGCCCTAGGCCTGCAGTGGTCAGACGAGGGCGTGCGGGGCTGGCAAACCACGCAGGCGGGAGATGGCTTTGTGGGGCCCACACCTCACCACGGCTGCCAGGCTGCAGGTGCCCTGGCTCTCAAAGCCTCACCAACTCCCAAAACTCTAAAAATGTATTTTTCTTTCCCCTTCAGACATGTCTCTCTGAGGTTCAGGCACCCTTTTGGATGCTTATCCCCATACTGGGTGGTTACTGGTCACTGAGACGGTCAGGAGCCTTAGCTGAAGAGAGAGGGGGCATTCCTGAGTCTTCCCCGGCCAGGACCCATGGGGCCCTGTGGGGCACCCCGGGACTTCTAACCTTCAAAGAGGCCACTTGCTTCTCTTACTGGTGACAGGGGTATGCCCCTCTGCTCTCACTGCCTGCAAGGCTCATTCTGTCTGGGACACCTTGGGGAAGGATGGGCCCCTTGGAAAAGCACCCCCGGAGATGGCCCTGATGGAGAAGGGCTGCAGATGAGGTGATGGTGTGGTCAGCATACCAGTGTCTGGACCATGTGTGGCCTCTGTAGCCGCAGGCTCTTGACGGTCTGGAAGACGTCCAAAATCCCCTCTGCTTTCACCCGTTCCAGGACTGTGCTCAGGGCACAGAAGGTCCCCGTCCGTCCTGCCCCTGCGCTGTAATAGAGCAGACGCCTTACCACATCTGTGATAGCCCACTGTGCTGATAGGGTGAAGACAGAACCAATGAACACATAAAGGCTGAGGGTAAGGTTGGTGCTCCTGGGAAGGGCTGTCATCTAATGGGGCTGCTGGGGGCGGGGGTGGGGGCAGGAGGCCCATTTGCTCCTCTCCATGTAAGCCCCATGCTCACGCTGCTCCGAGGAGGAAACACCACCCCTGCTGTCCCTCTTGCACAACCCACTTGCCCACAGGACAGTGAAGAACCACACCCCCCCACCCCCCGCCCCCCGCCCAGCACTGAGCCTTCACGGTCTACCTACACATGTGCCTGAGTTGCCCTGGCCCGCTGCTCACTCACGTTGGGATTCTAATCTTGTCTTTCCTTTCCTGAGATCCTGGCCCTCTGCGCTGGTGTGTGTGTTGATTCTTCTCTAGGCCTCTCATTTGCTTCCTAAATCCCAGGAATCTAGACCCTGACCATGATCTTATCCACCCTGTTCAGTGTCTTCAGTCGGTGCTGCACAACTTTACTGAGTGCCTGCAGGGTGGCAGGGGCTGTGGTGGGGGCAGTATCCCCAAATGATATGATATGCAGAGTGGGACGGAAAAAGAGAACAGAAGTTCTAGGCAGGGTGGTCGGGGAAGGTTCTCTAGTGGCGGGGAGGGGTGCGGGGGTCACACAAGCAGAGACCTGAAGAAGGCGAGGACAAGGCCCAGTAGCCGTCTGGGAGAGGGGTATCTCAGGCACAAGGCAGGATGTCCAGGTGTGGAAGCTGTGTAGCCAGATCTGATGGATGGACCGACAGAAGGAAGGAAGGAGCACGGGTGGGGTGAGGTCAGAGCCCTCAGATCACGTTGGGCCTTGTGAGCCACTGTTAGGATTCTGCGTGATGTGGTCTGACTGAAGTTTTATAAGGGTCTCTCAGGCTGCTGTGTTGAGAACAGGTGGGAGGGTGGGAACAGGGAAATCAGCGAGGCCAGTACAGCTACTGGGAAGAAGGTGTGGCGGCTCAGACAGAGGGGTGCTGGTGGAGGGAGTGACGAATCCTTGATTCTGAAGCTGCGCACAGGTGAGGGAATACGCAGAACGGTGTGGCTCCAAGGCTTCTTGTAGGAATTAGCTGGGGGACTGAGATGCCACTTTCTGGCTGGGGGGAGGCTGTGCAAATAGAAGCCTTAGAAAGAAAGATCAGAAGTTTTTCTTTTTGTTTTTAAATTGTTAATGTTTACTTACTTTTGAGAGAGAGGTGGGGAGAGGGTCAGAGAGGGAGACAGAGGATCTGAAGCAGGCTCTGTACTGTCAGCTCAGAGCCCCATGTGGTGCTCAAACCCATGAATTGTGAGATCATGACCTGAGCTGAAGTTGGACACCTAGCCGACTGAGCCATCCAGGCATCCGAAAGACCAGTAGTTCTTATCTGAACCCTTTAAACTGAAGATACCCAAGTGGAAATGTTGACTAGGTAATGAGATATATAAATCTGTAGTTTAGGGGAGAGGGTGAACCGGTGATAACGACACACAGGAGTTGGTATGGAAGCCAGGTGACAAGATGGGCTCAGAAGAGGTTCAAGGACTAGGGAGGAATCAGCCAATGAGGACACAAACCAGGAGAGAAGCAGTGCTGACAGTATTTCACAGAGAACTGAGTGGTCAACTGTGTTTGATGCTCATGATCAAGGGTAATGAGACAGAATGATCTCTGGGCTCAGCAACGTGGAGGTCACAGGTAGCCCCCACTGGGGCAGGTGCAATGGAATGTGGGAGGTAAGGGGTTAACTTGGAATGGGATCAAGAGAGAATGAGGAGAGAGGACCTGGGGTGTTAGTCTGGGCAAATCTTTTGAGAAGCTTTACTATTAAGGAAAACAGAGAAATAGAGGGCTACCTGGAAGGGAATTAGAGGTAAGAATTTTTAAGATATTAAGATGGGAGAAAATACAGCACATCCGTATGAAGATGGTAGTTATCCAGACAGCTATTCAGAGGAAAACATGATGATGTAGGATAGTGAAGGCAGGCCCCTGAGAAGACAAAAGGGGATGGAAGTGATATCCAAATGGAGTGTGTGTGGCAGACAGGCCTCACCACGGCCCCCAAAATCCCTACCTTCTGGTGTTCATGCCCTTGTGTGATCTCCCCTTGAGTGCGGGCAGGATACGTGCCGTGCTTCTAACCAACAGATCAATAGCAAGGGTAATGGGATGCATATAACGACACGTGTGTGATTATGTTACATGTGATCATGGTGCCTGTCCTGCAAGGACTTCGAAGCAAGTCCTTCTGCGGGTTTAGAAGAAGCAAGCCACCACACTGGGAAGGTCCACATGGCACAGAATTTCAAACAACAGAGGCCCTCAGTCCAGCTGCCTACAAGGAACTGAACAACCAAGTGAGCTTAGAAATGGATCCTTCCCAATCAAGCATCAGATGGGACCACAGCCCTGGCCCAAACCTTGACTGGTCTTGTGAGGCCCTGAAGCGCAGGGCTCCTCTAAGACGTGCGTGGACTCTTGACCACAGACACCGTAAGCTAAACATGTGTTGTTTTTAGATGATTAATGCAACGGGCTGCAGAGAGAGGTCAGACAATTCATCCACCGAACAGGATGGATGCAGGGTCCACAGCACCAATGCAGGTCGACTGGCAGGTGTGGTGCTGGGAGCATGTGCAAGTCCTGACGGCTTCTCTTTTCTTAGTCAAACAGAAAACACCGTCCTCTCTTAAATGTGAGCACAGAAGAGGTGGTGGTGGTTTTAGGTTTGAGAGGAGGTGTGGAATAATCATGTAGGCAAAGTCTGGCAAGCTTTTCTATAAAGTGCCAGATAGAAAATACCATAGTTTTGCTATGACAAAATCAGGATCTAACTGCACAACTCTGACTTCTTACGTGCTGAGCAGCAGTGTGAGGGGAGGGAAGTACCAGAGGAGCCAGAACGTAAAGAAATGGGCACAGCTGGGCTCCACTAAAACCTTACATATGGACACTGAAATTTGAATTTCATGCAGTCTTCAGGTCATAAAATAGTCATCTTTTGATTAAAAATTTTTTAAAAAAATTTATTCGTTTTTTAGAGAGAGAGCACAAATGAACAAGGGGCAGAGCAAGAGGGAGAGAGAGAGAATCCCACAGGTGCAGAGAGAGAGGGAAAGGGACTGTAGACCCCGAAGTGGGGCGCGAGTTCACCTGAAGTGTGGTTTGAACTCACGAGCTAGGAGATCATGACCTGACCCAAAGTCGGATGCTTAACTGAGCCACCCAGGGGCCCATAGTCTTTTTTTGATTAAAAAAAACAAAAACAGGGGCGCCTGGGTGGCTTAGTCGGTTAAGCGTCCGACTTTCACTTAGGTCATGATCTCGCGGTTCGTGGGTTCGAGCCCGCGTTGGGCTCTGTGCTGACAGCCAGCTCAGAGCCTGGAGCCTATTTCAGAGTCTGTATCTCCCTCTCTCTCTGACCCTCCCCTGCTCATGCTGTCTTTCTCTCTCTCCTAGAAATAAAAATATTTAAAAAAAAATAAAAAATAAAAAACAAAAACAAAAACACAAAAACATTTAAAAATGTAAAAAGTTTTTAGTTTGCCAACCAGTATAAAACTCGGTGGCAGGCCAGATGTGGCGGTGGGCCCTCGCATGTCCAGCCCTGCTTTAGAAGAGTGGACGGTGCGGAAGGACAGCTAGACAGCACTAAGGGCCGACCATGAGCCCAGCGGTCAGGAACATAAAACGAGGCCTATAACCCGGTGCTTTCCTTCAGCCACACTCAGCTGCACGGTGCAGATGCAGGGTAGCTAGAGAGTTTGGACTTTGCCAGGAGAGGGTGACCAAGGGGGAGAAAAAAGTGTAGGCAAAGAACTATTTATCTGGGTGGACCAAGAAATCTATTTTCTTAAAATTTGTATGTATTATTTTTTAATTTAATTTTTAAAGTAATCTCTCCACTATCCAATATGGGGCTCAAACTCACAACCCTGAGATCAAGAGCTACATGCTCCACTAACAGAGCCAGCTGGCGCCCTACCAGGGAATCCTTTTAATTTTGCCAATCCAACAGATAAAATTGCTGCAGGATTTTCATCCTCATTTCTCAGAATATTACTAGTAAAGTTTAGCATCTTTTCATGTTTACTGTCCGTTTGTAGTAGATGGTGCACTTGGCCACTTCTTCCTTAAGATTTATTTATTTATTTATTTACTTACTTACTTGAGAGAGAGAGAGAGAGAGAGAGAGAGGGAGGGAGGGAGAGAACGTGAGTGGGTGAGGGGCAGAGAAAGAGGGAGAGAGAGAATCCCAAGAGACTCAGGATCTTGAGATCATGACCTGAGCTAATATCGAGTCTAATGCTTACTCACCTGAGCCACTCAGGTGCCCCTCTTCTTTAAGATATTTTTAAGTGATTTCTACACCCCACGTAGGGCTTGAACTCATGACCCTGAGGTCAAGAGTCTCATGCTCTACCCACTGAGCCAGCCAGGTGCCCCCCAACAGAAATCTATGTTCCTTCACTACCTCCCGTTTGCCTTGTTCACAAAACAAACAAGGATCTAGAGGATTAATCCATACCCAGTATATAAGCAGCCTCCTCATTAACTTTTGCATCTCTGTAGCATAAGACACAGCAGAGCTTATGGAATCAGTCCCCTATTAATATTGAGATAATTTACAACATTCCTGAAGCATATTCACTGGATACAGTCCTGGGAGTTCCTTTGCTCATTTTTCTGTTTTGAAAACTAATTTGCAGGGATTTATACTATACTTTTTCCTTCTCTTTTAAAGTTTTTTTTCTTCCTATTATAAAAGCAATACAAACTCATGGCAGATTTTTTTTCTAAAATGCAATCAAACAACATGCCCCAACAATTCACCTTAACCATCCTCGCCCCAAATGAGTCCCTCACCATTTTCTGTCAGTGACAGCAACTATTATCAGTAATGCTGTTTCAAACTCGGACACTCTGGTTTCTCTTCAGATCTTATAAATCTTTTGCCTTTCACAAACTCGGGATGCACCCTCTAATCTAGACTTCTCTTTCACAACTATGTTTTTCGTTTTACTCATTGTTTTTCAAACTGTTTGAAAACGGTTGCCCTTTTCTCTTTTCCTGTGATTCTTAAGGAGGCCAGGGCCTCACCCCCATGTTGCCCAATGGTCTCCCCACTGTCAGTGTCGCTGCTGTTCTCCTGCGCCCCAGCACCGTCTCAAATGCTCCCCCGCCCAGTATATTACTCTCCCTGATGCCCTAGCATTTAACGCGAAGTTCAAACACCAAGATGCTCTTATTATCTGGCCCTGTGCCGGTCATCAAGCTGGGCTGCCACACACTCACCAGGATGCTTGCCGTCGCCTCCCCTGCCTGTGCCCCATCACGGTCTCTGCCCCTCAGAGGGCTGGGGAGAGCGGTACCTGCAGTGCACAGTGATGGGGTGGTTCCCTGACTGCTGCTGCTGCTTCTGCACGGCCGCGATGATGCTGATCATGCCCTTCCCGTCGCTGGGGATGCCCACTTCAGGCCAGCCGTGGAAGTGGAACTGCCGGATCTGCCGGCTCTTGTTCTCCTTTGGAAGAAGGGGGGGTCACAGATGCAGGGCACCGTGGCTCTCCCCGGGGGAGGAGGCGCGCCCACCGGCCACCTTACCCTCGTGTTGGTGACTAGGAGGTCTCTGACGGTGTAGCTCTCACACTCCTCCTCCTTCTTCAGCTCCACTGTGATGTCTCCGTAGGACACAATGCCATCCGAAGGCCAGTACTGGGCACATTTCTCCTGGAGAGACAGATGGGAGGGGTGAGGCACTCAGGACACGACGCGCGGTAGAGGCAGGGCTGCTTTCTGAGCTGCCCGCTCCCCTCTCTACACTGGACCCTTGAACTGCACGGCCCATTTATACAAAAATTCTCCTGGATAAATACAGTACAGTGTAAACATTTTCTCTTCCTCAGTTTTCTTAATGCCATTTTCTTTTCTCTCTAATTTACTTTATTGTGAGAATATAGTATAGAATATGTAAAACATACAAAATATGTGCTAATGATTTATGTTACTGGTAAGTCTTCAGGTCAGTAGGCTATTATGTTCACAGATTTTTTATTTATTTATTTATTTATTTATTTATTTTTAAATTTTTTTAAATGTTTTATTTATTTCTAGGAGAGAGAGACAGAGAGAGAGAGAGAGAGAGACACGGCGTAAGCAGGGGAGGGTCAGAGAGAGAGGGAGTCACAGACTCTGAAACAGGCTCCAGGCTCTGAGCTGTCAGCACAGAGCCCGATGCGGGGCTCGAACCCATGAACCGCGAGATCATGACCTAAGCGAAAGTCGGACGCTTAACCGACTAAGCCACCCAGGTGCCCCTGTTCACAGATTTTTTAAAAAATTGTAGTTGACAATGTTACACTAATTTCAGGTAAATGACATAGTAATTTGGCAAGTCTATACATTATAATGTGCTCACCCAGCATAGCTACCATGTGTCATCATATAACGCTATTATGATACCACTGACTATATTCCCTATGCTGTAGCTTTCATTCCTGGGATATACACAGAATTTCGACTGTACAAGGTAGAAATGGGGTGCTGGGGGTTGAATAACCCCCATGCTGTTCAAGGGTCCACTGTATATGTAAAAACTTAATTCCCTTACTAGACATAATCCCTTAACGTTTTGGTGTTATTTAGTCTAATTTGCAGTATGTTACAGTATCTCTGAAGAACTCTGACCGTCACCTCAGCCATATCCAACACTCAATGGCAGGGTGGAGCGAAATGTTTTTGTTCCTTTACCGCCTCCACCCCCACCCCCCACCCCGCTCCCTGGGGTGTTTCCACATCATTTATTTATTTATTTATTTATTTATTTATTTATTTATTTATTTATTTATTTATTCTAGGAGAGACAGAGACAGTGTGAGCAGGGGAGGGTCAGAGAGAGAGGGAGTCACAGACTGAAACAGGCTCCAGGCTCTGAGCTGGCAGTCAGCACAGAGCCGGACGTGGGGCTCGAACCCACGAACCGCGAGATCATGACCCAAGCGAAAGTCGGACGCTTAACCGACTAAGCCACCCAGGCGCCCCGGGGTGTTTCCACATCTTATAGATGCTTACGTATTTCAGGCTGCTAAGCTGGACAAACTGACCCCAGTGACATTCCCACCCAGCCATGGCGCTTCAGACAGCACAGGCCACCCTTCCATCCCTTTCTTCTTCTTCTTTTTTTTAACGTCTTTGTTTATTTATTTATATGCTTATTTCTTTTTTTAAAGCAATGATTTGTTTTTTTTTTTATTTCTGAGAGAGAGCGCATGAGCAGGGGAGGGTCAGAGAGCGTAAGACACAGAATCTGAAGCAGGCTCCAGGCTCTGAGCTAGCTGGCAGCACAGAACCCGATGTGGGGCTCAAACCCAGGAACCGTGAGATCATGACCGAAGCCCAAGTCAGATGCTCAACTGACTGAGCCACCCAGGTGCCCCTATGCTTATTTATTATTGAGAGAGAGACAGAGACAGAGTACGAGCTGGGGAGGGGCAGAGAGAGAGAGGGTAACACAGAATCCGAAGCAGGCTTCAGGCTCTCAGCTGTCAGCACAGAGCCTGATGCAGGGCTCAAACTTGTGAACCATGATACCATGACCTAAGCCGAAATCAGCTGCTTAACCAACTGAGCCACCCAGGCATCCCGATGTCTATTTATTTTTGAAAGAGAGAGAGAGCAAGCAGGAGAAGGGAGGAAAGGGAGGGAGACACAGAATCTAAAGCAGTCTCCAGGCTCTGAGCTGTCAGCACAGACCCCGATGTGGGTCTCAATCTCATGAACCATGAGATCATGACCTGAGCAGAAGTTGGACACTCGACCGAGCCACTCTGGCACCCATCATCCCTTTCCTCTTTATCTTGTTTTTGATGTTCTTAAGAGAGAGAGAGACTGGGGAGAGGGGCAGAAGGAAAGAGAGAATCCTAAGCAGGCTCCATGCTCAGTGTGAAGCCCAACATGGGGCTTGATCCCATGACCCATGACTCAACCAATGGGCTCAGCTGACTGAGCCACCCAGGTGCTCCTCCTCTTTATCTTTTGAACCTATGATGGCACCTGCATTTCTGTCCTTGCTAGTGAGCAGGAGATGGTTGGTGGCCTGTCTTTGCTGGCACCTGGCTCAATCTCCTCTACAGCTCCTTGTGGGCAGCGACTACCACTTTTCATCTTTGTCTCCCTGGCACCTTGCACACTGCCTGCATGTGGTAGGCTCTCAGTATCTGGGAAATGAATTTGTTCAATGTTTGCAGAATGAGTCAGGCTATCAATACATAAACAAAACAATAGTTATACTGTCCATTTTTTAGAGCATTTTGGGGAAGATCTCAGATACTTCACTACTGGCAATTTTAAAATCCTCAACCATAAATGTACTTTACATTCACTGGGAAAATTATGAAAAGTAGAAAAACAAAAATCACCAATAGTCTCTCAGTCCAAATAAAATAGTTATTAAAAGTCCACTTTAGTGACTCTTCTTGCTTTTCATATGTGTAATCATTCATTACTCCCTTTATAAATGATGTTGAGCTCATCTTAAAACACAGAATTATCAAAGTGATGGATCACAGAAATGTCAAAGACCAGTGCTTTTCCACATGTGCCCACTGGGTGCCCTGGGGATGCCATGGGGGTTGGGGCTCTGGGACCTCTCATCAACAAGAACAGCTCGAAAAAGTTCTAATTAAGGCTCTTAAACAAGAGACGATGTTGGTTTTTAGGCATTAGTGAGTGGAATGAGTTTTGCTGCTATCGTTCCCTCCCAACACTGCCTTTACACAGTTTACCAGCTAGAACTGAAGGCTGGGGCTTTAAAACCATTGCAAGTGCTAAGATCCAAATGGTCTTGAGAGAAATGGAGTGTAGGAGCTAGAATGACACTATGACAGGAAAAAGAAATAGTATGGTCCCACAGTTGATGGCTTTCAGGTATTTGAGACCTTAGTTTCGGTGGTGAGGCACAAGAGAGAAGAAAAGGAGCAGAATGGAAGGAGGCCGCCAGGGATACAGAGTTAGGGAACTATTAAGAGAATCTCTCTCTCTCTCTCTCTTTAATATCTATTTTGAGAGAGAGAGAATGAGGAGGGGCAGGGAGAGGGAGTGAGAGAATCCCAAGTAGGCTCCATGCTGTTGGCACAGAGCATGATGCGGGGTTTGATCCCATGACCCTGGGATCATGACCTGAGCTGAAGTCAAGAGTGGGATGCTTCATCAACTTGGCCATCCAGGCAGTTGGTCAGCCACAAAAGCAAATGAGGAACATGCTGTGGCTAGTCTGACGAATGGGGACAATCCACCCAAGGTGGTTACACGTAGTTGGGACCAACCAAGAGGTTTAGATCAGTGCTGTAGAGGGAGTTTCAAGGTGACAGTTTTGCAGGGGAGCAGATGAAAGGTTCCTAAATTTTGTATGCATGGGTAAAATTTCCCCTAAAGATCTCAGGAAGCCCAAAATGGATTAAAAAAAATTTTTTTTTAATGTTTTATTTATTTCTAGGAGAGAGAGAGAAACAGCGTGAGCAGGGGAGGGTCAGAGAGAGAGGGAGTCACAGACTGAAACAGGCTCCGGGCTCTGAGCTGGCAGTCAGCACAGAGCCCGAGGCGGGGCTCGAACCCACGAAACGCGAGATCATGACCTAAGTGAAAGTAGGACGCTTAACCGACTAAGCCACCCAGGCGCCCCTCAGAATGGATTTTAAGGAGTGACCACAGTTAGGTTTATATTTTCAAAATGATCTCTGGCTGCCATGTGAAGTGACTAAAGGTGGGCAGGAATGGAAGCAGGTAGGCAGGCTGCCAGGCTACTTCCGGGGTGCAGGTGAGGGACGATGGCTTCCAGGAACAGGTCAGTAGTCACATGGGAGAGAAGTGGGTATGGTCAGCACGGGTCAGATTTCACTGGTGTGAGGAGTGAGGAAAGGGGAGCAATGAAGGGAACTCCTATGCTTCTCAGTGAACAACCGGGTGGAGGGCGGCGCCACTTCCCGAGATGGTAGGACTGGGGTGGACTAGTATGGGGGAAGGAGGAAATCAAGTTTCATTTGGGCCACGTGGAGTTTGAGATCCTCAACAGAGAGAGTCGTGTGCAGATATCAAGCAGGTACGTGGCTACACAACTGGGAAGTGGGGGCTGGGTTGGAGACCCAGATTTGGGGAACTCTGGCATACAGACAGCATCTCAAGCCACACAATTAGATGAGGTCTTCAAAAGATAGTGTGTTAAGGCAACAGAGGGTTAAGGGCTGAGTCTAGGATACTTCAATGGTTAAAAGGTCATGCAGAGGAGGAGGTGGTCACAAAGAAAATGAAAGGAGCTGCCAGGCCAGTGAGGGAGTGATGTTATACAATTCAAAGGAAGAAAGTGTTTTAAGGTGAGAGGCACTGTTTCAGATGCTGCTATAAAAGGACCAGAGAGATAAGAGAGAAGCCTCTGGAATGGCAAGAAGGCAGTCACCAGTGATCCTGAGAAGGAACAGGATGAGGACAGAACTCAGAAGAACTCCTCAAAGGAGTTGTGCTGGGAAGGAAGGGGTACAGAGAAACGGGGTACAGAGGGAAGGAACTATGGGACAGGAGAGAGATTTTCATTTTGTAGACAGGAAGTGCAACAGCACACAGGCTGGCTGGCGTTAACAGGTGGCTGCTGACCAAGGCAAGGGTTGGGGAGCACTGCAGCAGCACACTTGCGAAGGCAGGAGGGGAAGGTCCCGGACAGAGAGGGGCAGGGACCCCCACCCACTGCAACGGGAGAGAAGGAGAGAGAATGGCTACAGATCTGAGTAGGCTGGGTGCTTGCGGGAGGGAAGATGAGCCTGTTCTTGTCTGATTTCTTAGAGAAAAAAGAGCTAGGTTGCAAGATAAGGTGCCATGAAAGTAAGAGACTGTGAGGGAATAACAGATGTTAGCAAGGAAAGGATTATAATAAGGACAAACCACAAAAACCCTACAGAGAGTAAGGAGGAAGGTGAGAACATGAGCGGGGATTCGCAGGCTGAAAGTGGAGGAGTCGGTGGCTCTGAAAGAGGACTTCAACCGCGTCCATTTTGACCTCAGTCTGTACTAGCTAGAAAGCTGATTAATTCTCTTTCCAGCTTCTCTCCTAATTCAGGCAAAAGTCCCGGCAAGCAAAGCATCCAGGGATGGGAACCAGAGTTATCCCTGAGGCAATTAACGACTGTCCTGACTTCCCCAAGACCCCACACATCTGACCCCATGACAAGGCTCAACCTGGCCCTTTTGCCCACCTGCACGTACCTACTGAACTTCATCCCACAGCTTCCTTACACGAACCTAGAAATATTTTGAGCACTTTGGAGACAGTCTCTGAGACGTCAGTCCTCTACTGTCCCGGTGTTGGCCTCACTGAAATACATCCTTTCTGGTGTCACCTCCACCCATGTCTCTCAGCCTGTGGATTTTGTCAGAGTTGAGTGGTGACCAGGTGAACCTGCTCTGTGTGGGAACCCTGGAGCCAGGTGCTCTTGTGCCCCTGGGCCCCGGCCACAGCTCCAGAGACATGGTGAAGAGAAAACCTTCCTGGAGTAAGAGGAGGGAAGTAGTGAGGTCGGTGCTCAGCAGATGGTAAGCAGGGCGGGATCCAGGGCTGAGGTCCCAAAGGCAGAACAGATATGGGCAGGGACAAGGCTGTGACCTGACTGGGAGGCCGAGGGAGCCGAGAGGCCAAAAGACCGAAGCGGACCACGTGGATCGCCCGCATGGAGGTACGCCTTCAAGAGCAGAGGCAGGCGTCAGGCACAGGGGCCGCCAAGGGGCAATATGGAAGGTGCTGAAATC
This sequence comes from Proteles cristata cristata, assembly GCA_017311185.1. NCBI lineage: Eukaryota > Metazoa > Chordata > Mammalia > Carnivora > Hyaenidae > Proteles > Proteles cristata. Next base: position 224,565 of record JAESUZ010004376.1, read on the forward strand.
ATCAGGAGCGGACGGTGGGGGATGGGGGAACAGACGGTCAGGTCCGGCAGCAGAGTACTTGGGACCGGGGCTCTAACCTCAGATCTGTTTTCAGGTTACGGATTCTGGGTAAAGACAGCCCAGAGAAGCTGCCACAGTAGCTCCTGTGTCTCTTCTCCTGCTGCCTTTAACCTCCTCCCCTACACGGCGGCTGGTCTCTTGTGTGGTCCAAGGCTGACAATAGTGATGGGGACATACACTGAATGGCAGGTGTCTCATGCAATCTCGTTCTACTGACACTGTGGATAAGTGGCACACAACCGTTGGCTGCGCTGACCCCATGCAGAAACTGCTGGAACTGCTCTGCCCATGCGGATGAACGGTCCAACTTACAGCTGTTGAGGGCGCCCGGATTCACGAGCATCTTGGTGGACCCCTTTGGCTAAGATGGAGCAGAACAAGAAGACGGAGAAGGGGACTTCGGATTTTAAGTTTTCATTCTTTTGGGATTTTAATGTATATAAAATTTACATTTTGGGATTGAGACTTTTTCCTTGGGAATTTAAAACCAGGCGTGGGGAAGTGGTGGTGTCATGTAGTATAAATGCAGAGACCTTTCATCGTATCACTTGGGCTTATTGTGGTGGTTTCCCTGGAGGCTACACTTGACAAGATGGACGGGAGATGGAACAGGACGTGGAATTCGGTCTAATGGGGCAGCGAGACCTTGTAAAGGATGTCATCAATATCCTGTTCTGATTCACTTCAGAAGCTCCTGAGGGCAAAAGCTGCTGTCTCACTGGCCCTGCAAGAGGCGTAAGGCCGAGTGGTAGGTAGAGGGGAACAGGCCTCAATCAGCTGACTATGTATTTAGTGAGGTATTCACTGGACCGCATTTGGTCACAGGGCAGGGGACTGCGAGAGGACACCTGTGCTTGCCATCCCAGCTCTTCCGCCTGCAGTCTGGGCCTGTCCGTCACGGGCCTGGAGGCAGACAGTGTGGGGATAACCTCATGCAGGCCCACGGTTTACCTGCACCTTCCATCCTAGCTTATCAGAGGGCCAGGAGACACGCCATCTAGTTCCCGATAACACGGAGCTCAGTACACAACTGCGGAGCGGGGACCTGAGCCCCAAACCTCTGCTCATCAGTATTGTTAGTAATGATAGCTGAAGACCCATGAAGTAGGTCTGTTAATTAGAGACAGGATGGAAATCTGGAAAGAATAGCTCATGTGCTAAATGATTAAAACTGAAAAAAATTCTTGACAAATCCTTGACATCAGGGTGTGCAAATATGTATAAAATGTATCAAGATTAAAAGAAACAAACTGTACAAGTACAGAATGGGGAAGATGTAGCTGGCGACAATGGATGGAATATATATTTAGTGATTTTTATTTTTCATTGGTTGCAAATTCAGTGAGTCATAAGTGGGTGCCATCCTTAATTCTTCATCCTGCCCAGCCTGTGCTGTCTCTTCACTATCTTTTGGGACAGACCCCCTGTCATCACCCCTGAGTCTAGGCCACCAGCAGTACTGACCCAGCCTCCTCTCTGCCTTTGGTGTGCTCGTTTCTAATCTGTCCTCACTGAGCCAGAGGGACTTTCAAAAAAACCCTACAAATCTGATATTGTCAAGGGCTCTTAAACCACCCTATAAAGTCCAAACTTCACCTTGGCTCAGAAAGATCTTTATCACCAGGCCCTTGCTGGCTTCTCTCAATTCTGATCGCTGTTAAGTCACATGAAGCAACCATTTATTGCACTCTAATCACAGCAGAAGAGTCTTTAGGATCATAAACACCGCATGAACACACACTGGGCCACCCTGCAGTAGAGAGAGGTGGGGTGGGAGATGGGCGGAGAACGAGTGATCCCTGAGACCTAGAGTGCTCAGTAGAGGCTGCATGGTGACTCAAGAACAGTGTTAAGAGATTTCCTGTACTGAATGGAGCTGACCTAAGGGGGCTTCTATGCTCCCGTATACTCTGAGTTTTCAGATAATTCTACTTTTTAAATGACTCGAGGACATTTTTCTTCAAAAGATTTCCTTGTTAATTGAATGTTAACTTATAAATTTCTTCTTGTTATTTCTCAAGTTCCACTGTTTCCTTTACTATAGTCTGCAAAGAAGCAACTCGTTCTCCCATAGTCCTTTGGTTCATTTTCCTGGCCTGAAAGGCACCCTCTACTTAGGGACACTCAGGAGCTCCACATCAGAGCCTTGGTCTGGCTCTGCCTCCCTCATTTCACCAGCTCTGTCCGGGGGTGGGGGGTGGGGGGAGGAGGAGGAGTGCACAAAGCCAGGCTCGGGGTGAACTGTATTCAGGACAGAAGTAAATAGGTGGGAACTGTCTGGAGGCTGAGACCACTCCGCCCTTCCAGTCCTGAGAGAAGCTCCAGACTGCTCACACATCAACTGCTTGGATATGGCTCTTTGGATGGTTTAAGCCAAACATATCTTCTTAGCTCCCCTCCACCCCTTTTCCTGGGGTCTCTTTCTCCCACAGCCCAGGACCTCTTTGAGCTCACCTGGCCTCTCTCCTCCAGTTCTGTTAGCATCACGATAGAGCAGGATTTCCACTCCCAGATCATTCGCCAGAAGTCCTCAATGGTGTGGAGAAGAGGGCCCTGGCTGGCGATGTAGGAGTCCTTCTGTCGGTAGCCCTATGCAGGCCAGATCGTAGGAGTAAGGCGGTTTAATCAGGGAGGGGAGAGAAAGAAGACAGGCCACTTGGGTGGGCTGGGGCTGCTTGGAGGCAAACTCATCTCAGGCAGAGCTCCCCTTTGGTCAAGGACCAAACCTGTCTGACACACTGGTCTCTTTATAGGAGGATGAGGGATGGGGGTTTGGAGCTGGGACGAAGAGAACAGGTATTAGTAGGACCAGAGTTTTTTAGCCTTTGGTGTGTGCTATGAGCTTTCCCCTCCAGTTATCACTCTGGTGTGTGCCCTCTGTTTCCTCCCTGCCTTCTGCTCTCTGGGGCCTGACAGAGCTAGGGTACACGTTGGCATCAGTTCTGTGTTTGCTGACTGACTCAAAGACAATTCTCCCAAGCACTGCAAGGCCCAACTGAGTCTCCATGGATGGTGGAGAGCTCTGGGGATACAGCCCCACTTACATCAATGAAGGATGCATTCACGTAGTCGGTGTTCTCCTCACCCCTCTTGACTGGAATGATCACTCTGTTGAATTCATCTGCAGGAAGGACAGCAGCTGTGGCTCCCCAACACGACCTCCTGGCTCTTTCAACCTTTCCTTCCCACCCATCCCAGCTGGGCAATAACATGCCTGTTCCCAGTGCAGGAGGGAGAAACCCTTTGGCCTTCAGGCTTTTTCATTTCCAGAAGCCACTGAAGAACTAAGGGCGACAAGAGGCAGTGCCCTAATTCTTGTCTCTAAGGTGATCACTAATTAGTACCTGAGAAGTGGAAGGGGTGAAGGGGAAGGAGGGAACGGGGCACTAAGGCTTTGGGGTGGGGAGAGGGCTCTTACATGGAATGATCTGTAAAACCCGGTTCTTCTTCATGTTGGCTGGAAGGTTTCCAGTCCGCATCTTGTCATTCTGGATTTTGATTGATGTTAATTTCTGAAGTGGGAAGTAGGGGGGAAACATCACTGAGCCCCACAGCTTGGCAAGATTATGCCTGTCACTGTACTCTGGCTGCACACTGCTCCACACTGGAGCCCTGACCTCCATTTCCACGGAATGGTTCCTTCTGTCGTAAGCTCAGTGAGGAAGCCAAGAATGACTGTTTGGGAAACACTGCCTTGAGGGCTCCTGCGGACCCTTCTGGGATTCCCTGTGATTGGAACTTCATGATCCTGGAGCAAGGATCCTAGCTTCATAGGAAGGAGTGTGCCTGCCTCTCTTCTTTCCCTGCTGCTCCACCAGAGGGAGACTTAACTCTTTAGAAAACCTTATTCAAATGTACACGCTCCCTTCTCCTGATTCTGAGGCTCCTTCTTGATCCTTGCTACTCAACGTGCAGCCCAGAAACCAGGATCAGTCTCATTGTGTTAGAAATGAAAAATCTCAGGCCCTAACTCTGTTTCCCCCTCAACTCCTGCCTCAGAACTTGCACCTTAATAGGGTCCTGTAGTAATCTGTGTGCCACTACAGTTTGAGAACTGCTTTAGGGATGTGGTCCTTACCACTGCAACCAGAAATCTCTTTTTCTGGGAACACCTGTACTGACAAGACTGTGACGTATCCTTAAGGTGTGCTAAGAACCACCAGGTAATGGCACACAGCAGAGGTCAGCAATCTGTGTCCATGGGCCAAGTTTGACCTGCTGCCTATAAATAAACTTTTATGGAAACACAGCCACGCTCATGTGTTTACACAGCATCTATAGCCTCTTTTATGCTACAGCACCAGGTTTAAGTAGTTGCAACAGAGACTGTATGGCCTGCAAAGCCTAAAATATATACCGTCTGGTCCTTACAGGAAAAGTTTGCTGTTCTTATGCATTATAATCACCTGTGTGTCTGGGGGGGCAAAGAGGAGAGTGGGCTGGGGGACTTAAAAAAAATACTGCCTGTTTTCTTTTTCTTTCCTCCTAACACAACCAAGTGATTTTAGTGTGCAGGATGGGTTGAAAGCGACTAGGTTATGAGGAAAGGTCCAGAAGCCTACCTTCTTTACCACGCACATATCTCACACAAGGGGATTCCCCAGAGCACGTGGATCCTTCAGTCTGAGTGAAGGAGTTCAGCTCCAACTCACCTTAAACTCCTCCTCTAATCCATTGTTGCTGGTCCCTGGGATCTTGTTGTAAATTTTCTGCAGGTGTGTTTCTAGAGAGGTCACCTCTAGTTCTGTATCTCCATAGAGATAGTGCTCCAGAAGGGCTTGGTATATGAAGACATACTGCATCTGAAACACCACAATGCCCGAGTTCCCGGTTACACACAACGTGGTCTCTGTGGTGCTAGGTCACAGCCTCCCCCCTCCCCCCGCTGCGGCGTACTCCAGTCCGCCTCTCCTTTGACCCTGGCAGGAATAAAATCATTCACTCTCATCCTGGGTCAGCAAGGCAGGACCTGAAAGGCATGCGTCCCTCTGGGGTGTTTCACTTGGGAGGGAGGATCCCACTCTGGCAGCCTCCTAGAGTGGAAGTCTGGAGAGAAGGACAAGTCCAGTTCCTGCCTATTCTCACAACACACGTTTAATAGTCTGAAGGGGCTGTCAAAATCCAGGGACACACAAAACCTGTGCCGGGCTCCCTTCCAGTGCTGTGCCCTTTGAACCCCATGCCCCAACTACAGAGCGGACTGCTGCTCTTGGACAGGGCCGAGCTGTGTCACAACTCTGTGGGCACTGGTTCTTTCGGGACCTGTTTTTTATCCTTAGGAGTCTAGTACAAACGACACCTGCCTTCCTAATTGCTGTAGGCACAACCTCTTCCACACTCCGTGTCTCTTTTAATATATAATTTAAAGGGTCCTTCATTACACTGCATGCTGCTCATTTACAATGACCCAGAGGCTAGCAGATGTGCTGGTCCTGGAACGCCCCCGCCCTCACCGTGCCCACAAATCACTCACGTCTGTTTGCACCATCTGGCAGCGCTGTGCCCGGATCCGGCTCACGAAGCCATACACGTCCACCTTCCGCTCTGTGTGCATCATGTCCAGCATGGCGTCAATGACAACAAAGGTACCTGTACGCCCTACACCCGCACTGCAGCCAGAGAGCAGGGGTGTTACTGGGGTGGCCAGTGTGCCTTGTGGGAGCATACAGGGAGGGGGCAGCACAGGCCAGGGCTCCTTCAGGCCATGAAATTCTAATTTTGAACGGTGACTAGCTGCAACTCTCATGGAGCCAACAATCCCACTGTACCTCGTGCTCTGTACCTTTACTTATTAGGACTAGGGAACCTAGACACTTAGAAAGGTCAGAAGGTTCCAAATACCTAAAGCAGCACTCAATCTAGCTTTCTGGCTTCCTAGCAGTGGTCTCCCCATCCCCAATCTTGGAGGACTACCCTTCCCTCTTTCCTCAAATGCTCTATACTCACACCAAAACCTGAGGAGTGTCTCTGGCTGCTGTCCCAGGGCGCTAACAGCTTATCTGCTCTGTGCTAGCCTCCTCTCCTCAGCCAGGGCCCCTGTGCTTTCCCCTGCTCTGTCCATGGGAGCAGAATATGGTATGAATGGGGAGCCAAGGGTCAGCCACACTGACCTGCAGTGGACCACGATGGCCCCTGCATACTGAGGGTTACAGGCTTTCACCTTCTTGAGGAACTTGAGCATGCCGATCGGGGTGAAAGGCACCCCGAAGTCTGGCCAGCTGGTAAAGTGGAACTGAGTGATGAGACGCTGTGGCTTCCTGTTGGTCATGTCGCCCACCTGTGGAGTGAGGAGGTCCTATGTGTTGGCCCTGATAACCTGTGGTAGGGGAGTGCCAGGGGAGGGGAGGGGAGGCTTGGGGGCCAGGGCCAGCTGTGATTGTCAATGACAATGGGGAGATGAGAGTGAACCCAAGGAAGTGTTAACTATGGACAGAGGCTCTCTTCCCAGGAACCCCACAGGGATAGGCAGGGCCGTTACATTATTCTGAGCAGACAGGTGTGAAATGTGAACCCTGTGAAGTTGAGTGACCCCATCAAGGTCTCGAGACTAATTAATGGCAAGATCAGAACTAGAATGCAGATCCCCCGACTCTTGATAAGCCCCCTTTCATAGCACCACACGAGGGCAACCTCTGCTCAAGCCTCCAGGGTCACTCTGGAGGACCAAGAGCAGGGTCTGCCATATCCTGGGCGTCAGGAGCCTTTGGAGTAAGAAAGGAGAAGCGGGGTCAAGTGCCCAGAAGATTATATCATCTCCTGATGCACATACATCATACCTATGATGATCAAATTCCGTCTCAATAATACTTTTTTTCTCCCAGTCATGAAAATGCTCCTCCCTTAGCTCTGACAAAGTTCCTTGGGAGCCCAGATCTCTAATTTCAGAGTCCAAACATACGTCACACTCAGTGATTCCTGACCATCCTGAGTAAGAGGGGGGATGACCTAGTTTGTTCTACTCTCTTACTGGTCAGCAGATCCTAAATAAGAGAGGAGAGGGGAGGAAGGAGGCAGTACCTGCTGAATGCAGAACTTTCGCACTGTGTAGTCCACCAGGACAGTCACATCCTCTACTGACACTCGGATATTCCCATAGGTCCAGCAGCCTTGGTCTGGCCAGTACTGGGCACACTTACACTGGAAAGGAACAGACACATGTCACCTGATCTCAGACCTCCCACCCCCAGCAGACATGAAGGACCTGAAGGAAAGGACCACAAAAGCCCAGACAGAAGTCCCCAGAGAAGTCCTCTTCTCTCACTTCTATCAGCTGCAGACTTATTTCTTTTTTCAAGTCCCTCAGCTTCCATCCTGTTTAGCACGATCTCTTAAATTATACATAGCCCCAGCCCTATACTTCTTGCTCTTTCTCTCAGTTCAGGGCAAATCAAAAGCTACCTACAAAATGTGCCCTTCCATCATCCCAGGTCATGGTCTAGGGACAGGCCTGCCTGACTGCCTGGAAGCAGCAGCCTGCTAAGGGGGTAACCAGGGCAGGGTGATGCCTTCTCTGGTGCCAGGACCTCAAACAGCTTCCGAGCGTCAGAGGTCAGGATGGAGGAAACACACCTACGGCCCAGCCCTAGTACCATTCTTCCTAAGCACTGTGGAGCTGCTGATTCACACATCCAACACCTTGGGGTGGGGATCAAGGTAATTTAAGGGCCATTCTGGGAAAAGACCATCATGAATAGGAGTTATTCTCTGGGGCTTGATCTAAAAAACTCAGGACTGGTTTTAACTGTGGCACAGTGAGGGGGCTTTCCAGGCATGGACCTGGTAGCCACAGATATAAAAAGACCAGTGAGAAAGTTGCTTGCATGATCAGGCCAGGGCCTCGGATTCCCCTGCACCCCACAGGGTCTCAGTTCATACAGTTTCCTCTGCTGACTCAGAGAAGGTGCAGGAAACCAGGAGAATGAGGGATTGGAGAAGCCGGTGGGGGGCTGGGGGGAGGGGGGAGCTCCTCTGTAGCATTTCCTTGGCAAGTGGCTCAAGTCCTTCTTTCAGGCTGTTTGGAAACCAGGATGAGTTGTCTGACTACCAGACATAGGGAACATGCCCTAGGCACATCCCTGAGGTTCATGAGACTTCCAGGCCATAGGAAAGTCTGATAAGCACAGTGGCCTGGGTTTTGTCTGATCAACGACTGGCAGAGGAACCACAAAGGGTGGACAGCCCAGGCTCAAACACAGAGGAGTTCCTCTGCAAGTCATGCCTGTCTAATTTCTCCACTCACCTCCTTTCTCTCCTTCAGGTTGGTCACCATGACAATGGTGGCTGTGTTTTGTTCCCAGATCATCCTCCAGAAATCATTCACTGTTTCTTCTTTTGGTCCTAAAGTAGCCAATAGCAAAGATGAGGAGAACACACACCAAGGGGAAGAAATCTGCTGGGAAATTGGGAACATTCATTCCTGACTTTTGGAAACCTGTGCCCACATGTCCCCAGCTAAATATCCAATCCATCTATCCATCCACCCACCTGCTAACAGAACATTTCCCATCCACTCTGTATGTGCCACGTCTTCACTAGGGAGTGAAGTAGGGGGTGGGAGGTTGTCAAAATGTAAAGAGAACATAAACAATGTCTCCCCAGGATATTATAAATGAGGATTAGAAATCATGACGGCACACCAAATACCTATATTACTGGCCAGACAGTAAGCTAAGTGCTTTGTATCTCATTTATTCCTTTCTATCATGTTCTAAGGTGGGTGTCATTAGCCACAGAGAGGACAGGTCATTTGCTCAGGCTAGGATTTAAAATTTACCCCGATCCAGCCTTTTCTGGAAAGCCCCTGGAGGATTTCTAAACAAAAATGAGGGCACAAACAAAGAGAAAGAAATGGGATCTAACACGAGACAGAGGCTAATGGAACTCCCTGGGTACTGGTGAAGGGAAAGCTCAGGATGAGAACTCTGAGGCTAGAGGGCAACTGAAAAAAGTTCTAGGAGGATCCCAAGATTAAAAAATTAAACTTAAAAAAAAAAAAAAAGAAATTAAACCTCATGTATCTGAAAATACTGAGAGGAAATACATATTTCTAGTGGAGAGTCTGGGGGGAACATCGTATAATACTATGTACTTCAGCTGTAAATAATACTGGCATAGTAATAATAATGTAAATAATAAATATTATCTTAACCCAAAACTGCCATTTAACTCTATTGGGAGAATGGGGAAAAAGGACTTGTGTATGCATGTCTGTCTGACTGAGTGTGAGGTACTCTGTAAGATGATTAAATAAATTATCTATCCCAACAAGTTATCAACAGATAAAAATGGTTGTATTAGAGTAAAGGGAAGAAGAAAAGGGGGTAATATTTTATTTTTATATGCCTTGTAATACCTTTTTGACTTTCTTAAACTTTATATTCCCTCTGGTTAAAAAAAAATAGTAATAAGAAAAACAAATATTGACAAGTGGACACTTGGCAAAAAGATGTTCAGAGGCCTTTCCACTGCCTGGCAAGGTCAGGAAAAATCTCCCAGAAGTGGTGACATCTGAGCCATCTGTTAGGGCAGATCAGGTGAACAGGAGTTTAGAAAGGGGATACAATGAGAAGAGGCACTCCAGGCAGAGGTGCAAGGGGTAGCAGCAAGAAAGAGCATGAGATGTCCAGGAATTGTAGGGAGTTCAATAAGGTTACTGTGTAGGGTACAGGGAGTGGCAGAAGACAGAGCTGGGGCAGAGGCCAGGCAAAGTCTGAAGACTCGTTCTACAGATAATGGAAAACAGCTGTAGGATTTTCATGAGTGCTAACAAAAGTTTTGCATCAAGAAAGGCCATTTTCATGGATGGCATGCAATAAGCAAGGCTGGGCCTCCAGGGTCCATCAGCAGGCTATGACAACACAGCTAGAAGAGAAGATGGGAATAAGACAGTGGGTCAGAGAAGGCAGGTTTTGGAGAAAGAAATAAGAAGACCACTCATATTCAGAGTAAGGAACAGGTAGGAGATTTGGATGTTCCCAAACCTGGCTTGATTAGATGGACTGGATTCCAGTCATGGTGACAGCCAGAGAATACAGGAGAAAAAGTAGTTTGGGGGCTGAAGAAGAGGCGTATTTTAGTGAGTTTCTTTTAAGATTTTAAGTAATCTCTACACTCAGTGTGGAGCTCAAACCCGCAACCCCAAGATCAAGAGTCACATGCCCCACCTACTGAACCAGCCAGGTGTCCAAGGCATATTTTAGTTTTGATGTTGAAAAGTATGAAGGTAACCAGGTGAAGGGGTAGAAAATTAGTTTGGAAATGTGGCTCAGAAGCTCAAGAAAGGCAGTAGCCAAACAGGTAGGTACTAGATGAGGTCCCTCAAAGAGAATACAGAGGAAGAGGAAAAAAGAAGGGGTCAAACAGAATCCTGGGGATTGGAAGCATTACACAAGTTCAGACAGAAAAGGCCTGGGAGGAAGACTAAGGAAGAGCAGATGGAGAGGCAGATCTAAGAGAAATGGTGCCATGAAAGATAAGAATGGAGCTTCAAGGAAGTAGTCATCCACAGATTTGGGGAGAAACTATATTTAAGAGGCAGAAAGAAGAAGAGCCAGAGAAGGAATATTTAGAAAAGTGAGAAAAATCGAGAACTGAATGTCAGGAAATAACAGGGTAGAATTTCAAGGAGTGTGAAGTACTGTGGAGGGGCTCAAGAGGATGGTAGCCCGAGAAAAGGTCCACCAGAAAATCATAGGTGACCTTAATCGACAAGGCCCCATGGCAAATAAAGAGAAGAGACTGCACGTGATTGTTGGTGTTAAAATGATCACCGAGAAGGTGGCAGTGGAGCTGGGCTTCAGAGGGTAGACCTGACTTGATGGATGGCTACAGAAGGTAAGAGAAAGCAATGGTTAGGCAATGGCCAGGTCCTAGTGGGAGATGGCAAGGGTAAGAAGGATCTAAGGTTTTTCCCAACCACCTTGTTTTACTTCTATATCTGTTTCATCGCTACCATGATACTTGTCCAATAGAATTTTTCTGCAATGATGAAAATGTTTCATTCATATCTGCACTAATATGGTAGTCTCTAGCCACATGTAGCTATTAAGCCTTAAAATGTGACTTGTATGTTTGAGAAACTGAATTTTAAATTTTATTTAATTTCAGAACATTAAAATTTTAATTGTAAATAGCCACATGAGGCTAGCAGCTACAGCATTGAACAGTATAGCCACTTACCAAAACTTGTTAATTTTGGTGTAAATTGTCCTGTACCAACTATGGGCCCCAAAAAGACATGTTTTATTCCTTTCCATATAGCCCTCACCTAGGGCAGTGCCTGACACATAACAGATGGTCAATAAACAATTGAATGACTAAAACAATGGACTTTGATGGACCACCAATAACATCCATTACTTTTTAGTGCTGCAAACATCACGATATTTTTGCTAGGATGTCAAAGGCGGAGGACATGTGTTAAAACTCTGGACGATGGGGGCGCCTAGGTGGCTCAGTCGGCTAAGCATCTGACTTTGGCTCAGGTCATGATCTCACGGTTTGTGGGCTCGAGCCCTGCGTCGGGCTCTGTGCTGACAGTCAGCTCAGAGCCTGGAGCCTGTTTCAGATTCTGTGTCTCCCTCTCTCTCTGGAGACTGAATTCAAATTCAAAGTCTGAGCAGCCTGGATTGAACCTAAGGTTCCCATAGGCCCCCAAACAGAGGACCTCCTTAGACTGTGGTGTGTGTGAGTGTGTGTGAATGTGTGTATGTGTGTGTGTGTGTGGCCTTCTCCAGTCCTTTCTATACCCATACACAAAAGTTCTTCTTTTACAGGACCCCTGGAAACTAAGTCGTCAAAATGAAGGCCCTAGTTATAAATGTGTAAGGCAGACTGCATTTCTTTCAGGTAATAGTAATTATAGAAAAGTTACGGCATTCTGATTAATCTATTTCGCATTTGGAAGAAAAAACCCAAACCCACTAATGAGCTCATGCTTAAGCCTGAAAGTAAAAATTTATCATTACTTTACCTTGTGCAGCAATGAATTTGTTCTTTTCTTGGTAGCCCTGGGGGTGAGAAGGGAGGGAGAAAAAGAAAGTGAGAACCAAAAATGGATAGGAATGAAATTCTCCAGACTCCCAATCAGTTACCAAAGCCTCCCTTGTGAAAAGGTCCAGGCCATTAACAAGATTTCCATTCTAGAAATTTCCAAAGGATTAGCTCTGGATAACAAAGAATCAAAGATGACAAAGATCACATGGTCTAGGCAGTCTGATGTAAGAACATCCAAATACTAACTCATAGGCTATACTTTTTTTTTTTTTTGCTTGGTGAATAAGTTTATTATTGTCTTTATCTGAAAAATCTTAATAGAAAATTGTGGTTTGGTTGATTAGCTCTCAGCAGCCTACTCCTGAGCTCTAATGAAGCTTGCTTTCTTCTGAGCCACCTGATCTTTCTTCTGGGCAAGAGACATTTTGGGGCTTCTTTCTTAGGTTTCTTCTCAAAGACTGGATTCTCTCGTATAGCAGTGTGAGCTTTCTCTTACATCTTCTCCATCATGTCTGGAACAATGCTGTTCTCTATGTATTGAGAGAACAGCTTCTTGTAAGCATCTTCATCTTCTTCCATTAGGTAACACACACGATCTGCAATGCTTTGACATGATGTCCTTCCGACGTGCTTCTGCACTGAATTCCTTGTTTTCCAAATCATAACCAGGGAGTTGTTTGGTACTGTGAAGAACAGACAAGCCTCCATCCACAGCTCCCTTGAGGACCCCCAAAACTTGATCTCCAGTAATAGTTCTGGCAAGCCCTGCATCCAAATAGCACCAAGTTGGCCATCAATGCTTTCCACATTGTATTCATCTCCAGTCACTTCTACGTGGCCTTCATAGATCTTGTCCATGCCAAACCTACTGAGAAGCCTGCGGGCCAGCAGTAGGTTACAGCATAATTTGTCAGGCTGACCTTCACCCTATACTTTGGGAGTTCCATTAGCATAACCTGACAAACTATCATGTCTCCTTCTATACGGGCGTAAGCATTCTGACAAATGATATCTCTGTTGGTTATAAGAACTACCATCCTGTATTTAGGTTGCTGCACTTATTTTTATCCTGAATTACCAAGCGTTTCCGGACACAGTTAGCAGTTTTACCCTCTTGTCTTCTAAATTTCACTAGGTGTCTCTTGAAGTAAGCCTTATTCTTGACAACTTTAACAAACCCCATCCCGTGGAACAGAGACTGGCGTCCACCGCTCACCACAGACCATCAGCTAGACTGTTTCTGACACTTTCTCAGCAGCCGACAATCTAGGTCTTAGTGTTAATGTTAATGAATATGAACCCTCTGAGGCAGAAGAAGCATATTTGGTGGTTCCAGGGAGGAAGCTGGACCTTCATGAGGAAGGAAAAGGGGTTCTTTTCTTTTAAGGGGTTATTTCTTTGATAATGCTTTACCCAGGTACAAAAACATTTGGAGAATAGCCTTGGGGCATGTGGAACAGTTCCCAGTGTGAGACAATGGGGGTTCTCCATTGCTAGTAGGAGACAAGAAGCAAAGGGGCCTGGGAATGCCAGCTAATAGAAATGGAGCCTCTAAAAAACTAACAGCTGGCAGTAACTTTCTTTTTCAGTCTTTATTGTTTTAGTTATATATCTTTTCAACCTTTTGTTCAATGCAGTGCTCACTTGAGAAGTCCTAGGTAAGTGATAAATCATCTGATTTAAGGACTGTAAACCACCCTCTGGTGCTCAAACACACACATAAGGTAGGCAGTGAGGAAGGAGGCAGTTTCCCAGATGGGACACCATGTCACACCAAGAAAACGGTATGAAATACAAGCGTGCGAGGCAGTAGCAGAAGAAAGGAAGGGGCCTGAGTCTGAGAAGCCATGTCCTATTCTAATTCAAACCAGACCAGGGCAGGGGCGCCTGGGTGGCTTAGTCGGTTAAGCGTCCGACTTTCGCTTAGGTCATGATCTCGCGGTTCGTGGGTTCGAGCCCCGCGTCGGGCTCTGTGCTGACTGCCAGCTCAGAGCCTGGAGCCTGTTTCACAGTCTGTGACTCCCTCTCTCTCTGACCCTCCCCTGCTCACGCTGTCTCTCTCTCTCTCCTAGAAATAATAAAAAAAAAAGAACAAACCAGACCAGGGCAGAGTTGCTTCCTAGCACAGAAGTAGAAAGCTTCTGGCCCAGAACTGGACATGTTTAGAGTCAGTAATAAGCTTATTAGAGTTTTTACTGAGAAGGGGAATTCACATTCCTGCAAATGTTTTTAATCATTAGAAGATGAAAACTGAGAAAGCCATAACTGATTTATAATTAAGCTTGTTATTAGACCTGAGATGCTCTTAGAGGATATTAAGTCATATCATATCCTTGTTCCATGAGAAGGACGTGTTAACTTCTCACAGGCACATGTGGGCTTAATGGCTAAAAAGCACTGGAGGACCCGGCCACAAAGTGTTTCCTGTCCCAATTAAGAGTATGCCATATGTCCCCTACGAAAGCATGCCGATATTGTGATATGGGAACATTACTTAACCAACAAGATGGATGTAACTAGAATGAGGCAAAACTACTGCTCTTCCTTGTGTTACGATCAAGGGAAAGGCAAAATGTGACTCCCTGGTTTTTGAGAGTCAAATCCTAGCTGGCTCTAGTAGCTACATTCCTATGAGTTAAAAATAAACACTTTTAAAAACCCTATATACTTTTAGATACCTAAAGTAAGACTCCAGATTGAAAACCCACTTGCCAACTGTGTCACTATCTGTTTCATCACCTCTTTGTGACCAATGTCAGATCTGCTTTCAGACCTTTGTGTTTTCCAAATCATAGGTCTCATTCCCCTGCTGCTTGCTGCCACCAGTCTATGGTGCTGGGTACCACTTCTCTTCAAGACCCACATGTGATCTCAGCTCTCTGTGAAAAGGGCTTGGTAAAGGGTGGCCAGGGGGTGGAAATGGGGGCTTACTGTAAATGAACAATAAAGTTCTTTTTTCTTTTTTAAAGCAGGCTTCATGCCCAGTGCAGAGCCCAACATGGGGCTTGAACTCACGACCTTGAGATCAAGACCTGAGCTGAGATCAAAAGCCGGATGCTTACCTGACTGAGCAACCGAGGCGCTCCAAACAATAAAGCTCCTATTGAGGCAAAATGTTCTAAAAGTAAGAGGCAATAGGTAGGGGGTGAAGTTTCTTTGAGGTTATGAAAATGTTCTAAAGGTGGCGAGTGACGGTTGTACATCTGTGAATATACCAAAAACCACTGAGTTGTAAACTTTAAATGGGTGAAAACTATGTTATGTGAATTACATCTCAATAAAATTGTTAAACTGTTTTTAGGGGTGTCTGGGTGGCTCAGTTAGTTCAGCGTCTGATTCTTGATTTCTGCTCAGGTCATGATCTTGCAGATTATGAGTTCAAGCACTGCATTGGGTTCTGTGCTGGCAGTGTGGAGCCTACTTGGGATTCTCTCTCTCTCGCTCTCTCATTGCCCCTCCCCTGCTCATGTTCTCTCTCAAAATAAACAAACACACTTTAAAAAATGTTTAATGATAATGATAGCAGAACTGTTATCACTGAAATTCTGAATTTTACACTTAAAATATTAAAATTTTGTTACATAAAAAATATTAAAATTTTGTTACATAAACTATTCTTCAATAAAGTCAGAAGGAAAAAAAGAGTTTGGTAAATGTGAATAACTGGCAGCCCACAATAAATGTCCTCCATTTGTTCACACTGTTTGCCCCTATACTCCAAGTCCAAAGCGTATCTACTCCTTATTTCCCAGTGATTTCTCTCAACTGCACTTAACCCTGGTGGCAACCTGGTACTTCCTCAACTCTTCCTTTATCCTCTGTCCTCTGATATATTCTTCTCTCCTGGTCTCCTTCTGTGTCACTCATGAGCCCCTCTGGCTCAGCGTGCCTGGCAGAGGCTGGTGGGGCCCAGGCCCCACTTTTCTTTCATTAATGATTTTCAAGGCCATGGCTTTGGATGATCTCCTCTGAACTCCAGATTAACATGACCAACTATATGGTGGATACACCCATGTGGATCACCCTATACTCCATATACACCCTACAGAGTACCACCCTATACTCTCTCTATCACATATACAATCAATCACCAAGTGCTAGATTCTACCTCTAAAGTTTTTACTTTGTTGCTTCCTCTTCAACCCTTCTATAGGCCCTCATCATCTGTGACCTGCTACTATCCAACTGGCCCCTCCTAAATCCATGTTGCACATGGTAAACCTAAATGATCAATAAGCAAATGTGGCCATGTCACTCTTTGTCCTTAACACCTTTAAACCTCACTGCCTGGACAATGAATCAAAACCCTTAGCTGTACTGAAAATTTGCAGATACCGTTAGATGGCTCACTCAGGACCCAGTCCCACCGCCTTGTAGCTAGACTTCCTTACTATAGAGGCCGAGAAACGAAAAGCTAAATTCCCCAGACTCCCTTCAGCTCAGTTCTGCATAACACCCAGCAGATGCTCCCGTACCAAACCTGGGGCGGAAGTAAATAAGCAATGTGAGAAGGTGACCATGCGCGAGGGTCTTCGGCCAAGCACAGCAGCAGAAGCATCCAGTTCTTCTGTAGCCTCTGTGCAGAAGCTTTGCAAGTCCCATGGGATAGCTGGGCTCCTCTATGGCTGCTCTGTTCCTTGCTGACAGCACACTGGCTTGATTCACTGGCTCTTCCACAGATTTTGTAACTACCCAGTCAGTATCTTATAATAAACCCTTCCCTGTTTATAAGGGTAGATAAAGAGTGGACTCTGTTGTCTGCAATGAAGAATCCCAATGGACACATCTAACATTCAGTGCCTTCTAAGACGGAGTCTAATTCCCTCATGATTTCCTAGCTTGTTTTTTTTTTCTTCTTTTTTAAAATTTCCCATCTTGTATCTTATAATCTTAGATTGCAGTTTCCAGTCTCTGACTTTGCTCACACTTCTCCACTTGCTTTGAAGTTTCTGCCCATCTTTCTCCTCTTGATTTCAGAGTTTCCCTTCAATATTTAGCTCTACTGGATCACTACGTTGTCTGAATGTCTAAGCCCCACAGAACCTGGCAATACTAGCTTTGCACATATTGCCCACTAAAGGAAATGGTCTGTGTGTCCTAACAGGGACCAAATGTTATTTATCTCTGTAACCTTTAAGCCTACCCACACGGTGCTTAGCACAAAGCAGGTGCTCAAAAAAACCCTCCTGGAACTTAAATCTTCTTTACTCCTTGACTCTTACTCACAGTTAACCTTAAGCTTTTTCTTGCTTTTCTACTTTCACTGAATTGAGAAGTGCCCCAAATTTAACTCTGCATCTAAACTTTCATCTCACTTATTAATAACTCTTTGGTAACCAAGCATTGTAGGATGCCCCACCGTGAGCTCCAACTAAACAGAGCCAAAGGAATGGGCTTGTTTCCTCCTAGACCACCACCATGAACAAACCCATCTACTGCTTACCATCTTTAACATCCAACTAATTTTTTTCTTGAGCAGTGGGAAAAGTTCATTCGAGTATATAAGATCAGAAAGAAAGAACAGTAGGAAAGCTCTCAGAGAGGGACATTTGAAAGTGAACGCCCCTACCATTCAACTTATTTTTGACTGTTGTCACCCTCGATGTGGGAAGGAGGCAAATTGATTATGGTGATACACACTGCTGGTTACCAAATAAAAAAGCCATTCTTCCCTTTCTTCCTTGTCACGAGAACCATGATTTTGTTTGGATGTTTACTTTCCAGTGGCTACTCCCAGTTTCCGAAGGGTAAATCTTCGTAATTCTTGATGCCCTACCTAGTGACTAGAGAAAGGTGAGATCCAACCTTGGCCTGCTGAACCTGAAGGGCATGGTGCTGCAGAGACTTCTGGGACAGGTCACATACCCTAAAAAGGGTAAAGCATATGCAGAAATGTTCCCCATCTCTGCTGTTGTGTTTATAAGGAATGCCTGGAACCACTGGAGCCATCCTGTGACCACCAAGGTAATGTGCATAGGATGAAGATAAACAAGTAGAAAGATGGAAGCACCGGGTGCTTCTTAAGGAAGGTGTGACGACTTAGCCAACCCTAGAACTGGCCTACAACACTAGAACTGGTCTTCAGGTTATATGAGATACATACATGCTCCTATTTAGACCACTTTTAGTTGAATATTCTTTTATCTGCACATGGATACATTCTAAGTGATATTGCTATGCTCTTCTGTTCAACAGTCAAGCTGTTCCTTCCAACGCCTTCACCATAATCCTTGATAGAAGTCCTGGGAATCCCAGCTGATTACTAGCTCTTCTCTATTTTCTTTATCTACCACATCAATCATGCCTCTTCTTTCCAACTATAAACACATGACCATCATGTTAAAAACATAGAAGAATGTCAGCAAATCCAGTCCAGTGAGGATGTCTGGACTGCTCCATTTCTGAAGTTCACCCAATAGCTTATTTGTTGGGTAGTCTCTTGTTCTCTCATCTTTCTCCTGATCCTAAATTTGTTCTTTCACTTTCTCGAGACCTAGAGCTCCGTGACCCCACCACCTTTCCCAAGTGTACTAGTTCATCCCTAATGTTACTCCCTTTCTCTACAGAACCTAAAGCACGTGGCTGACTACTTGAAGCAGCCCCTTTGTTTGACTACCACAACTGCTCTGCATATTACCAATCCTAGGGCACAGCTAGAGAAAAATCACACAGCTGAGGCTCTCACACATCAATGGTTTCCATCTTAGCCCCTCAGTGCAGCTAGACGTGCCTTTTTCTTTCTCTCTTCAGTATTCTTTCTTACTGACCTCAGAAGACTTGCATTACTCTCATGTCACAGTCCAACCCCCCCTTTTCACCAGATAACCAGCACTCAACTTCTTAGAGAATAGATGTGGGGCGCCTGGGTGGCTCAGTCAGTTAAGCATCTGACTCTTGATTTCAGCTCAGGTCACGATCTCATGGTTCATCAGTTTGAACCCCACACTGGGCTCTGCACTGATAATGCAGAGCCTGCTTGGGATTCTCTCTCTTCCTCTCTCTCTGCTTCTCCCCTGCTTCCACACATGCTCTCTCTCAAAATAAATAAACAAATGTAAATACCACATCTACAAACCATCTCTAGTCAATATTCTCCTTTACCATCAATCTCAGGGGAACAAATGCCCTTTCTCATGTTCAATGCTAATCTCTCCATCAGTATTCCTTTCAAAAAAGCTGTGGTAAAATATACATAAAATTAACCATTTTAGCCATTAAAATGTTTTTTGTTTATTTATTTTTGAGAGAGAGGGAGAGAGTGAGTGAGCATGAGCAGGCGAGGGACAGAGAGAAACTGAGACACAGAATTGGAAGCAGGCTCCAGGCTCTGAGCTGCCAGCATAGAGCCTGATGCCAGGCTCAAACTCACAAGCCATGCGATCATGATCTGAGCCAATGAGCCACCAACTGGGCCACCCAGGCACCACCCATTTTAGCCATTTTTAAGTGTATGGTTCTGGGGTATTAAGTTTATTTTCACTGTTGGGCAACTATTACCACCGTCCACCTCCATAACTTTTTCATCTTCCTCAACTGAAACTCTCTGCCCATTAAACAGAGGTTCCCCTCTCACCTCAGCCCTGGCAGCCACCACTCTACTTTCTGTCTCTATGAATCTGACTACTCCTGGTACTGTGTAAGTGGAATCATCAATTATTTGTCCTTTTGAGAGCAGCTTCTTTCACTCAGCACAATGTCTTCAGAGTTGTAATATGTGTCAGAATTCCCTCCCTTTTCTGAGACTGAATACACTCCACTGTATGTGTCCACACTGTACGTAGCTCTTCATCCATTGATGGGACGCCTAGCTTGCTTCCACCTTTTGGCCGCTGTGATTAACACTGCTGTGAACGTGGTGTGCAAATTCTGTCAGTGTTCTCTCCATGGGTCCTCCGTCACTAGTCACGCTTGCTCTGGCTAGCTTGCCGTCACTTCCGCGCACGCACTCTCGCTTTCAAACTTTCCTTACTGGCTCCTCATAGCCCACAAAGTACACTCAAGTGTCTTAAAACTATTTCTGTAAACATTCTCTAAATCACCAGTAAAAAATTTCCTCCCAGTTTCAGCTCTTCCCTCACAACTAACCGGACTTCCCTGGTGTCAGATATTCTTGTCCTATTCTTCCCACTTTTGTTCTGAATAAGCTCAATAAATGATTCACTCAGTTTCTTAAAAAAAAATGAGACTCCTTAGGGAAATCTTGCAATGACAAATATTCCTTCTAATGTGCAGCTGGGAAGGAGCCAGTAGATGGCGGACAATGGTCATTCAAGGTAATAATGGGAAAGCTCAAGTTCCTTACATTGATGAATGAAGCATTGATGTAATCAGAATCTGGAACTCCTTCAACTGGTGTCAGATGGACTCTAGAATGATCATCTAGGAAAAAAATGTAACGTTTCAGTTAATGATACAACCAGGCTGGCTGAGACATCTGTGCCTATGTGCACAGAGACACACGTGTATTAAGATGTCACTGCAGTACTGTTTATAACAGCAAATATTTGGACACATCTCAGCCATTATTCAGGGACTAAATACATTAAGATATATTTACAACATGGGACAGTAAGCAGTCGATAAAAAGGAAAGTGAATGCCTCTGTTTCTTGACAGATGAACTGCCAATATACACCATTAAAAGAAAAAAGAACAATGTAATCAGGATACCAATTACATTAAAAAGTATATGTAATATGCATATATTCATATATTAATAAGAAAACATAAGTATCTATAAAAGCCTAGTATAGTGATCTCTGTCATATTATGCATCCAAAACACATGATAATTTTTTTTAAAGGATAAATATTTTTTGAAAAGGCAATTATAAAACAAAGCACAGTTCAACATTTTGCTCTCACATTCCACTGGATTATGCACACCACAATTCTGGAGACCACTGGCCTAGACAAATGTCTGTCTGTCAGACTAGCAATGACTAACTCTGGGAAGGGGTTATGAAGAGAATTCTGTATTAGGATTTCTTTGCAATAAGCACTACAGAAAACTGTAACAACCACGCACTTCCTGTCTTGTCCTAGTGAAATTGCTCCTCTTGACCTAGAAACTTTACGCCATCACAAAGACCTGGTCAACCTCCTTGACTGAACTTTATGAGCACCTGGGGTCACTCTGGGGTCCATAAAGGCTCTTCCAGCCCAAAGGTGTGACCCTACTCTCATTACCAACTCTCCTATGATTAACCTCGAGATTCTTTCCAACCTTAAAAAATCTGGCTAGAGGGGAGCCTGGGTGGCTCAGTTGGTTGAGCGTCCAGTTTGGCTCAGGTCATGATCTTTTGGTTCGTGAGTTTGAGCTCTGTGTTGTGCTCTGTGCTGGCAGCTCAAAGCCTGGAGCCTGCTTCAGATTCTGTGTCTCCCTCTCTCTCTGCCCCTTCCCTACTTGTGCTCTGCCTCTTCTCTCTCTCAAAAATAAATAAACCTTAGAAAAAAATCTGGCTAGAGATGCAGTTTCAGATCACATGCCAGGAAACTCTACAAACACTCACAAGGCAAGATGTTTACATATCGATTTTTTTCCTTATTTTCCTCCTTGGAGGCAGCTTCACAGGTGGCTTGGATAGGACAAGCAGGGAGAGCCTGAAAGGTTAAGAGAAATTAGAGGAAGTTATTAACAGGGACAAACATCAAACATGCCAAATGCTGCACCATCCCCCAACCTGACAGCAAGCTGTAGCCTTATTTGGAGGGAAAAAGATGGGCCCAGGTGAATACTTGCAGCCTAACACAGAGAGTGCACCTCTTGTCTAAATATAGCCTGCAAGCTCCTTGGAGTTTAACACCAAGAATCCCCAGTGGGCAGAATACCCTTCCTGCTACTAAAAGTGCAACATGCTCTTTATAAGATTACTGTGTGGTTAGGGATCCGTTCAACAATGCTGGGTCAAAATGGACCACCCCAGGAAACAGGAATGGGGACAGAGCTGAAGGGATGGGCCATTTGTCCCCATGTTAACCAACATGGAAAGATGAGAAGCATCTCAGAATGAACCACACAGGAGGGGTCTGGATGGTCAGCTGAGTTAGGCCCTCTCTAGGGACCTGAAGGGTGTGCCAGCCTAGTCTCCAGTACCACATGGCAAGGAAGCAGGGACAGCAGGGGAGTGGGAGGGCATTCACACACATGCAGCGATTAGGAAGCAGAGGACTGGGTTAGGGGACACTGAATCTGCAGCCGTTTTAGCACTGGGAAGTGTGTGGGTATAAATAAATGGTTTGACAGGAGATAGGTTGGATTGTAAGAACTTGAGAAAATCTGTTAAACTTTCTAGGACCACATTTCTTCATCTGTAAAACTGGGTTAATGATATCTGCCACATGAGGAGAAATACCATAACCTCATGTCTAGCACAGAATAAGCATTCAATAAATTAGTTTACACGAGTGGGAAGCTAAGTTATTAATTGAAATGCTTTCTTCTTACATGTTTCATATATTCAACACTAAGAAAGAAAAAAAAAGTTTAAAAATCCAACCTAGAGAACCTTTCTGACAAATGATTTGGAAATATGTTTTATGAGCCTTAAAAATATCCATACTCTTGACCTAGCAACTCCACTTCTGAGAATCTAGCCTGAGGAAATAAAAATCTTTGCTCAAATTATTTACTTTATCATTGTTTGGAATGACCCCAAAGTGAAAATGACCTTTGTCTTCAACAGTAGGGGAAGAGTTAAGTAAATCATGATTCATGTATTACTTTTCATTTATTTTTCAACAGATATACATATGTACCTATTAGGTGCTGGGATAAATACAGAGCAAACAGTGAATCAATCACATACACAGTTCTTGTTCTCAAGGACAGCACAAACTTGTGAAAGACTTTAACAAATAAAACAAATAAATATAAATTACATACGATGAAAAATACAATGAGAGAACAGAACGCTACTACAAAAAGTCTCAGAAAGCCTAAGAAATGCCCAAATTTAGGTCAAGGGTTGGTCTCTGTGAGGAAGAAGTGTGGCAAATCGTATTCTAGGCACAGAGACTGGCAGCTGCGATGACCCGGGGGCAGGAGAAGGCCGGGCTGTGTGAGCTCCCTCAAAGGTTAGGGAGGGTATGAGGTAGACAATGTGGAATGTGGTTGGTGAGGATGGCAGGAGGAAGTGGAGGAGAGAAGCTTGGCAGGGACAGATCACACGGTTCCATGTAGGTCCTTGAGTAGGGAGTATGCATTTTATTTTAAGTGTATCAGAAAACCACTGGAGATTTTTCAACCGCACTCCAACTTACATGTTAAAGAATCGCTCTGGCTGCTCTGTGGAAAAGGGACTGGTAGGAAGGCAAGAATAGGAGCATGGAAGGCTGACAGTGTAAGGAAAGATGCATCTAACATATATTCTGGAGTTGGAAGTAGAGACGGGAAGGTGGGTTGGGGAGAGAAAAACAGGAATAAAGGAGGATTCTCAGGTTTCTAGCTTTGGTAATAAAAAAATATATGTATCAGTAAATAAAAGAAATGCCAGCCTAAATGCAACAGATTTTTCCAGATAGATTCAAAAGCTTTAAGAAGAGAACAAATATACTTCCTGGGAACAAGCAAGACCATGGTAGGAGAAACTAAAGTGGGAGACCCTAACAGGGGTCAGGGTCTCATAGTCCACCTGCCTTCACTCACTCATGAGAGTTTCCTTCCAGAGTTGAAGCCCTCAGGTTCTGCATGTCATTTTACTCAGAGAGGAATTTCCTTAGAACCTGTGCTGCCAATAATACATAAAGGGGAAAAGGGAGTTTCCTGGGCTGGACTCTTGCACATGGAACAGAGACCTGACCGAAGACTGGAATTTCCCAGTTCACCCTTGGTTTGCCTTCTCTTCTTCCAGACAGGCTAGATTTCCACAGGTTTCCACCCTGCTACAGGGCAGGATGAGATACAAGACCTCATGACAAGCCAGAGGCATTACTGTTTCTGTACACCCCTTGTCTAAAATGAGGGAGAGCAAAAGTAGTGACAGTAAGACTCTTGAAAATAGGCCTCAGGACAATGACCACAGCTTATAGTCTTATCAGCATTCCCAGCTCCCCACAGTCATGATGCATAAAAACTAGGTCTCCAGCAAGGCTGAGACCCCTAAAAGGAAAGTCAGGGAGAAACAGGCACCATTGTTTGGCAAAAGAAAGGGCCTGACCCAGATAACTTGGTGCTACATGCAAAGGGTCACAATGAAGAGCCTGGGGCAGGGATGAAAAACGAGGGGGGAACTCTAAGTCAGTTTCCACTCTGAAAAACCTAGTTCACGGAGCTACGCACAAGCAGCTGAACCAGAAGGCTACCAGATGTTAAAATCTCTAGAAACACTAGGTGGCATCAAAGACCGTTTCATCCCTTGCTTAAGCTTTTTCTGGCAGCAAGGCTATGAATGAAATCACTTTTTTTAATGTCAAGTTTAAAAAAAAAGTCTTCAACTTTTGTATTTATAAAAAAGGATATCCATCACACAATTTAGGTATATTTATTTAAATATTATTCAATTAAATATTATTCAATTTTGACAGAGAGTGAGAGAGAGAGCGAGCAGGGGAGGGAGAGAGAGAGAGAGAGAGAGAGAGAGAGAGAGAGAATCCCAGGTAGGCTCCTCGTTCTCAGCCCAGACCCTGATGTTGGGCTCAAACTCACAAACCCTGAGATCACGATCTGAGCCTAAATCAAGAGTCGGATGCTTACCGGACTGAGCCACCCAGGTGCCCCTCCCTCATACAATTGAAGTCAGAAGTTCTCTTTTGGCCCTTCCTCTTCACATCCTCTTCCTTTTCCTTCCACAAGTAAATGTAAAACTTGGGTTTACCATCGCCTTACTTTATTTGTATCCCACACATTCTGTATCTTCAAACAATTTATGTTTTTTTGTTCAGTCAGTCTGGTTTTTGTTTTTTTTATGAAAATGGAATCATAATCAAGGGGTGGCTTTTCCTCTTGCCCAATATTATAGTCTGAAGATTCACTCAGCTTGTTCCAGGGAGTCAGAGTTCATTCACCTCAACTACTTTGTGACCCTCCAGTTTGATACCACACCAACATTTACTGATCCATTCTACTAGCGATGACTATTTGGGTTGTTTAGAGTTAACAATCATGCTTTGAGCACTAATTTGTATGTGTTTCTTCATGCACATGTGCAAGAGTTTCAGGTATGAGTATCTTTGACCTTACCACATAAGGCTGGGCTGTTTTTCGAGATCAGTTTACACTCCCAAAAGCAATGTGAAGTGTTTGTTGTTATGTATCTTCAACATTTGCTATCAGGCTTTAAATGTATCAACTGTAGGTTTAATTTACATTTCTCTGATTATTGAGGTTCACCATCTTTCCACAGTTTACTGGTCAACAGGGTTCCCTCCAAGTGTTTCCCCTATTTTTCAACTGGACTGCTTGTTTGTTTTCTTATCTGTGGAAGTTCTTTATATATCCTGGATACTCATCCCCTGTCAGTACAAGTGTCATAAACATTTTACTAAGTTTGTGGCCTGCACTTTCATTTCTTTTGTTGTGTCTATTTATGGACAGAAATTTTGCATTTTAATGTAGTCAAGTTGAAATCTTATGAAATCCTTTTTTACTGTGAGATCTTAAGTATACTTTCCTCCATTACTGTTTCTCTGTTTCATTGTTTTGTCTTTTAAATTACAGTGTCTGCACCAACTGGGACCAATTTTTTGCTTCGTATGAAACAAGAATTCAACTTCATTTACTCCTACAGGGTTACTCAGCTGTCCCAGCACTACTCATTGTAAAGACCATCCTTTCCCCCATCAAAACTGCCATAAATAAGTTTCCACTCACACAGAATCTGCTCTGGGGCTATTCTGTTCCAGTGGTCAATCCGTCTATCCCAGTGAATACAAAACTGTCTTAATTAATTAATTTTGTATTAACTCTTTATATCTGGTAAGGCAGGTCTCCTCACCTTGTTCTTCTTCTTCAGGAATGTCTTGGCTATTCTTGAATCTTTTCTCCTCCATATAAATTATAGAATCAGCTTGTCAGGTTCCACAAAAAACCTGTTGGGATTTTTATGGGAATTGCATTGAATCTATAGATCAGTCTGGGGAGAATTGACATCTTTACAATATTGAGCCTTCTAATCCACTGATCTTAACTTTTCACTATTTAGGCTTTTTCTTCAATGTCTTCAAACACTTTTATAATTTTCTCCAAAGATTCTGCAAAATTTTGTTAAATTTATTCCTAAGTATTCTACAATTTGGATGATACTGTAAATGACATATTATTAAAATTATTAGGTTTTCTGATTGTGGCTTGTGTGCAGAAATGCATTAATTTTTTATGCTGTTTTTGTATCTATCAACCTTGCTAAAATGACTTATTAATTCTAATAATTTAGCTGATGAGTATTTGGATTTCTCCAAGGACAATCTTCTCTGCAAAAACACATGTTTTGTTTTTTCTTTTCTAATCCTTAGTGCCTTTTTTTTTTTTTTTTTTTTTTTTTTTTTGCTTCATTGTGCTGCCTAACATCTCCAGTATGGTTGCTGGGTCTCATGCTCTTCTAAATCTGAATCCCCTTGCAAACACTCTCACCCAAGTCACCAGTGCCTAAGGACTCTGCCATGACAGGGTATCTACTTCCTTTTAAGGCAGTTCATCCCATCCTGGAATAGTTCTGTTTAGGAGCAACCAACATCCAGACACACATTTCTTTTGTATTTCCCTTGCACTGACTAGTGGAAACCCTAGAGGTCAGCTTCTCTGTCCCTTGGACACCCTAAACCCACAATCCCCTGGACTTTGAATTCCAGAGCCCCTGACATAGTTCCTGCTCATTCCCATAGGCCTGAGACTCTGATTCATTTATTTAGAGATAGTTCGTCAATGTACAGGCTATTCTGTCTTCACTTACTCAGATGTCACAGAGTTCTGTCACCAGATTACACACACGTGTTCTCCACTTGGAAGTCCAAGAATTAAGCTGTCTCCATAAGGATGCAGATAGAGTCCAGAGTTGGGTCAGGGAAGGTGTCACATCTTGCAGTGTGACATGGTAGATCTGGACCATCTCACTGGCTCTACTCTTCTCCCTCTTCTCTGTCACTTACCCTCTTCCTCTCAGAAGCTAACTAAATTTTGCCTTTTTCTTTTAAGCCTGTACATGCTCCAGGGACCTCAATAAGTGGCTTTTCAAAGTGTTTCTTTTAGATGAATTCAATGCTTCTTAGACAAACGCTGGCCAGTTAAAAAAGTCCAGCTTATATCTCTAGGACGAAGGCCATCGCCTGGAACTTTCAACCATTGTGGGGTTTCACAGAAATGCTGCACACTCTCCTTTTAGCCTCGAATATCTGAAAACAGCTGTCATGTCCTATGCTTATTATCCCTTCAGCTGTTCACCTCCATGGTCCAATTTTTGCCATAACAATTTCCCATTTGGTGATATTCCTTTTCACATAGCCTTGATCACAAGACTCCTGGGCATAGTTGAAACCAGGACATCAACTTTTTATTCTACATATTATATATCCATTAAAGTACAGTAGATACTATGTTAAAGCTAAGCTCCATTAGTTTCATTTACCATATTAAAAAAACTCTACTTTTTAATTTTTTTTTAATGTTTTTTTTTAAATTTATTTCTAGGAGAGAGAGAGAGACAGCGCGAGCAGGGGAGGGTCAGAGAGAGAGGGTGTCACAGACGGAAACAGGCTCCAGGCTCTGAGCTGGCAGTCAGCACAGAGACCGACGTGGGGCTCGAACCCACGAACCGCGAGATCATGACCCAAGCGAAAGTCGGACGCTTAACCGACTAAGCCACCCAGGCGCCCCAAAACTCTACTTTTTAAAATGTTATGAAAAGAACATGATTACAAAGAGTCAAATAATTCAGTAAAAAGTGAAAGTTCCCCATCATGTCTCTCCTATCTTCTGCCCTCCTTGTAGTCAACCACTGCTCATAGCTCACAGTATTTTCCAGGCTTTAAAAAGTAATTCTTGGAGGGGGTGTGGGGGTGTGGGGGTGTGGTGGCTGGCTGGCTCAGTCATTAACTCTTGATTTTGGAGTCATGAGTTCGAGCCCCATGTTGGGTGTAGAGATTATTTAAAAAAAAAAAAAAAAACTTTAGGGGTGCCTTGGGGGCTCAGTTAGTTAAGTGTCTGACTCTTGATCTCAGCTCAGGTCTTGATCTCAGGATCAGGAGTTCAAGCCCCACATTGGGCTCTGCGCTGGGTGTGAAGCCTACTTAAAAAAAATTAACATCTTTAAAAAATAAAAAGTATTTTTAAAAAATCCAATGAAATGTGTTTTCTCCTAACAATGACTTAGCGATCTAGGTCAAGACATTTACTTTTTATTATTTTTAATTTTATTTAGTTTTTTAAAAGTTTATTTATTTTGTTGGGGCGCCTGGGTGGCTTAGTCGGTTGAGCGTCCGACTTTCGCTTAGGTCATGATCTCGCGGTTCGTGGGTTCGGGTCCCGCATCGGGCTCTGTGCTGACTGCCAGCTCAGAGCCTGGAGCCTGTTTCAGAGTCTGTGACTCCCTCTCTCTCTGACCCTCCCCTGCTCACGCTGTCTCTCTCTCTCTCCTAGAAATAAATAAAACATTAAAAAAAAAAAAAGTTTATTTATTTTGAGAGGGGGGTTACGCATGCACGCACGTGAGCAGGGGAGGAGCAGAGAGAGAATCTCAAGCATGGACAGAAGACAGCGTAGAGCCCAATGCAGGGCTTGAACTCACAACCCTGAGATTGTGACCTGAGCTGAGATGAAGAGTCGGACACTCAACTGACTGAGTCACCAAGGTGCACCTCTTTTTTTTTAAATCTTTATTTTAAGTAAGTTCCAAACCTGATATGGTACCTGAACTCATGACAGTGAGATTAAAAGTCGCATGCCCTACCAGATGAGCCAGCTGTACACTCATAGAATTTCATAATAGATGCAAGAAATAATTTAGCCATTCTGCTATTTGATAGACATTTGCTTTCATTTTATTTTCTTTGCTATTACAAATAAGGCTGTAATGAACAACCTTGTACAAATACATATTTGGTTTTCTATTAGAGTCCCAGATGTTAGGTCAGATAGTATAAACCTTTAAAATCTGATTGATATTGCCAAATCATCCTTCCATTGCGATCCCAATTTAAACTCGCTCTACCGATGCATAACAGCATCTGTATCCCAATACCTTTGCCCATACTTGATATCAATCTTCTTAAATTTTCAAATCTAACAGGTCCAAAATAATGGTTAGTGTTAATCTGGATTCCCTTGACTACTATATGTAGTTGAGCTTTTCATATGCTTATAGACCATTTGGTTTCTATGAACTATTAATTTTTCTGCTGCAATGTTTACTTTTTTCTCACAGGTTTGTAGAAGCTCTTTATATATTATGAAAAATTCTCTACTTGTGGCAAACTGTTTCTATCAGTTGGCCATTGTGTGGCATCATTTTTCATAGGAACATTTAATATTTTAATATATTTATTATCTTTCTATTATTCTGTTGTGGATTCTGAATCTTGTGTTTTGCTTAAAAAGGCCTTCCTCACCCCATGATCATACCATTTTGACAGTAGACGTAAGCTGGTATGTTTGCCTTATGTGCTACTCCTTCTCTTTCCAGCCAGGGCCACCTGACGCGGGCACAGTCACGCGTGCGCGGCACTGTGCCACACCAGATCCTCACGACTGTGAGGCCAAGAAAGAAGTGGAGGCTTCCCTAGAGGGCCCCAGAGCCCCAGGGTAAGGCTTGTTCTGCCCGAGGGCTGGCAGTCCACATCAGCTCTGATTCTGCCAGCTTTCCAGAGGCTTCACAATTAATGCTTTGGGGTTTTTGTTTGTTTGTTTGTTTTGCATAATTTGGTTGACTTCTGATTTTAAATAAAAAACCTTAACTGACTTAGCAGTTTAGTATTAGAGAGGGTTGTGGTGGAGAGACTGATGGGGGAAATGAGGGCGATGGAACTCTGCTCATTGGATTCAGATGCAGGGAAAGGAACTGTCAACCAAGTTTCAGGATGGGAAAGAGCAAGCCACTCACAGTTCTGGACTTCAGTTATGCTTGGAATCGCCTGGGCTACGTTCTCACACTGGCAGTAAAGACGTGGGGAGAATCCCAATTAAAAGGAGATGAGAAACGTTAAAACCAAGGTGTGGGGTAACTTTTGACAATATATAATAAGAAAAAGCTCAGCTCCAACATCAAATGCTTATCTTCAAAGACAGCACAAAACTTAGGGCTTTTCTATGACTGTGCCATGTATTTTGTTGAACCAAATTCGTGTTCTGCTGATTGCTGAATGTTAATGCTGATGGAATTTACATCTTTCCTGGGTGGTTGATGTGAAAGACAGGGCCTTAAGTGAGACAATGAAAATGATGCCGAAATAGAGGAGTAGGGAGAAAGCCAACTTCTAAAAATCTCTATTATGCTCTCCACTGCACCTTTCTTTTATGAGGAAGACTGTCCCACAACTCAGCTCTCATTGCTCATGGATAATCAGGATACAAGCACAACACAATTTGGAGGTTAAAATACATAAAAAGAAAAGCAAAGAGCTAATGCCTAGAGGAAACTGCAGGAATTCAGGGAGTTGGATCATTAAAAATCATAGGAATAGTTGTTGATACAGATTTTAGAGATCTCAGACCAAGGAAGGAAGAGTACCATTTTTGGATAAGGCCAAATTTCTAATTTCAAATTATGGTACAGTTAAGCGAACTTCTGCAGGTAGTGTAACAGCCAGGAGACTGGCCACAAAATGGCGGCCGCGCTTGGCCAGTAGAAACCTGGACTGAATGCTAAATTCAGCTAGGTAACAGTGAAAACCCAGAAAGCCCTTGGCACAAAGTAGGGGATATCAGTGCTACAGGGGCTCCAAGAGGCTCAACTTTCCAAGTGACACCTTCGCTGTGTCCTGAAGGGATCTATTAACACTTGCCTTGCAGAGAGCGCACATGTGTGTGGAAAGTACTGGAATCTTTCAGAAGTTCTTCCTAGTCTTTACCAGAGTGAGATGCTGGTGGAAGGGACTGGCTTCAAAATGAGATTCCTGATGTTAGTGGGACGGAAGGAGCCTCAGAGGCCATGGTCACCAGGGCTCTGACATTTCTAGTTGTCGATAAGTCATTCGAGGTTCCCAATAATAAAATTGGGAGGCAGCCCACCTAGGTCACTTAAGGAGGATTGCCTAGACTGCTAAGCTAGAGAAGGGCTCCTTTGCATCCAGCTCCTGGCCTGGGTCAGTTCATGACCCAGAACCCTTCAGTGTTAGGCATGTGTAAGGAAGAACCCTACCACATAACATCAATACTCCTATACCATGAACTTCCTCTTCATTTTCCCTTAAGAACCTACAGCCATTTATCATGGTAGCTCCCTGGGATAAAGAGAAATATACTGTTTGGGATCTACTAGGCTCTGGCCTTGAGCTAATTCCCGGGAACCCAGAATGCCACTATTTTATGCTAGTTAGAATGGAGGTTTTGCAGGCCAGGTGATGGAAGGAGTTTGGGCCCAAACTGCACTTACATTAGGAACTACCCATTTTCCCAGTGTATGGGGGGAACAGCTATCCTGACCAAGTGGCAGAACACCCACACTGGTCCCTTAATCCAATGGATAAGTTGGACCATTAAAACAGTAAGAGCAAATGCAAGCTTTGCCAAAAGGCTAAGTCTCTAAGTGAGTTACAGAGGTCTTAAGTGCTACAGAAGATTAGAAATTGCAGGATAATGAGAGAATACATTTGCATGTATGACTTTAGTGACGGCATGAAGCAAGTGCTCTGTAACTGCTGGATTATTAGCTATTCTGATGCTTCCTATTACCGCCTCCCCACATGCAAGCTACAAAATAAACAAGCGTCAGAGACTGACAGTATTTAAGGATGTCAGATTAGAATATATGAATCATGTAGAACTGTCGACTTGCAGGTGCTTTTCCAGATGTACTCCTTTCTACAAATTAACATAACCAGTGGAACCTGGAATATAGCTACTGACTAACAGTTATTTTTTCCTTTATGGAGCACAAAAACCACACGAAGCAGTTCCCATTCTCATGGCAGGAGCAGCCTCAGTGATCAGTCATCTTGACCTCTCTCTGATGTGATCTGACTCATTAGGATTTTGTCTGTTTCACAGGATATCACTCTGACAACTATGCTGAGGACATCAAGCTCACAGGACTTGGAAGAGCAAAAACTTATGTACCTTAGATGTTCAGGTTGGACATAAAAAAGCCTGTGACATGTCGGGATATCCTCTCCAACATAAAGGACAAGTTGCTGCTCCTTCCTCATCCCCTTCACTCCTTAGGAAGGACTGATGCTTGCTGAGCCATTTTACATTTTGAAGACAGCATATACCACATGCTGGTGTCCTGTTCTGACTCATTTATTGAGTGGTCTGAAAAGAGAGAAGGCTTTCTAGCTAACCCAGGCCACAGAGAATTTGGCTCTGGTTGATCCTGTGGGACTACAATTGTCTGTGCTTAAGGCGGAACAGAAAAATCCTAATGAAAAACTTCAGGATTTTGGGGACAAAACCATGATCCTGTCGGCAAGATCAGGTCCCCAGCTTAGCACTTGGCTCTGGTAGAGACTATAAGCCTGACCATGGGTGACTAGATATCTAAATGGCTTCAGCTGCCCATTATCAACTAAGTAGTATATGATTCAATAAGCCACAAATTTAAACATGCCCAACAGAATTCTACCACCAGATGGAAGTGATGTGCACGGAGCACTTGCTACATAGTCGCTCCAGATGCACCTGACTTCCCAATGATATCAACAGTTAACGCAAGAAAAAAGTCCAACTTAGTGCGCAAATGGCTCTGTGAGACCTACTGGCCCATGCTGGAAGTGGACTGATATGGGATAATCTACTTAAGGGATGTTCTGAATGAGTACAGACGATAAATCCTTCCAGGAAACAGAACTTCAAGCAAGGTATCACACCACCTCACTGGAGGTCAGGATCTAAGCTGATCTCTGGTGGTGGATAACTGGAACAAGAAACAGAGGAGATATTTATGCTTCATGGGTATGCTCACCAGATAGCACTCACTGTTAAAAACTTAGGGGGTGTTGCTCAGCCCTTTCCTCCACTACCCGCAGTGCTAGACCAATGAACCCATGAACACAGTGGCCATGGTAGCATGGCAAATGGCTCTCACCACGACCTCTGCTTAAATGTGCCTACCATGTCTCTAGGAATACCACCTCACCCAGGGATTTACTGGAATGCTTTATCTCAGGCAATATTCCTCCAATAAAACACTCGTTTCACAGAAAAAGACATTTGGCCATGGGGTCACAAACCCTATTACCTAGAAGCAGTGGACACTATGGATTATGCAACAGTAGAGTGCCCACTGGGGACCCAGCTATGGTATCAGGCTGGGTGCTATCTTCAGGCATGAGGTAAATATTCTCAATCAATAATGAGTAGTAAACAGTGCCATTTTTCCAATAGCCAATATGGAGCTATTCTCCATATTATAGCTGATGATTTTCTCAGAGTACAAATCTGATCATATCACTCTCCACTCCTCTAAGCCCTTCAGTGGTGAAACAAATGTGAGTGGTGACTCACCCACCCAATAACCATTCTTCCCTTCCCCCTTGCTACTATGGCTTCCATTCTGTGGGGCTGTCTGCCTAACCCTGACACGACACAGGAATAGTCTGAATTGATCTCAGTCAGCTGCAGAAAGCCTAACTCTCCCTTGCTTGTGACTGACTTAAGAAGGAGCATATGACAAGGGAAATCTTCAGAAGCTCTTGGGAAAGCTTTCCTCACTGATAAAAGGAGACACACAGCAAGAAACAGTCATCCTTTTCCCACTGGACTTTGTTATACCTGTATGTGGCACTTAAAACTGAGGAAGCCATTTTGGTAACATGAGAGGAGTCAGCCTAAGAGACAAAGCTGACACATGGCTGAGTGGGAAGATGGGAAGGAGACTGAGAGTTTAACAATGCCCAAGTTGATGAATTAGCCAACTGTGGAACTGTTCGTCTTTGTCCATCCCCTTTTCTCTAACCATACCACCTTATGCCAACCCATCAGCAGCTCTGTTCTTAATAATTGCTGCAGCCCCTAACTGTACTTCCTGCATCTACTCTGGTCTCCCCATGGGCTCTTCTCTATTTAGCTGCTTGAGTGATTTTGTTTTTTCTTCAAAATATAAATCTTGTCCATTGCTTTCCTCTTCTGACAATCCACAACATCTATAGCCTGGCCCAGTTTTCTTACACAGTTTCATATCTTACCACTTCCCCAAGTCTCTGCCTTTTAGCCACACATAGTCCTTTATTTTTTGAATGTGCTTTTCCCTTACCCACCCTTACTAGTGATAGTTTGGTTTCTGCTATTTCCAGTGCCTGGAATATTCCTCACCCCCTTTTACCAATGCCTTTGCCTGTGATTGGGGCTCAATTAAAACATAATTTCTTCAAGGAAGTTTTGAACTGGAATCAGAACTGGTGGGTGGGGAATATCTACTGGCAGATCCACAAACATGCTCAGCTTCCTTAAGGGAGTTCCCTGCCCCCAAAAGTACAAAGCTAAATACCCAAAATGAGGCCTGTGCTTGGCAGTCTTGCATGGTCCTCATTTCTATTACTCTGTCTACTACTTAAGACAACCTGTGACCCCTGTTCCAGTATTTATTAAGCAGAGTAACAGATGCAATGATTAATGGATGGACGGATGGATGGATGGGTAGATGAGAGAGGTGAGGCAAATCTTATTTCATTTCCTGTCTACGATCACATAGGAGAGGAGTCAGATGAACCTGGTAGAAAATTTCTCACCTCTTAACCCATTAGAAACCTGTTTTCTACCCCTTTGTGACTCAAAAGGCCCGACCTTCGACCTTGGTCTGCCCTACTCCCTGTTGACACACCAGCCTCAGCAAAGAACTCACATTGAATTCCTCTCTGAAGAGCTTATTGTCATCAGCCATTCTCCGGTTAATCTCCTCTTCCAGCTTGTCCACAGGCAGGGGTGGATACTTCCTGTTGGTGCTTGGGGATCTGGCCAGAAGTGGCACGCTCTGGGGTTCTGCAGCAGACAAGGGGGTAGGTTGGCCAAGTGCTCTGGAGACTAAACTGGGTGTTCTATCGCATGCGCCAGACCTCCAAGAACCAGAACTGCTTTCTTCAAGTCTTCTCCCCACCCCCCACTTTTAGGATGGGAAACCCTAATTTCTTGATTTTCTTCTCCAGGAAGTTTCCCCATATCATTAAGGGTTGCCTTACCCACATCCTCAGTGCGGCCATTGGATAAGCGGAAAGAATTGGAATGACTCCCAGCTTGCTTGTATTTCTTAAACCTAATGAGAAAATGTTCACAGTGAAAAAGCATACAGTCAAGAGAGACCAATCACTGGCTTTATATTTCCATGTATCAATTCAGCATCCTGAATCTCCTTTACCAAATAAACATGTTCTTTTAGAGACAGGCCCTGCACATGCTGAGGCAGCTCCATTCCCAGGTGATTAAGTGCGTCAGATGTTCCTGTGCATCCCCAGCACACTAGACTACAACCCAGGTGCCCTAACGGCATATTCTGGCTTGTATGGCTCCTTTATGTGGCTCCAATCCCAGGACTCACTGGAGATGGACAGCTGCACCAGGTAGAGAAGGGATAAGTGAGCAGGATACAGTGGAAGGGAGATAAGAATGTCCCTATTAAGCTAAAATGGTGGCATTTCCCTGGTACAATCAGGGAGAAGCCCAGAGATTCAGACTGGGTGGGCACAGGTCTGGCTACAAGTCTCCTGCAGAATGGTGGAGACACATGACAAAGTGTAGGGGTGTGTAAGGGTCCCTTCTCTTTATCCCTGCAAAAGAACAGAGGGAGCAGAGAACAGCTTAAGCCAAAGACAAGGGCAGAGTTAATCCCAATTACCTAGGGCAGTAACTGTAGCAGGAAGAGGACAAACATCTCTCCCTTGTCTCCCCTGGCTTCCCCTTCCTTGCTTTTCCTCCCTGTTTGAGTAGCAATATCTAGAGGACCCTGCAGAAAATCATTAGGGGGAACTCTGTAATTCACATGGTTCAGTTTAGCACACCAGGGTCAGAGATCCTAGATCT
The DNA here is from genome assembly GCA_017311185.1 of Proteles cristata cristata. Taxonomy (NCBI): domain Eukaryota; kingdom Metazoa; phylum Chordata; class Mammalia; order Carnivora; family Hyaenidae; genus Proteles; species Proteles cristata. Next base: position 260,714 of record JAESUZ010004376.1, read on the forward strand.
TAGGTTTGCCCCAAATGCCCAACTAGAAATATAGGTCTCTAGTCAGCACACCTCCACTCGGGTACTTTTAGGGGTTGCTACAGTAGGGTTAGATCTGAGGATCTTAACTCACCCACCAGTAATTGCACAGATTATGCAGAGCTTTTAAACCATTATTATGTAGAATCTTTATCTTAGTTATCACAAGGCAGTTGCAAATCCTCTCTATCCGATTCACTGCCCTTATCTTACTGTCTTCTGGGCTGTGTGGGCATACTGAGACCTTGGGGTATTGATACAGAGTCCAAGAGAATGCAGAAGCTTTAGCATGCTCACCTTAACATGTATAGAACGATGATAATAAACACGATCACTAGCAGAGAGGACAGGGCCACCATCACTGCAATAATTGGCGTCTCATCTGAAATGGAGAGAATAAAATATGTCATCACCATTGTACGCAACGGAGGGCTCATTCAATGCTTCTGTAGATGGTAGAGCAAGGACAGGGAGTGACAGACAGAACATTTTCCAGTGCCAGGGCTGGTGTGGGTGGAAGGCGAGGGAAAGGTAGGGTGAGGACCCAGGGTGACACACCCATCTCATCTCTGACTGGTACTTTTGTTTACTGTCTCCCTGCATTGGAATAAAAGCCCTGTAAGGCAGAGACTCTGTTTCTTTCATTGCTATAGAGCCAAAATGATGCTTAGCACAAAACAAACAAACAAACCAAAACCTCAAATATCTGAAAAGCATGAACACATCAATCCTGATGGCAGACTAGGTGTGTAGCGCCCACAATGCACTCTGTCCTAGTCTCAGTGGGCTCCATCTACAGGGAGACAGGGGAGGAAGGAAAAAGGACAGTTTTCCTATTATAAACTCAAATGGTTTCCTGGCACGGAGAATAATGGTCCTGATTAAAGCAAGGAGACATTATTAGGTACTTAAGTACTGTGCATCCAAAAATGCTGGGAACTCTTTTGTACCTCTTTCCACAGCCACCTTTTACCAGGAGCCCAACTACAGCAACATCTGGCTCGGAGACAGAACAGCTCCTCCCTTCATTCCAAAGGGCCCAGCTTCCTATCCACCCAGTACTTAGCCTCCTTTCTCATGGCAGCCAACCGGGTGCTGACTCACCCTCCTCCAGTCCCACCCCCACCACGAACCACACAACTAGTCTGAGTTTGTAACTATCTTCACCATTTCCTGTTCCGCTAAAAGGGAAGGCATATCCCTCCCTTGCAAAGGGCAATCCTGTCACATACAGTCTGGATCACCTCCATTATTGTCACCTCAAAGACTTGTCTTCTTGATCAGTAACTGTAGCCAGGCACTGCTCCAGACTCTGAGAACAGAGAAGTGATCAAGCAGACGAGTGACTGAGAGCCTACATTCTGGGGGCAGTAGGGGCATATTATTCACAAACAAGTTAAACATACGATTTAGACAGGGACAAGTGCTATGACGCAGAGCAAAAGGACGGAGAGTGATGTGTTAGAGGGGGTTATTATAGAGTGGTTTGGGAAGGTCTGAAGTGCTTATTACACTGAGCAGGGGTCTAAATAATGTGAAGAAGTAAATCATCAAAGATCTGAGCAAGGAGCTTTCTAGGTACAGAGAACAGCAAGCATAATCTCCCCTAGCAGCTTGGCAGGCTCAAGAAATAGCACAAAGGCCAGTTTTAGTACAGGATGTGACTGCAGAGGTGGGCAGAAGCCAGAAGACTTGAGGCTTTGTAGGCCACGGGAAGCAGTGTGGATTTAATTTTGAATGTGAGGAGAAGCACTATGTGATTGGAAGGCTCTGAACAGGAAAGAAATATAACTGGATTTGCATTCTTTTAAAAGATCAGCTAGTTAAACTGACTCATAAGCAGCAGTCATGAGGTGGGAATAGGGCAGAACACGGCATCATAAAAGCCAAGAAAAGAGTGTTTCAAGGAGACAGCAATCGACTCAATCAGATACTGCCAATAGAGTTTAAGGAGGTGGGTTTCACAGAGAAGTGAAACAAGACTTGACAAGACAGTAGCTATCGGTGACCTTTTAAAGAGTCATCTCAGGGCGCCTGGGTGGCTCAGCTGGTTAAGCATCTGAGTTCGGCTTAGGTCATGATCTCACGGTCTGTGAGTTTGAGCCCCGCATCAGGCTCTGTGCTGACAGCTCGGAGCCAGGAGCCTGCTTCGGATTTTGTGTCTCCTTCTCTCTCTGCCCCTCCTCTACTTGTGCTGTCTCTCAAAAATAAATAAATGTAAAATATAAGAAATGAAAAAATAAAAAGAGTGGTCTCAGTTGATTAATTGGTGAGAAAGCCGAAAAGGAGTGACATAAAGATGGAAAGGGAAGATAGTGAGATACCAAGTCTTATCTGAGGTGAGGACTTTGACCATAAAGAGGTGCAGAGAGAAGGAACAGCAGCTGGATGGAAATGGGGGATGGAATGGTGCTTAAAAGCGATGGGAAGTAGACCATGCTTCTCCGCTGATGGCAATTTTCAGACACACCCTGATATATGGCTCTCATCAGAAAATGAGCATTCAAACCGGCTACCTACTCCCTCCTCTTTGAAGAATTTTCAATTCATGGTCTCCACAACAAAGCACTCCTCTGATTATCTATCTCTTGGCTGCTCCATCTCATTTTAACCTGACTAGCTATTCCTCTTCCAACACCAGGTCTCCAAGTGTCTGACTTCTGCAGGGCTCCATCCCTGGCCTCTTTTCTTCTCTTTCTAAAATTTTTTTAAAAAATGTTCACCTTTGAGAGAGGGAGAGCAAGAGCAGGGGAGGGGCAGAGAGAGGAGACAGAGGATCCCAAGCAGGCCCTGCACTGATAGCAGAGAGCCCGGTGTGGGGCTCGAACTCAAGAACCATGAGATCATGACCTGAGCTGAAGTCAGAGGCTTAACTGAGCCACCCAGGTGCTCCCTGGCACTCATTTATGACCTCTATCTAGCCGCCAATGTGATCAGATAGATGGCTTTAAGCACAAATGATATGCTAGCAATGCCCACGTTTGCACTAGTTGGCCAGACCTCTCTTGTGGGCCTATATGTCACCTCCACCTAAACTTCACAGGCAGTGAAACCTTCTGGGTCTAAAAACCTTCTCTCACCACTCAGTAGTCAGCACTGCCATCCATCCTGATGCTCAGGTAAGAAACGTGCATATCTCTTTGACTTCTTCCTCTTGCTTATCATCTATATCCAACCCAGCTACAAGTAATATGTTTTAGACCTAAAATCACTGCTTCAGATTTGTCTGCCTTTTTCCATTCTGTTGCCATCACTGTGGTCTCAATCCCCATCCTCTCTCCTCGGACCACAGTAATAAGCCTCTGTCCACTGCCAATCCATTCTCCACAGAGCAGGCAGAGTGGTCTCTTAGGAAGTGAGTCAGACCATGTTCCTCTTATAAAACCTTTTGGTAGTTCCCCAAGCCTTTGGAATGAAATCTGACTCCCTTACCCTGGCCTAGTACAACCTCTCGCACCAGCCCCTGCTTGCCCTATCCCCTGCTACACTTTGCTTGCTCATTCCACTTCAGCCTCTAGCACCCTTCATGCTGAGTTCATTCCTTCCTTAGGCCTTCAAATAGTTATTCCTTCCTGCTTTACATCGCCGCCCTCCATTCTTTGCCTGGCTACCTCCTAGTCATTCAGTTCTCATTTTAGGCGTTACTTTTTCCAGCAAGGTCTCTCTTGACTTCCTAAAACTAAATTAGGACCTGAAGTCTTACTTTCCTTATCTCTAAAATAAGTTATCTGCAGATTAAATGAGATCATCCATGTAAAGTTCTTGGAGCAGTAACGAGCACACGTTATGTATTCACAGCCAGTATTGGCTATTATCTTCCTTGTTTTTCTCACAAAGCACTCTGTTATTGCTCTTGATAATACCTCCCATACTTTGTAATTATATGTTTATTTGAGTGCAGTTGATTAACAAGTGTCTGTCTTTCACACCATAAATTCCACAAGGGCAAGAATTACATATCTGCTTTGTTTCTTACCATATACCTAAAACCCAGACAGAATTTCACATACATCTGGCACTAAACAAATACTAGATTAATGACTTATCACTAAATATGTCTTTGTTAAATGCCAATCACACAAAGGGGTGTATACCAGGCATTAAAAGAAGGTAATTAGAGACATCTGGCTCAAGATAGTGAACTGAATCCATAATCTTCTTTCTCTTCCCAAAAGTACATTGAAATGGTAGAAGAACTATAAAACTACTAATGAATCAAAAGCCTATCTGGAGGGTAACAAAGAGTGGCATCAGCAGACCCAAAACAGGGATCTACAGAAGATGACTAGAGAGACTGGACTACTGCCACAATCAATCAGAGGTGAAGAGCCTCCAGTTGAAAGGTAAGTACTAGTTCAAGAAGTCTGGGCCTGGAGACACCTCAAGCTTAGAGTCACCCAGGCCTCCCTGTGGATGAACGTGGGCCATGGGGTAGCAGGATGGTCTGTCAATGCAGGGACAGTACACCCACAGGTGGGGTGACAAGCTGTGTGACCCAGCCAGACTCTGCTGGGAAAACAGCACTCTCTACAGAGTGGATGCAGATGGCTTTTTTTTTTTTAAACGTAAATTGCACATATATTTTTAAACTTCGTATTATGGAAAACTTACACAAAGAGAATACTACAGTAAATCTGGGTGTATTTGTCATTCTACTTCAACCTGATCACTACACGCCAGTGTTTTAAATCTCTACCAGGCTTTCGCAACCTCACACCACTGACATCCCTATTGGCAGGGGGGCTGTCATGTGCACTGTAAAATGTTTAACAACATCCCGAGGCTCCACCTACTAGACGCCAGCAGAAAATCTCAACTGTGATGACCAAATGTCATCTGCAGACACTGCAAAATGTCCTCTGGCGGAAATCCACCCTCAGGTAAGAACCACTGGTCTATACCCACTCCACTGGATTATTTCATTTCTTTTTTTTAATTTTAAAAACGACTTTATTGAGGTATAATTTACATATCATAATATTCACCCATGTTAATTTTACAATTTAATGATTTTTAATAAATTTAGAACATTTCCATCATCTAAAAAAGATCTCATATGTCCATTTACAATTAATTCTAGCTCCTGATCCCAGCTTTAGGAAATCACTAATTTTTCTGTCTATAGATTTGCCTTTCCTATACATTTCATCTACAGGAATCATATACCAGATAGTCTTTTCTGTCTGCTTTCTTTAATTAGAATAATGATAATAATGTTGAGGTTCATCCATGTTCTTGTATGTATTTTCGCACATTTGTTTTATTACTGAATAGTATTCCACTTTGTGGATGCCATTTGATGAATATTTGTATTGTTTCCAATTTTGAATGTTATATTACTATCATAAACATTTGTGTACATTTGTGTATAAGTCTTCACGTGGAATATGTTTTCATGTCTATGAGATAGATGTTAGGTTTTATCATAAGTTTAGCTTCTTAAGAGACTGTCAAAATGGTTTTCACAGTGGCTATACGAATTTACATTCTCGCCAGCACTGTAATAGTTTTCCAGTTTCTCTACATTCTCGCTATCGCCCTTTGCCTTTCCTTTTGATTATAGACATTCTAATAGGTGTGAAGCGGAATCTCACTGTGATATTCAACATCATGTTATTAGCCATTTTTATATGTTCAGTGACTTTCTTTTCAGGTCTTTTCACCACTTTTCATTTGGGATTTTGTCGTTGTTGTTGAGTCATAATTGTCTCCTACTTCTATTCAACACTGAACTGGAAGTTCTACCCAACAAGACAATAGAAAAAAAAAGAAGGAAAAATGGAAAAAGAGGGAGGGAAAGAAAATGAGCTAGTTAGATGAATTCAGATCAGAAATGGAAAAAATTTAAATGTTCTTACTTGCAAATGACATGAAAGAAAATTCTAAGGAATCCAAAAATAACTATTGGACTAATAGAGGAGTTCAGCAAGGTCACAGGATACATCAATATAAAAAATTAATTGTATTTCTATATAATGGCAATGTACATTCAGAATCAAACTATATACTTAGTGAAAGATTAATATACAGAATATATAAAATACAATTATGACTCAACAACAGCAACAACAAAATCCCATTTCATTCTTTCTTGAAAGAGACAGAGTGAGAGCACATGAACACGTAAGGGAGGGGCAGAGAGAAAGGGAGAATCTTAAGCAGTCTCCATGCTCAGTGTGGAACCTGACACAGGGCTCGATCTCACAAATGTCCATCGATGAGTGAACAGACAAGCAAAATGGTGTAGATGCACACAATGGAATATTTTCAGCCTTAAAAAAGGAAAAGAATTCTAACATATGCTACAACATGGATGGACCCTGAAGACCTCATGCAAAGTGAACAAGCCAGTCACACAAAGGCAAATAGTGTATGATTCCACTTGTACCTAGAGTAGTGAAATTTAGAGTCAGAAAGTAGAATGGTGGGTGCCAGGGGCTGGAGGGAGGGGAATGGGGAGCTAAAGTGAGGATGGAGTTTCAATTTTACAAGACGGAAAGAATTATGGAGATGGACGGTAGAGATGCTTGCACAACAGTGTCATTGAACTTAATGCCAATGAACTGTACACTTAGGAATGGTTAAGATAGTAAATTTTGTTATGTATATTTTACCACAACAAAAGAAATGGGGGGCGGGGAGGAGGAGCAATTTGAAAATGAAGAAAGTTCTTAGAAACTAAAACATGACGGGGCGTCTGGGTGGCTTAGTCGGTTAAGCATCCGACTTTCGCTTGGGTCATGATCTCGCGGTTCGTGGGTTCGAGCCCGCCGGGCTCTGTGCTGACTGCCAGCTCAGAGCCTGGAGCCTGTTTCAGTCTGTGACTCCCTCTCTTTCTGACCCTCCCCTGCTCATGCTGTCTCTCTCTCTCTCCTAGAAATAAAAAATAAATAAATAAATAAATAAATAAATAAATAAAAAAAAGGAAACTAAAACATGACTGGGGGAGAAACAACCTCAAAAGAAAGGCTGAACAGGAGAAAAGACAAAACTGAAAAACCAATTAGTAATGTGAAAAACCAAATCATGGAAGTTCTCAAAACACAGAGCAGTTAAGAGTGAGATGGAAACTGTGACAGCAAAGAGACAAACTGGAAAGATCTAGGAGTTCCCAAAAAAGAAAACAGTAAGGTAGAAGGGAAAGAAATTATATAATAAAGTTTTCTCAGTTACCAGGCCAAAAGGGATCATCAAGGTTGAGTGGCAATACTGAAAAAGAAAAAGGAGCTCTGCCTAACTACATCCTGATGAAGCTTTTAAAAGTTTGGATTGAAATCAACCAATTAACCAGAAGCCACCCTTAAAAACTTAAAACAGAAGAAAAAAGGTTCCCTATAGAGAAACAAGAATCAGATTTATGTATGACTCCACATCTAAAATACCATCGCCAAAGTCAATGGTGCCCTGTCTACGAAGGCCTTAGGAAGAACTTTGAAAATGGAGTGTTTCATCTAGCCAAATTTTCATTTCAGCATGAGGTCAAAAGAAAGCCATTTCTGGAGCATGGGGCTTTAGGGTCAGACAAACCTGAGAGTTCAAACACCTACTATCCTACTTAGGAGTAGTGTGACAATCTCTTGGAAACTTTGTGCGATGCATTGTGAAATACAAACATATTATCACTCTCCACCTCTTACAGTTAATGGATGATTTAAAAGAAGCAACATTTGCAAAGTGCCTGATATCAAGGGAAAAGATTGGGCCTTGGCATCCAAAAGTTCACATACCAGCAGATTTTGGACTCAGGCAGGTCCCTATGTCTAAAACAGGGAAACTACAGCCCAAATGTAGCCCACTGCCAGATTGTATACATAAAATTTGATTGCAGCACAGCTGTATTTATTCATTTACATACTGTCTAAGACTGCTTTTGCACTACTAAGGTAGGGCTGAATAGATGTGGCAGAGACCATATGATTGCAAAACTGAAATTATATATTATCTGGACTTGGATATAAAAAGTCTGCCAAACCCTGATCTAGAATGTTATTCTCACCTCTCCTCTTATACAGTTCCAGATGAAATATCACCTTTTGTGAGTAACTGCTCATCTCTTATACTTCCATAACACTAGGGACCCACTCTGCTACAACACTGATCACACTGAATTAAAGCCACTGACTATATGTCCATTAAATTACAAATTTCTTGAAGGTATAGAATCAAGATCAGACTCAGATATCCCTGCCCTCAGTATTTATTCTTTCATTCAACAAATATTTGAGTGACCTGTTGTGCCAGGCAGGTTTTGAGGGTAGAGTAATGAATAAATCAAAATTTCTTACCCTTATGAAGCTTACATCTAGTAGAGAAGAAAGAACAGGTAAGTAAAGAAATATATAATACATGTAGTAATGAGTGCTACAAAGAAAAATAAGGAGGGTAAAAGAGGAAATGGGGGGAAGCGTTCTGTGATGTAAGATGGGGTGGTCAGAACAAGTCCTGAATGAATGAATGGATGGAATGAGTATCAGGAAGGCACAAGCAATACAGTATTGTTTATGGGCAATGCAACAACTGCAAGCAATATGACAAGAGACTCAGCTAGCTAGATAACTTGGAAATTAGTAAAAAAATTATTACAGTGAATATTTAGCACTTCTGCAGCAGGCACAGAGCAAAGCACCACACATAGATGATACTGCTCAGTTATCCTAAGAAACCTAACAGATACCATGATTAACCCTGTTTTACTGGTTGAGGAGACTGAGCATAGACATTAACTTGCCCATAGTACACAGCTCCAAGTGCAAAGCAGAACCATGAAGTGACACTATCCTCTAGGCTCTGCATAAACTACAGGACCAGCACCACTAACTATTTCAAGCTTTTAGACCAAAATGGTCCTATCACAGAAACATGACTTTACCTTTTGACATCTGAGTTATATCCATGTTTTTGGTTTTGTTTTTTGTTTTTATTTTTTTTGAGAGAGAGAGAGAGAGAGAGAGAGAGAGAGAGAATGCTGACACACATGGACATGAATGGGGGAGGGGCAGAGGAAGAGAGAATCTTAAGCAGGCTCCACGCCCAGAGAGGAGCCAATGCAGGGCTCAATCTCATGATTGTGAGATCATAACCTGAGCCGAAATCAAGAGTTTGGGACATTTAACCCACTAAACCACCCTGGAGCCCCTATATTCATGTTTTTGATACGGTTAAAGAGCACAGACATTAACTTGCCTGTACTGCACAGCTGCAACTGTGGCCAACTACAATACAGATAGGAAAGATATCTCCATGCTGCCGCGAGGGAAGGAGACTCAGATCTATTAATAAAAGAAGAGAGAACTTACAGCTCTCTGTATCAAATCTCAGACTTGGAGATAGGCTCAGGATCAAGTCCCTCTCCTAGGGTTCCTCCATAACTGGATAGACTTGTCATATCATGCTCAGGCCTGTTCTGGTCTAGGTCTTCCGGAAAGGTAGCCTTGCAGGATACAGGCTGGTGTAGGCAAGGCAAGCACGCTGGTCTATTCCTTGTCCTCCCCCACCTCCTATCCACTATCCATTCTAGCAAAACTTTACTTTTTAGACTCAGACTATGGGGACAGCGTTTCAAGAATACTAAAATGATGTTCTGGGACAATAGATGCCTATTTGCTATCTCCCTTTCCCAAGAAAACAAAGGGTCATGTTACTCTAAGGGCTCACATGTAGACAGGTGAGTCACTTAAAGACTCAGACACACCTTGGCCAACTACAAAAATAATCACTGAAGTAAAAGTCATACTCCTCTAGCTCAATCCCTAAGGTCCATTTTGTCTCATCTCTCCACGTTTTTTTTTTGTTTTGTTTTGTTTTTTTTACAAATAGTTTATTGTCAAATTAGTTTCCACATAACACCCAGTGCTCATCCCCACAAGTGCCCTCCTCCATGCCCATCCCCCCTCCCCCCCACATCCATCAGTCTTCAGTTTTTGTCAGCATTCAAGAGTCTTTCATGGTTTGCTTCTCTCCCTTTCCCCCACCATTTCCCCCTTCTTCTCCCCCTTGCTCCTCAGTTAAGTTCCTCCTAATCCTCCTATACGTGCAAACATATGATATTTGTCCTTCTCTGCCTGACTTATTTCGCTCAGCATAACACCCTCAAGGTCCATCCATGTTGCTACACATGGCCAGATTTCATTGTTTCTCATTGCCATGTAGTATTCCATGGTATAGATAAACCACATCTTCTTGATCCATTTGTCCATTGATGGACACTTAGGCTCTTTCCATGTTTTAGCTATTGTGGAGAGTGCTACTATGAACATTGGGGTACATGTGCTCCTATGCATCAGCATTTCTGTATCCCTTGGGTAAATTCCTGGCAGTGCTACTGCTGGGTCATAGGGGAGTTCTATTGTTAGTTTCATGTCATCTCTCCACTTTTTGACAGAAATATTAGTTCTCAAAAGCAGAGTTATAATGTTGTTTAAGTCCTTCCTATTTGCTCTAAGCACAGCAAAAATCATCAGGTTGCTTCAAGAGCCCAAACTACTAGGCTGAGTCCAATCTTGCCTAGGGCCAAATTATCACTACGAAACTAATTTCCATTGCCCACCTATCCTCCCTAAGGCCTCTGGCGTTATCTTTCTAAAACAAACATCTGACTATGTCATTTCCTTCCTTCCCATCACCAAGAGACACCCTGACCCTTGGGCCCACTGTACCACCAGGTCCATTGTGCTGAGGCTAGATCTGGCCACTCCCCATCTCACGCACATCAACTGTGCACAGTTCCTCAAATACCTGACTTACTCTTTCACGTGTCTTTGCTTTCACCCTGTCTGGTGCGTTTTCACTTTTTGCAGTCACCATATTAATTTAAACTGCCTAAAGCTCACCCTACGCCTCCTTCCCACTCTCCAGGCACAAATCTTTTAAGCTCCCATGCAGCACTTAGTATGGTATATCCAAACAGCATGGAGCCGAGTGGACTTTAATACTTGGTGCTCATGGGTTTCTTCCACAAGACAGGGAATATATTTTTTTCCTTTCTGGAATCCTCACATCTAACAGGCACTGAATGAATATATGATTATTTGCTATGAAAATCAAAAAATACTTCTTTAAACAAGAATGTGAACCCCTTTCCAGATTCTTGCTTTAGTATTAAAAGGAGAAAGCCAGGCGGAGCAGGTGATCTGCTGAGAGCTGAGAAACTTGAAGGAGCCTTTGCAGTTCAGCAGAATCCTTACCATGTCTGGTTCTAGAACTCTGTAGTTCAAGGACTCCTTCACAAATGTTTAGAGGATACTATTTCCATATATTAAAAAAACCAGTTATATAAACTATTATACCTAAAATAATCTAAAGTATGGTTACAATAGCTTTACCTTGTGTTCTTGCTATTTAACAATTATCAGTGATAAGGTCTTTATGTGAAAACCCTATTATTTAAAAACAACTATTAAAATAACAGGTAGGAGGAGATGGGTTTATGCAGAACTTTGTTTAAAGGTACAGGGCAGAGGAACAGCTAAATGTCTACCGTTGTAGGAGTACTGGTGAAAGATGACCTTGCCTTGGGAGTTGCCTCACACACTAGCCTCCAGGAGGCCTAGGATTGCCCCTGTTTCCATGAGCCCTGATGGACCAACTGAGATTCCGACCTCCTCAGTCTCCTATCAGTTGTAACAGTAACCAAACAGTGGGAGTAGCAATGTGATAGCCAGCGCTTCCTGAGCAACTGCGATGTGCTGACCCAGCACTATATCAAGCACTTTATATGTGTTACTTCATTCTGCAAAACAACCCTATGAAAGAAACTGTGTTCCTATCTGGTTTTGCAAATGGCAAAAAGAGTCAGGGAAAGTTAGACAACCATCCCACCCTTCTGGGAAGTGGTTAGAGTCAACAAACAAACTCAGATGGTCTAGCTCTGGAGCCCAGGCTTTTAAGCACTGCATATACTGCTTCTCTGAATATTCCACTATGCCACTCATTCCCCAGCCTTTATATATCAAGATCATTCAATAGAGTTTTCTCATACAAGAAAATCTCTAAATAGATGAAAGTGAGTATGTATTACCACCTTGCTCAAACTTCGTGAGAACAGTAGTAGATGTTACAGATTCCCCGTTAAGACCAAAGAACCCACTCCTCTAGCTGCTGGGAGGGGTAGTGGCTAACAATTCTCAGTCAAGGCCTTTCACAGGAACTGCCCTTGGCCTGAAAGAGTAGCCTGGCCCAGGGAAACGCCCTTACAACCCCATTCCAGCTCCCAAGCTTCCTGCAGGATTGACTGAGGCCTCTGCTGCCTTTGCTCGTATGGCACCTCCTATCCTGTCTCTCAACACTACTGCCTTCACTGCTTCACAGGTGCTGCAGAGAGAAAGTGCTCTCCGGGAACCTTGCTGCATGCAAATCGTTCTCAGAGCCAGTTCTCCCTAAAGCAAAGCTAATGTAAAATTAGTGAAGACTAAATAACAGCTGGAGAGTGTACTCATGGCCAGGGACTTCATGGTGAAGGGGTACTTAAAAGACAACACCTGAACTGCACTTACTGCATTACTATATATTACACAAACCACCCAAAGTGACACCAGTACGAATGCTTTAAAGGAAAAGCTGGTTACGAAAGGAAAAATATTGTTGTGGTTCCACTTAAATTAGGTACCTACAACAGACAAATTTATAGAGATGGAAAGTACAGCAGTGGTTACCAGGGGCTGGGGGAAGGGAGAAATGGGGAGTTACTGTTTAGTTTGGATGTTTCAGTTTGGGAGGATTGAAACGTTCTGGAGATGGATGATGATGGTAGCACAGCACTGTCTTAATTCCACTGAACAATACAGTTAGAATGGGAATTTGATAGGATGTATATTTTACCATAATCAGAAAAAAAGCTAGCTCTACCATATGAGGGATACATCAAAAAAAAAAAAAAAATACACATGAGAAAACAACCAGTTTCTTAGACTTCAGAAGAAAGGAAGCAAAGCTGCCTGCCTCCCTTCCTCTCTTTTTAGTCCTTTCTGTTTTGACAATTAAAACACCAGCCACTGCTGTTCAAAAGCATCCCAGAGACCAGTGCAGAAAACTTGTAATTTAATTCATCTCCATAAGACATACTTCGCTTAGCAAATCCATTATGATACAAATATTTATTTAAAACTTGCCTCATTTCTCAGAAAGCACTTGGCTTTATTTATTTATTTTTTTAATGTTTTATTTATTTCTACGAGAGAGAGAGAGAAAGAGAGAGAGAGAGAGAGCGTGAGCAGGGGTGGGTCAGAGAGAGAGGGAGTCAGACTGAAACAGGCTCCAGGCTCTGAGCTGGCAGTCAGCACAGAGCATGACGCGGGGCTCGAACCCACGAACCGCGAGATCATGACCTAAGAGAAAGTCGGACGCTTACGAAAGTCGGACGCTTAACCGACTAAGCCACCCAGGCGCCCCAGAAAGCACTTGGCTTTAAAATTAGGATGTGATATCAAAATTTGTAAAAATACTTCTAAGGATCTGTTCTGGTAAAAGGGCCTTAGATATTGCTGAGAATATGTTATGTCTCTTCATTTTCCTGTTTGGTCAAAAGCAATTATATAAAATTATTTTATTAACTTAAAAAGGATATGGGCTAATACATATAAATAATGTCACAATTAGCAATAACCTAGATTATTAAGGTAATTTTAATTATTTTTAATGATAGTATTAAGACTACTAAACCCATATTTGTTTCCTAGGTAAAACAGGGATAAAACTGGGGCAAGGAAAGGGTGAATATTAAGAAAATACACACTATATAGAGGAAGAAAGCAGAGAGCCAAATGTTTTATCTTAAAGCCTACACCACTTTGACTTTTGACTTTAAGATTGGTTAAAAGAGGAGTTTTAGGGAGCAAATATAATTATCTATTGCAACATAAATCTATTAAGTTCTACATCTGATAGTGAAAATCAAGCAAGCAAATGTGAATAGCAAAGACACTAAATAGAATCCAGTTCCTGAGTTTAAGAAAGTGAGAGCTGGATAATCATATAAGAAACATGTGCACAGTTTAACACCTCACTAATCCTCACCAAATACAGTGGCTGACGGACAACACATAAAGGGTTAGTCTATCTACTTTTCTGATTCAAATCCTCCCTACTTAGTGGGAATTCATAAGCCTTCAAATGTTCCATCACTTAATTATGCAGAAAACATTGTGCATGGTTAAATAATGGAATAAGAAAAAAAAAGCCTCAAAAAGTCTCATTTAATAAAGTAGGTGTCATATGAGAAAAATTGGTTCACAGATTAACATTTCCAAACTCAAACGAGGTGATCATTTCTTAAGAGTTTTGGATGATCGATCTTTGTCTTATACCCTCTGACGATAGCCTTACTCTTGTCCTAAGCAAAATGTGCCACCACACATGAGCACTCCCATTATCTGTTCTCTGGTGACCAGGGGTCTGGCAAGCCTGCTCAGACCACTGACACAGCATCTCCAGCCACAGGGATGTCACATTAGAGGAGTGGAAACCCATAAATCTATATAAAATGACAAAGGGCCAACACTTCGGGAAAACAACACAAAAAACTAGATGTTTATAGGCAATTATGGAATAGACATTAGGAATTAACTATGGTGTAGAAAGTATGGTTTAGTATCACCGAAAGGTGATATTAGCAAGGTGACATGATAAAATAAGATACAGCTGTTTTACTACTTGTTAAAAGAATTAAAAGATATCGTAACCATTCGAATCCATAATCTGTATTTGAAAATATAATGCATACTTGCTTCTGTTACTCTTCTGAGCGAGGTTAATATGGAAACAATTTAAGAGAAAGATAACACACAACCGTACAGATGCATAAGGTTACCAAGACTGTGAGCAGAGGAAACATGATGAATACTGTACACTATTAAAAGGGACAACAGACATGGGTGACTGGCTCACCTCTTCTGTCCTTTGAGTCAGAATTACCTGCGTAGTAAGTGAAAAATAGAAACATTTACTCAAATTAAATAAAAACATTACTATTCAATCTAAGTTAAGACAAAATCAGCTCTTTATTTATGTTGGAGCTAGAATGAGGTGCCCTCCAACAAATGGGAAACAAGACTGCCCAGACCCACTAAACTTTAATCAGTGGTCTGTCCTTCTCTCAGAGCACAAAAACAACCCAGCATCAATATCCATAAAAAGTACAAGAAGGCAAAGAGAAATACAAACATAATTGTGTTAGAGGTCTTTATGTCTTTTAGGCCATCCATGAGGGCAAAATTAAGTTAAGGATATAAAGGACTCAAATGGTAACACAGAATAAAATCTAACCAGTGTAGACCAAACTCTATATACTAACAGAAAACTTTTTCAAAGGCTGGTGGAATACCCACAAGTCCTTACAAATTATTCCCCGTAGTAGAAATATCACAGATGATATTCTTTTATTATGATGCAATAAAAGTACAAAGTAACAAAGAAAACACTTGAACATTAAAAGCATAGCCAAATTGCAAAATACCTAAAAAAATAAAATAAAACCACTCTTGTGGCAGAAGCCACCGATGCCCCCCCAGCAGTAGTGTCTTTTGCTTTTCATAGAGAGCCCCTGCATTTTGAGCTGAGCACAAAGCTGTCTGGTTACAGACTGCATTTCTAAGACTCCTTTGTGCCAACTGTAGTATATGAAGAATTCCAGGCAATGGGATGTAAGCACAAGTGAGGAGGATAACTACTGGGTGACAGCCTTTGGAAAAGAAAGTGTCCCCATTTCCTCTGTTCCCCCTTCCCAGGGGCTGGAACCAGAACCCAATGATGAGGGCTATCTCTGACCACACAGACGAGGGCAATACTGTTTGGATGGCACAGCCATAAGAAAGAAAAAGAACTTGCACCCCAATGAGGCAAAGCCCTCTGTCTATCCCTAGAATGTGAGAAGGGAGAGAAAGATGCTTTTGTCTACTTAAATCACTGAATTTGGGTCTTTATCAGAATAGTTTATACTGCCCCATAACTAATATAACCATCCACAGGAACACTTATGGGGTATGGCTGAAGCTGTGCTTATAAAAATTCATAGCATTAAATCTATCAATTAACTAGGAAGACTGAAAATAAACAAGGTAAACATTCAATTCAGGAAGAAAGAAAGAGCACAAAAGAAAAAAAGCAAAAAGAAAGAGTAAGAATAAAAAAGAAAGTAATGAAATAAAAACAGAAAAACAACAGGGTAAATATACAACAGCAGACTCTTTGGAAGAAAAAAAGCAACAAAACTGTGAAACCAGATAAATAGTCAACTTAAGCATGAAAATGGACATAAATATACAAGACAACAAATATTAACAGCTATGTAGGAAATTAATCTTAAGAGATGACTTTTCCTCAAATCCATTCAAGTAATTTTAAAAACATGAATGAGGTGCACAGTTTTCTAGGTTAAGTTCAATTATTTTTGTGAAGCAAAACAAAACACTGACAACTACAAGTTTTCAAAAGTAGCACATATACAATTAAAATAAAAAAATAGCACACATATAAAGGAAATACATAAACCAATTTAATTTAGAAATAACTTACAAATATCAATGGAAAAATCCCAAATAAAGTAATACCAAACAAATTGCTATAGTTCATTCAAGAAAAATACAACATGACCAAGTATGGTAGTTTTTGCAGAAATGTGAATAAAGTTAGGAACTCTATTAAAATGATTCACCATAGCATATTATAAAAAAGAAAAAAAATTAGAAAGATCTTGCTCATTGATGCTGAACAGGCAACTGGCAAAATCTGACATATATGCTTTTTAAACAGGAATAAATTAATAAATCCTGAACATGATAAATATGTTTATCTCAACCCAGGAGTCAGCGCCATATTTAACGGAAAACCACTAACGGCATCCTCCTGAGAGTCAGGTACAAGACAGGGCTGTCTGCTCTTATCATCGTTTCCTAACTTTGTTGTTTTTTTTTTAATTTTTAAAAAAATTTTTTTAGTGTTTTATTTATTTCTAGGAGAGAGAGAGAGAGAGACAGCGTGAGCAGGGGAGTGTCAGAGAGAGAGGGAGTCACAGACTGAAACAGGCTCCAGGCTCTGAGCTGGCAGTCAGCACAGAGCCCGACGCGGGGCTTGAACCCACGAACTGCGAGATCATGACCTAAGTCGAACTGCGAGATCATGACCTAAGTCGGAAGCTTAACCGGAAGCTTAACCGACTAAGCCACCCAGGCGCCCCTCCTAACTTTGTTTTGAAGGTACTCTCCAAATCATTTAAAGAGAAAAGGACACTGATTTGAAGATTTATGATAATTGAAGAAAATTATGTCAAATACTAAGGAAATTTAGATTTTTAAGTTTATTTGTTTATATTGAAAGAGTAAGAGAAAGAAGGAGGGGGGGAGGGAGGGAGGGAGAGGGAGGGAGGGAGGGAGGGGGGGGGGAGGGAGAGAGAGAGAGAGAGAGAGAGAGAGAGAGAATCCCAAACAGGTTCCACACTGTCAGTGCAGAGCCCAATGTGGGGCTCAAACTCATGAACTGTGAGATCATGACCTGAGCCGAAATCAAGAGTTGGGCGCTTGACTGACCGAGCCATTGAGGCACCCCAAACATTGAGGAAATTTATTAAGATGATCAGGATAAAATATACCTACCAAATCAACAGCTTTACGTAGTTTACTAAGAACTAAAATAATGATATATATCAATTATATCTTTAAAAAACAAAAGACAGTGGCAGTAGCCTTCAGCCAGTTAGAGGACAGTTGAAGAATATACTCCATTTATATTAACAACAAAGCAAAACACCAAAGTAACAGAGAACCCCTCTGAAATACCTAGAAATGAGCTGAACAAAACATGTGCAACATCAGTGGCAAAAACTTTAACACTTCCAAAAAATACAAAGCTTATTTTAAAAAGGAAAAGAACAGAGATGCAAAGCAAAGGTCAATGGGAAAGAAAAATGTAAAAGATCAAAGATACATAAACGTTAAAAAAAAAAAAAAAGAGGGAACAGTGATTTTTGCTAGGAGAGAATGACAGTTATACAGCTGCCGGGGGACAATTTCCCTTAGTCCTCACAGAAGGTCTCTGAAGGGACCCCTTCTCTTTTACAGACCAGGACCCTGACTGAGGCTCAGAGGGGTCAGAAACTTGCCCCATCCCACCTGGTTTCTGACTTAGGGCTGATTCTATCCTCGGTGCCACTTGCAACTCAACTAGTGATAGGCTGAAGGAAAGAAGTGGGCAGGGCTGAGGCCTGAGCAAACTGGCACTGCAACTTCACTGTTTCCCGGAGCTCCTCTAAATCTGCCCCTGGCCTGTGTGCTCCTAACTCCGTATCTGTTATGGACAGCCAGACTCATTCTCCTTCCTGTGGTCTCCACAGGTCCCTTCTGTTCAAGGCTAATCCTGTCACTCAGCTTCTGCACCCTTTCATCTCTAGCGTCTTGCATTAGCAGTTAGCTCCCCTTTCTCTTGTATTTTCACACTTTCCCCTCTACCTTTGACACTTAAGCCTCCCCGGTCTAACTGGAATGCCAGGCAAAGCAGGACTTACTCCAGAATATTTCTTCTTTCCTCTTAACTCTGTGTTAGCCAGGTATCCCTAAGAATTCTCTGTGTCTGCTAACATTAGTTTGCAAATTTTATTATTTCAAGAAATCTTATAGCTAGAAAAGAAAAATAATAAAATGGTGAGTAACCTCAAAGAAAAAGAAAACACAAGTAGAAACCCTCTCCAGTACCTGAAGAAGAGAAAGTTTCTGGGGTGGTTGCCACGGTGCTGGAGTTCCCCTCCCAAGGCTCTGTGCTGGCATCTGTGAGCTGGTGATCCGGAAACCATGTTCCATTCGGTGAAACTGTAGTGACTACAGAGTCCGTGCTTGCTGTTCTTGTGGTCCCATTGTCAGAGTCTGAAGAATTGACAGTGGTCACATAGGTGGGTCCCAGTGTTAGATTTGGGCTGAATGTTGGTGCCACAGACAGAGAAGTTACTGAAGAAGAAGTAGGACTTGAAGTTTTGGTCTCTTCTTTAACTGATACTGTTGCTGCTGTTTTCGTAGATCTTGTAACGTCTACTGAAGGTGAAACTGTAAACACACACACACACACACACACACACACACACACACACACACACAAAAGAAAGAAAACACCACGTGAAGAATGTGGTAGCTCGAAGTTATAAGGCACAAAGCAGCAAGCCTTAATAAACTCTTAAACATAGGGAGGCCAAAGATAGATCCCTCTCTCCCTCTCTCTCTCTCTCTCTCTCTCTCTCTCTCTCTCTCTCTCACACACACACACACACACACACACACACACACATCTAATGCTGGGCTCCTTCCACCACCTCCAAAGGATTATTGTTTAAGGGAAGAAGAATCAGAATCAAAATATAGAAATCTTAAGTAGCAACAATTTTTTTCAACTTTTGAGGAATGAACATATCATCTACTTATTTAAAGTAGTCCACTGTATATAGAGCAATGTTGAGCATTCACTATGACTCAGAGATTTCTAAAGATACTTATTTTATGCCATCACTTTTAAGTAAAACTTTATTATTTTTTCTTCTTTAACACCATCTAGGTTACCAATTTTAGGTCATTGAATGTGACAGCAATATTCTATTATGAATACCAGCCTTATTAAGTGACAATTTACCTGTGGTTGAATTGTTGGCACCTACACATATCAGACTACTGCCAAGCAGAACCAGAATGAACCAGGAATCCATGCTGGCCTAGGAAACAGACAGCTGTGTTAGATAAGGTCCGATATTATCGTTCACTATGTCCAAAATAGTCACCAAAGGAGTATTTTGGGTAAAATTTTCCTAGCAATAAAATGTATACACAGGACCAATGATCTTTTGGGAGTGTGATATACACATTTCCCTCTAAATCCAACTACTTACTTGAATCTTTATATCAAAACAAATAATACTTAATAAGAACCTACTTTTTAAAGTGTGATTCTCAACCTTGACTGCGCTTTAGAATCACCCAAAGAACTTTAAAATAAACTCCCTTGCCAGGCTGCATCTGTGGGGTAAGAGCCAGGCAGCAGTCCTGTGAAAAGCTTGCTCCCCTTGTGTTTGCCATGTACAGTACATCTCAAACCTCATCAGAGGGCCATGGCACATTCCTACTGGTAATAGTGGCTCATTTGTCCATTCAGAATTTTGTGCCCTGCAGT
Source organism: Proteles cristata cristata (assembly GCA_017311185.1). Classification (NCBI taxonomy): domain Eukaryota; kingdom Metazoa; phylum Chordata; class Mammalia; order Carnivora; family Hyaenidae; genus Proteles; species Proteles cristata. Next base: position 280,865 of record JAESUZ010004376.1, read on the forward strand.
GGACTAGGTACTAGGGAAAGAACTAGGGAGCAATACACTCATATATTCCATCTTTAGGAGCCTCACAGCCTGGTGGTAACTAAATATGATAGTGATTCTCAAGGGAAGCAGGACATACCTCTGCAAGGGGTATGTGAGGAAGGGTGGGGAGATGCAGATGGTTCATACACATCTCAGGAGTTTGCCTCTGGTACCAGCAACATGCCAGTAGGGAAATGGGTTTAGTAGGTGGCCCTCCCAAAGTGTGGCCATACAAGATTTGACCACTTCCCCACTCTGCCCACCTGACCATAATCTAAAATTGGGAAAGCATACAATTCCCTCCAAAAGGGTTAGAAAACAGATCAGAAGGCTGATTACTTCCTTAGTAATCAGATGCACGTAATAGATACATGTCTATTCTTTTTTTTTTTTTAATTTTTTTTTTAATGTTTTATTTATTTCCAGGAGAGAGAGAGAGACAGCGTGAGCAGGGGAGGGTCAGAAAGAGAGGGAGTCACAGACTGAAACAGGCTCCAGGCTCTGAGCTGGCAGTCAGCACAGAGCCCGACGCGGGGCTCGAACCCACGAACCGTGAGATCATGACCTAAGCGAAAGTCGGACGCTTAACCGACTAAGCCACCCAGGCGCCCCGATACATGTCTATTCTTGATAGGACATGGTTTGGGGGAAAATAACTACGTATTTGGGGGTGAGAAGGTTAGACGATCACCTCATTCCGCATACCAGAAATAAAATACTGATGGGTAAAATAATTAAATGCTTACAAACACATATTATTTTATACTTTATTTTATTTTATATATACAGAGAGAGAGGGCACAAGTGAGCAAGAAGCAGAGAGGGGGGAGGGAGAGAGGGAGAGACAGACAGACAGACAGACAGACTTCCATGAGGGGCAAAGAGAGAAGGGGAGGGAAGAGAGAGAAAAGTGGGGCTTATTCGCGGCGGGGCTCGAGCTCACCCGATGCTGGACTCTACCTGAGTAGAAGTTAGATGCTTACCGACCGAGCCACCCAGGCGCCCTAAAAACACATTTTTAAAAAAAAAAATTTTTTTTTTAATGCTTTATTTATTTCTAGGAGACAGAGAGAGAGACAGCGTGAGCAGGGGAGGGTCAGAGAGAGAGGGAGTCACAGACTGAAACAGGCTCCAGGCTCTGAGCTGGCCGTCAGCACAGAGCCCGACGCGGGGCTCGAACCCATGAACCGTGAGTTCATGACCTAAGCGAAAGTCGGACGCTTAACCAACTAAGCCACCCAGGCGCCCCTAAAAACACATTTTTTAAAAAAATATATTTTTATTTATTTCTAGGAGAAAGAGAGAGAGAGAGAGAGAGAGAGAGAGCATAAGCAGGGGAGGGTCAGAGAGAGAGGGAGATACAGACTCTGAAATAGGCTCCAGGCTCTGAGCTGGCAGTCAGCACAGAGCCCGACGCGGGGCTCGAACCCACGAACCGCGAGATGATGGCCTAAGCGAAAGTCGGATGCTTAACCGACTAAGCCACCCAGACGCCCCCTAAAAACACATTTTAAAAGGAAATAAATGAATATTTATGTGAGCTCAGAATGAAGAAGGATTTTCTAATGTAAGAAATCACAAAAGTAAAAATGGCATATCTGATGACAGAAAAAACAAAAGCTACTAAATGTAAAAATAAATAAATAAATAAATCAGAAATAATGTTCATGAACAAGGAGACTCGATATTGTTAAGATATCAGTTCTTTCCAACCAGGTCTACAGACTCAATGCAATCTCAATCAAAACCCTAGCAAGTTATTTTGTGGATTTTGACAAACTAATTCAAAATTATACAGAGAGGCAAAAGACAGAAGAGCTAACTCAATACTAAAGAGGAACAAATGTGGGAGGACTAACACTACCAGACTTCAAGACTTATCACAAAGCAACAGCAATCAAGGCAGCGTGGTACTGGTGAAAGAATAGAAAAATAGAGCAATATAACAGAAGCATAAATACAGTCAACCGACCTCTGATAAAGGCGCAGTGGCAATATGATGGAACGAAGATAGTCTTTTCAAGGAATGGTGCTAGAACAAGTGGGCATACATATACAAGAAAAAAAAAAAATCTGGACACAGACCTTATACTTTCACAAAAACTTGTTCTCACAGACCTAACTGTAAACACAACACTATAAAACTCTTAGAAGATAACATAGAAAAAAATCAAATGAGCTTGGGTATGGTGATGACTTTTTAGATACAACACTAAAGGCACAATCCATGAAGGAAATAATCAATAAGCTGGACTTCATTCAAATTAAAAGCTTCTGCTCTGTGAATGCTTTTTCTTTTCAAGAGAAAAAGAAGACAAGCCACAGGCTGGGAGAAAACATTTGTAAAAGGCGCATCTGATAAGGGACTGTTATTCAAAATTTATAAGAACTCTTAAAAATGAACAATTAAGAACACAAACCAATTAAAACATGGGCCAAAGGCCTTATTAGACACCTCAATGAAGATACAGAGATTGCAAATAGCATATGAAAAAATATTCAACAACATGTGTCATTAAGGAACTGCAAATTAGAACAAGACACCACATCTATCAGAATGGCCACAATCCCAAAGACTGACCACACCAAATACTGGTGGGCATGTGGAACAACCGGAACTCTCATTCTTTTCCATGCTGGTGGGAATGCGAAGCAGTACAGCCACTCTGGAAGACACGTTAGCAGTTTCTTACAAAACTAAACCTTCTCCATATGAGCCAGCAATTGTGCTTCTTGTTATTTACCCAGGCAAGTTGAAAACTATGTCCACACAAAAATCTACACACAGATCTTTACAGCAGCATTCTTTTCTTTTTTAAAAAATTTTAATGTTTATTTTTCAGAGAGAGAGACAGAGTGTGAGCAGAAGAGGGGCAGAGAGAGAGAGAGAGAAAGAGAGAGAGAGAGAGAGAGGGAGAGAGAGAGAATCCGAAGCAGGCTCCAGGCTCTGAGCTGGCAGCACAGAACCCAACAGGGGGCTCGAACTCAGGCAACTTGAGATCATGCCCTGAGGGGAAGTCAGACGCTCAACGGACTGGGCTGCCCAAGTGTCCCAGCAACTTTATTCTTAATTGCCAATAATGGAAGCAACCAAGATGCCCTTCAATAGGTGAGTGGATAAATAAACTGTACTCTACCCAGACAATAGAATATTATGCAGCATTAAAAGGTTATGAGATATCAAACCAAAAAGAGACACAAAGGAACCCTTTCAAATGCATATTAGTAGGTGAAAGAAATCAATGTGGAAAAGCTACATACAGTATGATTCCAACTATATGACATAATTCTTAAAGAGGCAAGCCCCCTGAAGACAGTAAAAAGATGAGAGGCTGTGGAGCTGGAAAGGTGGGAGGGAGGGAGTGAACACGCAGAGTACAGAGGATTTTAAGGACAGTAAGAATATTCTGTATGATAATACAATGGTAAATACGTGTCATTATATATTTGTCCAAAGCCACAGAATGCACAACACCAAGTGAATCATAATGTAAACATGGCTTTGGATGATACCGATGTGTCAGTGCAGATTTATCTGCTGCAATAAACGTACCACTGTGGTGCAGGATGACAAGTGTGGGAGGTTGTGCAGGTATTGGGGCAGGGAGTATTGGGGAACTCTAATTTTTGCTCAATTTTACCGTGAACGTAAAACTACTCTAAAAAATAAAGTCTAATTTTTAAAGGAAATAAGTTAGGAAAATTGCCACAAATAAGACAAAGGATTAAAATAAGAAGTCATATGTGCTCGCTTCGGCAGCACATATGCTAAAATAAGAAGTCATATCAATATGGAAAACACAAAGACTTCAATTTTGAAAAACCTAAAGACAACAGGTAATTTACACAAGAGAAAAACAGCTAAGAAAATACATGAAAAAGTGTTGACCATCCCCATTGAACAAAAGAATATAATAACAAGATAATATTTTTACCTTCCAAATCAGAAATGATCAATTATATGAAGTATTCAATGCTAGCAAGAGTCTCATGAAAAGGATCAGATACTGGTGGGAATGGCCATTAACTATGATAACAAATCCCTTCCCAGAAAGATTATACAAGGATCTTAAACGTGTCCATATTGTTTTGTGACCTACTTCCAAGCCTCTATTCTGAACTGAAGTAAATGTAAATTATCTGAAACTCAGATGAAAATGATACAGATATATCCATTAAATGGAAAAGGAGAAACAATCCAAATACCCAACAGCAGGGAAAATAGGAAAAAGTTGAAATAAGTTCTATGTTGCTATTCAAAACGATATCCTGTTAAAATTCAAAGAATTTAAGAAAATGGAACAAGACTTTCATTTTTTTAAGTTAAAAAAAAACAGATCAAAACTGAATATACTATATGATCTAACTAAATTCATGTATGTGTATGAATGTATATACATGAAAGTAAAACTAGAAGTGAAAATCTATAAACATTTAGCATAGCACTTTATGACTTTTATTTTCTTCTTTGTACTTATTTTCTTCTTCGTATTTATTTTCTAAATTTGAAAAAATAGAGCACAGTATTTTTATAAATAAAAATAATCAACCAAGGGGCGCCTGGGTGGCTCAGTTGGTTAAGTGTCCAACTTCAGCTCAGATCATGATTTTGAGGTTTGTGAATTTGAGCCCCACATCAGGTTCGCTGCTATTGGCATCGAGCCTGCTTGGGATCCTGTCCTCCTCTCTCTGGTCCTCCACTTGCACGCACGTGCACACATTCTCTCTCTCTAAAATAAACACTTAAAAAATAACCAATCAAATTAACTTAAAAGTGAATGGCAAGTTGGAGAGGATTTGTACAAGTAAACTAGGGCGTGAGAGGTATGTCAATGTAAAAAGATCCATGTCAGTAACAAGGTGTAGGTATAGACCACAATCAGAAAAATCATAGTCAAGGCCTTATTCTTCCCAGAGGATATAATATCAAGTCTCTCAGGCAAATTCCTGTGATTTCCTGCCTCCCAGACTAAACTGCATGCATATCTGTGCTTCCTTCCTCTTCTAGTCTCCAAATCTATTCCAAGTATCCTAGAGCTGCATGTCACCAAGGAGAGTTGAGGTTCCCTCAGTCCTCAAGGATCTCATGCGCAAACCATTCTTCCTAGAACCTGCTCTAATGGTCCCTGTTTTTGAGGGCTTTTTTGCCTAATGATTTGCTGGTACTCCCTTATCACTGAAGAGACTGCAGTGTGGTTTCCAGTTTTCTTCCCATTCCCCCAGTCCTGATATTCTCCTGGAAGATGGTTCAACATCCTCACAGATGACAGCTACCACGATTCATATCCAAGGCCAGCCTATGAATGACTGGACTTCCTCAACTCCAAGAACCTTACATCTCTACTCCACTTGGGCCAGCCATGACAACGGTTCTGTCATCACCAGCAAAAACTCAGACTGAGCTTTACCTTCACAATCTCCAACCACACTCTCTATTCCTTACAGTTCCTTCTCTTTTATGTCTCCACCTGTTCTCTGACCTCACCTAGGCTTCTGGTACCTTGGACCTTCTGTAATTTTCTAGCTAGTATCTCTGTCCTATTTCCTTCTCGACTCAAGAAAACTTGGTGTCAATTCTATCACTCCCTTGCTAACTTCCTAAATTCCTTTGCTGCCCTGTTCTATTCTACCTATATGGAGAAAAACAAAAACAGTCCAATTCTAAACTAATCCAGCCACCAGCCCTACACTTGGGACTGCCAAATGCTGCTTAAGAAAGTCAAACAACCCATAAGGCTGATACCACTTCTGCCTCCATGGGAACTCCAAACAATTTCTATAATGTTTCTGTATTTCCTTCCTCGGCTCTCTCCAATTCTCCATAGCAGTGATTTCAAAGAACCTCCTCTCCTCTCCAGCCACCTTCTCCCACACTCTTGGTTGTTGGCCTTGCCTTCACTTCAGAGAAAACAGAAGCCACTGGACTGCACGACACCCTTAACTCCCAGTCAACATATTTACAAATTTCCTCCTTCTCTCGAATTCCTCCCCAAGAATCTCAGTTCATTAGGAATCCTGTCCTGTAGATCCCCTACCACCATCTCTTAGCTTTAACTTACAACAGCATTTAAACCTAAGAAAAGGAGAACTCCTTGATTCTACATCAATCCTTCAGCTAGCATTCTCTCTACTTTGAAGCCAAATTTCTAGAAAGAGTTGTCTCCATGGCAATCTGGCTTCTTTTTCCACCATTCCACTGAAACAACTACTTCTATATTTTTAAAGAATGAGCTCTTCAAATCTATTTCCAACTCATTTACAAAGGTGTTATTTCCTTCATATATAAAGGACTCCTACAGATTAATAAAAAGGCAACCACCAATCCAAAAGAAAAATGGGCAAAGAACTGACAATTCACAGAAAAGCAAACACTTCTCATATATATACAAAAAAAAAATGCTTAAACTCAACTCATGGTTAGAGAAAGCCAAATTAAGGCTACATTATGATATCAGTTTTCACTTATCAGACAGGCAAATATAAACATTTTTAACCACAATGCCGAGGGGCAAGGATCTGAGTAAACGGGTACTCTCATATGATCTGTAAATATTTAGCAGAATTACAAAAGCACACTTCCTTTGACATACTTCCAGCTGAGAATTTTACAGATCTACCCATACTTTTAAAGTGCCCTATGTACAAGGTTATTCAATTGCAGCAGCACTGTTTGCAATAGAAAAATATTGGAAATAACCTAAATGTTTATCAACAGGAGAAGGAAATGTGATTAAGTAAATGATGGCATATTCATAAAATGGAATACTATGAAGCCTGTTAAACAGAATGAGGAGGCTCTCTGGAGATCATTTTATCTCAGTATACAGGACACCTTTTGGTTCTGAACTATCTTAAAAATAAACTCTGCAAAAAAAAAAAAAACTAAAAAAAACTTTGCAAAAATTAAATTAAAATTCACAGGGCAGGGGAACCATTGGTATTTCTCTCTCCCTCCCCTGCCCCTCTCTTTCTCTCTCTCACATACACACACAACCTCTTTGTTGTTAAATCCCCCAACCTCCTTCTGTCATATCTGATTTACGGACACCCCATACACTCTCAAATTTATCTCTTCCCCACACCTCTCTCTCTGAATTGGTTTTAAAAGCTGCTTCTAGGATGAAGTTCTAGCCTTAGATGAATACAGATACAGATGAATGGTTATGAATACAGATGAATGGTTAAACAGTTTGAATCCAAAGGAAAAATGTACTATGAAATGTCAGATGGAAACCAGAACTGCCAGCTGTAGTCTGCACAATGCCAGGAGCCCAATGCACACATTCTAACAGTAGGAATGGTTTTGCCTTTCACAGAATGATTTTTAGGATGAGCTACTATTTGTGGTATTTTAATTTTATTTTTAACTGTTTATTTTCACAGAGAGAGAAGTGCGTGCAGGCGCGCACACATACACACAGGCACAAGTTGGGGAGGGAAAAGAGAGGTAGAGAGAGAATCCCAAGCAGACTCCGTGCTGTCATCACAGGGCCCAACATGGCATTTTATCTCATAAACCATGAGATCATGACATAAGCCGAAATCAGGAGTCGGACACTTAACCGACAGAGCCACTCAGGTGCGCCCCATATTTTCATTTTATTTTAAAAATTAGTTTGTCTGACAGCTTCTTATAAAACTAAATAAACACCTCCTTCATGATCCAGTAATTCCATTCCTATATATTTACCCAAGACCAATATAAATCTATGAGCACAAAAAGACTAGTACAAAAATATTCATAGTAACAAAAAACTGAAAGCAATCCAGGTAACCATCAATAAGAGATTATATAAACAGTGGTATGTTCTCACAATGGACTATTACTCAGCAATGAAAGGAATTACTGATACAACAACATGAATCTAAAAAACATCATAATGAATAAAAAAAGCCATATACAAAAGAGTATGTAACATAAGGTTCCATACATGTGAAGTTCTAGAGCAAGCAAAACTAATCTATAGGGAAGGGGTGTCTGGCTGGCTCAGTCAGTAAAGCGTGTGACTCTTGATCTTGGGTTTGTGAGTTTGAGCCCCACATTAGGCAAAGAGATACCAAAAAAACAATTAATTAAAATTAAAATAAAATATTAAAAAACTGATCTATGATGGGAAAAATTAGAACAAAGTTTGCCTATGGAAGAGATGGAAGATTTACTGGAAAGAAATATGAGGGGACCTTCTTGGACAACACTAAAATTTTATTTTCTTTTTAAAATTTAAATTTTTTTGTGTGTTTGTTTTATTTATTTATTTCTAGGAGAGAGAGAGACAGCATGAACAGGGGAGGGTCAGAGACAGAGGGAGTGACAGACTCTGAAACAGGCTCCAGGCTCTGAGCTGGCAGTCAGCACAGAGCCCGATGCGGGGCTCAAACCCACAAACCGCGAGATCATGACCTGAGCGAAAGTCGGACGCTTAACCGACTAAGCCACCCGGGCGCCCCTCTTTTTAAAATTTAAATCCAAGTTAGTTGACATATAGTTCAATTAATGTTTTCAGGGGTAGAATTTAGTGAATCACCACTTACATATAACACCCAGTGCTCATCCCAGCAAGTGTCCTCCTTAATGCCCATCTCCCACTTAGCCCACCCCACCACCCAACACCCCTCCAGCAACCCTCATTTAGTTCTCTGTATTTAAGAGTCTCTAATGGCTTGCCTCCCTTTCTGTTTTTATCCAATTTTTCCTTCCCGTTCCCTATGTTTATTTGTTGAGTTTCCTAAATTCCACACAGGAGTGAAATCATACAATACTTCTCTTTCTCTGACAGACTTATTTTGCTTAGCATGATACTCTGTATTTTGACAGGGAAATGCATTTGTGCATGTGCACATAAATCTCACCTCTGAAGACAATTCCACCCATAAACAAATACCACAAATGATATGGATGCTTAAGTATTTGGGAAGAAGTATCCTAATTTAAGCAATTTACTTTGAAATATATTAAAAAAACAATATGAATCATGAATGAATATGAATGAACAGAGGAATGGCAAATAGATGGAAAGATATTTGATAAAACAAGTATAATAAAATGTTAATTGTAGAGTCTATGTGGTGGGGGTGGGTATAAAATTCTCTCAATTTTTCTCTATATTTGAACATTTTTATAATAAAAGGCTGACAAAATAACTAGTTCAGGGAAAAATGGCATTTTATGGTATTGAATTTTATAATCCTGGGACACAGTATTCTTTCCATTTGCTTTTTAAAAAAATGTTCACTTACTTTGAGAAAAAGACAGAGAGAGAGGGTGTATGGGGCAGGAGCAGAGAGAGAGAGAGAGAGAGAGAGAGAGAGAGAGAGAGAGAGAGAGAGAGAGAAACAGTCTCAAGCAGGCTCCACACTTGGCACGGAGCCCAACATAGGGCTTGATCCCACGACTAGGAGATAATGACCTTAGCTGAAATCAAGAGTCGGATGTTCAACCAACAAAGCCACCCTGGTGCCCTCCATTTACTTTAAAACAAAAACTCCTCAAGGTGTTACTGTATTTACTGTATTTTTTGTCCTATTCATGTCTTCCTGCATTGATTCCTGATTATTATGCTCCCATTGTGAAAAGATTCTTTTATTCTCAGCTTTATTGAGGTATAATTGATATATAAAATTATGAGATATTTAAAGTGTGTATCATGGGGATTTGATATACATAACACTGTGAAAAGATCTCCCCATCTAGTTAATTTACACCTTCATCATCTCACATCTTTTTTGTGTGTGAGAATGTTTAAATCTTACTCTCTTAACAAATTGCAATTATATAGTAAAGTGTTATCAACTACAGTCACCATGTTTTACGTTAGACCCTCAGACCTTATTCATCTTCTAGCTGAAATAAATGGAATCTTTTAATGTCATTTATTAAAACACTGCTTTCGTTATATAGAAGGACACTGGTCTGCCTCCCTTTCACTACAATTAAAAATTATTCTAAAGGGGCACCTGGGTGGCTCAGTTGGTTAAGCGTCCGACTTCAGCTCAGGCCATGATATCACAGTTTGTGGGTTCGAGTCCTGCATTGGGCTCTGTGCTGACAGCTAGCTCAGAGCCTGGAACCTGCTTCAGATTCTGTGTCTCCCTCTCTCTGCCCTTCCCCTGCTCATGTTGTATCTCTCTCTCTCACTCTCTCTCTCTCAGAAAAAAAAAAATTATTCTAAGAAAAGGTAAATTATGCTCATTAAAAGATATACAAACAACAGAAGTATATAAAGCAAAACATAAGTCTCACTCACCTCCTTCCAGTCTATTTCCAAACTAATCATTAATTACTTTCTTCTATATCCTTTAGAAATTTCCTATGTTATACCAGCATAGAACTGCATATTAAAAAAAAAAAACTATAAACAGGATCATATTACACATATGATCTACAGCCTGCATTTTTACTTAAGTAATAAATCCTGGACTTCTTCCACATCAGTACAGCTAGTTACTGGGGGACCTGAGTGACTCAGCTGGTTAAGTGTCAGATTTTGACTTTAGCTCAGGTCATGATCTCACGGTTCCATTCATGGGTTTGAGCCCCACGTTGGGCTCTGTGCTGACAGCTCAGAGCCTGGAGCCTGCTTTAGATTCTGTGTCTTCCTCTCTCTCACCCCTCCCCGACTCATGCTCACTCACGCTCTCTCAAAATAAAAAACATTTAAAAAACTAAAAAAATACATCTAGTCACCTTAAAAAATTTTTTTTTAAGTTTATTTATTTATGAGAGATAGAGACAGCACGAGTGGGGTGGAGGGCAGAGAGAGAGACACACACACAGAATCCACAGGAGGCTCCAAGCTCTGAGCTGTCAGCAAAGAGCTCGATGTGGGACTCAAACTCACGAACCATGAGATCATGACCTGAGCCAAAGCTGGGTGCTTAACTGACTGAGCCACTCAGGTGCCCCATCTAGTTACCTTTCTTTTCAGCTGCACAGTGCTTCATCATATTTATATTTTATAATTATTTTAACTAGTCTTTCTGTTTGCTTTTGTTAAGGAAGAGTTAGCTGTATATGATTTCTTCCTCTATCCCACACATCATTTTGGATTCGACAAGACCAGCCTGAGTGAAGACAGAATTACATATTTCAGGAATGCCAAAATAATGGAAGAAACTCAAATTTATACCTCGTTCATTTTTCAAAAAGCACTTGTGAACCATAATCCTTTGGTTAACTGTGAGTTACAAAACAACTGAGCAGGGAGGTCTCGGGAGATGAGTCATGAACTCTGGGCAGTTCCCTAATTTATCAGACACAATGGCACATACGTTGTGTTTTCTCTCCTACCACACCCAGAAAAAGGGCCAATATACAGTCCTTATTTCATTACAAAAGCATTTGTTAGTTAAAAAAAAAAAAACAAAAAACCCTGGTTCCAGTGCACATACATTAGAGTATTTAGGAAAGTTTAACATTCAAATAACAGAGGAAAACCAAGATGCCACTGGCAATACTTAAAAGCCCTAGGATATATGACAAAAGAAGTTCTGAAAAATTATAACTATTGTTTCCCTGATATTTGACGGTCTAACATTTTTCTTTTTTTAAAAAAATTTAAATGTTATTTATTTATTTCTGAGAGAGAGACAGCGTGAGCAGGGGAGGGTCAGAGAGAGGGAGCGATATAGAACATGAGGCAGGCTCCAGGCTATGAGCTAGCCATCAGCACAGAGCTCGACGCAGGGCCTGAACCCACAAACTGTGGGATCATGCCCTGAGCTGAAGTCAGACGCTTAACCGACTGAGCCACCCAGGCACCCCTAAAAACATTTTCTAAACGTTCTTAAAATCTGAATTCAGTGTAGATCTGAGACAGTCTCTAGGGATGCATGAGGGAGGCCGTGCACTCAGCGGTGGGGACAGTGGCCAGTGCCCACTAGTCGTTAAAATCCCTCACACTTGCACTCCTGTCTCAAAGCCCCATCTGCACTACATAGTACTTTGTATGCCTCCTCTCGCTGAATCCTCCCCAACCTTATGATGCTGATACTGGCACTGCTGCAACTTTCTGTATTGTGTACCTCTGGAGGCAGGGGTGTTTCCTTGAGCTACAGAAATCTTGGATTTTAACTTTATAAGCAGGCAATTATAGACACATGCATTTCAGGGGTAAATTATTTGAAATATATAACCTGTACCATTACAGCCACGCTGAATATCTGCTAAAGAATGATTCCTTTGGCTTCAGGCCCAAAAGAAATATTCTTTGCCCAAACATGCACTCCCTGTCAATGGACCCTGAGAGGTCCCGAGAGACATGCCATCTTCATCTAAGAGGAAGAAGGAAGAAAGCTGGGTGGTAATACTAAGGAGAACACGCCCCTTCCTGAGCTAGTTGTGGGCAAGTGATTAAATTCTAGCCGACATTATAAGCTACAGTGTATGATGAGATTTTTAGGAAGGTGGTTTTAAAAGGAAGGAAGGAGTTTTCTTCTCCTTGTCCTCTCTCCTATAACGGGGAATTCAGATGTGATGATTAGAGCCCCAGCAGCCATTATGGATCCTGGAGTGACATAAGGATAGCAGCATAGAGAGCTAGAAAGAAACTGACTTCTCTGATGACACTGACCAACTGCCATACCAGTCCTGCTTACTTTCAGGTGTCATATATATGAAACAGAAAGAAACCCATTTTATTTTTTCTGATATATACAACCAACCCCAATCCAACTCTTCAATGTTATGGCTTTTGATAACCTAGGATGGGAATGATGAAGGTGCTCTGGAATTAATTTTTCTCAGCCCTTTTGCTAGTGAGCACAATGCTGCATCCATTTGCTAAAGAAAAAATGTTTTAAGGAATCAATATTGTGAAGCTCCCACTAGCAAAGGAGAGCTCGACCAATCTGCACGTTGCCCAGATTGTAGACTTCGGCTGTGATAGCTTCCAGTAAGAGTATATCTATTCAAAGTAAGCACTCAATATTCAATACATTAGCACTGATAAAATATGATCAAGTGTCAGGTAAAAATTATCTCAATATTTGGCATTTTGTCTCAGCTAAATCTCACAATAACTCTGTAAGCTACATACTCTTCTTGACTCTCATTTTGCAGATAAAGAAATTGAGAGATAATCACATAGCTGGTAAACTGTGGAAGCAGAATTCAAATCCAGGACTACCTGACTTCTCTTCACAAATCTTCACAAAGGATCACCATTTGATCCTTTAAACAAAGACTAATAGAGAAACAGATCAATCTTTCTAATACCAATGAAAACGAATTATTATAAAGGGGCAGTGACTGATATAAATGTGTTCACATTAATTAATCACTGATTTTCAGATATTCAATACAAATGACTGTTCAAGTACTAGTCTTGGTTTTAAGTAAACTCACCTCTTTTTCTTAAATTAATTTTTTAAATTTACATCCAAGTTAGTTAGCATATGGTGCAACAATGATTTCAGGAGCAGATTCCTTAATGTCCCTTACCCACTTAGCCCATTCCGCCCTCCCTACAACCCCTCCAATAACCCTCTGTTTGTCCTCCATATTTGAGAGTCTCTTATGTTTCGTTCTCCTCCCTGTTTTTCTATTAGGTTTGCTTTCCTTCCCTTACGTTCATCTGTGTTATATCTTAGAGTCCTCATGGTAAACTCACTTCCTTCACGGAGATGAAGCTCTCTGCGAGAGATGTATTTAACTTTCAGCCTTATTCAACTCCCAGGTGCAGGAGAAACAAAGAAGTGGCAGCTAGGAATGTTCAGGTTTTCTAATTTGAAAAAGGCGCCTAGAAGGAGGTTTCAATTCCTTCAGCTAACCATTCACTCAATCAACATTATATCATGTATTATTAAGAACAAAAACTGCTTTTACAACTACAATCTGCGGTTGCCTACCAGGTACTTGGCACTAGTACTAGGCATTCTATATATTTTAATCAATGTAATCCTCACCCCCCCGCCCATGACTTATTGTTTTTCCATTCTAGAGATGAAGATTCTCCAGATCACAGGTTAAGGAATTTCTTCAAGGCCACATACCTAACAAATCGCTATTAGGATTCAAACTTGGCATTTAAAACTCCAAAGCTCATGTCCTTGGCTTCACACTTTACCTGATATTGGGAATATCAGAAAGATTACATATAAACATTGTCATCGAAATAGTTACCTAGCCAGTTGTGAGGCACAAATAAACTTCAGACACGCTGTTGGTGTCAAAGAATTGCTTGTTGGTGTGGAAAAGCCTACACACACACACACACAGAGACACACACACACGTTGGAACTGGGTCCAGGAGGCCTTTCACAGAGGTAGAACTGAAGACTTAACAATGATATGTCAGAGGTAAGGAAGGCCCAGGGATCTCATTTAGGTGAATCATAATGCTATAAGCAGGAGGATGACCACTTTGGGGACATGGCAGACCATGGGGAAGGTGATAAAGCTTAGTTCTGCACATGGAGAACGTACATGCCGCACCTACATGGGGCAGGGGTATGGGGTATGAGAGGAGGAGAAGGGGCGGAACGGCAGACAGGCAATGACAGAGCAGCTGCCGCGGAAGTCAGGCAACAGCCAAAGAAAGGAAGAGGGCAGCTGTAAGAGTGACAAAAGCAGCAAAGAGAGTGCCAGGCAAAGAGGCATGTGACAGGAGCAGGAGGCAGGAGGAGGTGGGTGTGGATGAGTAGAAAACTGATACATGCCATTAAGAGAGGGTGGGGCGGGAACAGCACACTGGATACTTGCCAGTGAGCTCAAACAGCTTGAAAAAGCGCTGGAGGCTTCTGAAGCAGTCCGAGATCACCAGAAATCAACTGTCGTTACTACAGGTCTTCCCGTGAGAAAGGCAATGTGGTAGAGAGGTCCAAAATAAAAGGAAGAGGACCTCCCCCCAACTAAAATTAGTGAAAGTCTATAGCCCTGAAGAGATGCTCATTTCCATACATGACATTCAGGACTACCAGAGCTATAAAACAGATGGTTAAATTCTGTTGCCCTTAGATGATACCCAAGCCAAGACTCAGTCTGGGGCCTGGAGAGAAATAAGCCTGGAGGCAAGGAGGTCAATCAGATTACTTCAACAAGCAAACAAATAGTTTGGTATAGATTTACAGTGCAGTTAGGACAAAGAGTAATATGGGAAAATATGTGCTGTTCAAATACACTTTGGAGGCGCGCCTGAGTGGCTCAGTCGGTTAAGCATCCAACTTTGGCTCAGGTCATGATCTCACGGTTCGTGGGTTGGAGCCCTGCATCGGGCTCTGTGCTGACAGCTAGCTCAGAGCCTGGAGCCTGTCTTCAGATTCTGCATCTCCCTCTCTCTCTGACCCTCCCCTGCTCACGCTGTCTCTATCTCTCTCTCAAAAGTAAATAAAACATTAAAAAATTAAAAAAAAAAACAAATATACTTTGGAATGAATAACTGGATACATGAAATCAAAATATAGTGTAGGTTACATGTGTAAAATAAAAAAATAAATACAAACCAGGGGCAGTTTTGAAACAGAAGACTAAAATGGGAGAAATCCATTTACCCAATGTTAAGGCCTACCATACAGCTCCCATAACTAAGACAGTGGGATATTAGCAAAGGGATAAATGTAGAGACCTATGAAAGAAAACAGAACTAGAAGCAAATCCACACAAATATACTCAAATAATTTTTTGACAAGGGTGCAAAAGTGGAAGAAGGACAGCCTTTTCAATAAATGGTGCTAGGAAAACTGGATACTGTATCCACATGCAAAAGACTGAAGTTGGTTCCCTACCTTACACCATATACAAAAATTAACTCACAATGTATCAAAGACCTAAACATAAGGGCTAACACCACAAAACTCTTAGAAGAAAACATAGGGGGGAACGCTTCATGGCAATGGATTTGGCAATGATTTTTTAAATATGATGCTAGAAATACAGTTCAACAAAATACAAAAATAGGTAGGTGGCCTTCATCAAAATTAAAAATATCTGTGTATCAAAGATCACTATTAACAGAGTAAAAGGAAACCAACAAATGGGAGAAAATGTGTGCAAATCACCTGATAAGGGATTGAAAATCAGAATATATGGGGCACCTGGGTGGCTCAGTCAGTTAAGCATCCGACTTCAGCTCAGGTCATGATCTCACGGTTTGTGGTTTTGAGCCCCATGTCAGGCTCTGTGCTGACAGCTAGCTCAGAGCTTGGAGCCTGCTTCCGATTCTGTGTCTCCTTCTCTCTGACCCTCCCCTGCTCATGTTGTCTCTCTCTCTCTCAGAAATAAATAAAACACTAAAAAAAAAAAAAGAAAAGAAAAGAAAAAAGAAAATCAGAATATATACAGAATTCCTACAACTCAACAACCAAAAAAGTCAACCTGATTAAAAAGTGGGCAGGGGCACCTCAGTGGCTCAGTTGGCTGATTGCCGGACTCTTGATTTAGGCTCACGTCATCAGCTCACAGTGAGATCAAACCCCCACATTAGGCTCTACGCTGTTAGCACAGACTCTGCTTGGGATTCTTCCTCTCTTTCTCTCTCTGCCCCTAGCCCACTGGTGTGTGTGCTTTGTGTGCTCTCTCTCTCTCAAAATAAATAAACTTCAAAAAACAAAAAAAAAAAAAACTTCAAAAAAATGAGCAAAGCACTTGAATAGACACTTCTCCAGGGAAGATAGACAAATGGCCAACAAGCATACGAAATGATGCTCAAATCACTAATCATTATGGAAATGCAAAACAAAACTGAGACACACTACTTCTTATCCATTAGAATGGCTATTACAAGAATAGGGAGGGGAGGGGAGAGGAAAGGGGAGGGAAGGGAGAGGGAGAGGGAAAGGAAAGAGAGGGAGGGAAAGAGAAGGTGAGGAGAAAAGAAAAGAAAGGAAAGAAGGAAAGGGAAAACAAGTGTTGACAAGGATGTGGAGAAATTCAGACCCTGTGCACTGTCAATGGGAATGTAAAATGGTGCAGTCACTGCAGAAAACAGTAAGGTGATTACTCAAAAAATTAAACACAGAATTACCATATAATAGACCAATTCCACTCCTGGGTATATATCCAAAAGAACTGAAAGCAGGGGCTCACTCACAAAGATATTTGTACACCAATGTTTATGACAACACTATGTCATTTGGCTAACAGCCAAATGGTGGAAGCAACCGAAGTACCTAGCAAGGGAAGAATGGATAAATAAGATGTGGAATATATATACACACTAGAGTGTTATTCAGCTTTATTTTTTTTATTTTTTTAATATTTTTATTTTATTTCTAGGATAGAGAGAGACAGCGTGAGCAGGGGAGGGTCAGAGAGAGAGGGAGACACAGACTCTGAATAGGCTCCAGGCTCTGAGCTGGCAGTCAGCACAGAACCCGACGCGGGGCTCGAACCCACAAATCACGAGACCATGACCTAAGCGAAAGTCGGACGCTTAACCGACTAAGCCACCCAGGCACCCCTCCCCTTTAAAAAGTAAGTTCTAACACATGTTACCACATGGATGACCCTTAAAGACATCATACTAACTAAAACAAGCCAGTTGCAAAAGAACAAATATTGTATGATTTCATTTATATTAAGAACATAGAGTAGTCAAAGTCATACAGATAGAAAGTAGAATAGTGGTGACGGGGGGGGGGGCGAGGAGGATGTGAAGAGTTGTTCAATGGATACAGAGTTTCAGTTTTGCAGGATGAAAAGTCTTAGAAATGGACAGTGATCACAGCTATCCAACAATGTGAAGAAACTTAATGCCATACTATAGACTTAAAAATGGTAAAAATGGTAAATTTTGTTATACAGACAGCAGTCAGAAAACAAGCATCCCAATAAAACAACAGGGAAAAAAATCTGAACATTTTCACCAAAGAAGATATGTGAGGCAAATAAGCACATGAAAGATGCTATAAATCATTGATCATTATGGAAATGCAGAGTAAACACAAAATACCACACTAAAGCAGCTAAACCTAAAAGATTTTTAATACCCAGTACTGTCAAGGATATGAAGAAATCACAACCCTCACACACTGCTCATGGGAAAGTAAAATGTTATATAACCCCTTTGAAAAAATCATTTGTCAGTTTCTTAAAAAGTTAAACATAAACCTACCATATAATGCAGCCATTCTACTCCTGGGTATTTATCCAAAAGGAATGTATATCCATACAAAAACTTGTACATTAATGTTACAGAAGCTTTATTTGTAACAGCTGACTGGAAACAACCCAAAATTCCATCAATTGATCAATGGATAAATAAATTTTGTTATACCCATATAATAGAATACACAGCAATAAAAACGAATGTTGATACATACAACATGAATGAATCTCAAAATAATTATGCTAAGAAACAAGATAAAAGACAGCATTACTTTTTTTTTAATTTTTAAAATATTTTATTTTATTATTGAGACAGAGAGAAACAGAGCATGAGTGAGGGAAGGGCAGAAAGAGGGAGACACAGAATCTGAAGCAGGCTCTAGGCTCTGAGCTAGCTGTCAGCACAGAGCCCGATGCGGGGCTCGAACCCACGAACTGTGAGATCGTGACCTGAGCCGAAGTTGGATGCTTAACCAACTGAGCCACCCAGGAGCCCCAAGAGAGCATTACTTGTTTTAAAAGATAGGTTTTATTATCATTCAGTTATGATGAAACCAAAACACCAGATGATTGCCACTGAAAAGATGGTTTGTTAATTCTCAGTTCCCAAGAGGCAGCGGCATGCCACACACACAGGGGCCAGGTGGGGAAGCACTAGGGTTGGTTAGAAGGCAGGGGGACTGAGGGGAAAATACCACTAAGAAAACTTTACTGTGGATGCAGCAGGAAGAAACAGGCAGAGGCAAGGCAAACAGGTTTAGGATTAGCTAATTTGAATAATAACAGTGGACTCTGGGGCTTAGAGGCTATCCCTAATTGCCTAGCTCCTGGTTGGGGGTGAAATCAGGCAGATAGTGACCCAGAGTGTGAAGTGACCCAGAGTGTGAAAGCCTCAAAAGGAGGCGGTTGGGGTATGGGCTCCGGATTGGTTGGTTTGCATATGAAAGGCACACCAGCAGGTTGATATGTTTATCATCTCTAGAAGTTGGTTAACCCTGAGGGGCAGTCTTTACAGGGTGAGTAAGGCCCCAGGTGTCAAAGCATCAGAAACACATAGTTAGCACAATAATGCATGATTTCATTTACGTAAAACCCTAGCAAATACAAACTAATCTACAGTGACAGAAAATAGATCAGTACTTGCCTGGGGACAAAGGAGTGGGCACCGATTACAAAGACACACAAGAAGCATTTGGGGGACGATGGAGATGTTCAAATTCTCTTGACTGTTGTGATAGTTTCACCACATACACGTCAAAACTTCACAAACTTTCTAGTTTAAATGTGTATACAGTTTATTTTGTCAATTATAAAGCTGTTTAAAATTATAGGGACAATTGGGGCGCCTGGGTAGCTCAGTCGGTTAAGCGTCTGACTTCGGCTCAGGTCATGATCTCACGGTTCATGGGTTCGAGCCCCGCATCGGGCTCTGTGCTGACAGCTAGCTCAAAGCTTGGAGCCTGCTTCAGATCCTGTGTCTCCCTCTCTCTCTCTGACCCTTCCCTGCTCATGCTCTCTCTCTCTCTCAGGGGAAAAAAAAGACACCATTAAAAGTTTTTTTTTTTTTTTTAATTATAGGGACAATAGATAATGACAAATGCAGTAACACAAAAAATATACAATAAAAATTAAACAAGGCCAAAGATAGTTCCTTGACAAGTCAACAAAACAGATAAAAAGAGAAGGCACAAATGAGTAAGCAAAAAATAAATACAAATATAACAGATGAAAACTGAGACTATTATCAACTACAGATAATTCTGAAAACTTGAAAGAGACAAATCTCTAGAAAAAAGAATTAACTCACAAAGAAATAAAAAACCAGAACATTCTTATAACTATTGAAGACACTGAACGAAAAGTTAAAATTTTTCTCACAAAGAAAACATTAGGCCAAGATGATAAGTGAGAGAAAAAGAGGGTATAATCTCCAACTCATTCCAAGAAGTGAGTAAAAACTGGCACTAAAAAACATTACAAGAAAAGAAATTATAGTGCCTCTTTCACTTAATAATCATACAGGTCAAAAATCTTAAACATTAACAAAGTAAATCTGGTATTTAAAAAAGATAAACCACAATCAATCTGTTTGTCGAAGGTATACAAGTATGTTTTGAGATAAAATTTATAAATATAATTCACCAATATTAATGAAGAAAGATCATAAAATTATTTCAATTGATATAGATATGCTGGATAAAAACACATGAATTCATGATTTTTAAAAATCCTTCTGAATTAGGAATAGAGGGCTTCCTTAACGTGATAAAACAGTTCTTATTTTGAAACAGTAACACTATGTGGTTACTGTCTTCAATAGAGAAACACTAAAGGCATTCCCTTTAAAAATTTTTTGAATGTTTTGGGGCGCCTGAGTGGCTTAGTCGGTTAAGCGTCCGACTTTCACTTAGGTCATGATCTCGCGGTTCGTGGGTTCGAGCCCCGCGTCGGGCTCTGCGCTAACTGCCAGCTCAGAGCCTGGAGCTTGTTTCAGTCTGTGACTCCCTTTCTCTCTGACCCTCCCCTGCTCACGCTCTCTCTCTCTCTCTCTCTCTCCTAGAAATAAATAAAACATTAAAAAAATTTTGAAAAAAAATTTTTTTTGAATGTTTTTATTTATTTTTGAGAGACAGAGAGAGACAGAATGAGCAGAGAAGGGGCAGAAAGAGGGAGACACAGAATCTGAAGCAGGCTCCAGGCTCTGAGCTGTCAGCAGAGCTGACGCAGGGCTCAAACCCATGAACTGTGAGATCATGACCTGAGCTGAAGTCAGACGCTTAACCGATTGAGCCACCCAGGTGCCCCAAAATCAGGAATAAGACAAAATGACCCATCATCACGTCTTCTACTCAGTAACTTATGAGAGATCCTAGCCTTGGCAATAAGAAAAAGAATCAGAATAATAAAAATTAGATAGGAGAGGATTATTTGCAGGAAATACGATCACTTACATAAAAAAATCCACCACAGCCTATAGAACCCATAAGAAACAATGGTGGGGGTGGGGTATCAAGGTAACTAGATAGAGGATTTTTATATCCTGGCAAAAATGGCCACTGATTTGCATTCAAGAAAGGGTTTGTTAGGCTAAGAGAAAATTAATCAAATGCACATGCTGACAAGGTCTCAGTGGGAAGGAAATGAAGGTAGGAAGACAAAAGAGAAAGAACAGCAAAGTGAAGGAGCTTCAGTTTGCCATCTTTGTGATTTCTTGTGATGTAGCAAAGTTAAAGGCTAACAAAGAGGGGGAGATAGTGGGATAAAGTTTTAAGAAGTGATAAGACTACTGGGGTGCCCAGGGAGCCCAATCAGTTAAACATCTGACTTGATTTCAGCTCAGGTCATGATCCAACTGTTCATGAGTCTGAGCCCCTCCCTGGGCTCCATACTACTTGGAACTCTCTCTCCCTCTCTTTGTCTCTCTCTCTCAAAATAAATGGAAGAGAAGAGAAGAGGAGGGGAGGGGAGGGGAGGGCAGGGGAGGGGAGGAAGAAGTGATAAGACTAATACTGCTGCTGCAGAAAATGGCTAGAAATCAAAGAAAAAGACCCAGTTGACAGAGGCTCCTTTTTCAAGAACTCTTTTCTGGGGACACCTGGGTGACTCAGTTGGTGAAGCGTCCAACTCTTGATTTTGGCTCAGTCATGATCTCGCAGTTTCATGAGTCTGAGCCCTACATGGGTTCTGCACTGACAGCATGGAGCCTGCGTGAGATTCTCTCTCTTTCTCTGCCCCTCTTCCACTCCCACACTCTGTCTCTCTCAAATAAACTTAAAAAAAAAATTCTTTTCTGGAAAAATTCTCTACGCATTAATGGTTTGAAAAACACAGAACTAAGGTCTGCTGGCTGAATGTAACAGAACTGTAAGGAACAGGGTTGAGTACTGGCAAGAGGATAGCTGAATTGCTGAACCAGAGTCTACCTTTGATAGGAAAGGATGAGAGATATTAAAGAGGACTCAAAAAAAAAACCAAAAAAAAAACAAAAAAACAAAGGACTTAAGTGACTAAAAATTCAAAAGATGTCAAAGCATCTTATAGTGGCAAAACAGAGCAGGCACCTGGAAGGCCCCAAGAGACTGATTTCACCAGAATCATTTGGAATTCATTATAACAGACTTGTCCTTGAAAAATCAATAAACAGCTTTAACTCTACACAGTTACAGTTTCCTTGAGATGTATGGATCTTAACACCAGCACAATGCAAATCCTTTACTGCCTTCAGATTCTGCCACAAGCAGCTTGCTAAATGCCCCTCCATAATTTCGTGTTTACTTCTGTCTTCTATTCCTGCAGGCAAAACTTACACTTGCAATGCTGATTCTCTTCTTTTAAAAAATTATGGGTATGTAGGTTATTTGAAGCACTCATCAGCCTCTTATCCAAATGCTTAGACAGAAATTACCAAGAGGCAAATTTTATTTAAAAATAATTTTAATACAGACATTTAAACTTTGGCCTACAAACGTGGCCGAAATGAGGTTGCCAAGCCAGTATATTAATGCCTGGCAGACACTGACTTCTATGCCATGGCACTAATCACTACGGAAATCTCCTATCTGTGAGGAGGACTGTTCATATACTCAGTGCCTGCAGAGTCCCCACTGAGCCGCAGTATCTACGAAAGAGTCCATGAGACAGGCAGTGGGGGGAGGGTAGTTTAATTCTTTCACAAAGCCTGTGGAGAATCTGGGAGTGATGAAAGCCTAGAAAACTAATGAAAGGCGCTTTTATAACCAGGGTGAATGTGGTGCACAAAAGCAAAGTCAGATGACCTACTTAAAGCTTTGCATTTACTGATGAGAATTAATTCTCATTCCACATTAGTCTCTTTCTAGAAAAAGAAAACCCTGCATAATGGTTGGAAAGTTAAGATACAGGGAGTACAGGACTACTAAGTTCCAATCTTTCCCTCTCAAATATCAGCTCAAGACCTAGAGCCTGCGGCCAGAAAGAAAATATACTTCATAAGGCTCTGAGAGGTATGTTCTTGTTTACCCCCGTGTAACAACGTGTTCTCTGACTGCTGGGCTTTGAAGAAATTTAAGTTCAGTAATCCACAGATCAGATCAGAAGTTCAGGCTAATATGAGAGGAAATATTTTCTTAATCTCTTCCTGGACCTTATACAAGGCAAATGAATGGTAAACCTGTCTTGTGAGGCAAGAACAGCCTACGTTCCTTCAAAGCAGGGAACCAATCGTTGGCTCATCTGTTCAACTAAGTTCTTGTCTTGTGCCAGGCAAGGAAACAGAGAGAGAACCTCCTACCCTTGAGGAGTTCACCTCTCAAGTGTTTCCTTACCTACCTTTCTCAGAACATTCCAGATTCATGGATAGAACTCTTATCATCCACAAGGTAGACAAATATGGTCTTTCTTCATCTAGATTCATTTACTCTCTTTCCTTTAAATAGAGGAGTAAAGGGTAGCTCAGTCGGTTAAGTGCCCGACTTCAGCTCAGGTCATGATCTCACAGTTCAGCTCAGGTCATGATCTCACAGTCCATGAGTTCGAGCCCCACATCAGGCTCTGTGCTGACAGGTCAGCACCTGAAGCCGGCTTCAGATTCTGTGTCTCCCCCTCTCTCTGTCCTTCCTCCACTCATGCTCTGTCTTCCAAAAATGAAAAACGTCTGAATGAATGAATGAATGAATGAATGAATGAATAAAGGAGTTAGGATGGAAAATTCTTATCTCATTTTTCTATGATTAATTTCCCATTAAAAATTTTCTGATCTGTTCCAATTTTGTTAAATGAACGGGCACTTACAGAAAGCTTACTATGTGTGCCAAACTGTGTAAACACTTGTGAGGAACATGAAACCTGATATGGTGACTCCATGCGTACTCCTTTCATTGCTTCCCATCCCACTTCCATGTGAGGTCCTCGCCTTCCTCCCGCCCCTCCCCCACTTTTTGCTTTGAATGAAGAATCAGTTAACTAGTCCAGGACCACACAGCTAGATCTAGAGCCCAGACTCATGAATTCCTAATTCACTAATCTTCTGAAGGAAACTGGGAGAAGAATGACGGAGGGTGAGGGACAACTCTAAATCAGTCTCAATCCTCCCTCCACCACTCTCCCTGCCATTACCCTGGCTTCTTTTTGGTGTCATTCAGTCTTTATATTGACAGATGCTTATGTCTGGAAGCTTCTGGTCCCAGTTCTCTCACATCAGCCAGGTCTCAGCTTAAATGAAACATGCTGAAATTAAGTTATGGTAGGTGCATTCTCATACTCTCCCCACTCTAAATATTCACTACATAGCAACCTTTTCATTGTTTTCACAGAACTTGATTGTATATACATTTATCTGTCATTTAATCAAGATTCTGTGCTCATATGTAGATCAAAGACCACGTGTGCTCTGCTCACAGAACCTACCCAGCACTTGGCAAAGTGCCCCACACATAAAAGGTATCCCAGGCAGTGGAATAAAGTCCTATTTAAAAGAATCTCAACTCCTGAAACTATATTAAAATGATTCAAGGGGCGCCTGGGTGGCTTAGTCGGTTAAGCGCCCGACTTTCGCTTAGGTCATGATCTCGCGGTTCGTGGGTTCGAGCCCCGCGTCGGGCTCTGTGCTGACTGCCAGCTCAGAGCCTGGAGCCTGTTTCAGTCTGTGACTCCCTCTCTCTCTGACCCTCCCCTGCTCATGCTGTCTCTCTCTCTCTCTCTCTCTCCTAGAAATAAATAAAAAATATGTAAAAAATTAAAAAAAAATTAATAAATAAAATAAAATGATTCAAGACCTTTAGGCAAGCGAGAAACAAATGTAAATCCTGTCTAGAAAAAGATATCATCCTAACTCTCAAAATATTTTTACAGACAATTTAAAAAATATAATGTCTTGTCCATGAGGAAATAACGCCAAGAATTAGTAGAAAACAGACAAGAACAGTACCACAGCATTAAGAATTTCAGCTAAGAATCAACACTACAAAAAAAAAAAAAAAAAAAAAGACCAAACAGAAATTCTCAAACTAAGAAAATACAATAGCTAACATAAAGACCTCAACAGATGGATTTAAGAACTGCTGAAGAGAGAATTAGTGAAATGGAAGGAAGTATCTATGATAAAGGAGAGGGAAGCAAGGGGATAAAAAATATAAAAGGGAAGGTAAGAAAATATAATGAGAAGATCTAATCTACAAGTAATTTGAGTCCCAGATAAAAGGAATAAGAGAAATAAGACAAAAGAAATACTTGAAGGGACAAAGGCTGGAAATTCTCCAAAACTTACAAAAGACATCAAGCCACAGACTCAAGAAATCCTAAGAACCCCAAGCCAAAAAAAGAAAAAGAAATCTGTGTCTTTACATACCACAGTAATACTTCTGAGAACTAAGAATTTATAAAAAAATTTTTAAGCAGTCAGAAAGAAACAAAGACAATGTGGCAGACTGTGAAGATGGCTGTAAAAATCCCTACCGTTCCTGTACATGTATCTTTTATAATGAGATACTGGCACTCCTATCAAAAGGTAGAGCTTATTTCCCCATCCTGTGAAGTTGAGCTGGCCTTGTGACTTGCTTGAACCGCCAAAATGCAGCAGAAGTGATTGGTATAACTTCCAGACACCTCAAGGGACCCTGCACTTCCATTCTGCTCCCTGGAAACACTGCTGTCATTGCATGCAGCAGCCCTGGCTGACCTTTTCACAGAGTGGGCCAGTGGACAGCCAACACCAACTGCCAAACATGTGCCCGAGACAGTCTCAGCGCCAGATGAGCCAGCAGCTGACTACAGCTGCACAAATGACTCTAGTCAAGACAACAGAGGAACCAAAGAGCTAACCCAGCACAATTTATTGATTCAAAGAAGAGTAAGCTGATTAGATGGTTGCTGCTTTGAGCTACAAAGTTTTAAGGTCTCCTGCAACAGAAAATAGACACGGAAATATTTCTTTCGGGCAATAATAATAGATTAAATAGATGATAATAGTACTCCAGCATTGTTAACTTTACATCACAGTATTTAAGTTACAGGTTATCAAAAAGAAAAGTAAACATCCTCCAAGGACTTGACATCTTCTCCAGGGGAAAAGGTTAGTGAGTTTTTGGGTGTATGAAGGGTAGTTGTGTTAGGTGGGAGCATGACCTTGTTAATGTCTTTATTTGGAGATTAAATGTAGTTTCAGGAGATACATATGTGTGACAAGTGGACACGGGATATACCTGTGATGATTAATTTTATGTGTCAACTTGGTTAGGGCACATGTTGGTCAAACATTAGTCTGATGTTTCTGTGAAGGTGTATCTGGATGAGATTCACATTTAAACTAGTGGATTTTGCTCTTTCTACCATTGTGGAACCTGTGGAGGCCTGCTGGGAACAGCACTCTCTAAAACGACAAATACGTCCAAGTCCAATTTTGCTGGGTATAAGCAGGGTCTTCAGAACAAGAGGGAGCACCAGCTCCTCTTAAAACTGAAGGTGATTATGCTCGAGATGAAACTGAATCCTATTTAGGCAAGAGATGTGTTTGTGTGTACAAAGCAAAGGACACCACAGTGACTCCTGGTAGAAAACCAAACAAAACCAGAGTAATATGGGGGAAACAGAATTCAAGCCCATGGAAACAGTGGCATGGTTCAGGCCAACTTCCAAAGCAACCTTCCTGTTAAAGTCATGGGCCATAGAATCTGTGTGATGCTATAACTTTCGAGGATTTAAACTTAATGGAAAGTAAATAAATATAGATATAGATCTGTTTTCTTGTATTTTTGTTAAAAAAAAAAAAAACTAAACTAGTGGACTCTGAGTAATGAAGACTGTCCTTCATAATATGGGTGGACCATATCCAATCAGTTGAAGATGTGAACAGGAGGCTGTTCCTCCTCCAAGCCAGAGAAAATTCTACAACAGACTTGTCTCTGAACTGCAACTTTTTCTTGAGTCTCCAGCCTGCTGGTGTTTTACTTCAGAAACTTAACCATGAACTATTATTAAGAAACATATTGGGGCACCTGGGTAGTTCAGTCAGTTAAGGGTCCAACTCTTGATTTTAGCTGAGGTCACGATCTCACAGTCCATGAGATCAAGCCCCAGGTGTACACTGCATTGACACTGCAGAACTTGCTTGGGATTCTCTCTCTCCCTCTCTTTCTATCCCTTCTCTGTCCCCCCCCCCAAAACAAACATTTTAAAAAAGAAGCATATTAATAAAAATCCTCATTAAAATAATTCAAAATACTAAAAGGCACATGACAGATGCTAAAACAGCTGCTTGTAAAACTTCTGATTTAAAAAAAAATGCATTTGTTAGAAAAAAAAATTATTGATGAGGTGCCTGGATGGCTCAGTCAGTTGAGCACCTGACTCTTGATTTCAGTTCAGGTTATGATCTCACAACTGTGAGAGCTCCCGCACAGGGCTCTGTGCTAGGCATGGAGCCTGCTTGAGATTCTCTCTTTCCCCTTCTTCTTCTGCCCCTCCCCCACTCATTCTCCCCCTTCCTTTTCGGAAGGGAGGGAGGGAGAGAGGGAAAAAAAGGAAAAGGAAAAGGAAAAGGAAAAGAAAAAGAAAAAGAAAAAGAAAGAAAGAAAGAAAAAAGGAAAAGAAAACAAAAAAAGGAAAAATTTATTGAGCATTTACTATGTGTCAGGTCTTGTTTCTGGTACTAGCAATGAAATATTAACAAGCAAAACCTAACTAAATCCCTACCTTCGTGACACTTA
This sequence comes from Proteles cristata cristata, assembly GCA_017311185.1. Lineage (NCBI taxonomy): Eukaryota > Metazoa > Chordata > Mammalia > Carnivora > Hyaenidae > Proteles > Proteles cristata. Next base: position 308,606 of record JAESUZ010004376.1, read on the forward strand.
CTTACAGTCTAAGAACAAAAAACGACTTCAAAAAATCACCTCATGGATGAATGAGATGGATGAGAAAATTTGGCCTAGTAAAAAAAGCTCAGTCAAGTCCTCCCTGAGGCACTGATTCCCGAACTGAAATGTGCAGAATGAATAGGAGTTAAACCGGAAAGGAGGATAGGAAACTCAATTCTAGCCAGTAGTCTCAGAAATGGTGGGGGCAGGGCCTGAAAGAGGCTGCTGTACCTGGAGCATGGAGAGCATGGTAGGAGAGAAGATCGGGGATTTATGTGGAGCAGGACCATGTACAGATGATACGGATGATTTTTCCTTATCCTGCAAGCATTTAGAAGCCTCTGAAAAGTACAAGCATGAGAGAACAAGCACTGCACTGTGGCTAGGGACAGTGGACAGAGGACAAGATCTCAGTAGCCTAGTTAGACGGTTAGGCTATTGGCAGAGATATCAAAGCATTACGAGTAGGCAGATGGTTAGGAGGTAAACTGCACAGGACTCGACAGTGGATTTGTTCTTGACATAAGGGAGAAGGGGGTGTCCAGTGCTACTCCCCTTAGGTTTCTAGTTTACCTAGCAGGTGGCATTCAAAGAGTCAGGGAGGGGAGGAAAAGAACTATATTTGTGAGGGAAAGTTCTCAGGAATCATCAGAAATCAGAAACAAAATAACCTTTCAGCTGAAAAGATCATTTTAGTGTAATGGTCAACAACACTGAAAAGCAGGATGCACGGAAATAAGAAAAGAAAAGCATGGTGGCTATCACAGCTACGATTCACTGCTCCTCGAAGGGGTGGCCTATGGGCTCTGCTGCACTACTCAACTCTGCTGCCGGACCATGAAACCAGCCATGGACAATATGGAATATGACTGTGTTCCAATAAAGCTTTATATATGAATATTGAAATCTGAATGCAATCTAACTTGTATTTGGTATTGTTTTCATATATTATTCTTTTGAGGTTTTCCTTAACCATTTAAAAATGTAAAATCATTCTGAGCTCATATATCATACACAAAAAAGACAGCAGGCTCAATATGGGAAGCAGGCCCTGGTTTGTTGACTTCTGTTCTAGAAGTTCTAGCTAACAGGATGAGAAAACAAAACGAGATGTAATCTTTAGGGAGAATCCTCCCAAAACTTAATTGTAGATGGAAGACTATGTGTTCAGGAAAAAAAAAAAGATGAAAGACTGTGCACTTAGAAAAAAACGAATGTTCCTAAACTAAAGTTCATATTTTAAAACTGAAATGCGGTTTTCTAGATCTTCTAGAATATGCATGTTCTCTATTTAAACATAAACATACCCTAATTACAACAATGACGACAACAACAACAACAAAACAGACAAAATTCATGAGACGAATGACAGAAAATTCTGAAAAGTGGAAAAAAGAAGGTGGATTGGCTAGGGACCATGGGACATGAGGACTGACCGACCAAGCAGGAAGTGCCCTACTTTTTGTTGGATTTGGTTTGGTTTGACTTCTACTATGTCCTAGTCTAGGCTCTGGAGAGGCCCACAACCTGAAAACAGTAAAGAACACAATCAAAAAAGTGCCAAGAAAAGACTGCTTTCTCTAGACAAAGGATCAGGAAAAGGGCAGCTCAGGCAAGATAAAAACATTTTGACCATATATGTCCCACTCTAGGCAAACAACAACCAAAAAAGTGGCACCCCTCCCTCTCCTCACCTCACTGTGGCCCAGAAACTGTGGGCAGAGCTCTTCCAATCCTGAATTAATGAGGCAGCACCTTTCCCCCCTCCCCATGTTGCAGCTGTAGAGAATAAGGGTAGAGCCTTGTGTTATTACCCTGGAATCATGAAATGGAGTTCCAACCCCAGCCCAACTAGAGAGCAGAGGGGAGGATTATGGAGAAGAGGGAGCTAGAGAAACAAATTCTCTAAATATGTGTACAAAATACTAGACATACTTCTAAGTGATCCATGTGTAAAAATGACCAGAAACACCACAGCAGAAAGTTTCAGAAATAAACACTGCTCTAAAACAATACCCAGGGGTGCCTGGGTGGCTCAGTTGGTTACGTGTCCTACTTCAGCTCAGGTCATGGTCTCGCAGTTGGTGAGTTCGAGCCCCACATCAGGCTCTGTGCTGACAGCTCAAATCCTGGAGCCTGCCTTGGATGCTGTGTCTTCCTCTCTTTCATTCTGTCCCTCCCCTACTTATGCTCTCTCTCTGTCTCTCAAGAAGTAAATAAATAAACACTAAAAAATATTTAAAACAACACCCAGGTTTCAGGTTGGCCTCCTGGTAGCATACAAGTAGAGCAGACCAGAACAGCACAGCAAGACTTGAAAACTAAACTGACTTTTGAACCACAACCAACAAAGGTGGGCCAGTGTGTGTGCTCTAAACCTAAACAGGTTGGCTGCCTGTTACATATAAAGATTTAAACAGGAACCAGAATACTCATAATGTCAAGGATGCAATCCAAAATTATTTGTCGTGTGAAAAACCATCAAAGTCTCAACTTGAATAAAGAAAAGGCAATTAGTAGATGCCAACACCAAGATGATACACATGTTGGAATTATTTGAAAAGGATCTTAGAGCAGTTTTATCAAAATTCTCCAATAAGAAATTTTAAACACTCAGCAAACTGAATACATAAAGAGTACCAAATGGAAATTTTATTTTATTATTATTATTTTTTAATGTTTTATTTATTTCTAGGAGAGAGAGAGACAGCGTGAGCAGGGGAGGGTCAGAGAGAGAGGGAGTCACAGACTGAAACAGGCTCCAGGCTCTGAGCTGGCAGTTAGCACAGAGCTCGACGCAGGGCTTGAACCCACAAACCGTGAGATCATGACCTAAGCGAAAGTCAGAGGCTCAACCGACTAAGCCACCCAGGCGCCCCCCAAATGGAAATTTTAAAACTAAAAAAACAAAAAACAAAAACCCAAAAAAACCCAGCACTGGACAGGCTCAGTAGTAGAATGAAATGATAGAGGAAACCATCAATGAACTTAAAAACAATCAGTAGATCAGAAGCCAGGGGGGCTCAGTTGGTTAAGCAACCGACTCTTGGTTTTGGCTCAGGTCATGATCTCACAGTTTGTGGGTTGAAGCCCTGCACTGAGCTTCGTACTGACAGTGCAGAGCCTGCTTGGGATTCTCTCTTTCTGCCCATTCCCAAAATAAATAAAGAACAACAACAACAACGAAACAGATAAACAGAAAATATCCAACCCGTATCTGACTTTGGCTCAGGTTACGGTCTCACAGTTTATGAATTCGTCGGGCTCTCTGCCATCAGTGCAGAGCCTGCTTTGGATCCTCTTTCTGCCCCTGTCCCTCTTGTGCTCTCTCAAAAATAAATGAAACATTTTAAAAAAGGAAAAGAAAGTATCTAATTTGTAAACACAGAGAGAAAAGAGATTAAAAAGAAATGAAGAAAACCTTAGAATATGGACTAATAATAAAGATCTAACATCTATGCCTTCAGAGTCCCAAGAATGAGAGAAGAGTGCATAGTTGAAAAAATAGTTAGCTGAAAACATCCCAAATTTAAAGACATTTACCTTCAAAATGCTGAAAATTAAAGACAAAGTCCAGAAAGCAGTTAGCAAAAATCAAAACATTACTTATAGGACAATAATGCAAAGGACAGCATATTTTTCATTAGGAACCATGGAAGTCACAAGGAACTATACAATATTTTTCAAATTCTGAAAGAAAGGACCAACGCAAAGTTCAATCTAGAGTAAAAATATCCTTCAGGTATGAAGGTGAAATAAACACATCGACAGATGTCAGAAACTGAGAATGTGTCACCAGCAGACGTGTTCTAAAAGAATGGCTAAAGGGATTTCATCAGAAAGTAAATGATAACAGAAGAAAACTTCTGGAAGAACAGAGGAAGGGTATACACACGTGTGTATATATATGTTACGCATAAAAATGCATAAACACACTTGTACGAATCAAATACTTGAGATTTAAAAACTGTTTAATGGTTGAAAGTAGTAATATAACATTGCCTTGTGGTTCTCAACATGTATAGAGGTAATATTAAAATCAACTATATTATAAAGGGGAGGAAGGTAGAAGGAACTAAAGGGTGGTAAGGTTTCTTCTACCTTCTACTTAAAGTGGGGAAAAAAGTTGATATGACTAGACTGTGATGTTATGTAAGTATATGGTAATCCCTGGAAACATCACATTTAAAAAAACCAACTATACAAAGAGATACACTAAAAACACTCACTATAGAGAAACTGAAATGGAATACCAAAAAAATGCTCAAGCAACCCATATGAAAACAAGGAAAAACAGGAAAAAACTAAGAGGAAAGAAATAAAATAATCATAATAAAATGGCAAACTTAAATGCAAAATATCAATAATTACATTAAATAGAAATGGTTTAGAGGAGCCTGAGTGGCTCAGTCGGTTAACTGGCTGACTCTTGATTTTGGCTCAAGTCATGATCTCAGAGTTGTGAGATCAAGCACCATGTCAGGCTCTGCACTGGGCGTGAAGCCTGCTTAAGATTCTCTCCCTCTCCCTCTGCCCCTTCCATGTGTGCCTGCGCACACCTATGTGCTCTCTCTCTTTCACTCCCTCTCTCAAAAAAAAAAAAAAGAAAAGAAAAGAAAAGAAAAGAAGAAAAGAAAAAGGTTTAAACCCACCAACTAAACAAGGAGAAAGCTAGTCAGGACTGGTTAAAAACGAGAAAAGATCCAACTTTATACTATCTACAAGGAATTTACTTCAAATATAAGATAATAATATTAAGTAGTTTAGAAATAAATGAATTCCACGTTTCAGAAGGGGAGAGAGATGGACAGACAAATGAGTGGAACACAAGTTTTAGGGATTGAAACTATTCTGCATAATACTGTCATGGAGACATGTCATTATACATTTGTCAAAATCCATGAAATATAGAACACAAAGAATGGGGGCGCCTGGGTGGCTTAGTCAGTTAAGCGTCCGACTTTCATTTAGGTCATGATCTCGCGGTTCGTGGGTTCGAGCCCCGCATTGGGCTCTGTGCTGACTGCCAGCTCAGAGCCTGGAGCCTGTTTCAGTCTGTGACTCTCTCTCTCTCTGACCCTCCCCTGCTCACACTGTCTCTCTCTCTCTCCTAGAAATAAATGAAAACATTAAAAACAAATTAAAAAAAAAAAAAAAGAACACAAAGAATGAACCCTAAACTGAAGACTTTAGTTAATAATAATGTATCAATATTAGTTTATCACTTGTAACAAATCTACCACACTGAAGCAATATATTAATAACAGGAGAAACTGGGTGGGGGGATATGGGACAGGAACTATATGGAACTCTATTTTCTACTCAATTTTTCTGTATAACAGATACTGCTTAAATTTTTTCTATTATTTTTTTTAAATGAAGAAAAGATACACCACATAAACACTAATCAAAAGAAAGCTGAAGTAGTTCTATTTTTTTTTAATTTTTGTTTATTTTTGAGAGTGAGAGAGAACACAAGTGGGGAAGGGGAGAAGGGGGGGAGGGGGAGGAAGAGAGAGAGAGAGAGAGAAAATCTGAAGCATGCTCCAGGCTCTGAGCTGTTAACACAAAGCCCAACATGAGGCTCAAACTCATAAACTGGGAGATCATGACCTGAGCTGAAGTTGGACCCTTAACCGACTGAGCCACCCAAGTGTTCCTGAAGTAGTTCTATTAATACCAAATAAAATGTTCTTTGGAGCAAGAAAAATTATCAGAGACGAAGAGGAACAATACATAATGATAAAAAGGCCAATGTATCAAGAAGACATAAAAATTCTAAATGTGTATGTAACAAAGAACACAACTTCAAAATATATGAAGCAAAAACTGGCAGAGCTGAAAGGAGAGAGAGACAAATCAAAGACTGTAGTTTGGAAATTCAGCAACCCTCTCTCAGTAATTGACAAAAACACTAGATAGAAAATCAATGAGGATACGGGACTGAACAAAATACTATCAACCAACAGGCTAGGGGGCACCCGGGTGGCTCAGTCTATTAAGCATCCACTTCAGCTCAAGTCATGACCACATGGTTTCTGAGTTCAAGCCCTGCATCAGCTCTCTGCTGTCAGCAAGAGCTTGCTTCTGATCCTCTGTGTCCCTCTCCCTCTGCCCCTCTCCTACTTGCTCTCTTGCTCTCAAAAATAAACATTAAAAAAAAATACTATCAGCCAAGCTCTAATTGATATTTCTAGGACACTCCATCCAACAATAGCAGGCCAGATTTGTTTTTCAGACTCCCATGGAATATTTTCCAAGACAGACCATATCCTGGTTCATATAACAAATCTTCACAAAAAACTTAAATATTTATTTAAATATTTATTTATTTTTTGGGAGAGCACAAGTGAGGGAGGGGTAGGGAGACAGAGGACAAAGGATCGGAAGCAGGCTCTGCGCTGACAGGCTGACAGCAATGAGCGCAATGTGGGTACCACCCCAGTTCCTCTACAATTTTAAAAAGGAAGAGATATCGCTAATAGATACCATGGCCATTAAAAGGATAAAGGAATAATACTATGAACAACTCTACATACAGAAATACAACAAAATAGTCAAGATAAACCAATTCCCCGGGGGAGCCTGGATGGCTCAGTCAGTTAAGTATCCAACTTCTGCTCAAGTTATATGCTCAAGGTTTGTGGGTTTGAGCCTTGCATCAGGCTCTGTGCTGACAGCTCAGACCCTGGAGCCTGCTTTGGATTCTGTGTCACCCTTTCTCTGTCCTCCCCTGTTCGTGCTCTGTTTATTTTTGAGAGACAGAGACAGACACAAACATTTAAAAAATAAATAAACAGATAAACCAATTCCTTGAAAATTACCAACTACCAAGAATCCTGTAACTATGAAAAATGTTTAACTTCTGGGGCACCTGGCTCAGTCAGTTGTGTCTGACTTTGGCTCAGGTGACGATCTCACAGTTCATGGGTTAGAACCCCACATCTGGCTGAGCTGACAGCTCACAGCCTGATGCCTGCTCTGATTCTGTCTCCCTCTCTCTCTCTCTCTCTGTCCCTCCCCTGCTTGTGCTCTTTCTCTCTCTCAAAAATAAATAAATAAAACAAAATAAAACAAAAAGAAATGCTTATTTCTGAAAAATAAATCTTCAGGCCCAGAAAGCTTCACTGACAAATCCCACCAAACATTTAAAGAAGGAAATAACACCAATTCTACAAATCTCTTCCAAAAAATAGAAGATGGAACAGTTTCTAACTCTTATTTTTATATTAGTCTTTTCCTGTTAACAAAACCAGAAAGTAAACAAAAAGAAAACTATAGACCAATTTCCCTCATGAACATAAAACAAAAATTCTCCACAAATGTTATCCAAAACATACAATATGTAATATATATATATTATATATATATAGGAATAGTATATATAATATGTATATAGGAATAGAAGGAATCTTCCTCTACCTGATAAAAAGTCATCCAAAAACAAAACACCTAAAGTCTGAATACTTTCTCCCGAAAATCATAAACAAGGCCAAGATGTCTCCTCTCATTACTCCTACCTATTCAAGAGTGTAACAAAGTCCTAGTAAGTGCAATAAAGAAAAGGAAATAAGGGCACCTGGGTAGCTCAGTGAGTTAAGTGCTTGAGATCTTAATATCAGCTCAGGTCGTGATCTTGCGGTTTGCGTGTATGAGCACTGTGTCAGGCTCCATACTGCCAGGGTGGAGCCTTGCTTGAGATTCTGTCTCCCTTTCTATCTGACCCTCCCCTACTTGCTCTTGCTCTTTCTCTCTCTCTCAAAGTAAATAAAATACTTTAAAAAAAGAAAATAAAAATTTCCATAGAATGTAAAGAACTAAAACTGCCCGTATTTGTAGAGGGCATGATAATCTACAAAAAAAAGAAAAAACCCTCCTGGAACGAATGAGTGAGTTTAACAATGTCATAGGATATAAGGTCAATACAGAAAAACCAACAGTGTTTCTATATACCAGCAATGACTATGTGAAAAGCAAACTTAAAAACATAATACCCTTTACAATCACTCCCTAAAATAGGAAACATATAGGTATCTAACAAAACATGTTTAGGATTTATATGCTGTAAATTATAAAACACTGATGAAAGAAATCAGATTACACCTAAATAAATGGAAATACATACTGTGTTCATATTTTAGAAAATTCAACATGTGAACAGCTGTCAATTCTCCCCAAAATGATCTATAGGTTAAATCAATAGCTATCAAAATCACAGTAGGTTTTTTTTGTTTGGTACACTGACAAGTTCATTCCTAAATTTCTATGGAAAGGGAAAGGAATTAGAGTAAAATAATACCTTGAAAAATAAATTTAGAGGAATCATATTGTTCAATCTTAAGGCTATTTGTTCACAGTAATCAAGACTACGGTAGTGAAGAAGAGATACACAGAAATCAATAGAACAGGACAGAGTTCAGAAACAGACTCACAAGGATGCTTAACTGATTTTTTTTTGTTTTTACAAAGATACAAAAGCAATTCAATGGAAGAAGGAATTAAATGGGCCTGGAACAATGGGACTTAGATGGGCCAAAAAAAGGAAAAGAAAAAGAGAAAGAAAAAAAGAACCTTGACCAAAATCTCATAATTTATGTAAAAATTAACTCAAAATGGATCCTAGAATATAAAATGTAAACCTATAAAAATTTTTGAAGAAAACCTCTGTGACCTAATGTTAGGTGAAGATTTCTTAAACATGACACTAAAGCAAGGCTTATAAAAGAAGAAATTCATAAATTGGATCGACCAAAGTTAGAAACAAAGTCTATGAAAGACTAAAAGGGCACAAAAAGACAAGACACACACTAGGAAAAAGTATTAGCAAAAACATATATCAAACAAAGAACCTTTATCCAGAAAGTATAATATTAACTAATTAATTAATGTTACATTAATATTAACTCAAAACAGTAAAAAAAAATTTTAAAACAGAATCTTTTTAGAAAATGAGCAAAGCAAAGAAGAGACATTTCATTGAAAAATATATTCAGATGGCAACTATGGACATTAAAAGATGTCTGCCACCATTAGCCATCAGGGAAATGCAAATTCAAGCCAGGAGATACTACTACACACCTATTAAAGTGACTAAAATTAAAAAATGGTGTCAATGCCAAATGCTGATAAGGATACAGAGAAACTGAATCCTCACATGCTAGTGGGAATGTAAAACATTACTGCACTCTGGAAAACAGTTTGGCAGTTTCTTTATTTTTTTATTTTTTATTTTTTTTAATTTTTATTTTTTTAATAGTTTATTGTCAAGTTGGTTTCCATATAACACCCAGTGCTCATCCCCACTGACAGTTTCTTTAAAAACTAAACTGTTACTTACCATATGACCCAACCATGGCACTTCTGGGCATTTATCCCAGAGAAATGGAAAACATGTCCACACAAAAACATGTACATATTTATAACCATCTTCTTGTTAACAGCTCCAAACTGGAAGCAACATAAATGTCCTTCTAGGAGCAGATGGATCGGTTGTGGTACATCCATACAATGGAAACTACACTGAGCTATTAAAAAAAAGAACAAACCATGGATATACACAAAAACTTGAATGGATCCCAAAGGCATTATGCTAAATGAAAAAGCCAATTTTAAAAGGTTACACACGGCATAATTCCATTTAAATACCACTCACTTAAAAAAAAAATTATAGCAACAGATCGCCAAGATTTAAGATTGGGGAGAGGACCTGATTATAAAGAAGTATCATAAGGGATTTTCTCTCTGTGGTGATAGCACAGCTCTCTATTGTGATTGTTGTTGTGGTTATACAAATCTACATATCTGATAAAATTTCATAGTACCATACACCAAAAACATAAATACATATAAACATGTACGATTCGGCAAAAAATCCAAATAAAGTCTGTTTCTTGGTTAATAAGATTATACTAATATCAATTTCCTGCTTTTGAAAATGTACTGTGGTTATGTAAGATATTATCATTGGAGCATACTGGATGAAGTGTAAATGGGAACCCTGTACTATCTTGCCACTTCTGAGTCTTAAATTATTTTAAAATTAAAAATTAAAAAAAAAACTATAAATACACAGTTAAGCTGAGACTAGGCTTTTTTTTTTTTTTAAACAAATAATGAAAAGGTATTTGTACTATGAGATGTTACATAATTAACTTCATTAAAACTCTCTGGTAATGAGGGATGCCTAGGTGGCTCAGTTGGTTAACCATCCAACTTCGGCTCAGGTCATGATCTTGCAATTCGTGGGTTCAAGCCCCCGTATGTCAGGCTCTGTGCGGACAGCTCAGAGCCTGGAACCTGCTTCAGATTCTGTGTCTCCCTCTCTCTCTCTGCCCACCCCTCCACTCACATTCTGTCTCTCTCAAAAATAAACAAACATTAAAAAAACATTTTTTTAACTCTCTGGTAATGATACAGGAACAGATTAACAAGCAACAGATTCCATATATGATAAAGAATTTCAAATCAGAAAAAGATAAATATTTATTTAATAAACAATACTAGGAAAACTACTAAACTGGGGCACCTGGGTAGTTTATTCAGTTGAGCATCCAACTTCAGCTCAGATCATAATCTTGCAGTTTGCAAGTTCAAACCCCACATTAGGTTCACTGCTGTCAGAATAGAGCCTGCTTTGGATCCTCTCTCCCCCTTTCTCTCTGCCCCTCCCCCTCCTGTGCTCACATGCTCGCTCACGCGCGCGCGGTCTCAAAAATAAACATTAAAAAAAACCTACTACCAGTCAGAGTGACTAAAATGAGCAAATCAGAGAACTCTAGATGCTGCCGAGGATGTGGAGAAATGGGCACTCTCCTACACTGTTGGTGGGAATGACAACTGGTGCAGCCCCTCTGGAAAACAGTGTGGAGGTTCCTCAAAAAGTTAACAATGGAACTCCCCTATGACCCAGCAATAGCACTGCTAGGAATTTACCCAAGGGATATAGGAGTGCTGATGCATAGGGGCACATGTACCCCAATGTTCACAAGCAGCACTCTCAACAATAGCCAAAACATGGAAAGAGGCTAAGTGTCCATCAACGGACGATTGGATCAAGAAGATGTGGTTTATCTATACCATGGAATACTACATGGCAATGAGAAAGAATGAAATCTGGCCATGTGTAGCATCATGGATGCACCTTGAGGGTGTTATGCTGAGTGAAATAAGTCAGGCAGAGAGGGACAAATACCGTATGTTTGCACATATCGGAGGATTAGGAGGAATTTAACGGAGGACCGTGGGGGAGAAGAAGGGGGGAAACAGTGGAGGAGGGGGAGAGAGGCAAACCATGAGAGACTCTTGAATGCTGAGAACAAACTAAGGACTGATGGGTGTGGGGGGGGCAGGGGGGGAGATGGGCATGGAGGAGGGCACTTGTGGGGATGAGCACTGGGTGTTATATGGAAACCAACTTGACAATAAACTATTTGTTAAAAAAAAAAACCTACTAAACTAAGTGAGCAAAAAGTATATTAGCTCCTCATTTCATGCAATATTCCCAAAAAAAAAAAAAACCCAAAACAAAACATATTCCAAATGGTTTAAAGTTCTAAGTATAAATAGGGCGCCTGGTGGCTCAGTGGGTTAAACATCCAACTCCTGTTCAGGTCATGATCTCACAGTTCATGAGTTCAAGCCCCATGTCAGGCTCTGCTGACAGCTCAGAGCCTAGAGCCTGCTTCAGATTCTGTGTCTCCCTCTTTCTCTGCCCCCTCCACCATTTGCATTGTTTGTCTCTCTCAAAATAAATAAACATTAACAATATTTTTTAAATTTCTAAGTATAAATAACAATAATATGATGTATATAAATTATAAAACATCTTGAAGAAAGCATTTGTAAATATTTGTCTGTTCCTGAGGTGCAGATAGCACTTTTTAAACATAAAAAACAAAAACTGAGTAACTGAATACATAAAATGTTTAAACTCCTATATGTCAACAAAACATCATAAACAAAATTTAAATCAAAATAAACTATGAAAAACATTTTCAAAATGTTACAGGCAGGGGCTCCCAGGTGGCTCAGTCAGTTAAGCATCTGACTTCGGCTCAGGTCATGATCTCCCGGTTCAGGAGTTTGAGCCCGGTGTCAGGCTATGTGCTGACAGCTCAGAGTATGGAGCCTGTTTCGGATTCTGTGTCTTCCTCTCTCTCTCTGCCCCTCCCTGACTCATGCTCTCTCTCTCTCTCTCTCCTTCAAAAATAAACATTAAAAAAAAAAAATGTTACAGGCAAAGGGCTAAATAACCTTTTTAAAGTGTTTACAAATCAGTAAGTACAAACACATCCATGGAAGGGTGAACAAAAAGCATGAACAGGCAATTCATAAACAAGTAAAAAAAAATTCATCTTTAATAATGGGGGGAAAAGGTAAATTAAAGTAGGGTTTTTTTCACCTCTCAAATGGGCACATACTCATGTGAGTGAGAACTTGTAAGCATCTATTCTACTCATTTAGCATTTAGTCTATAATGCTATGTGCTATATGATAATTCAGCTTTATATATAATAAATCTATATAATAGCTTTATACAGATATATGTATCACATACACATATAAATATATAAAGCTATTATATAGATTTTTATTATATATAATATAAAGCTACTATAAATATATATACATATATAGTCTCTCTCCTCAATAAGACTAGCAACCTCCAGGCAGGAATTTTCTTACTTTGTTGTTTTCCCAACACTTAAAATAAAAACCAACACATAATAAGTATCCAAATTGTTGGTTAATGATATTAATGAAAATTATTAAAGCCTCAGATCACTGAAGAATGAATTCTGTTACAGACTGAATGCTGTGTTCCCCTCCCAAATTCTCATGTTGAAGTTCTAATCCCCAATTTGATATTTGGAGATAAGGCCTTCAGGAGGTAACTGGGGTTAGATTAGATCATGGGGTGAGGCTCTCGTGAAAGGATCAGTGGCATTATAAGAAGAGGAAGAGAGATCTCTCTCTCCTCTCACCCCTCCCCCGGCCCCCCATGCACCAAAGAAAGGTCATGGGAGGTCACAGCAAGAAGTCACATGTCTGCAACCCAAGGCGAGTATTCTCACCAGACACCAATCCTGTTAACACCTTGGACTGCCAGGCTCCAGAACTGTGAGAAATAAATTACAGTTGTTTAAGTCACCCAGCCTACAGTATTTTGTCATGGCAGCCTAAGTGGACTAAGACAATCTCCATCCCATAATTCTCTAATCTACAAAAAAGCACCATCTTGATTTATGGATTTATCCGCACCATTCAGTTTCACCATTCCTATCTCAGGCTGCCAACGGCAGCTCAAAAGTATCACACTCAGGGTCTCAGTGCTATGCAGAAAACATCCTTTCTTTGTCAGTTTCTAGCACAGTAGCTCACAGCTCCCTCTGGGCAGATGGCTTTAGTGACAAGAGGACATCACCCTCCCTTCTCTACAGAGCCTCTATTCTCTGTTTAGACTAGAAAGAAGAGATTCCCTCATCCTTTCAAAGACTATTAATCTCTGTGTTCCTGACCCCATGTGAGATCTTTCCTCCTACATTATGCCTTTCCTTGTGGTACCTTCAAACCTTCCTCTCCAGCCCTCATTTTCCTCTGTTTACAAAGAGGCACAGATGTTCCAAACAAATTTTTTAAAATGCAAACACAGGGGCACCTGGGTGGCATCTAACTGTTGATTTCGGCTCAGGTCATGATCTCCGCGTTTGTGGGATCAAGCCCCACGTTGGGCTCCATGTGAGGAGCCTGACTGGGATTTTCTCTCACCCTGTCTCTCTCTGTCCCTCCCCACTCATGCATTCTTGAGCATGTGTGCCTTCTCTCTCTTGTAAAATAAACAAACTTAAAAAAAAAAAAAGGAAAAAATCCAAACACAATAACCAACCCCATTTAACCATCCAGGCTCCTGTTTTCCCTTCCTTCCTCATACCACCAACTTGGGTAAGATGTAGTTTGCTTTTTAGTATATGTGCTGCCGAAGCGAGCACAGATGTAGTTTGCTTTTATTTCCTCACTTTCCACCTCTCCTTGGTGACCTCATTGTGTTCTTCAAGCCGTCACTCTCAAGTCTACAAATAACCTCTTCAAATCCAATTTTTTCCCCAGAGTTTCCATTCTCTTTAACTTGTACTTGACATGTGATAGTAGTTATCCCCTTTCTCAAAAGTTTCCAGGTTGTTGGTTCTCTGGACACGATGACAACTAAATTTTAGCTCCCACAGCTTTTGTTCCTCTACCACTCACACATTAGTATTTTATTCGAGTCGCAATTACAGGCCAGGCATTGCAATAATATTAGGGATGCAGGAAAGAAAAAGCCAAAGTCCTTATCCTTCATTTTCCAGTTCAGCCACTCACTTAACAAACTTTCATGGAAAAGCCAGTAGGTGCTGGGTGTAGAAAGCTAATTAAGACCTGTCCCTGTCTTGGGGGAGGAGGGGAGACTGTCCTTGTCCTGGTCTTCAATGAGCTCCTGGCCCATAGGCAAGTATGTTTTTGTGCCCCCACTGCACACTATACACTTTGTGAGAGGAGAATCCAAGTCTATTTCACTGAGTCTCCAAAGTGTTCACACTCAGCAAATGCCCAACACATGGAAGGGACAAAGGACGAACGGTGCTCACGTCAGAGATATACAATATTTTTGATCATACATGAGAAATTAAGAAAGCAATTATCTCCTTAGAGAAGCAACAGGGTAGAGTGACACAAACTTAGCTCTGTCACTTCTACAGCTTGGTATTTAAGTTTTGAGTTTTCATTTCCTCATCTTGAAAACAGCAATCTCTCCCACCAATATCAGAGGACTGCTGTGAGGAGTATAAAATATGTAATACACACATAAACATATCTATATATAATAATGTGCAACCCTATCATTGAGTCTAGTACACAGCAGGCACTATCCAAGTTTCCCCTTCATGTGCTCCTCACTTTTCTTTGTATTCACTAACCCTTTACCATGACCAAAATGATGACTGCTATTCAATCACACATTTCTTGCCTTGATTTTTATGACAAAGATCAAGCCACCACCTTAATGTACACCTTCAAAATGAGGAATTCAAGTTCCATATAAATAATTATCATAAACCCAAATTCTAATATTTTACACCTAAAACATTTTCCCTAAGAAATATTCTATATGTTCCGTGAGGGTCAAAATTTGCACCTGTAGTGACAAGGATGAAATGGTAACACACTTATATTGGTAATAACAACTCACTTGGTCTCTCTTTTCCATAGCCACCATGGAACATAAGGAGGAACTGAGGGATCACTCTGGGGTTCCTTCTGCCCTAAACTAGAAATCTGTTAGTAGTGATATTGCACTTCTTTTCATGTGACTGTTAGCCATCTGTGTGTCTTCTTTGGAAAATGTCTATTCAGGTCCTCTATCCATTTCTTTTTAAATAGACTCCATGCCCTACATGCAGCTCGAACTCATGACCCTGAGATTAAGAGTCACATGCGCTACCTACTGAGCCAGCCAGGTGCCCCTCCTCTGCCCATTTTTAAATCAGGGTGTTTTTTTGGTGTTGAATTGTATAAGTTCTTTATGCATTTTAGGTATCAATGCCTTACTGAATATATAATTTGCAAATATCTTCTCCCATTCAGTTAAATGACTGTTGAGGGTCTCCTTTGCTGTGCAGAAGCTTTTTATTTTGGTGTAGTCCCATTAAATCTTCCATTCTTAAAAAAGAAAGAACAGGCAAGTATCACCAGACCAAGATAAACAAACAGGAAAAGATAATGACTGGAGAAAATCGGGATAATTGAAAGAAAAATCAGGGGCGCCTGGGTGGCTCAGTCGGTTAAGCATCCGACTTTCGCTTAGGTCATGATCTCGCGGTTCGTGGGTTCGAGGCCCATGTCGGGCTCTGTGCTGACTGCCAGCTCAGAGCCTGGAGCCTGTTTCAGTCTGTGACTCCCTCTCTCTCTGACCCTCCCCTGCTCACGCTGTCTCTCTCTCTCTCCTAGAAATAAATAAAACATTAAAAAAAAAATTAAAAAAAAAAAAGAAAAATCAAAACTTTTAAAAACTGTCTTCAGAGACAAAACAAAAATTGAAAGCAATTTGTTTTTTAATCTGGGAGAGAAAGAGAGAGAGCAAGAAAGAGGGGCAGAGGGAGAAGGAGAGAATCCCAACAGGCTCCATACTCAGAGTGGAGCCAGATACAGGGCTCAATCCCATGACCCTGGGATCATGACCTGAGCTGAAATCAAGTCAGATGCTCAACTGACTGAGCTATCCCGCTGCCCCTGAATGCATTAAAAAAAATTTTTTTTAATGTTTTTATTTACTTCTGAGACACAGGGAGAGACAGGATGAGCAGGGGAGGGTCAGAGAGAGGGAGACACAGAATCTGAAACAGGCTCCAGGCTCTGAGCTGGCAGTCAGCACAGAGCCTGACGCGGGGCTCAAACCCACGAATTGTAAGATCATGACCTGAGCCGAAGTCGGACGCTCAACCGACTGAGCCACTCAGGCGCCTCCCCACCTCCCACCCCCGAATGCATTTTTAAATATGAGAACAAAAATCAGTTCTAAAAAATTTTTTTAAATACACTGAAAAAAATTTTCAATAGACTGAGAGATAAAATCATGACAGTCTCCCAGAAAAGAGAAGCTAAGGCAAAGAAAACAAGGGTGAATAGATAGGAACATTACAAGAACAATCTGAGAGGCCCAATATCAGAAAGTTTCTGGCAAAAAGAAGAAAATAGAGGGGAGGACATTATCTAAGAAAATAACTTCATTAAATGTGAAATATATTAGTTTTCAGATTACGGGGGCCCACCAAGTATACCACTATCAAAATCTAGAATATATGGAATATAAAAGATAAGCTTCCAGAGATGGGAGAAAATTAATTTCCTACAGGGAACAAAAATGAGGCTAAATTTCTACATCTCATAAGCAACAGTGATTTCAGAAAAAACAGAGCAATGACTTCAAAGTTCTGAGGGAAAATAATCTGCAACCCAGATTTCTATACCCAATCAAATCATCACTCAAACATGAGGGAAGATCAGACATCAGAAAGCATCAAAGTTTATCTGACATGTACCCTTTTCTCAAGAAGTATCTTGAGAATGAACTATAGCAAAATTTTTTTTTTTAAAAAGAAGGGATGTGGAGGGGGGACTGATGCCAAAGATCAGTGGAATGAGTCCAACTCAAAAGTGTGGTGAGGAAAATTTCAAGAATGCAGTTGTGCAGATAGCTTAAAAAAAAAATTAGTATAAATGTGAACAGGGTCTTCATAGACTGGAATGTGTATGACTAAGATGGGGAAAAGTGAGATAAAAATTCTGACAAGAAAAAAGGAAATTAGAATTACCAAGAAAAAAGCTGTATGAGAAAGTCTAAATATGAAATAAAAATATGACTGGAAATAACTGATAGTTTCAAAAAAAGAATTAATTTTTTATTCATTTCCTCCTCTGAATAGCCCAGGGTCCACAACATTAAACCTACACAGAAAAAAAATTATAAACCCAGAAAACAATACCTGACCTGACACTGAATAATATTACTTAACTATAGTAATGCAATACTATAGTTAAAGTTTTGACAGGTTAAACTGAAAACTGTATCTGACAGAAAGGTAGGGATGCTGATATCATCATCTGACAGAGTGGGAGAGGTAAGAAATACTGCTGAAAATTAACACAACAAAAAATAGAGGTTCAAGAGCACTTCTGGTATTGAGAAAGTTAACCAACTTGGAATGGGTTAAAGTGTGTCTCCTCAAAAGATGTTTAAGTCCTAACCCCAGCACCTGCTCTTATTTGGAGACGGGGTCTTTGCAGATGATCAAGTTTAGATGAGGGCATCACAGTGGGCCCTAACCCAATGTGACTGGTCTATTTATAGAAAGAGGACATTTGGACCCAGAGACAGGCATGCACAGAGGGAAAATTACATGGAATCACAGGGAGAACACCATGTACAAGGCAAGGAGTGCCTGAGGATACAAAGAGCTAAGAGAGAGGCAAGAACAAATTCCCTCTCCCAGCCCCCAGAAGGAAGCAGCTCTGCTGACCCGTTTCTGTTTAAACCACCCAAGTTTACAGTACTTTGTTATGGCTGCCCCAGAACACTAATACACAAAAGAAGGGGGAAAAATCATGCAAACAACAAATTGGAAGGGGGTGGAGGTATGAGGTAAATCCTTATCATTCATACTGGAGAAGTAGAAAACCAGGTAAGGTGAATTTTTAAAAAGGTTAAAAAATGAAACAGCAATATAGAAGTGTATAATCTAGCTTTATAAATGGAAGTCATCAAAAAACAGTCTCAAAAATAACTAAATCTAGGGGTATCTGGGTGGTTCATTCAGTTGAGCATTCAACTCTTGATTTTGGCTTAGGTGGGACTGAGCCCTGTGTCAGCCTCCATGCTGAGCATGGAACCTACTCAAGATTCTCCCTCTCCTTCTCCCTCTCCTTCTGCCTCTCTCCCCTGCTCATACTCACTCATGCTCTCGTTCTCTCTCCAAAAAATAAAAAATTAAAAAATTAAAAATTAGGGGCGCCTGGGTGGCTTAGTCGGTTAAGCGTCCGACTTTCGCTTAGGTCATGATCTCGCGGTTCGTGGGTTCGGGCCCCGCGTTGGGCTCTGTGCTGACTGCCAGCTCAGAGCCTGGAGCCTGTTTCAGTCTGTTGACTCCCTCTCTCTCTGACCCTCCCCTGCTCACGCTGTCTCTCTCTCTCTCTCTCTCCTAGAAATAAAAAAAAATTAAAAAAAAAAAATTAAAAATTAAAGCCTGTCTCAGCAGAGTGGAAGAGGGAGCTAAAGAACATGTTTATTCCAGGCTTATTTGTACTATCTTCTTTATAACCATGTGCACACATATTACAGTAAGAATTTAAAATTTGTAGGTTATAGAATAAGCATAGTATAATCTAACCTTCAAAAAGAATTACGAGGGGCACCTGGATGGCTCAGTTGGTTAAGCATCTAACTCTTGATTTCGGCTGAGGTCATAATCTCACAGTTCCCGAGTTCAAGCCCCACATCAGGCTCTATGCTGAAAGCATGGAGCCTGCTTTAGATTCTCTGACTCCCTCTCTCTCTTCCTCTCCCCTGCTTCCACACATGCACTCACACACACTCAAAAAAAATAAACAAACATGGGGGGCCTGGGTAGCTTAGTCGGTTAAGCGTCCGACTTTCGCTTAGGTCATGATCTCAACGGTTCGTGGGTTCGAGCCCTGCGTCGGGCTCTGTGCTGACTGCCAGTTCAGAGCCTGGAGCCTGTTTCAGTCTGTGACTCCCTCTCTCTCTGACCCTCCCCTGCTCACGCTGTCTCTCTCTCTCTCCTAAAAATAAATAAAAACATTTTAAAAAATAAAAAATAAATAAATAAACATAAAAAATACAAATAAAAAAGAATTATGACAACTGGATTTTTGAAATGGGTAAAGTATTTAAATAGACATTTCTCCAAGGAAGATATCCAAATGGCCAATAAGCACATGAAAAGATGCTCTCAATATCACTAATCACTAGGGAAATGAAAATCAAAACAACAATGGGATACCATTTTACACCCATTAGTATGGCTACCATCTCACACCTACCAGAATGGCTGAAATCAAAAACACAAGAAACAAGTATTGGGGAGGGTGTGGGGAAAAAAAGGAACTCTCACACACTGTTGATGGGAATGCAAAGTGCTACAGCCACTGGGGAAAACAACTGGAGGTTATTCAAAAGTTAAAAACAGAACTACCCTATGATCCAGTAATTGCACAAAATATATAAATAAACTAATTCAAAGGGATACGCATACCCTGATGTTTAATATACAGCCACATTTACGATGGCCAAATTGTGGAAGCACCCCAAGAGTCCATCGACTGATGTATGGATAAAGAAGAGGTGGTATATGTATACCATGAAATATTATTCTGCCATAAAAAAGAATGAAATTTTCCATTTGCAATGACATAGGCTAGAGCTAGAGAGTATAATGCTAAATGAAATAAGTCACTTATATATGGAAGTTTTAAAACAAAACAAACAAGCAAAGGAAAAAGAGACAAACCAAGAAACATTCTTAACTATAGAGAACAAACATGGTTATCAGAGCGGCGGGGCGGGGAGAAATAGGTGACAGGGAGGAAGGAGTACACTTATGATGAGCACTGGGAGATGTACGGAATTGTTGATTCACTACATTATACACCTGAAACTAAAATAACACTGTGTGGGGGCGCCTGGGTGGCTTAGTCGGTTAAGCGTCTGACTTTCACTTGGGTCATGATCTCACGGTTTGTGGGTTCGAGCCCCGCGTCGGGCCCTGTGCTGACTGCCAGCTCAGAGCCTGGAGCCTGTTTCAGTCTGTGACTCCCTCTCTCTCTGACCCTCCTGCTCACACTGTCTCTCTCTCTCCTAGAAATAAAAAAAAAAAAAAAAAAAAAAAAACATTAAAAAAAATTTAAAAAAATAAAATAAAATAAAATAAAATAACACTGTGTGTTAACTATACTGGAATTAAATAAATATTTAAAAGAAGAAGAAAAGAAGTGCTGGTGAGGATACTGAAAAACCATAACCCTTGTGCACTGATGATGGGATTGTAAAATGGTTCAGCCACTGTGTAAAACGGTCAGGTGGTCCCTCAAAAATACAAAAACAAAACAACCAAACATTGAATTACCATCTGATCTAGCAATTCCACTTCTAAGTACCTACCCCCAAAGAACTGAAAGCAGGGACTTGAACAGATATTTGTATACCAATATATACTGCACCATTATTCACAGCAGCTAAAAGGTGGAGACAACTCAAATGTCCACTGAAGGATGAATGAATGAATGAATAAAATGTGATACATACATACAAGAGAATATTAATTAGCTTTAAAAAGGAAGTAGGGGAAAAAATAAAAATAAAATTTAAAAAATAAATAAAAAGGAAGTAGGGGCCTCTGGGTGACTCAGCTGGTTGGACATTCGACTCTTGATTTTGGCTCAGGTCATGATCTCACGGTTCTCAAGTTTGAGTCTCATGTCTGGCTCTGCAGTGACAGTGCGGAGCCTGCTTGGTATTCTCTCATATTCTCTCTCTCTCCCCCTCTCCCTCTGCTCCTCCTGTGTGCTTTCTCTCTCAAAAATAAACTTTAAAAAAAATAAAAATCTTCTTTAAAAGAATAATAAAAAGGGAGTAAATTCTATTACATGCTACAACATGGATGAACCTTGAAGACATTATGCTAAATAATGGTTAATTAATGGCTGGTTACGTGTCAAATTTGGCTCAGGTCATGATCTCACAGTTTGTCGGTTCAAGACCCACATCAGGATCTGTGCTGACAGCTCAGAGTCTGGAGCCTGCTTTGGATTCTGTGTCTCCCTCTCTCTCTGTTCCTCCCCTGCTCTCGTGCTCTGTCTCTCTCTCAAATATAAACAAAGATTTTTAAAAAAATTTTTTAAAAAGAAAGAAGCCAGACACAAAAATGATAAATATTGTATACTTCCACTTACATGAGGTAAAGTAATCAAATTCATAGAGACAGAGAGTAGAATGAATGGTGGTTGCCACGGGTTAGGGGAAGGAAGGAATGGGATTTCATGTATAATGGGTTAGTTTCAGTTGGGGAAGATGAAAAAGTTCTGGAGATGGATGGTGGTGATGGATGCACAATGTGAATGTACTTAAAGCCCATGAATTATATACTTTAAATTGATGAAAATGGTAAATTTTATGTTATGTATAGTTTACCACAAGAAACGGGGGAAAAAAGAAATATGTGTACAAACACATTAACATAAACCTTTCCAGTGCTGCCCAGGCTTCCTCATACCCTCCCCTAGTCACAACCTCCAGGCTCCTGCTAAAGGAACCACTAGTCTGACTCCATCATATCTCATCTTCCAGTAACATCTACTTTGTGTCTGGCCTCTTTCACTCAGCATTGTATCTCAAATTCATCCGTGTTGTTACGTGTACTGGTAATCTGTTCCTTTCTACTGCTAAAAAAAATTCCACTGTATGAATATATCGCAATTTGTATTTTTGAACATTTGATTATTTCCATTTTTTAGCTGTTACAAAGGTACAGCGTACATTTATATGCAAGTCCTTGTGTAGACAGACGTTTTCATATCTTAAAGGCAAATATGTAGGAATGGAATTCCTGAATTACTGGATAGATGTCTGTTTAGCTTTGCAGAAAATGCCCAACAGTTTTCCAAAGCTGTAGTGCTGATTTACACTCCCACTTAAAACTTGGAGCGATGGGAAGGTTGAATAACAAAAATCCATTTTTCCTTTATTAATACAAGTTACTAAATGTTACACATAAGACAGAATATTGCACTCTTTGTCTCAACGCACTGGTTCTTCAACAAGGATGCAATCAGGTTACTTGTACTCTAGCCACAGAAGCTAATTCAACAAGGGCAAGGTGGCAGGGCATAGACTTCGGTCTTTTAAAAAAAAAATCTCTTTTAGTGATTCACATTCATAACCAGTTTGAGAGCCACTCTCTCAAAGGATGATTAATTATAATGTTTTTAATCACAGAAAGCTTAGAAATAAAAGGGAGTGGGAGAGAACCTGATTTTAGCTTTCTTTTGTGAGGGCACTAACTCGGGTGACAAAGCCTCCTCACCACTATGGTTTTCTTTCTCTTACCTTAGTTATTTGAACTGCATCATCCATCACCACTCATTGGAATTCCATAAATGCTTTTTTGGTTTCTGGTGTGCCACCTGCAACTAGCAAAGGAAAAAAAAACCTTTAGAAGACAAAACAGCCCTATTTAAACCCAGGCACTGTTCCCAGGGAGAAGGAATACAATCTAACAAGATGCCTCATAGAGCTGCGCTGCACACTGTGGGAGCCGTAGGGCAAAGCTCCATCATAAATAGTTTAGATCACTGAAGAGCTCATGGGAATTGTAATCAGTGAGAAATCAGGTCCTTCTAGGGAAGGCAGGAGCATCCCTCCCTTATCCGAAAACTAGGACTTTTCTACTACATCGTCCCTCTAGGGAACATCTGGCAATGACAAAATACTTTTCATTGTTGTTTGGGTTTTATTTGTTTGTTTTTAAGTACCCCAGGTGATTCCAATGTGCGGCCAGGGCTGAGAACCACTCTTCCACCCACTCTTCTGGATCTCATCTCACAAGTAACTCTGATTCAAATAAGCAACGCTCAGAGAAATATGTTACTTTATATCTGTTCCCCTAATTGCTAATTGCTTACCCCAGTGGGTAAAAATCACCATCTGACCCAGGAGTCAGCCACCTTTTTCTTTTTTTTTTTCTTTAAGATTTTATTATTTTATTATTATTATCTAGGTCAAGATACTCTCATGGAAACAAAAAAAATCTTCATTTTGAACAAAACATTTATTAGTTTTATATTAAATATGTAGAAAATATCTATACATTCATATTATCTGCTTTCATTATAAATGCCCCTAGATTCCTCAATATTCTTAGTTTATCAAAATTGTTTTCAGAGTTTATTTTTAAACGAAAAAGAAGCTAACTGCATATAGTTAGAACAGATAAGCCACTAGGTAAAAACAATATTTTGTTTAAAATTTGTACTTACAAGTATATACACAATTAGAATTAGCTTATCCTTAAATATGGTCAAATTTAAACTATACATTAGATTTCACTAGAAAAGGACACACCACGCAGCAATTAAATCTTCAACTCTGTTATATCCAGATCGCAGTATCCTCACCGACCAGAGACCACCAGGGAGACCGAGTCCCGCATGCAAAGGCAAAGGGCTTTATTACGGGCTCGAGCGCGGGCTCACAGACTTCACCAGCGCATGGATCCGTGCTGAGAGCCTCAGCCACCTTTTTCTATAAAGAGCCACACAGTAAACATTTGGCTTTGCAGGTAATACAGCCTCTGTCACAATTACTCAGCTCTGATGTTGTAGCACAAAAGAAGTCACAGACAGCAAATTTAAGCAGAGACATAATCCAACAAAACTTTATAAATACTGAAATTTGAATTTTATATGATTTCCCCACATCATAAAATATACTTCTCCTGATTTTTTCAACCACTTAAAGAGGTAGAAACAATTCTTAGTTTCTAGGCCGGGCAAAAGCTACCAGCAGGTCACAGTTCGCCAGCTCTGTTCTATCCCCTTGTCCAAACCAGGAATCCCAGTTGTCCCACTTCCCTCCTCTCTCTGAGCCACCCAAGTCCATCACTACCTCTAGCAAAGTACTTGTGTCACAAACTATTACAACTGTTTATGGCCTCCCTCCACAGACAATTAGACCCTTGAGGTTAAGAACAGTGTCTTAATAATATTCACAGAGCCTAAGAAAGTTCGTAGCATACTGTATGCAATCTACAAAGGGTTCTTTTTTTCCTAAAGATTTTGGTTTTTTTAAGTAATCTCTACACTCAGTGTGGGGTGTGACCCACAACCCGAAAATCAAGAGTGGCATGCTCTACCAACCAAGTAAGCCAGGTGCCCCCAGGCTCTTGGTTCCTTTAAAGTCTTTCTGTCCAAAACAGAAAAAAATTCCACCACCATCAAAGTTGTGGTATATCCTATAAAGTTGGCTTTTTCCTTACTCTAAGACCTCAATTTCTTTTTAGTTTAGCTTTTTCCTGAACTTCATGGTAAGATTTAAAAAGAAAAAAGTAACAGAATTTTAAAAAGCATTAAATAAAGGCTCAGGCAAACATGGGGCATATACCTTATCAAGTTCAAATAATAATGATCATTACTATTCAAAGACTTAATAACAGCTTAGTTTATGTTTTTTTGGGTGCTTTTTCTCCTTTTCAAGGCCAACAAATATTGCTTGGATCTTTGAAATAATCAACGTGGTCAAATCTTGGAAGATGCAAATTCTGTAGCTAATTACCAATTACAGAAAACCAGGCACATGAAAAAGCAGCAGCTCAACAGGGATCAGAATAAGAACTTTTTTTTTTTAATTTTTTTTAATGTTTTTTTTTTTTATTTATTTCTAAGAGAGAGAGAGAGACAGCATAAGCAGGGGAGGGTCAGAGAGAGAGGGAGTCACAGACTGAAACAAGCTCCAGGCTCGAGCTGGCAGTCAGCACAGAGCCCGACGCGGGGACCGAACCCACGAACCGCGAGATCATGACCTAAGCGAAAGTCGGACGCTTAACCGACTAAGCCACCCAGGCGCCCCAGAATAAGAACCTTTTATTAAGTGTTTATGGGTCAGGCACTGTGTCAAACTGTATAATGTACATTTAACATTATCTTCGAAACAAGCACAGGAAACAGCGACTTCATTTTGCGATGAACAAACTGTGGCACAAAGCAGTTAAATAACTTGTCTGCCGTCAAATAGCTGGTAGGCTGCAAAACTTGAGACTTGAATCCAGGTTTATCTGATTCCAAAACCTATGCTCTCACTGCCAAGTGGAGCACAGCCTATATCCAATGTACATAAACAGCCACTTAAGGAAAAGGGCTTCCCTCCAGAAGGAGCTAAATGGAAAGTTTCGAAGCCTTGTTTGAAATGTATCATAACTGTCATATACTTTCAAAACTCCTAGATTTGGTGAAATGTACACAGCCAGTGAGACTTTCTAATCACTGTATGGCTGAATAAAATCAATTGGAAGAGCCAATTCCTTGATATAGTAGAACTTCCCACTCCAAAGATGGGAAACAAAACCTTGTGGCAAATTAAAGAGACACGGCCATGATTTCATTTCCTACTGTTAATAGAGTCATTGCCAGGAAGTCTCATGCTTACTATAGCAACCACTGATCTTGCTATTCACCAAGTTTATGCCTTTTTGCTTCCTCAGGAAGTAGAGGGCAAAATCAGGCTCCTGATCTCTTTTTTTTAAGAGGAGATGTTGCTTAAAAATAGAAATTAATAAGTGAATATGTAAAAAGTAGTTTTATGGTTTGGCTGACACCCAATATTTCTGTATATTAAACTCAATCTTTAAATAAAGCACAGTCATCTTTCTTATTTCGTAATACAGCAATCTAGAAAACATACTAAAACTCTCCAGCTACTATAATGTAGAAGTGCTGGATAAATGCTAACATACTTTAAGAAGCTTAGCTAAGTTCTCAAGAAAGCAAACAAAACTGCCAGTGGCATAAAACAAAATGAACCAAAAGCTAGAGCTGCAGTGCACCTGGCTGGCTCAGTTGGTTAAGCGTTCAATTCTTGGTTTTGGCTCAGGTCATGATCTCATCGTTCATGAGGTCAAGTCTCATGTCGGGCTCTGCACTGGCAGTGCAAAGGCTGCTTAGGATTCTCTTTCTCTCTCTGCCCCTCCCCAACTAGTGCTCACTCTCTCTCAAAATGAATATACCTTAATTTTTTTTAATGTTTTATTTATTTTTGAGAGGGAGACAGAGACACCATAAGCAGGGGAGGGTTTGAGCAAGAGGGAGATACAGAATCTGAAGACAGGCTCCAGGCTCTGAGGTAGCTGTCAGCACAGAGCCCGACGCGGGGCTCAAACCCATGAACCATGAGATCATGACCTGAAGTCGGATGCTTAACCGACTGAGCCACCCAGGCTCCCCTCAAAATAAATATACTTTAAAAAAAAATCTAGGGGCTCCTGGGTGGCTCAGTCTGTTAAGCATCCGACTTTGGCTCAAGTCAGGATCTTGCAGTTTGTGAGTTCGAGCCCCACTTCGGGCTCTATGCTGACAGCTCAGAGCTTGGAGCCTGCTTCAGATTCTGTGTCTCCCTCTCTCTCTACTCCTCCCCTGCTCTCGCTCTCTCTCTCTCTCTCTCTCCCTCTCTCTCTCTGAAAAATAAACATTAAAAAATTTAAAAATAATAAAAAAGTAACAGCATTAAAACCATAAGGAAGCACACACACTCTAAAAAGAAGATAAGAAAACATAACAACTAAATGGCAGTTACAGAATAAAAATAGTCACTGAAATCTAAAATTTTATAGACAGGTAAACCCCTAAAGAAGACACAGCTGAAGAAAGAATTAATAAACCTGAAAATATATCTGCAGAATTTATGCAAAATGCTGCAGAGAGAAATAAATATACCGTGACCTAGAAAAATAACTGCGGAGCTAAAAGTTGTAAAGGTGATTATAAAATTTACATAGAAATGCAAAGAATGTAGAATAGCCAAAACAATGTTAATAAAAAAGAAAGTTGAGAGAAATACCTGAGTTCAAAAAGCAAGACAACTTTAAGCTCTTTCTCCCTATAATCCAAACCATCCCAATAAACTTCTTTTAGAAAACTAGGAATTGTAAGAAAGCTTTATCAACCTGATAGAAACTGTCTCTGAAAACCTTAAAGCTGATGCCACGTTTAATGAAATACTGAATACTTCCTCCCTAAGCTCAGAAACAAGGCAAGAATACCCACTTTTATCACTTTCATTCAACATTATATTGGAGGGCCCTAGCCAGTGCAACAAAGCAAGAAAAATAAATAAAAAGGTATCTATATTGGAAAAGAAGTAGTAAAACTATTATTTATAGAGAACATGATCTTACAGATAGAAAACCTTAAGGAGACTAGAAAAGAATTCATAGAAACAGTAAGTTTATCAAAGTAGCAGAATATAGAAGTCAACATAAAATGAACATATACAGGGGCACCTGGGTGACTCAGTAGGTTGAGCGTCCAACTTCGGTTCAGGTCATGATCTCACCGTTTGTGGGTTCAAGCACCATGCTGGGCTTTGTGCTGACAGCTTAGAGCCTGCTTCGAATTGTGTGTCTCCCTATCTCTTTCTCCCTGCCTGTCTCCCTCTCAAGTATGGATACTAAAGCCTTTTAAAAAATTACAGGTGGGGCGCCTGGGTGGCTTAGTCGGTTAAGCGTCCGACTTTCGCTTAGGTCATGATCTCGCGGTTTGTGGGTTCGAGCCCCGCGTCGGGCTCTGTGCTGACTGCCAGCTCGGAGCCTGAAGCCTGTTTCAGTCTGTGACTCCCTCTCTCTCTGACCCTCCCCTGTTCACGCTGTCTGTCTCTCTCTCTCCTAGAAATAAATAAAACATTTAAAAAATAAAAATAAAAAATAAAAATAAAAAAAATAAAAAATTACAAAAACAAAGAACAACAAAAAAACATAATTATCAACTGATGAGGGAATGTGGGGCAAGCTGAGGGCAAAATTCAGGCTGGCACACACACACCCACTAGGTGAAATATGTGAGACAATCCTCGGACACTCCTGGCTATCCAAGAACAAAGGCAAGTGTTTAAGTGCTTGCCATGGTGATGTGGGAAACTAAGGCAAATTAAACTTCCTTACTGCCTACAGCTCAGGGACAAGTCCTTGAAACCAGCAGAGTGACTTCCCTCTAGAAGCTCAGTTGTCTAGAGGAGGACACTTTCTTAGGGGCAAAAGAGAACCTTGGCTTAACATTACCCCAATCTTAAGGATCCTGTAAGTCTACTTCCTTTATCTCAACTGCCCCAAGACACATGCTGGCAATTCTGCTTCAAGCTCTGATCCTCATGTACATCTGAAGGGTATCATGATTAAGGTTTTATTAAATGGTAATAAATGGCATCTCCCTCATAACAGCTAGCCCAGCCCTTCAAGGTCCTGGAAACCTTGCTTCCAAAATTCCTTGGAGACTTTATTCTATCCCAGAGCCCCTTCCAATCTGAGGGTATATAATGAGTTATCCCTCATGATCCCAGTGCAGCTCCTCCTGCCCAAGGGTCCTGTCCTCATGCTTTAATAAAATCACCCCTGTGCACCAGAGACATCTTCAAGAATTCTTTCTTGGCTGTTGGCTCTGGACCCCATGAACCCGCACCCCCATCACCTCAAAACTTCATCATCAATTGTATCTTTATATATCAACAAAGTTGGAAACTGAAAGTACCATTTATAACAGGGTTTTAAAAACACAGAAATTACTTAGGGATAAATATTAACAAAAGATATGCAAGACCTGCACTCTGAAAACTACAAAACACTGGTGAACTTACAGAAGATTTAAACGAATGGAGAGATAGAATTCTGCTCGTGGATCAAAAGACTAGATGTTAAAATGTCAACTCATCCCAAACTAAACTACAGATTCATTGGCATCCTAATCAAATTTTCAGGTTTTTTCATACATATTGACAAGCTAATTCTAAAATTTAAATGAAATCTAAAGATCTTAAAATAGCCAAGCTAATTTTGATAAGGAAAAAATAAGGTCAGAAGCCTACCTGGCAGTGAGCAAGACACTATGCAATGGGTATGCAAACAGACATATAAATCCAAAAAAAGAATAATATATGTCCAGGTTATTTGCTACAAAGATGCCAAGGCAATTCAACAGGGGCAGAACAATCTTTTCCACAAATAGGGCTAGAATAATTGGATACCCAGACAGGGAAAAATGAACTTGGCACTTTCTTTTAATGCCATACACAAACATTAACTTGAAAGGATATTAAATCCAGACCTAAATGTAACAGCTAATGCAAAAGAATGCATAAAGAGAAAACTTAACAGTCTTGAAGACAGTGTATTAATTTTATATTACTAAGTAACAAATTATGACAAAATTAGAGGTCAGAAGTCCAACCACAGCCTGAATGGATTTTCTGCTAAGGATCTTACAAGGATAAACTCAAGGTATCCACCAGGCTGTTCTCATCTAATGTTCCTCTTTGAAGGTCATATAGTTGTGGCAGAATTCAGCTCCATGCAGTTGTAGGACTAAGACCCTTCATCCTTGGCTACTTCTCAGCCAGGAGCCATTCTCAGCTGCTAGAGGCCATCTGCAATCTTTGCCACATAAACCCCTTGATCTTAAAAGCCAGCAATGAAAAATCTCCCTCTTACTGAATTCTCATGTTTCGAGTCTTTTGATTTCTCCTTTCTAGACCCAGATTTTAAAGGTTATATCTGTATAATAGGTTATATCTGTATAACTGTATATACAGGCCTATCTGTATAACCTCCCTTTGGCTGACTCAAAGTCAACTGATTAATACCTTAACTACATTTTTTAATATCCCTTTTGCCATGTAATGTAACATAATCACTGAAGTAAAATCCCATCATATTCACTCATCTTGCCCACACCCACAGGAAGGAAATAATAAAAGAGTGCAGGTCGCTAAGGTCCCTAAGGTCTTCTTAGAATTCTGTCTACTACAGATAGACAAGACTTAGACTGGATACAAGAAAGATAGACTCTAAAAAAAAAGGGGGGGGGGTTAATTTGGACTTCATCAAAATTACAAATTTCTATCACTCCAGGAGACACCATTAAAAAACAAAAAACCAGGGGTGCCTGGCTGGCTCAGTAGGAGGAGCATCCAACTCTTGATCCTGGGGTCATGAGTTCAAGTCCTACGATGGTGGGAGAGATCACTTAAGTAAATACTTAAATAATAAAATTATTTTTTAAATTTTTTAACATTTATTCATTTCTGAGAGACAGAGTGTGAGTGGGGGAGGGGCAGAAAGAGAAGGAGACACAGAATCTGAAGCAGGCTCCAGACTCTGAGCTGTCAGCATAGAGCCCAACCAGAGCTGAACTCACAGACTGTGAAATCATAACCTGAGCTGAAGTCGGACACTTAATTACCTGAGCCATCCAGGTGCCCTATATGATAAAATATTTTGTAAAAAATAAAATTCTTTAAAAGGTATTTAAAAAGAAAACAAGCCACAAACTGGGAGAGAATACCTGTAATACATATACATAATTAGTGACTGTATCCAGAATACATAAAGAACCCCCTACAACTCAAGCATAAGATACTACAAACAAATAGGCAAAGGATTTTAAATGACACTTCATAAAAGCAAATACACAACTGGCCAATAAGGACATAAGCAGATGTCCATTGCTAGGAAACACATATTTGCTCACCAGGACATTGCAAATAGAACCATAATGAGACATCACCACAAACCCAGAATGGCTAAAAAGTAAAAGGCTGACAATGCCAAGTGTTGGTGAGGAGGTGGAGGGAATAAAACTCCAACACATTACTGATGAGAATATAAAGTGTAAAACTACAGAAAACAATTTGGCAGGTTCTTATAAAATTAAACATATACTTAAACCATAAAACCCAGCAGCAATTCTACTTCTAAGATTTACCCAAAAGAAACAAAGACATATCTAAACAAAGACTTGAACACATGTTCCCAGTAGCTTTTTTTAAAGTTTATTTGACACAGAGCAGGCGTGCACATGGGGGAGGGGCAAAGCGGGGGAGGGGGGGGAGAGGAAGGGAGAGAGAGAGAATCCCAAGCAGGCTCCACATTGTCAGCCGGAACTTGATGTGGGGCTCAAACTCACAAACCATGAGACCATGACCTGAGCCAAGTCGGATGCTTAACCAACTGAGCCACCCAGGCGTGCCCCTAATAGCTTTATTCATTAAGCAATCAAACTAAAAAACCCTAGGGGCGCCTGGGTGGTTCAGTCGGTTAAGCGCCCAACTTTGGCTCAGGTCATGATCTCACGGTTTGTGGGTTTGAGCCCTACATTGGGCTCTGTGTTGACAGCTAGCTCAGAGGCTGGAGCTTGTTTCAGATTCTGTATCTCACTCTCTCTGACCCTCCCCTGCTCATGCTGTCTCTCGCTCTCTCTCAAAAATAAATAAAACATTAAAAAAAATTTTTTAAACACCTAAATGCTTATTAACATATGGAAAATACAGTATATTCAAATAATGGACTACTAAGAAAAAAAGAAAAAAAAAGGATTGACAACTAATACACCTAACAACACGGATGAATGTCAGAAATGTTATGCTCACTCTTCCCCTAAGCAGCCTGAGATGATTTCTGAAAATGGTTTGCTATTCACTTGACCCAGAAAACCCTGCAAAATGATGAAAATCAAGAGGTTCAAATCTTCATGTACACTTTAAGAACACACATGAAACTGCTCAGGCTATGAAGGGTACGCATCTCTGAAAAGCCACCAAGTATCTGAAGGATGTCACTTTGCAGAAGCAGTGTGTGTGCCATTCCTTCGCTACAATGGCGGAGCCGGTAGGTGTGTCCAGGCCAAACAGTGGGGCTGGATACAGGGTCGGTAGCCAAAAAACAGTGCTGAATTTTTATTGTACAAGCTTAAAACTGAAGATAGTAATTCTGAACTTAAGGGTTTCAATGTAGATTTTCTGGTCCTTGAGAACATCCAGATGAACAAAGCCTCCAAGATGCAGCATAGAACTTACAGGGTGCGTGGACAGATTAACCCATATATGAGCTCTCCCTGACACGTTAAGATGATCCTTACTGGAAAAGAGCAGACTGTTCCTAAACCAGTAGAGGAGGTTGCAAAGAAGAAAAAGATATCCTGGAAGAAACTAAAGAAACAAAAACTTATGGCCATGGCGTAAATTATGCATAAAATAAATGCAAATAAAAGTAAAAACAAAAAACCCATCATATTCAGTGAAAGAATCCAGACAAAAGAGTACATACTGTATGATTTTAGCTTTACAACCCTCTAAAAAAGAAATCTAACCTCTAGTGACAGAGAACAGATCCCTAATTGCCTTGGGTCTAAGAAGGGGATGGAGAGGAATAACTGGGAAAGGTACAAGGGAAATTCTGGGTGTTCAAGAAATGTTAGGTATCTTCACCATGGTGACAGTCACTTAGATACATAAATTTGGCAAAAATTCATTCAACTGTATAAGAAAAATGGGTATGGTTTATTGCCAGAAGATTGAGTCTACCTCAATAAAGTTGATTTTAAAAATTTTAGAGATCATTGAATAGAAACCAAAACTTTTTTTTTTTTTAATGTTTTATTTATTTCTAGGAGAGAGAGAAAGATACAGCGTGAGCAGGGGAGGGTCAGAGAGAGGGAATCACAGACTGAAGTGGCTCCAGGCTCTGAGTTGGCAGTCAGCACAGAGCCCGACACAGGGCTCAAACCCACGAACCGCGAGATCATGACCTAAGCGAAAGTCGGACACTTAACCGACTAAGCCACCCAGGCGCCCCTAGAAACCAAAACTTTTAATTTAATTTTTATTTATTTTGAGAAATGACATGCATGGGGGAGGAAGCAGAGGAGGGAGGGAGGGTGGAAGGATGGGAGGAAGGGGGAGAGGGGGAGAGAGAGAGAGAGAGAGAGAGAGAGAGATAGAGAATACCAAGCACGCTCTGAGCTGCCAGCACAGAGCCCGATGTGGGGCTCAAACTCACAAACTGGCCTGAGCTGAAACCAAGAGTCGGACGCTCAACCGACTGAGCCATCCAGGTGCCCCTCAACAAAGTTGATTTTTTTGTTTTAATGTTTATTCATTTTTGAGAGACAGACAGACAGACAGAGCACGAGCAGGGGAGCGGCAGAGGGAGAGGGAGACACAGAATTCAAAGCAGGCTCCAGGCTCTGAGCTGTCAGCCCAGAGCCTGACATGGGGCTCAAACCCACAAACCATGAAATCATGACCTGAGCCAAAGTTGGATGCTTAACTAACTCAGCCACACAGGTGCCCCAATTTTAGAAAATAATTTCATTAATGTTGATATACTGAAGAGACGCCTGCAATACAATCTTTAAGTCATTCACAGTAAACCCAACATACAATCCAAATGAGGAGATAAAACAGAAGCTAATAGCTAAGTGCGATTTAAAAGTCTATGTATCAATGTTATATGCCATATTAATAAAGAAACAAAACACATGATCATCTCAATCCAGAAAAAGCATTTAACAAAATCACATACCCTCTCATCACAAAAACACTTATGATGCTCATAGTGGACAACACCACTACGCACTATGTCATTTGTATATTAGTGAGCTCACAAATGCACAACTTTACCTACTTTTCCATAGATTCACCAAGCACTACAGATGTTAACCTTAGTACTTTCTGTAGTGACTTCATGTACAGATCAGCAAATATCCTCTTCTTTCCTGGATATAGCTTATTGTTGTTGTTGTTTTTAATGTAGACTCCACACCCAGCGCAGAGCCCAACGCGGAGATTGAAATCACAACCCTGATATCAAGACGTGAGCTGAGATCAAGAGTCAGATGCTCAACTGACTGAGTCACCCAAGTGCCCCTTACTGTTGATTTGTTAATACTAAACTCCTAACCAACAACACTATAATTTTTGACTGAACAAAGCTTATCTAATGTGCATGTGTATGCACACACACACACAGAGATGGATACATGTGTAAGGATACACATAGGTTTGTGTATGCATATACATGCATATATTACCTAGCTCTATCCACTGACAGGGCATAGGGGCAGCAATTCCCCAGTAGAACCATCATACCTAGCATCCAGGCCTGGTTTCTAAATACATTCTCCAATAAAAGGAACCAGGGCTCCTTGGTGAAATGACTGGGCTGGGGCAGGAAAAGTACAGGAAGAGACTGGAACATCTTGTACCAGAAAGTCAGGAAGGGAAATAATCAAAGAATGACAGACTATGTCAAAAGGATACAGGAGCCAGCTTGAAGCCAAGGGCATCCGCTAGCCAAACAGGGGACAAATTCAGCATCAAAGTAACATAATATTAATAGATAATAGTTCACTGAATAAAGCAGAAATGCATAAATACAAATTAAACAGAGAGAAAAGAATTTTCCTTATCATGACATGTCACTGGATGAATGTTAAAGAAATGATAAAAGTAGAAAAATCATCATGTGGCAATTGCGGTTGTAATAATCTGGCCAAGAAATATCAATGACGCTCAAACTAGTAGGGAAAAGTTTGATAGGGAATGAGATATTTACACGGTCTCAAAGCACTTCCTCCTCACAAAATACTTACTGGCTACAAAGGAAAAAAATAGGAAATTTACAGCAGACAAAACCAGCAGACCCTACTTTAATAAAGTGATCACGATTAACATAATAAGAAACAAGGCATATGGAAACTGTGTGCTTCCTGACAGAACACAGTAAAAATACAGCACCATTTATATGGTATTCCTGACAAAATGTATATTCTGAATCTAACCATGATGAAACATCAGGCCCAAAATGAGAAATATTCTTCAAAATAATTAGCCTACACTCCTCAAAAATATCACGATGATCAAGTCAAGGGCAGGATAACAAAATGTAAAGTGTGTTTCTGAATTGGATCCTTTTGCTCTACAGGTTATTATTAGGACGACTGGTAAAACTTGAATGGGATCTGAGGATTAGCTGGTACTACTGTATCACTGTTAAGCTCCAGATTTTAATGGATGTATTGTGGTTATATGGGAGAATGTCCCCATTTGTAGGAAACACACACTAAAGTATTCAAAGCTGACAGAGCATCAAGTAAGCAACTTACTCTCAAATGGCTCAGAGAGGGTAAAGGCTCTTTGTACTATTTCTGCAACTTATCTGTAAACTTAACATTATTTAAAAATAAAAGACAAAATGCAAATATTAACAACAAAGAAGCACACACCAATGTCTCAGGATTATAAAAACACAGTTCTTCTTCAGTAAAATTTCTAGATAGAAAAGTACCCCATTACCCTTTTTATAGGCTTTTCTAACAATATATCTCATGTTCACAGCACTTCCCAACAGAAATTTTGGTGATGGAAATGTTCTACTTATGTGTTGCCAATACACTAGCACATACGGGTGATGACTATCATATTGGAGGTGCAGGTCTAGAGAACAGCAATAAAAGCCAAAGAGATTAAAAGGCTTTTTCATTTAAAAATAAGTTTTAATACTAATTAAATTTTAAGACAAATTAACTTATTTTACTTTTTCTAAACTTGCTGGTAGACTGCCTGTATTTTTCAAAATTCCTATCTTCTAATTTCTCTTTTGTTTGGTTACTTATTTGTGTGTGTGCGAGTGAGAGAGAGAGCACGCGAGGAAGAGAGGAAGACAGGAGATGGAAGGTCTGAAGGTCCCAAGCAGGCTCTGCAACTGACAGCAGAGAGCTGATGTGGGGCTCAAATTCACAAACCATGAGACCATGACCTGAGCCAGAGTTGGATGCTTAACCAAATGAGCCACCCAGGCGCCCCCTGTCTTCTAATTTCATAATCAAATCTGAATACCTACCTATCTTTGGTTTAAGGGCAGTTTTTTTTGTTTTTCTCTAAACTGATGTTCCTTTTAGTATTCCATTCCTATCGATTCATACTCATATCTTATCAACTTTTTGAAGTACACTTTTCCAAAACCTAGGGACATGTACACCCAGTATTTTCAATTTTGGCTCTCACAAAGTTAGATCACAAAGTCACTTTCTCCCAAACTTCTTATAATTTACATTTATTTTTACTTGTCCTCATCTTTCCCTATGTATAGCTGGTACACTGTATTATTAACTGCTATTACAAGTTCATTTCCTGCCATGCTCAGGGTAACATTCCTCCCAATCAGATCAGCTTATTTCAATTCCACATGATATAATAGTCACTTAGCCAATCATTCTAGTATTTTAAACTAAGATCTAAAAGCCAAAATCTAGGGGCACATGGGTGGCTCAGCTGGTTGAATGGCTGACCCTTGGTTTTGGCTCATGATCTCGGTTTGAGAGCCAGATCTTGGCTCATGAACTGGCAGCATGGAGCCTGCTTGGAATTCTCCCTCTCTCTGTGCCCCTTCCCTGGTAGCTCGCACCTATGTACGCACTCTCGCTCTCGCTCTCTCTCTCAAAAAAGATCAACATTTTTTTAAATAATAAAAGCCAAAATCTAATTTAATGACATCGTCTACATAGACCACAGGAAAAGAAAACAGCATGTGTTAAGCACATCAAATTCTACAACTCTTGATTTGAAAAGAAAATGCAAAGTCAAATTCTTCTCCATGTGATTCGTCTTGGTAACCGAATGCTTTGAGGGAATGCAATAGCAGTCACCCACCTAGGAGGGCGTTAGTCCTTTACTAACTTAATTCAGAACTAGGGGGAAAATAACCTTGCTTGTTTACAACAGACCCATGAAGTTAATACCTATCTCAAACATCTTTAAAAACATTTAAAGACTAGAAGGATCCTCCATCGCTCTTGCTTCTATTAATAACTACTTAGGGGCCGCTAGGTGGCTCAGTCCATTAAGCATCCAACTCTTGGTTTCAGGTCAGGTCATGATCTCACAGTGCATGAGTTCAAGCCCCAAGTCAGGCTCTGTGGTGACAGGGCAGAGCCTGCTTAGGATTCTCTCTCCCCCTCTTTCTCGGCCACTCCCCTGCTCTTACTCTCTCTCTCTCAAAATAAACTCAAAAAACCCCACAACTCTTTAAAACAAAACTAAAAAGCAATTCAAAATCCCTAATATCAAAATTATTTAAAGACACATAATAGAACAAATTTCCATCTTTGTTTGAAAAAATCAAACCCTAGATTTCCAAGTCAACATGGCATCAATGCAAGTAGTGCCCATTATGGCGACCCAGTAACACACCCAAGCACATACCAAAGCTGGACTGGGGTGAGGAAATCTGATGGGGCCTAAGCCCTACATGCTGTCTTCTAAACCAGAGCAACACATACAGCACAGCAGAGGCAGGAAAGAGAAAGAATTCACCCTTTTTTTTTCCCCCTCCATTCAGGAAAACAAATTTTAAGCACCAGAAAACCAAGCAACAGTTGAAAACTTTTATAAGAAAGCTTTTGGGCTATTTACAAAAATACTGATAAATGTAGTATCTGATTGCTGTAAATATCTCAAACAATGGGGCACCTGGCTGTCTCAGTTGGCAGAGCATGCAACTCTAGATTTCGGGGTCGTAAGTTCAAGCCCACATTAGGTATATAGCTTACTTCCATAAATAAAAGGGAAAATTTTTAAAGAGCAACTTAAAAAAATTCTCAAACAATACTGAAGCATATGAAGTGTAAAGCGAAAGTCTCCCATGTTTTCTTCTGCCTTTCCTGGTTCAGTACTGGAGCAACAGTTGGTATCATTACTGACATTAGGTTTTTATTTGGTGAACTGTCCTTTTGCACCTTTGCCTATTTTTTTTAATAGTGTTTGGTCTGTTTCTTATCTGCAGGTGCTCCTTCACAGTAAGTGACATCAATCTTTTCCTGATATATGGTTACAAATACATTTCCCCTGCGGCGGCTGGGTGGCTCAGTCAGTTAAGCATCTTGGTTTCAGCTCAGGTCATGATATCAGGGTTTGTGAGTTCAAGCCTCGTGCCAGGCTCCGTGCTGACAGTATGGAGCTTACTTAGGGTTCTCTCTCTCTCTCTCGCTCTCTCTGCCTCTCCCTCATTCATGCTCACTTGCTCACTCTCAAAATAAATAAATAAACTTAAAAGAAATACATTTCCCCGATTTGCAATTTATCTTTTAGTTTTGTTTATAATATCTTCTCATGCAATCAAATTTTAGTCGATCTTTTCCTTCTTGATTTTGGCCTTGGTGTAACTCTGTATGCTGAATGGACATGAACAAACCATCTGTTTTAGTGGGGCCTGCAAGTTAATAATGATTTTATATTTTAATGACTGAAAAAATCAAAGTAATATTTCATGATGTGAAAATTATAATGAAATTCAAACTCCAGTCCCCATAAATAACATCAAACACAACTGCACTGACTCATTTACATGTTGCCTATGGATGGCTTCAACACTACAGGGGCAAAACTGAGCGGCTGGCTATATGTGTGGTGCTCTCAGAGCTGTGCACTGCTGCTCAGCGCACCACACATCACAGCAAGGAAGCTGTAACTCAACAGCATTTTGACTGCCCCATGCGCATACTGGCAGACTGCACTGTGATAGCTTATTTCTTTGTATTATCAATACACAGCCAGCATACCAAAACAGGAAAAGAAGGTGCACCTGGGTGGCTCGGTCAGTTAAGCGGCAGACTTCAACTCAGGTCGTGATCTCATGCTTTGTGAGTTCAAAATCCACATCAGGCTCTGTGTTGACAGCTCAGAGCCTGAAGCCTGCTACAGATTCTGTGTCCCCCTCTCTCTCTGTCCCTTCCCCACTCACACTCATTCTCTCTCAAAAATAAATAAAGATTAAAGCAAAAAAATTTTTTTAAAAGACGAGAAAGTAGATAATGTCATGCTTTTAAGGCACAGTGGATGGAGAATGTGGATTACTTTGTTATTAAGTCACAAGAGGAAGCTCTGTGTTTATTATGCAATGACACCATAGCTAGACTAAAAAAGCTCAATATACACCAACATTAGCACACTAAGTAGTCATCTAATATTTCCAATTCACAGGAAAAGCCATGATCTGAAAAATCCAAGGCTGATCTACTAGCCGAAAGGAAGTAATTTATTAGCAGATAGTGAGTTGGTTAAGCCATGTTCAGTTCTAGGTGCTTAAGAAATATATTCAGAGAAAATAAATTTAAGACTACCAGCTTTTCAACAAGACCAGTCACTCCAAAAGTTGAGGAAAAAGGGAGTTAAGATTAATCTATTAAAAAAGGCAAATGTGGGAGACCTGGGTGGCTGAGCCGGGTAAGCATCTGACTCTTGGTTTTCGGCTCAGGTCATAATCTCCCACAGTTTGTGAGTTTGAGCCCCACATCGGGCTCCATGCTGGCAGTGTGGAGCCTGCGCGCTCTCGCGCTTGCTCACGCTCTCTCTCTCTCTCTCTCTCTCTCAAAACAAAGAAATAAACTAAATTAACTAACTAAATAAATAAATAAAGCAAATGAGGGGGACCTAAGTGGCTCAGTCGGTTAAGCATCCAACTCTTGATCTCAGCTCAGGTCATGGTCTCACGCTTCCTGAGTCTGAGCCCCGTGTCGGGTTCCATATTGACAGTGCAGGGCCTGCTTGGGACTCTCCCCTTACCTCTCTCTCTCCCCCTCCCCTGCTCACGTGCTCTCTCCCTAAATAAATAAATAAACTTCAAAAAACAAAAAAAGGCAAGCAGAGTTCTCAATGAGTTGACAGATGTTACCAATACTGCTCAGTTGTTTACTCAAGGAGTTAATGCCAAGTTTAAGCTGAATGAAGTTTAAGCTGACCGGCTCAGCCTGTGGAGCATATGAGTCTTGATCTCAGGGTTCTGAGTTCAAGACCCACTCTCAGTGTAGAGATTTTTTTTTAATCTTAAAAAAAAATAATAAGTGAATGAAGAATTCTCTTCCATGAATAGTCTGTTAAACAACTACAGGATAGAAGTTGAGAAAATACTAACTCAGTACAACTTGAAGTGCAATCTGCTAAAATGTGTTACAACTGATAATAGTAATGTGATGTAGAAAAAGCCTAATTGGATAATTTGCAAAGTTTGTTAAGATGCAAGGCAGTTACTCATTATATTTTTCACCAGCAGGCACTCTGAAAAATATTTAAATTTA
The DNA here is from genome assembly GCA_017311185.1 of Proteles cristata cristata. Taxonomy (NCBI): domain Eukaryota; kingdom Metazoa; phylum Chordata; class Mammalia; order Carnivora; family Hyaenidae; genus Proteles; species Proteles cristata. Next base: position 348,821 of record JAESUZ010004376.1, read on the forward strand.
TCATGTGTTACTGAGCCAACAGTGCTGACGGTGAACTTCACTCGCTGTCATGGTCTTAATTATTGCCAGAAATAAAAGCTGAATAATCTGACTTGCCTGACCACAGAGCAGTTCAGGGACTTTGCTATAGTAAAATTTTGTGATTTTTATCTTTTTTTTTTTTTAATTTCTTTTTATTTGAGAGAGAGAGCAAATAGGGGAAGAGCAGAGAGAAAAGGAGACAGAATCCAAAGCAGGCTCCTAGCTGTCAGCACAGAGTCCAATCAATGCATGGCTTGAACTCAGCAGCTCAAGATCATAACCTGAGCTGAAGTCAAGAGTCAGAAGCTTAACCAACTGTGCCACCCAGGCACCCCTGTGATTTTTAATCTTTTAAGCTCCGGGTTGAGAATGAAATTTTTCAGAACAACAGACCTCTTTCAGATACTATTATCAAATAATGAATGGCTCTGAAACTTTGCTTTTGCTGCACATTTACAATGTTTAAAAAAGTAAATCTAGGGGCGCCTGGGAGGCTTAGTCAGTTGGGCAACTGACCCTTGGTTTCCACTCATGTTACGATTTCGCAGTTTCATGGGTTTGAGTCCCACATCCGGCTCTGCACTTGGGATTCTCTGTTTCTCTCTCTCTGCCTTCCCCTCCTGACGCCTTCTCTGTCTCTCTCAAAATAAAGAAAATAAACTTAAAAAAAATAAATAAATTCAATCTAAAATTGCCAAGGCAATCAAGGACCTGAACGTGAGACAGGAAACTATCAACACCCTAGAGGAGAAAGCAGGAAACAACCTCCTTGACCTCCACCGCAGCAACTTCTTACTTGACACATCCCCAAAAGCAAGGGAATTAAGAGCAAAAATAAACTGTTGGGACCTCCTCAAGATTAAAAGCTTCTGCACAGCCAAGGAAACAACCCAGAAAATTAATAGGCAACCAACCGAATGGGAAAAGATAGTTGCAAATGACATATCAGATAAAGGGTTGATATCCAGAATCTACAAGGAACTCACCAAACTACACGCCCGAAAAACAAACAACCCAGTGAAGAAATGGGCAGAAGATATGAACAGACACTTCTCCAAAGAGGACATCCAGATGGCCAACAGACACATGAAACGATGCTCAGCATCGCTCCTCATCAGGGAAATACAAATCAAAACCACACTGAGATACCACTTCACGCCAGTCAGAGTGGCTAAAATGAGCCAATCAGAGAACTCTAGATGCTGGCGAGGATGTGGAGAAACGGGCACCCTCCTACACTGTTGGTGGGAATGTAAACTGGTACAGCCCCTCTGGAGAACAGTGTGGAGGTTCCTAAGGAAACTAACAATAGAACTCCCCTAGGACCCAGCAATAGCACTGCTAGGAATTTACCCAAGGGATACAGAAATGCTGATGCATAGGAGCACATGTACCCCAATGTTCATAGCAGCACTCTCCACAATAGCTAAAACATGGAAAGAGCCTAAGTGTCCGTCAACAGATGAATGGATCAAGAAGATGTGGTTTATCTATACCATGGAATACTACATGGCAATGAGAAACAATGAAATCTGGCCATGTGTAGCAACATGGATGGACCTTGAGGGTGTTATGCTGAGCGAAATAAGTCAGGCAGAGAAAGACAAATATCATATGTGTGCACGTATAGGAGGATTAGGAGGAGCTTAACAGAGGACCAAGGGGGAGAAGAGGGGCAGAAATGGTGGGGGAAAGGGGGAGAGGCAAACCATGAGAGACTCTTGAATGCTGACAAAAACTGAGGACTGGTGGATTGGGGGGGAGGAGGGGTGGGCATGGAGGAGGGCACTTGTGTGGAAACTAATTTGACAATAAACTATTTGTAAAAAAAATAAAATAAAATAAAATAAAATAAAATAAAATAAAATAAAATAAAATAAAATAAAATAAAATAAAATGCCAAGGCAAAACAACACTTATATGTGGAAGTCAAACTACAATCAAGTCATTGGGATAAAAACTAATACCTGAATCATATGCAATGTCAAATTGCTTTATACACTTCCCATGCCGTTAAATTTAAAATACCTACATTCCAAAATAATTTTTTTTAAGTTTTGTTTTTTTGTTTTGAGAGGGCGAGGGAGGAGCAGAGACAGGGAAAGAGAGAGAATCCCAAGCAGGCTCTGCCAGCACAGAGCCCGACTCTGGGCTCAAAGCAACAAATTATGAGATCATAACCTGAGCCAAAGTTAGACACTTAATGAATTGAGTCACCAGGAATACCCCCCCCACCCCGAAAACAAATTTTCAGTGGATATATTTTCTTAGCTCGAAACTACAGTTCCAGAAGCAGTTTAAGGACTTCAATGAAAGTGCAAAGAAATTTCCATATTTCAAAGTCTACTTAACAGTGAAATTATGGTGCTTCCATCTAACCTTTAATCAGAAGTAATTAATATGCTACATAACGATATGCTAAAAGGCAAATATTAAAAGAAAAATCTAATATAATTTTACAAATGCTCCTCAAGTGATTAATATGCTCAATTAAAATCATTTGCTTGTGGGCTGATATCAATATTTGGCTATACAACTGTGTGAATTTTTTTTTTAATGTTTTATTTATTTTTAGGAGAGAGAGAGAGACAGCGTGAGCAGGGGAGGGTCAGAGAGAGAGGGAGTCACAGACTGAAACAGGCTCCAGGCTCTGAGCTGGCAGTCAGCACAGAGCCCGACGCGGGGCTTGAACCCAAGAACCGTGAGATCATGACCCAAGTGAAAGTCGAACGCTTAACCAACTAATCCACCCAGGCGCCCCAAGAATTTTTTTTTAATGTTTTATTTATTTCTGATAGAGAGAGAGAGGCAGCATGAGCAGGAGAGGATCAGAGAGATACAGAATCCGAAGCAGGCTCCAGGCTCTGAGCTAACTGTCAGCACAGAGCCCAATACAGGGCTGGAACCCACGAACCGTGAGATCATGACCTGAGCCAAAGTTGGACGCTTAACCGACTGAGCCACCCAGACGTCCCTATACATCTGTGTGAAGACATTTTCAAAGATGAAATATGTAAAATCTTATTACAGATCATCATTAACATTTGCAATCAATCTTGATAGGAAACACTAACTCTGAACTCCAAGCAAATGTATCACCCTAAAAGGGAATTCTACTTTTCTCATTAGTATACCTATTATTACAGAAAGTTGTACTCAATAATTATATTTTAATTTCATCGATAAGAAATTTGTGGAAATATGTTTTTTAAAGTGCCCTGAGTAGATTTGACTTTGTTTATTGGACCACAAAGCCTAAAATATTTACTCTTTGCTCTTTACAGAAAATGTTTGATGACCCCTGCTTTTGAGAATGGTTTTCTTTAGCCTAAGCATATAAAAACATCTCTCTTTTCTTCAGGGACCGGTAAAAACTTTTACCCAACACAAATAGGGCTTGGGGCTGGTTGGTTATATGAAAAAAGAAAGTAGATCAGGTAACCAAAAAAATATATATATAACTTAAATATTTGATTTTTACTTAAAACAAATGTATGTATATTCGTTCATCTGCCAATACCTTGGTAGAAAGCTGAGGTCTCTCTGAGTACAGATCTGATAATTTATGATTCACATGTTCTTTCTTACATGTATCATATCCATAATACATACCCATGATTTCAAATTTCAATTTCTTTAAAATGGAACAAGGGGCACCAGGCTAACTCAGTCGGTTAAGCATCCGACACTTGGTTTCAGCTCATGCCGTGATCTCACAGTTCATGAGTTTGAACCCTACATTGGGTTCCTTACCAACACTGTGGAGCCTGCTTGAGATTCTCTCTCTCCCCCTCTCTCTTTGCCCCTCCCCTGCTCATAAACACACTCTCTCTCTCAAAATAAATAACTTTAAAATATAATAATAAAATAAAGTGGAAGAAGTATTCAAACAACTGTGAAACTGACTATAGAATCTTTAGTAAGATTTTTGTATATTTTTTTTTCTAATCTTCTGAAGTCCACACACATCTAATAAGACGGTAATTTGGGGTGGGGGAGGGGGCTGACTCAGTCAGAAGAGCATACAACTCTTTTTTTTTTTTATTTTAGAAAGAGAGAGAGAGAGCAGAGAGTGAGCATGAAAGAGAGAGAGAGGGGCAGAGTGGGATGGGGGAGGGGGGGGGAGAGAGAATCCCAAGCAGGACCCATGCTCAGCACAGAGCCCAATGCTGGGCTCGATCCCACAATCCTGGGATTGTGACTTAAGCTGAAATCAAGAGTCAGTCAGACACTCAACTGACTTAACCTCTCAGGTGCCCTGAGCATGCAACTCTTGATCTTGGGGGTCGTAAGTTCAAGTCTCATACTGGGTGCAGAGATTACTAATAAATAAATAAATAAATAAATAAATAAATAAATAAATAAGCTTAAAAAGAAGATAGTAATTTGGGGGGTAAGGGGCTTAGCCAATCCTTTCAAGATCTTCAATTTAACTTTCTTAAAAACAACTACTGTTATACTCATATTTCATTATACTCAGATTTATATAATATTTAAATAGCTTATAAAATTACAGTAAGTAAAACTGGCATAAGCAGGTTTGGAACATACTGACCTTGAAAGTATATAAAATTCGATATTTATATCTTTTATATATAAAAGTATATAAAATTTGTGATTGTAAAAGGCAAGGTATACCAGAGAGCAGTTTATTACCAACCATGAGTGTTCAGTTTAAGAATCACTCAGTATGTTCTAGAGAAAAGATGAAGAATGTGGTTAATTCAGTAACTGAGCTAAGTATACTATATAATCTGGTGATTATTTGAGCATGGTCTAAATTAGTGGCCTTTACATATTTTTGTCCCCAAACAGCCCACTTTTGCAGGACCATTTATTGAATACTCTATTTTAAATGCTACTTTTATCATATTCTAAATTCCTACATATACCCTTATCTGTTTCTGAAATTACTACTCTGCTCTAAATACTTGTTTGTCTATTCTAACGTAAATGACAAACCATCTTAAACATCTTTTTAAGATTTTATTTTAAAATTTTTAATGTTTATATATTTATTTCCAAGTTTATTTATTTATTTTGAGAGAGCACGTGCTAGCGGGAGGGGCAGAGAGAGAGAGGAAGAAAGAATCCCAAGCAGGCTCTGCATTGTCACTGGAGAGCACAATATGGGGCTTGAACTCAAGAAATCTGAGATCAGGACCTGAGCTGAAACCAAGAGTCAGTCGCTTAACTGACTGAGCCACCCAGGGGCCCCTACTTATTTATTTTTGAGAGAGAGAGAGACATGCACACACGCACCCACAAGCAGGGGAGGGGCAGAGAGAGAGGGAGACAGAATCTCAAGCACTAACCATGGTTCTGCACAAACCATGAGATAACATGTGCCGAAAGACACTTAACCGACTGAGCCACCCAGGCACCCCATGATTTTTTTTTTTAAGTAATCTCTACGTCCAACATGGGGCTCAAACTTACAATTGAAGATCAAGAGTTGCATGCTCTACTGACTGAGCCAGCCAGGTACTCCCTGTCTTAAATACCTTTACTCTGTGATATATTATTCTACTATCCAAAGTCAAGTGTCACATACCTTCCCCACTTTTATAGCTCTCCAATTATTTATTGTTCTTTTCCAAAATTTACAAATTTTTCTCAAATACTGAATTAATTCTTCCAAATGAACCATACCATACAATCTGTCAAGCTTTCAAAAGGTTTACCCCAGGGGTGTCTAGGTGGCTCAGTCAGTTGAGCGTCTGACTCTTGATTTTGGCTCAGGTCATGATCTCATGGTTCACATGTTCCAGCCCCTGACAGCACAGAGCCTGCTTAGGATTCTCTCTCTCCCCTCTTCTCTCTCAGCCCCTCCCCTGATTGCATGTGCTGTTTCTCAAAATAAATAAATAAACAAATTAAAAAAAAAAAAAGGTTTACCCCACAGTGCTTACAAATCACTATGCATTAAATCTACTGAGTAACTTAGGAAGCACTGACATCTATACAGTATCTATAATATTTAAGTCTTTCACATTCAGAAATATAGCATAAATATTGTATATCTTTTAAAAAATCCTTCAGTAAGGCTTTATAGTTCTCCTATTAGTCTTCATATTTCTTAAATTAATTTGTGCTCTCTCCTATCCCAGTGTCATTTCTGAAAATTTTAAATTCTATTAGTATAGGACTTAACACAATGTATAAAGAATTAAGTTTTATAATAGGTCATCTTCACTTCTTCACCCTTCTCCAACTAAACCCCTCCAAAACAGGAAGCTCTCTAAGGAAGAGGATGTGTCTCATTCACCTTTGAAATTCCAGCACCTACTTATCATGTAGCAATGAAGCAATCAATGTTTCTCAAATCAACAAATATCTTGCTAAATTATGTACACCCAATACTAAATATTTAAACAGGATCTGAAAACAGACAGTTTATGCATTTGCAGTAGGGAGGAGATTCCTAAATCCTCCACTGCCCTTGTTAACCTAAAAAAATAATTTATGTCAAAAATACCTTCCTTCTTTTAAGTCTTTCACAAATGAATTCAGTACAAACCTTCTCTGAATTTATTATTCAGCCTTATTCCTTGTGTATAAATGGAATAGTCAAATCTGCTGAGTGCTCCCCATAAGTTAGGCATGTGACATAATTTAGCTCATTTTCTCCTTATGACAACCCTGTGAAGTGGAGGTTATCATCCCCCATTTCACAGAGAAGGAAACTAAGGCACAGAGAGGTTAAGTAACTTGTCCCGTGTTACATATCTAATAAATAGCAGAGATGGGATTTAAACCACGGCAGTCAGCTTCAGAATCCACAAAATATTTTAAGGAGTCATTATTTCATATTTGCATTTCATCAGCAGATAGAGATTTTAGTGGGCCAGATGAAAATCTTCATTGTGTTAAAGTATAGATCTACAACTCTTAATATTTTGAATTCATCAAGTTGAAAACGAAAAATAAAATCCTGAAATTAGGAATGTTTTTAAATATTCTTAAAAAGAACTATCAAAAAACATTAATATTCTATAATTTATAATCCTTCCAATAAAACTAGATATAAAAATATTCAGGTAAATCATTGCAGTTTTGTTTAGAAATCTGTTAATATTTAACTTAATCACTTTAAGCTATTCAACAAAATTCCCAACCCCTTTGAGATGACCTGGAATCATTTGGCATGAATCTTCTCAAAATGTATTACTAAAGAATCTCATGCTTTTAAAAGAAAAGATCAGACCAGAGCTACTAGCTGCCAAGAATGAGTTTACTGCCTGGTTTCCATGACTGCATCAATCTGAGACCAGCATAAGAGAGGAGACGTATCCTTGGAAACCAACTCTTTGCTTCCCTCAGTTAAGAAAGGGAGTAGGAAAAAGGGAGAAAAGCTTCAGAATAATTTAACTTGTGTTTAATGTGCCCATTGCACATGACAGTCATGGGCAAAAGTCCTGTCCCAATCAAACCTGTGAGAAAGTTATGTGATGCGTACTGGAAAACTCCAAAATGAATTTACTTGTGACTATCTTATGATAGTCATATGAGACTATCTTACGATCCATATACAATATATTACTTCAATCTCTGAAAGAAAAATCTCAGTATTTGATTTCAATCTTTGAAAGAAAAATCCCAGTAGAAGCTGTATCAGTAACAACTTCATGAATAATATCTAGTTGGAACAATATTTAGTAACCCCTCAGTCTCCTTACTATACAACTGTATGCTACCATCTGAATTCTCTGCATATATCCTGTAGTGTCCTTTGTTTTCGGCATTGCAAATTGTGAAATTTCAAAATGGAAGATTTTTCCAAATTCAGGAGCAGATTGCACATACTCACAAAAATACCTATAGTTCTAAGTCCATTCACTTCAACTACATTTCTGAGGCAAGAACTTCCTTATGAAGTGTAAAGGAACTCTAATGAAATATAAATATATGAAGTACAGCCTCCCAGGTTTTCTTAAACCAGGGCCCTCCTTCCTTAAAGCTATGAATAATACTTCCTGTCATCAATAGCAATGGCTGGAGCAACCCCTGTTCAAAAGAACTAAAAATACATTATTGTACATATCCTCTTTTCTACTACCCACCCACCATTCCAAGAGGAACTGACGGAGGGAAGTACAGAGCTGTGTAAAGTTCAGCTGGGAGCAGTGCAGAGACTGTAATTAAAAAAAAAAAAAGGTTACTTTCAACTGAATGATGTCCAGAGAGGTATTAATCTGCTATTACAGGGTCTGAGTAAATTTAAAAATTTTGGGGGAAGCTATTCCTGATCACAGGTTATATTTTAAAAGTATTTCATTATTTGGGGACTAGTCTCATTTAATTAAACTATGTTAGGGGGGGCCTGTATGGCTTAGTTGGTGGAGCAAGTGACTCTTGATCTCAAGGTTGTAGGTTCAAGCCTCATGTTGGGTATAGAGCTTACTTAAAAATTATTAAAAAAAAAAAAAAAGTAAAAATCACATTAACAGAAATTCATGCATGAGAACAGTACAAAGTGAGAACTGTCTGTATATAAAAATGTTCATGGAACTAGATGGGGGTGCTCAGCCAGCACTTTGAGTGGGGCTGGAGACAATGAGATACAGAAGATTGTTACCTAAGGAGGACGGAGCAAAAAGGACAGAGTGCCAGATTCTCAATGACAGAAAAAGGAGGAACAAATTTAAAAAGGGAAAAGACCAGGAAAAAAATGCTGTGGTGTCAGAATGGAATCGGTGAAGGTATCATAGTGAAATCAAGGCTTTCAACATTCTTGGGCAGATATGGATGCTTGTATATGTTTATATGCTTAAGTACGTATATGTAAAAAACATTACAAACCCTCCAACAACAAACACAACATCTATGTTTCCCTTCCTGCCTAACAAGAAACATTCCAACAACTTCCCACCACTATAGCAATAAAGGCTCTCAACCATGCTTCCCTCTGGCTCCTGCTGCCCCCTGCTTCCCCCATGGGGCCCCGCACAGCAAGGTGTACTGCCTCCTGCTTCTGGAGAACTATGAGAAAACTTCCTTCAGTAGCACTGACTCTTCATGGTGTCACTCAGTCATATTTACAAATTAAATCCTGGGTACATTTAAAAACAATATCCTACCTCTGACCTCTAATAGAGCCTAAGAGCAATGATACCCCAGTAACAAGGAATGCATGTGGTGTCTAGATCTTGTTTTCTAAATACATCCTCTAACAAAAGAAATCAGAGTTCCTTCACAAAATGGTTGATCCTAGGACTGGGACAGTGAAAGTACAAGATGAACATAAAAAACCTTGCTGTGTCAAAAAGTAAGAGATCAAAGAATGATGAGGACATGAAAAAAAGGCATAGGAGCCAGCTTGAAAGGTTCCCACTTGACCAAATCAGAGAATTCAAACATCAAAATAAAAGACAAATGAATAAAATAGGAATCAAGGAGTCCATGGTAACATGTTTAAATGATTTTTTTAAAATGGGGAGAGAAAGCTTTTCTTTATAGGGAAATGCCAAATTATGAATGCAGAAGGGATGATGAAATTTTTAAAATTCACCATCTGGCAACCACTTAGTAATAACTGATTCAGGCACAAATCATCAATGGATGCAAAAACTAGTAGTGAAAATTTGATGAGAAATGGGCTATTTATATAGCCTCAAAGAGTGCCACAAGTGTGTATTATTTACTTATTAGCAAGTGCAAAATACTTCTGAATTAACTTACAGTTCAGAAAATGTTATATAACATCTTAGCCAAGTGATAACATTTTCCGTAACCAGTGATGGGACAAGTTGGCGAGCGCCTCCTGATACGATGTAGTGAAAAGAACACAACATCATGTCTGTGGTGTCCCTGCCAAGAATGCACAACCTGAATCTATTTATGAAGAAACATCAGACTAACCTAAACTGAGGGACATTTTACAAAGCCAAGATAAATGAAAACAAACGAAGACTGAGGAACTATTCCAAACTGAGGGAGACTGAAGAGACATCAAGGTTGTGAATGGTCTCTGAATCAGAATTACAAGTAGAACGGGAAGAGGTTTTTCTGTTCTTGTTTCTGGAGGAAGGGGCTGGTTTTTCATTGTTCTTTTAGGGTTTTTGCTTGTATTTTGGTTAGCATTGCTGTAAAGAATGAAATTGGGAGACCAGTGAAAATTTGAGTGTTATCTGTGAATTACATAGCAGTACTATATCAGTATTTATTTCCTGATTTTAATGGGTGTGCTCTGGTTATATAGTAGAGTATCCTTGCTTTTAGGAATTACACACTGATTGGGGTGCCTGGGTGGCTCAGTCAAACATCTGACTTTGTCTCAGGTCATGGTCTCGTGGTTTGTGAGTTCAAGCCCCACCATACTGGGCTCTATGCAGAACCTACTTGGGATTTTCTGTCTCTCTGCCCCTCCCCTGTTCACACACATTCTCTCTCTGAAAAATAAACATACATTAAAAAAAAAAGGGGGGGTTATGTGGATGGCTCAGTTGGTTAAGTGTCTGACTTCAGCTCAGGTTATGATCTCATGGTTTGTGAGTTGGAGCCCCGCATCAGGCTCTGTGCTGACAGCTCAGAACGTGTAGCCTGCTTCAGATTCTGTGTCTCCCTTTCTCTCTATCCTTCCCCCACTCGCGCTGTGTCTCTCTCAAAAATAAATGAACATTTAAAAAAAATTTTTTTAAAAGGAAATACACAGTGATTTAAAGGTAATAGAACATTATGTCTGCAACTCATTTCTCAAAATGATTCAGAAAAACTGTATAAATAGAAGGATAAAGTGACAAAGATAACGCAATTATGGTAAAATGTTAACAATTTAACATTAACAATGTGAAATCTAGGTGAAGGATATGCTAGGCCAAATAGCAAATAAATATTAACAATTTCCAAAGGACTGAAATCAGATAAGTTGCATCTTTAGCCACAATACAATTAACCTATAAAATCATTACCAAAAAATAACTAGAAAAACCTCATATTTGAAAATTAAAAGGAATATTATAAATAACCCACAGATCAAGGATGAAAACCACAATGGAAGTCAGAAAATAGTCTGACCTATACTAAAAAAAGTTCTAACCAAAATATTAGTAATCTAATGCCATCAACATATAATTAAAAAAAAAAAAGCAACACAGTACAAACTGGGGCCAAATTGTGTTTAATGTTAAGAATTAGTGAAAGGTAGGGGCACCTGAATGTCTCAGTTGGTTAAGGGTCTGACTTGATTTCAGCTCAGGTTAAGATCTCAAGGTTCATGAGTTCAAGCCTCGAGTCAAGCTCTTTTACTGACAGCATGGAATCTGCTTAGGATTCTCTTTCCCTCTCTCTCTCTCTGCCCTTCCCCTGCTCATGCTCATTCCCTCTCTCTCTCCCCCAAAAAATTAATTTTAAAAAATACTCCCTTGGGGCACCTGGGTAGCTCAGTTGGTTAAGTGTCCGAAGTCAGCTCAGGTCATGATCTCACAGTTCGTGGGTTCAAGCCCCATGTTGGGCTCTGTGCTGACAGCTCAGAACCTGAAGCCTGCTTTGGATTCTGTGTCTCCCTCTCTCTCTGCCCTCCCCTACTCGTGCACTGTCTCATGCACTGTCGTGAACAAATGTTTTAAAAACTTTTTAAAAATATACGATCTTTTAAAAAAATACTCCCTTATCTTTGAATAAAGGGAATAAAATATTTGTTTAAAAAAAAAAAGAATTAGGGGAGGCTGGGTGGCTCAGCTGGTTAAACGTCCAGCTTCAGCTTGGGTCATGATCTCACGGTCCGTGAGTTCAAGCCCCGCATTGGGTTCTGTGCAGACAGCTGAAAGCCTGGAGCCTGCTTGGGATTCTGTGTCTTCCTCTCTCTCTGCTCCCCTCCCCCACCCCCCCACCCCCCGCCAAACACTCTGTCTCTCTCTCAAAAAATAAACATTTTTTAAAATTAAAAAAAAATTAATGAAAGATAGTTGCTAGGGTATAGGGAAGGGAGAAATGGGAAGTTACTGTTCAAAGAGTATAGTTTCAGCTGGCAATGATGAAAACATTCTGGATATGGATGGTAGTGATAGTAGCACGATAATCAATGTGAGTGTGCATTGATACGTGCACTTAAAAATAGCTACAGTGGGGACTGCCTGGGTGGCTCAGGTGGTAAAGCATCCAACTCTTGACCTAAGGGTCGTGAGTTCAAGCCCTATGTTGCATGTGGAGCCTACTTTACAAATAAATAAATAAATAAATATAATAATAATAAATAGGGGCACCTGTGTGGTTCAGTTGGTTAAGTGACACTGGAATTCAGTTCAGATCATGATCTCATGGTTCATGAGATCAAGCCCCACCCCAAGTCAGGATTCTCTCTCCCTCTTTCTCTGCCCTTACCCTTGCTCACATGTGCATCCACTCTTTTCAAACTAAACATACTTAAAAAATAAATGAAAGAATGAATGAATGATCTAATAGACAGGATCTAATAGACTCAGTCTCTGCACTAACATCCCCAGGATGCCTCTCCTTACCATGAGACCTTTATCTTCCCTTTCCTCTGACTTTTTTTATGTATGTGTGTGTAAATTCAAATTTGTCCTTATTGAGTAGGTAATTAGGCACATGTTATAAAATTCAAAATATATAAAAGAAAATACACTGACTAGAAGATATCTTTCCCAGTGGCCATCCACTACCCTAGCTCCCAGAGGTAATTATTATTATTACCAGTTTCTTTGGTGTCTTTCTAGAGAGCTTTGAAACATACAAACAAGTCATTATATATTTCAGGAAATTACTACAAATTCTCCTCGAAATGAGCTTGACCATAAGTACCTCCTTCACTGGCCATAATATTTTAGAAATTACAGTGTTTTAGAATTAAGTAATTTTAGGGATAGAAAGATCTTAACCATCAAGTTCCTTATTACTTCACAGATGAAGAAACTATGACCCAGAGAGACTTATGTAAAGTCAATGGCTAATTAGTATTGCCAGAAATGGAGATGAAGTCTGCTAGCTCCGAATCCCTCTTCATCAAAGGATACCAAAATTCTTTTACATTTTTTGTAATCGTCAGGTGTTTAATCTCTCTTAATCATATGAAAGTAGAAGCCAGAAGTTTCTCCAGCAATGGATCTTTTCTCAGGGAGGACAAAACATAGTTTATCTGTGATTAAGCTGTTTAGTCACCATCTGTACAAAGACAGGTTTGTCCACATCAAATCCAACAACACAGATACATCACCACTAACATTTTCAGTAATTTCTAAGAAGCAAATCTGAAATCTAGTGTGGAAACACAGTGCTCCAAATCATTAAAAGGAAAAGAAATGGTATTATATTCTTGACTTCAACATTTTGGGATTTTTTTTAAATTTGTTAAGTGTTTTATTTATTTTTGAGAGACACAGAGAGACAGAGTATGAGCAGGGGAGGCGTAGAAGAGAGGGAGACACAGAATCCGAAGTAGGATCTAGGCTCTGACCTGTCAGCACAGAGCCTGATGCAGGGCTTGAACTCACAAGCTGTGAGATCATGACCTGAGGCGAAGTTAGGGCGTTTAACCAACTGAGCCAACACATGCGACCCTCCACATTCTGGTTTTAATCAATACCTGTTGCCTAGCACTTCACTCAATGTTCAACACAAATGTATTCAACTCTTAACAGAAGACAGACACGCTCATCAATAAATATTTGTCCTCAGTCCAGGAAGTTAGACATGAAAATAATTAAAATACACTGTGATCAACAATACAGTTGTTATGACAATCCTAAAAGAAGGGAAAAATAATCTCTGGGTAAATTTAGGAAGCTTCACTAAGTAGGTGATACATCAACTGGATCTAGAAGAATAAGTAATAGTATGGTTAGTTTTTGTTTAAGGAATTCAATTTCAAGGAGAAAGATAAACTGGATCATATACGTATGGTCTCTGGCAGTTACAGTGACAGCCACAAACTGGTAGCACAGTGTGTTTAAAAAAAAAATGGAATGTGAACTCTTTCAGGCTATGGAACCTCCAGTGTGGCACAGGCCTCGGCAGATCTACTTCCTCATTCAGATGGCCTGCATGGCCTCCAAAGACCTGACTGAGTTTGTATCCTATGACTCACTTATGCCAAAGATAAGGAGCATGGAAGAAGAAAAGAAAAAGGCATCTCGAAAACCTTCTGAGTTTTGAGGACATAATAGGGGCTTAAAGTTTCTTGTTTAAAACTTCGTTCCAGTTTTTGGGGTGCCTAAGTGGCTCAGCCAGTTAAGCGTCCGACAGCAGCTCAGGTCATGATCTTGCAGTTCATGAGTTTGGGCCCCGCACTGGGCTCTCTGCTGTCAGCACAGGGCCCACTGCAGATCATCTGTCCCGCTCTCTCTCTGCGCCTCCCCTGCATGTATATGCTCTCTCAAAAATAAATAAAACACATTTTTTAAAAAATATTTTTATTTATTTCTAGGAGAGAGAGAGACAGCGTGAGCAGGGGAGGGTCAGAGAGAGAGGGAGTCACAGACCAAACAGGCTCCAGGCTCTGAGCTGGCAGTCAGCACAGAGCCCGACGCGGGGCTCGAACCCACGAACCGCGAGATCATGACCCAAGCGAAAGTCGGACGCTTAACCGACTAAGCCACCCAGGCGCCCCTAAAACACATTTTTTAAAAACCCTATTTTCCAGTTTGGGGATCAGAAAATAAACCCTACAAAACGAAAAGATGGATAGGAACATGCAGGGAATAATAAAAAGACAACTTTAGATCTTAAAGTGAGGTTAGGCTCACTGAAGAGCTAAGAGAATTCACTTGCTGCCAAACTCAAGGAGCAAGTAATATGAATTTGTGCCTCAGCAAAATTACATATTACTACCATTCTGAACCACCAACCCCATTCTAAGAACACTAATCCACATGTGCTAATGTTTGGATTATTATACAACATACGTGTATGGATCATCACACAATATGGTTAAGTGACTTAATAGAAATAAGCACAGGACTTCTATCTAGATCAGACTTGGGGCAGTCAATGAGGCAATGCTGACTGGAGGAGGTGATCCTCATATAAGAAATTATAATGCCAGGCAAAGAGGGAGATGGGTGGTCCAGCTGAAGGCAGTGGGCATGGGATGGGGGGAGGTAAGGATAAAAAAGGCTAAAAGGGGTTGGAATACAAAAACTTGGTATAAGTAGTTTGAATTTTATTGAGGATTTTATTTTAGGGGGAGGGGGCAGAGAAAGAGGGAGAGAGACAATCCCAAGCAAGCTCCACACTGGCTCAAACCCATGAGCCATGAGCTCATTACCTGATCTGAAATCAAGAGTCAGATGCTCAACCAACTGAGACACCCATGTGCCCATCCAGAGGATTTTAAACTGGAAAGTGCTATGATTAGATAAGGAAGTCAAAAAGAGTACTCTTAGTGGCACTGTGATCAATGACTTGGGATAAGGAAGTAATGAGTAGACATCTAAGGAACCTGCAGCAGTCATCTACGTGCGTAAAAACCTGAACTAAGGGACAGATGGGATGGAGGAGATTTGAGAAATATTAAAGGTAAAGCAGACAGGAATGCATCAATAACCACATGCACATTATCATCCAAGTTTCTGGTCTGGGTTACTGGGCTGTGCCATTCATCAAAATAGAAAATATAAAAATAACACATTTAAAAGGAACATGAGGGCAGTTCTGAGCCTGTTGGTGTCTGGGAACCAGCCCAACAGAGACGACCAGTAGGCCGCTGGCTATTAGCCAGTCTGTGCCGAGGACAAATTTCCTCCTAATGAGCCAGGAGCTGGAAGCTGAAACCATGGGCATAGGCACATGCTTCCAGGAAGAATATGGAGGAGGAAACACAAGAGGGCTGAGGATGGAAATATTTGGTAAGTCCAAGAGCGATCGGAGAAGAGGGGCCTAAGGAACTGAGGAGTGGCCATAGAGGGAGAGGAAAAACCAGGACAGTATGTCACAGAACTCCTGGCAAGACGGCTGGAGGAGTAAGTGTACAGTTTATAACACTGACTCCATTCTTCCCCTTTCTCTTCCTTCGCCCATCCTTTCTATACTTTCTCGTTTCTTCCTTAATTGGGTAAATGACATTACAACTCTGGAAGCAGAAGATATGAACAATAAGATGAGGTATATCATACCCACAGTACTAGTATTTTTGGTTAAGTTAGGATATGTGGTTTTTAAATGTTGGTGATTCAGATTCAGCTAATGAAAAGCACTGGAAGTCTTAAGAGAGTCTGCTTTACTAAATTGGTAAGTTTAATTCTCAGTATTGCTCAAGTGCTTAAGGAGACTCTGCTTGTTAAGGTGGTAACTCTGACTTATCAAGGACTGGTTGTATTGACAGACTGAATGTATAAATGTATTTTAAACACCTAAGGAAATTTAATTCCCTAACAAAAGAATATGGAGGAATTTAATCTGTTAAACTTGAATTAACACTAATTAAAGAGCAAGTAAACATCATTGCTCTTATTTCTATACAAAAATTACAATGCTTACAAGACCAAAGGAAAACCAAATTTTTAATTTGCCACTTAAATCAAATGAATATTAATTTAAACCCAAGTAATTTTAAGTAGTTCTTTCTGGGCACAAAAGCCCCACTCAGACGTTAAAAAAACACACAGATAAGTGAACTGCTCTATTAACCATAACCAGTTCTACAAAAGCCTCCTTCAGGGGCGCCTGGGTGGTTCAGTTGGTTAAGTGACCGACTTTGGCTCACGTCATGATCTCACGGCCCATGGGTTCAAGCCCCACATCAGGCTCTGTGCTGATAGCTCTGAGCCTAGAGCCTGCTTCGGATTCTGTATCTCCCTCTCTCTCTGTTCCTCCCCCATTCATGCTCTGTCTCTCAAAAATAAATAAAAAGTTAAAAAAAAATAGCCTCCTTCAAAGTAGAACCTTTGAAAACTAAGTGCAACTGAATAAGTATGAACTGTTTAAGCAATCTCTCCCACTACCGAAGAGAAGAAACAGCTGAACTCCACCTAACCCCACCCACCCAAAGAAGAGCACACCTCAATCTGCCTTAACACTCACCCCCTTGATTAAACATAAAACGTTCATGCCCTCATTCAACATTAGCTGAAATGTCAAAATTAAGAAACACACTGGATGGGCGTGTACTATTTATGGAAGGTTTTACAAGTTTCATAGTACCTGGGGATACCTCTGAAGAGGGGAACTTGGAAGATGGGGGGAAATTACTTTTATTGTGTATTTTTAATACTATGGAATTATTTAAACATGAACATGCACTAATTATTCAAACGCATACAAAATTTTAAATGAAGCAAAATTTAAAAATACGTTGCCTAATAAACATAAAACCATGTGTTTTTTTTTTAAATTTTTTTTAAGAAACTGGAGTGACTGGGTGGCTTAGTCAATTAATCGTCTGGCATTGATTTTGGCTCAGATCATGATCTCACAGTTTGTGGGATCAAGCCCCAAGTCAGGCTCCTCACTAACACCACGGAGCCTGCTAGGAAGTGTCTCTCTCTCTCTCTCTCTCTCTCCCCCCTCCCTCTCTCTACCCCCCACCCCACGTGCTCACGCATGCTCTCTCTCTGCCAAAATAAATAAATGAACATTAAACAACAACAACAACAAAAAAAACACTTTTGCAAACTTGCCTCCTCTCCCTGTAGACAGCCACTAGTAAGAACCACTGCCTGAGAGGGTCACAACTGCTGCCAACAGCACTACTGCTAACTGGGTATGAACTACAAGAAGAAAAAGAATCTTTTATGACTAATAGCAACTAGTAGCAAGACGCCGGGCCAGGCTAGCACCCCAGACTGGGTAAAGAGAAACACCAGCTGGAAGTCACTGTGAATTTAGCCCAGTAACAAAGTAAGCAGGTTCGGTCGGGCAGTAAGCAGCACAGAAGAAGCAGTGGTCTCACAGAGAAGGCAGACAGAGGTACTCAATCAGGGACTGGCCTCACTCCCTGAGAGGTGAGTAAAGTATTCACATCACTGGAGACATGGAAAGGACCACCAGAAGAACAGAAGCATCCCTGTATGAGCTCTGCCACCCCTCCCCCCAGTTCCTTTCAGAAGAACAGTTGAAAGTACTGGAACTATTCCATATTGCTCTGGTAACAGTACTGCTGATACATCAATGGAAGACATTCTCTTTATTAACGGGCAGTATTAATGTATTTACAGCATTGTATTAAGCCACTGGTCAACCAATGTTTGAAAGCTAATTGCTGGTTAAGCTACTTGTCAATCAATATTTGACAACTACTTGAACAATTCATAGCAATGAGGTTTCAAATTCTTCCCACACACATAAGCTCAATTCACTGACAATCATCTCTTCTAAAAAGCCAGGATTCTGGGACCTTACTAACATTTCTATTGCTTAAATCATATTTATGAGACATTTCCCACCTCCATCTCTATGCCCACTCCCCCTACCCCAAAACGATCCAGAATGCCATCATTCCTGGCCAAATCTGCTCTAACAATCACCAAAGTAGTGTCTATACTCTGTCCAGCTCATTCTCCATAATAATGACAAACCTTTTGACTAGACACCAGCCAATTTTTTTTTTGAGAGAGAGAGAGAGAGCGCGCGCGCACGGGAAAGGAGCAGAGAGAGAGGAAGACACAGAATCTGAAGCAGGCTCCAGGCTCTGAGCTGTCAGCACAGAACCCGATGCGGGGCTCGAATTCACTGACCTTGAGATCATGACCTGACCCAGTCAGACACTTAACCAACTGAGCCACCCAGGCGCCCCCACACCAGCCAATCAATGTGAACATCCCCAACAAATGCTCACCTACAAATATGACAAAGGTACTAATACATGTGAATGCTACAAAACATTCATTTTCAAATGTAACAAAATAATGATTAAAATAATGGATTCTAGGGGCACCTGGGTGGCTCAGTCGGTTGAGTGGCCGACTTCGGCTCAGGTCATGATCTCTCAGTTTGTGGGTTCGAGCCCCGCATCAGGCTCTGTGCTGATAGCCTGGAGCCTGCTTCCACTTCTGTGTCTCCCTCTCTCTGCTCCACCTCTGCTTGTACTCTGTCTCTCAAAAATGAATAAACATTAAAAAAATAATAATAATAATGGATTCTATATGGGTAAGTATAATGCTAAGTATAAAAGCTATTGCTATCACTAAAATATTGATATTAAACTTATTTTAAAAATATTAGTGTGATCCATATAATCAAATATTTATCACTACACTTGAAAAACCTCATTCTAATATTTTATGACAGAGCAATCTAAAAGTTGGTCTCAAATCAATGCTTGACTTTAATGGCTACCACAGCCAAAAAGAAATATGGGTCCAAAAAGAAGGAGCACTACGGCAGCACTTACTAAATCATGATATTTATCTTTCCAACCCCAACCATTATACAAACATTTTCGTTTAAATCTGGCTGGCAAATGTCCATCTCCCTGATACAATTACTCTTGAAAACTAATCAGAAGATGTTACATTTTTTATTCGTATTAAATGGACTTGAAACCCCACTAAAACTATTCGCTTAAAGTATTTTCTTTTTTAACTTTTTACTATAGAAATTTTGAAACACACAAATGAAGTGCAAACTCTATAATAACTCTTTTACACCTATATGCAGCTTTGATAACTACCAACATATGGTAAATCATCTATAAATGACCAAACACAATGAATTATTATTTTTTAAGTTTATTTAAGAGAGAAAGCATGCAGGGCGCCTGGGTGGCTTAGTCGGTTGAGTGTCCGACTTTCGCTTAGGTCATGATCTTGCGGTTCGTGGGTTCGAGCCCCGTGTCGGGCTCTGTGCTGACTGCCAGCTCAGAGCCTGGAGCCTGTTTCAGTCTGTGACTCCCTCTCTCTCTGACCCTCCCCTGCTCGCGCTGTCTCTCTCTCCTAAAAATAAAAAATAAAAAAAATATTTAAAAAAAAAAAGAGAGAAAGCGTGCGTGCACGCACACACATACGAGCAGAAGAGGGGCAGGGAGAGAGAGGGAGAGACAGAATCCCAAACAGGTTCTGCACTGTCAGTGCAGAGCCCTATGCAGGGCTCGATCCCACAAACTGTGAGATCATGACCTGACCTGGATCTCAGCTGGCTGAGCAACCCAGGTGGCCCCAGAATGAATTTTTTTTTAAATGTTTTTATTTATTTTTGAGAGAGACAGAGTGTGAGTGGGGGAGGGGCAGAGAAAGAGGGAGACACAGGCTCCAAAGTAGGCTCTAGGCTCTGAGCTGTCAGCACAGAGCTGGAGGTGAGGCTCAAACTCACAGAACTGTGAGATCATGACCTGAGCCAAAGTTGGATGTTTAACCAACTGAGCCACCCACCCAGGTGTGCCCACGATGAATTATTTTAAAATAATTTTGAGAGGCACCTGGGTGGCTTAGTCGGTTAAGCGTCCGACTTTCGCTCAGGTCATGATCTCGCGGTTCATGGATTTGAGCCCCGCGTCAGGCTCTGTGCTGACTGCCAGCTCAGAGCCTGGAGCCTGTTTCAGAGTCTGTGTCTCACTCTCTCTCTCTGACCCTCCCCTGCTTACACTGTCTCTCTCTCTCTCTCTCTCTCTCCTAGAAATAAATAAAAAAATATTTTTAAAAAATAAATAAAATAAATAATTTTGAGACATCATATTATTTCATCCATAACTACTCCAGTACTTATTTTGAAGAGAAAATAGTCTTTTTTTTGGAGGGGTACAGGCGGGGGGGTTTGTGAATCCCAGGCAGGCTCCACATCGGGGCTCAATCCCATGACTGTGAGATTATGACTTGAGCCTAAACCAAGAGTTGGACACTTAACCAACTGAGCAACCTAGGCACCCCAGGAGTCTTGTCTTTTAATATAACTCCAATACTATTGTCATACTTTAAAATAATTATAATAATGATTTAAAAATCATCGAATATATAGATGATATTCCAATTATTGCCAATAATTTCATAAATAACTTTTTTTTTTTTTAATTTCTAGGAGAGAGAGAGAGAGACAGTGTGAGCAGGGGAGGCTCAGAGAGAAAGGGAGTCACAGACTGAAACAGGCTCCAGGCTCTGAGCTGGCAGTCAGCACAGAGCCTGATGCGGGGCCCGAACCCACGAACTGCGAGATCATAACCTAAGCGAAAGTCGGACGCTTAACCAACTAAGCCACCCAGGCGCCCCATAAATAACTTTTTACAGTTGGTTTATATGAAACAGGATCTAAACAAGGTGTACATATTATATTGAGTTAATGTCTCAAGTCTTTTCTGATCTGTAATAATTCTCCATTTTTTTGCATTATTTGAAGTAACTGGGTTCATCTGTAGAATTTCTCACATTATGATTTCTAATTACATTCTGTAAACTCATTACATATTAAATTAAGAAATTTAATAAGAGTCAGATTTGACTTTATTTTGTTTGGGGGAGAATGGTGTTATATATTTTTCCTACTGTACAACATTGGAGGAACACAGGTTTAGTTGTATCTATTTTGGAGATGACATAATTAATATAATAAGACTGTCAATCTGATCCTTCTATTATAAAGTTCCCTAATGGTTTTAACAACTGCTGATGATCAATGTCTAGGTCTTTTATTTCATTAGATCATCTGGAAATTTTTACAAATACATCTGGAGATTTTTATCAGGTAACAAATTATGTTTCCAAGTTTTTCATGTGTAGAGTTATGAGAGTTTTTATAGGTGTAACAAAATAACAATGACATCATGAATCCTCAGGGAAATGCAAATAAAAACCACAATGAGATACCACTTTACACCCACTAAGATAGTTTAATCAAGAAGACAGAGGGGGCGATTGGCTTGCTCAGTCAGTGAAGCCCCCAACTCTTGATCTCAGGGTTGTGAATTCCAGCCCCACATGGGTATGGAACCTCCTTAAAAAAAAAAAAAAAAAACAAGCTTGTTGAGGGTATGGAGATAGAATCCTATACACTGCTGCTAGGAACTGCAAAATGGCACATCTGCTTTAGAAAACGGTTTGGGCAATTCCTCTAAAAGTTAAAGACTTACTACCATTTAATCCAGCAATTCCACTCCCAGGTATGTACCCAAGAGAAACTAAAACATACGTCCACATAGAAATTTGTACATGTTCACAACAGCATTATTCATAATAGGCAAAAAGTGGAAACAATCCAAATGTTCACTAACCGATTAACAGGTAAACAAAATGTGGTGTATTCATATAATGGAACACTGTATCATTCAGTTACAAAAAGCAATTAAGTACTGATATATGCTACAACATGGATGAACCCCAAGAACATTAATACTCAATAAAAGCCACATTCCATTTATATGACATGTCCAGAACAGGCATATCCATAGACACAAAAAGGTAACTGACTGCCAGAGGCTGGGGGAAGGGCCCAATGGGGAGTGACACTAATGGGCGCAGAATTTCTTCTTGGGATGATGAAAATGTTCTGAAATTAGATGGAGGTGATGACTGTACAACTCCAAGAATATATCAAAAACTCCTGAACTGTACATTTTAAAAGGGTGAATTTATGATATGTAAATCATATTTCAATAAAGTCTCTCTCTTTTTTTTAATTACTACGAAAAGGCTATTCCAGAGAACATTTCTTTCAAAGAGACAAAGCTAGCTACTTTCATTCACTGTTAAAATAACACCTTTACTTGAAGAGACAGATTAAGGATATTAATTTTTCAAATAATATTTGCCAGGTAGCACACACAGAAAGGGTCGGAAATTTTTTTTGTAAAAGAAAAATGCATAGCATCAGCTCTACAACACAGCCAACAAATGATAACCTGCCTTAATAGTCCATGAAGAGGCAGTGAATGAACTTCATCCTTTACTTCAGTCAAAGCAACTACTCGGTCAGTAGTTTACATTTAGACAATTATTCCATACAGCAGTGTCATTAAAGCAATCATTTACTATTAAGAATATGTCTTCTCCAGTACAATCTTCCTCCAGTAGTTCACAAAAGATGTAGTTGGGGGTGGAGGGGGAATTTAATTATTAGAAGAAAACCTAGCAAACACTAAGACATGATAGAAGCTTCTACACTTTGATAATCACACATATAGCAAGCCTCCCATACTGCAAAATTTGTCCTAATATTGTTCAAATCTTCAGCAACATTTTCTATTCATCATACAAGAGTATTTGCTGAAAAAGGAATATGTTTTGGTTTCTTGACATACTGTTTTCCATACTCTTTTTTTTTTTTTTAAGCAAGTCTTTTGAGGGGTGGGGCACAACAGGAAGAACCTGTCAGTGGTATGTGTCTTTTTGTCTTCCATAAGAACAAGAAACCTCAAAATATATACTTTAATCACTAGGTTAATAAAATTGGGTAAAGCCTCTGATTCAATAGCCAATGACTTTAAACATTACTGGAGAAGAAGAATGTAAAGCTTCTCTTTATGCTCCATATGCTTGGTTTTCAAATGTCTTGGTACTAACGACTTATAGTTCATTATTTCATATCTCACGGTTCTACATACTCTTAAAACAAGATTCCCATCAATGACAGAGGATGTAAACCATGTTTTAAATAGGCTTCTTGATACTTTCCAATATATTAAGGGCTGACTTATTTAATCAGATTTAATAGCTCACCAAGAGTTTGTAATAGCTGAACAAAGGTCATCTCTGCCCTTGTTTGTGCTTGCAATATTCGTATTTTCTTCAGTCACTGGTTTCTCTGCAGAAGTTGCTTTAAGCCACTTGTCCATTTTGTGAAGGTTAGTTTAATTAAAAACTAACAAACTGTGATCAGTGGTGCACTACACTGAAAGCAAATGTATGATTAAGGACCTGCTTGCTCACAGCAAACTCCCTTCTCCCTCAGGACACCCAAAGTTCTACAGTTGTTAACACATTAACACCAACTTACAGACCCAAGAAGATGCCAGCGATGATACCTAAATTTAATGCTTTATCATTTTTTAGATAAAAATGATAAGAAGCTCTAAAATTTTCTTCCAGCATCCCAGTGAATCATCTTACCTACCCCACTTTGAAAACGACCGCTGTGAACTTTTTACAACTGCAAATCAGATTAGTTCACTCTCCCCCTTATAATCCTATACTGGTTTAGCTCTGCCTTCAAGATAAAGTGCAAAATCCTTGCATGTCATATAGGGCCCTTCAACTCTGGCTCCTGCCTCTCTCTACCCTAGTAGTTCTCAACCCTGGCTGCATACAGGACTCACCTGGGCAGTTAGAAAATACACATTCTCAGGTCCCACCCTAGACCAATTAAATCAAAATACCTGGGGGTGGGGTATTTACATCCTTGATTTTTTAAGTTCCTCAGGTGAACCTAAAGTGGAGCCAGTGTGGAGAACAACCCCTCTTCCTCACAAAGGCCCCAATTAGCCCTTGCTACTCTTAAAATGTGATCGATCCACTCACAGCATCATCTGCGTCACCAGGGCGAGCTGGTTAGTAATGCAGAATCCCAAGTCCCACCCTAGACCTACTAAATCAGGGCTTGGCATTTTAACAAGGTCCCCCCCACCCCATGGTTCTGGTTTGTGTGAACATTCAAGTTAGAGAAGCAATACCCTAAGTTACTAAACCCCTTCCCAGCTCAGGGCCTTTGTAAATTTGTAAGTACTGTCTAACACTGAACTTCCCTGGCATTAGCTCTCAAGTGTGAAAGGACATACATCACATCCATGTTACTCTAGGATGTCCCCAGCTCCTGGCACAATGTCTAGTATTCTCAGTTGAACCACATCTAGTCTTATGTTTCATACCTAAATTTCCACAATATTTCTGACCTATTAACCATGTCTTTCCTCAAAAACAAGTTGCCTTGGGGCACCTGGGTGGTCAGTCAGTTAAGTGCCTGACTGCGGCTCAAGTCATGATCTCACGGTTCGTGGGTTCGAGCCCCGCGTCAGGCTCTGTGCTGGAAGCTCAGAGCCTGGAGCCTGTTTCAGATTCTGTGTCTCCCTCTCTCTCTGCCCCTCCCCTGCTCATGCTCTCTCTCTCTCTCTCTCTCTCTCTCAAAAATAAACATTTAAAAAAAAGTTGCCTTGGGGCGCCTGGGTGGCTTAGTCGGTTAAGCGTCCGACTTTCGCTTAGGTCATGATCTCGCGGTGCGTGGGTTCGTGCCCCGCATCGGGCACTGTGCTGACTGCCAGCTCAGAGCCTGGAGCCTGTTTCAGTCTGTGACACTCCCTCTCTCTCTGGCCCTCCCCTGCTCACGCTGTCTCCCTCTCTCTCTCTCCTAGAAATAAATAAAACATTAAAAAAAAAATTTTTTTTTAAGTTGCCTTTAAATACATAACTCTTGGATAGGATACGTAACACAGCACTGTACTTATTTCAAAACCTAAATGAGCTACTGGTCTCTTTCTAGAGAAATGTAAATTAAACCTAATTCAAAGTACCATTACATTTTGGTTAAATTAATAAGATCAAATATTAGCTTTTGTTTGTAATTGCATTGACTGGTTTGTCAGGAAACAGGGCCACATAAATTGCTGATAATGTTATAATTTAGTTCAACCTTTCCACATAGCAATTTGGCAGTGGAACCATAACCTAACTCAGTGAACCCATTTAGAGGCAAGAGTCCCAAAAAACAATCCAAAAGAAGTATTTGAATAAAGGTGCTCAAAGGTACCATTTATGGGGCACCTGGATGGCCTAATCAGTAGAGGATGCAAGTCTTGATCTTGGGGTTGTGAGCTCGAGCCCCATGTTGGGTGCAGAGATCACTTAAAAATAAAATCTTAAATAAAAAGTATCATTTATAATAGTAAAAAGAATAAAACAAAGGAAAAAATTTAAAAAACTGCACAAATTGTAGTTATCAATGGATAGATTACTAATCTAAATTAGATACGTAAAGGAGAGATGCCTGTATGGCTCAGACAGTTAACCAACTGACTCTTGATTTCGGCTCAGGTTATAACCTCACCGTTAGTGAGATGGAGCCCCATGTCAGTTTCTGAGTTGAGTACAGAGCCTGCTTAAGATTCTCTTTCTCTCTTCCTCTGCCCCTCTCCCCCTTCATGTTCCCTCTCTCTCTAAAATAAAATTATTTTAAAGAATTAAAGTTTTAAAAATATTTGTATATAAATTAGATACATAAATGAGTATAAATATGTGATGCTCTTCAAGAACACAAAAATCACATCCCATGTATACAGACTATAAAAAAAAAGCTACACCTGTATACTGACATAAATAGATGTGAATTTAAATGTGGAGCATACTTGTGATAAGCACCAAGTGATGTATGCAGTTGGTGAATCAATATATTACACACCTGAGGCACCTGGGTGGCTCAGTTGGTTAAGTGTCCCATGATCTCATGGTTCTTAGGTTCGAGCCCCATCAGGCTCTGTGCTGACAGCTCAGAGCCTGGAACCTGCTTCAGATTCTGTGTCTCCCTCTCTCTCTGCTCCCCCCTGCTGGCACTCTGTCTCTCTGTCTCAAAATAAATAAAAGATTAAAAAGAATTAAAAACATATGCATATATTGTACACTTGAAACTAATATAACACTGTATGTTAACTGGAATTAAAATAAAAACCTAAAAAATAAAGCAAATACAATTTTACATTTAAAATTTTACAATTTAATAAGCTCTCTTTTCTATAGAAACCATATATACATATTTTTAGGTAAACTCTACACCCAACATGGGACTTGAACTCATGACCCCGAGAGCAAGAGTCGCATGCTCTAACAACTGAGCCAGCCAGGCATCCCTACAGAGACTATATTAAAACAAATTTTAATGTTGGGTTTTTTACGGGTTTGCTGTTCAGCTTTATTGTGTTAGCATTATATAGTGCTATTTTTGTTGTACTCAGTCTCACTAAAAACACTTCTTCAGCTTTGGTATTTGGGAACATTTATTAGTTATTGCATTAGAAGTAAAAAGACAAGATTCTGTATTTGTCCAGTTTCCTGCCTGTAACTCAAATTCAAACTTCACCTGCATCTCATTTGTTCCACATGAAGGTGGAAACAAATAATGCAACAATGTTTACAAACCAATTCTGAGTGCCTCCAGTGAAAGGTGCTGGACAAATACAAGTATCAGAACTACTTAAAAAACCACCACCCACAAGGACAAATCACACAAGGCGCTTATCCTTCTGAGCCTCAATGTCTCCTTCCATAAGCCAAAAGAAATCAGTTAGCATCATATGGAGGGAACGGGGAGAGGAGGTGAAGGAAAAGTAGGATTAGGATAACTGACAAGCAACGCCGGTGATCCTGCTGTACACACGCTGATGAGGATCCATGGAGTCCCATTCGCATTTTGGGAGAATGACTGAGTAGTAAGACCTCCTTGAAGAGGTAGTGATTTGGATATCTGTCCGAAAACCTTAAATGCACACATATATTCTTTGACCCGGTAATTCCACTTCTAGAAATATACTGTTCAGATAATTTTACACATAAGCTCCTAACAAAGTACTAGGTACAAAGATATTCACTATAACACTGTAATAGGAAAACGTGGAAACTTAAGTGTTGCTTAAGGCAAAGACTAGTTACAAATTATGCTGCTGCAGCCGTACAATGAAAAAAGCTTAAAATGTCAATAGAAAGAATGAACAGCTTTATATCTACAAATATTGAATGACTTCCTAAATACGCTAAGGAAAAAGGTGTGACTGGTATGTACCACGGGCGGCAGGGGGGGGGGGGGTGATGGAGGGGAGAGTATGGATAGGTAGACATGTGTTTATAAAGGAACAGTGTCTATGTAAGACCACAGAAACTGGAAACTTCAGCCATCTCTGGAGAAAGCGGGGTGGAGGGGAAGCTTCTTTTCTTCTATATTCCCTTTTACACTGCTGGAGTTTTTTCTCACATGTATTTATCTTTTTCCAAAACTGAGGACTCTCTGTAGCCCTCCCTCTGAGTCTAAGCAGCTATCATTCTGCCTCTGTGGGGCCTGGCCATTGCCTCCTAAATTGCAGGGGCATCAGCATCTGGCCTCACACTGCCCCTATGTGACCTTTCCAAAGCCCAGTCAGCCCAGGTCCCTGATGGTCATTAAAATCTTCCAGTGGCTCTCCATTGCCCAGACTCAAAAACAGCATATAACAGCCCTGCAAGCTCACCCTAATCTCATCTCCCACCCTGCTCCCCATTACGCAACCCGGTTGTCTAACCTCTCCCTGCTCCCCAAGGATAGTGGATTCCTTCCACCTCCAAGCCCTCCTGTGCCGCCGCTCCTTCTTTCCTACATCCTGTCCACCACGCACAAACTCGTATGTATTCTTCATAACCCAAAGGCCCCTCCCAGGAAAGCTTTCCTGGACCACTCAGGGAAGGAATGCTCTCTGTGCAGCATGGCAGATGCTCTGGAGCTAGACTGCCATGATTCAAATCCTGACTATTCCTTCATCTGCCCACTATATGGCCTCAGTTTCCACCCTTGCCAAAGGAATACACGCCTACTTGAGCTGTTGAAAGGATTAATATGGTAGTTCATAGAATGCATTTATTACAAAGTCTCTCACAAATACAATAACGATTACTATTACCACATTCTCACAGCACTTGTGATGTATCTGTATTCACCTTACCTGTACTGTGAGCTCCTAAAAGGTAAAGATTTGACTTCCTTGCTTATACTTTGTATCCCAAGCACTTCACCTGGCAAACAGAAGGCACATGAATGCCTTTACTTAAATCAGAAAATTGGCTTTCCTGGTTCTGAATTTCATCCAGATGGTAAATAAGTGGCTAAAAGGTACCCAGTGAACAGCCTCCCGGATCCCACGTGCCTTAGAACTCACATACTGGCCAGTGAAAAAGGACCAGGGGGCTCTGGGGCTTTCAGAGACAATAGGCAGAGTGGAGACCAGAACGACATGAGGCCTGCCAGTTCTGCTTACTTATGGGTACCGGATGAAACGGACGCGGGGAGATGGGCAGTCTGAGATACTGAAAAGTCCCAGGTGTGCCAGAGATTCCAAGCAGGCCTCCAGGAAACACTCCGGAAAAGATCCTCTTGGGAGATGGGTATCCGGAAGCACACAGAGACAAGATAGCTAGGAGGAAGAGATGGCATGGGACCCACACGACAACCGAGAGGAAGAACGCTCACAGCATGGAAGGTGGAAAGGTAAACTAGACGCCGCTCCTGGCCTCAAGAGGCTTCTCAAAGGAGTAGACGTTCGGAGAAAGAGGTAGAGCTTGGCAGGTGAAGGTGGGGAGGAAAGAGGATCGCACAAGCAAAGGCATCGGAACGCGAGAAGAAGCAGACAAGCAGCTCTGGGTGGCAACGGGGGAGGCAAAGGAGAGTGCAAGGATTGAGGGAAGAGTAAATACGAGTGGCAAGACTGTCCAGGGCCTTGCACGACTTAATCAGACATTTTGGGCTTCATTCATCCCGTGGGAAAAGGAGAGCGAGGAGTTTTTAAGTAAACAAGTGACAGCATCAGATCTGTGTTTTGAAGGAGTGGCCAGGCACGAAGATGTTCGCCCATCTTCCACCCTCCGCTCTCTCTCCTCGCCCACCATCTTCTGGTTCTAGGGCTGCCTCAACGGGAAGCAGGTGCCCGGTGAAGACATCTCCTGGGAGATGTGACTGGTCCTGGAGCGTGAACCCCAACCCCGGGAAACGGTTTCTGAAGGCATTTACCCTGCCTAGGGAGGGTCGGAACATTCCCCCTTTCAGTCTGACAAACATCATCACTGATCTTAAAAAAAAAAAAAAAGAAAAAAAAAAACCACGCAGCTCTGCCATTATTATTTTTATCCTCAGGAAATACAATCGGGAACTAATTTTCCAAAAACCAATATTTATTTTATTTACCAGAAGTAAAAAGGAAGGAGATCTGCATTCCCAATTGGCTCATTTTGAATTCTGGGCAGCTCTGAGCCCCTATTTCCCCTTCTTAAGCAGCCTCAACAGTTGTGAGTGGGCGGAAAAGAGGGGGGCCTGGGCCAGGGGGGTTTAAGGGAGAGAAAAGTTGGTCTCCGCAAGAGAAAATTTTCTCATGCCAGGAGTTTTCCTCTTTCTCCCCATTAAATGGCCCTGAGCAAATTCTGTTCTCCCGGTTCCAAGTTTCTCCGTTCAGAATGAACTACGGCAGCGCCCTGGCCTGGCCCCAGAAGGACGCACGCGAAGTTCCCGGGCAGTGGAGAGGGGTCGGCGCCTGTCCCGCACGTTTCCGGGGACCCCCCCCCCGCCTCCCTCCGGACAGCGCAAGGACGCGGGGTTCCACTAGAGCCGCCAGATGGGTTCTGCCGGGAAAAGAGGGGCTGGGGCTCCGGCCCGCAAACCCTCCCATCCGCGCCGGGAGCCGCCTCCCCCCCTTCGTGCGGAGCCCACCGAGGCGGCGGCAGCGGCCGCGAGCACTCACCGAGTCCGGCGCTGGGCGGGACCGCTGGGGACGAGGACCGCGGCTCCGCCTCGGCTCCGCGGCAGCGTCTCGGCCCGCCACACGCCCTCAGGGCCGCCGCCCGGCCCGCGGCTCGGAGCTCCGCGGCGGCGGCGGCGGCCTCGCCTCCATGGCGAGGGGAAGCGGCTGAGGGGCGACTGGACGGGCGGCGGTGATGGCGGCCGCTGCCCGGGGTCCGAGCTGGCTAGCGCGCGCGTCTCTGTCAGCGCCGCACTCGCCGCAGCCTCGCTCCCGACCGGGCCTTGGCTGTAAGGCGCTTCTTCATTGGCCGTTCAGAGACGGGCGCTGATTGGCCCAAACCGAAAGGGCGTCTCCGGCCCTCGCGGGTCCGGCCCCTGCGCGCCTCCAAACGCCTGCTCGCTCTCTCGCCTGGGGCGCAGAGCCTGGTCTCACGGTCTCACCCACTCCCGCGCCGCCTTGGAGGCGGGAGAGCGCCCCACCGCCGCTCAGAGGTCGGGGAAACCAGAGCACGGGAGCACTGATAGTGGTGCCCCAACGCCTTCCGCTTCTCTACAGTCCCAGCCCTCAGGACGTGGGCCTTCTTTCCATTTACAGATGCGGAAACTGAGGCCAAATGCAAGTTATACCAATATCTAGCAACCGGGACGGCCTGGAACGCAAAAGCTGTTTTTCCACCCCGCTCTCCAAATGTGTTCCATTCTGACTTTGTACCCCCCAATTGCGGCAAGGTGCTCAAAGGTCGTAGGCTCTCTTGGGAAGAGGAACCCGCGAAGCCTCTAGAATGGACCTGGCACCTTAGGTGTCCTCTTACGCACCAAGTCAGCTCACGCCATCCCCACCCAAACCCCAAGGAAACATCTCTGGCTTTCTAGATGTGCGTACCGGGGCCTGGCTTGCCCCCGAACCGAGTAGAAAAATACGACACACGGCGCTCTGCGGAGGGGCTTTCTTGTGCGAGAGGCCATGGGGGAAGGGAGGTTCAAAGCGCAGAGAGGACGGGGAGACGCGTCCCGCCCCCAGGGCTGGGATCAGGGTTGCAGGCGTGGCCCTCCTCCGTGCCCCATGTGTGGTGTCCCAAAGCTCTGCCTGCGTACGTTTGTCCGGCCGCAGCGCGTTCCCAGGCCACGGCACTTGGGAGCCCGCGGTTGAGGCCCGTTTACACGGTGCGCACACGAGGTCCCTGCAACGCTCCCAGCCCCGCTCGGCGCGAGTGGTTGGGCGTCTGCAGGGTGACATATGGCAGAGCCGCGTGCAAGCGGAGCTTGTTGGGGGGCCCTTCGTCCCAGAGCTGGAGTCCCCCCTGCGGCGGGGGGCGCGCCCGAGGGGAAGTCTGGCCAGCGGCAACTCTTCGTGACAAGGGGTGCCTGGGGGTACATTGCGGCGCCGAAGGAGCCCGCGTCGGCTGTTTCCTCGGGGCTAGTGCCCCTATTACCTCCAGTCCCCACCACCGCCTGTAGTTGGGACGCCAGTTTAGGACTCTGCACGCTCCACCCTCCGCATCTGTGGAATGAGTGTGTGCTGATCAGAGCCAAGGCCTGGGAACGCCGGGTGCGGTGGGCCTCCTTCAGGCCGTCCCTTCCCAGCCAGGGAAGTTCCTTCTCTATGGAGAGTCGTGTCTCTTGCTCCCTCTCAGCAGGGCCTGCCCAGAGGGGTCACCAAGCTGCCAAACCTTCGGCGCCTCTGCCGCAATGGACGCTCTAACCACATGCCCACTCTCTGTTAGATCCCAGGGGCAGCCAATGGGGGCAAGTTCTTCCACACATTTCCCAGAAAGTGCCAAGTCAATCTGTCTGCACAGGGGAAAAGGAAAAGGGAAAAGCCTGAACTCAAAGCATTTGGAAGCCCTGAGAAACAACTGGATGTGCGGGAGGAACGTGGATGGCTAGGGTAGCAGCAGCTCTTAAAGACGGGACCTCACCTGCTTAGTTTTGCCGGATCTACTTCTGACCTACCCTATTCTCTCTTCCTATGCTTCTTTCGGCTTTGTTTCTTTATAGTTTTACTTTATTACCATAAAAAGGTTTGACATGCTGCTTACACTTTCTAACATGTTAAAATAACTATTAAAATAAAAAGTGTTGGGGCACCTGGCTGGCTCAGTCGGTAGGGCATACAGCACTTGATCTTGGGGTGAGGAGGTCGAGCCCCACTTTGGGGGTAGAGTTTACTTAAGAAATAATAATAATAAAGTAAAAATTTTTAAGTGTTTATCCTCAAGATCATCTGAAGGACACCCCTCTACACACACACACACACACACACACACACACACACCGGGGTCACACTTGGGAAAATGCTCCTGGTTGGGTGTGGGGTCACAGAGCCCTGGGGTTCAAGCCCTGGCATTGGCTGAGTGACCTGAGTCTCCCTCTGCAACTCTCCCTGGAACGTCCCAGGCCTGGACTGAGAATTATAAGCACACACAGCGTGGCACATGGCCCATTCTCGGGAGATGCAGTTTCTCCTCTCCATGAGACAGCGGCCCTGTGATTCAGAAGCATTTGGGGGCGCCTGGGTGGCTTAGTCGGTTAAGTGTCCGACTTTCCCTTGGGTCATGATCTCGCGGTTCCTGGGTTCAAGCCCCGCGTCGGGCTCTGTGCTGCCAGTTCAGAGCCTGGAGCCTGTTTCAGTCTGTGACTCCCTCTCTCTCAGACCCTCCCCTGCTCACGCTCTCTCTGCTCTCTCTCCTAGAAATAAATAAAAACGTTAAAAAAAAAAAAAAGAAAAGAAGAAGCATTTGTGGTGGGCAGGTAGGGGTAAGAGAACCTCAGACCAAGGAGAGGCAGGGTCTTGGGTACCCCATCCTGGAGACCCTGGGAAGGAGAGGTCAGCTCGGTAACCACACACACCCTGTTTCCAGCGGGAGAGGACAGAGTCCCAACCTCATCTGCCCACCTGGGGAGAGCTGCCCAGCTTCCCCAGCTTCCCCATCCCATCTGAGGCCCAGGGTTGCCACACTTTTGCCTCATCACCACAGGGCAAAGGGAGGTCTTCCAAGAACAGAGAATAAGAGAGGAGGCCTGAGAGAGAGGGGGGGGCAGGCTTCCTGTACTCAGGCCCACCCACACGGGAGACCGAAGCCCTGCTCCCTCCTGCTCTTGGCCATGCCCGGGGCCTACACCTACACGTCTAGGGCTTACACCTACAGGTAGGCACTCGTCAGCCACCCCACAGGTGCCCCCCACGAGTCACAGGGCTCACGAGAAAAGGACTGGACTGAAGAAGAGCGGGAGGATGGGGGTAAATCACCTCCCCTCTCTGGGCCTCCTTTCTCCGTCTAGTAAATGGAACAATGAATCATTCACTCAACAAATACTGAGTGCAAACCATGTGCTGGACACAGCAGGGAATAAAATAGAGAAGGTCTCTGCTCTCAGGAACTTAGATTGTGGATGGGGAGACAGACAATAAATAAACAAGTGAAAAGGAAAATTTCCTAAATGCCATAATGAAAATAAAGCAAGGCAAAATGATAGAAGGTTGGAGTAAATGAGAGCCAAGTGCCTTTCCAGGCCACTGTTCTACTTCCAAGGGTCATTTGCTAGAGCTTTGTGCCTAAAAGAGATTTCAGCCCCCTTATCTTGAAAAGGCCTCTGACTAACCCTCACTCCAGGGCTCCCATTGCTTTCCTAAACCAGAAAAAAAGGTTTCCAAATTTTTTGCCCCCAGTCCCGAAAAACTTTGTTCTAGGCTCTATCCTAGTCCCATTCATTGACCAAGACGTGACCCCATTTATGACTGTAGACCCACGGCAACTGTCCAAGTCTTTCAGAGCAGAAGGCTTTTTACATTAATTCTAATTGAGCAATCTAAGATTGGGGTTGGGGGGAATATCCTGTATTAATTAATTCATTTTATTTATTTATTTAATTTCTGAAAGGGAGAGACAGCGTGAGCAGGTAAGGGTCAGAGAGAGAGGGAGACACAGAATCTAAAACAGGCTCCAGGCTCTGAGCTAGCTGTCAGCACAGAGCCCGACACGGGGCTCGAACCCACAAACCGCGAGATCATGACCTGAGCCGAAGTCGGACGTTTAACCGACTGAGCCACCCAAGCACCCCAGGGAATATCCTGTTTTTAAACTATCACTATTAAGTGTATGCATTTGTCAAAACTCTGCAGATGTACACTGCATTAGTGTAAGATCTGAGCATTATACATATATTCTATCTTAAAAGAAAAAAGTACAAATAATGAACTCTAGTTAATGAAATTCTGAAGTAGAGAGAAGTGTACTAAGGACAATAACTTAGTTTGAAGTGCATCTTAAGATGGATAGATGGAGAAACGTATGATAAAGTAAGTACAGTAAAATACTAACGGCAGAATCCAGCTGGTGGGCATATAGATGTTCAATGCAAATTCTTTCCACTTAACTATAGGTTTGAAAGTTCTCATGATAAAATATTGGGGAGGGGGATCAGTGTTTAACTTTACAAAAAAGTACACAAAGCTGCCTTTCATTTTCTGGCAGCTCTCCCCTTGTACGAAGATGTAATCACCTCATTCATGTTATTTCTTCCATATTTCTAAACTTCATATGTATAGTGCTTAATGTCTGCACATCACAGGAGTTCATATGGGGCATGTTACTTTGGGCGTCCAGGCTTTCTATTGTGTACATTCTCAATGCAGGGCTCAGGGCCCCCGTTGCAGAGAGGGCACATTGGGTTGCACAGCACCAACCCTTTTTCACTGAGAACAGCTAGAGGAGCTGGAGAAAACATTTTTAAAGGGCATCAAAGGACTGCCAGGGCAGTGAGGAATTGTGAGGCCAAGGTTGGGGAGGAAGAACCCCAAATGATGAGCCTAACATTGGGATCTCTTTCCCTCTCCCTGGACCTGTCTGCTGATTCTGGTAGAAGGCTGATGGGCTGTGCCTGTGAGTCCCCAAAACAGCCACACTCCCAGTTCTACATTCTTCCCGAGCCTTGCCTCTCCCCTATCAAGACAGAGAGTCCATTTGCCCTTGAAACAGGGTGGGACTGTCCCCCCTTCCCAATAGAATGTGGCAGGTGCTGACTGGATTGGCCCTGTGTGACTTCCACAGCTCGGTTCAGGAAGGCAGCAGAGCTCTGCCTGGCTCCCTTGGGATGCTGTCCTTGGAATCTAGCTGCCATGTTGTGAGCTCTCCTGAGTCACAGGTATTTTGGCCAACAGCCCCAATGAATAAGGTTCCAGTCAACCACCAGCTTCAACCCCCAGACTTGTGAGTTAGCAAACCTTCAGATGATTTCAGCCCCCAGCTGTCAAGTCACCCCCAGCCTTTGAGTCTTCCAGCTCCTGTCCCAAATAGTGTGAAGCAGAAACAAACCACAGTTCTATCCTGTCCAAATTCTTGCCCCACGTAATAAGTAGTGAGCATAATAAATGGCCACTTTGCAATGTGATTTATATCCCCTTGGAAGATATTCAAACATATTTTTTTACAAATCAGGTGGAGGGAAAGAAATAGAAACACCTTACCAGGCTCTGAGTCACTGTTTTCAAGCATTCATTTCAAGTCATCTCTAAGGGCACTAAGGAGAGAAAGCCAGAAGCTCCAGCGAGGCCTGCCCTCCCTCTGCACTTTGGTTTTCTTCTAGACCAAGGGCGCAACAAGAGAAAAAGGAAATGCCCTCACTGTTGGGTGGGGGCAGAGGGCATGAAGCCGAGGCAACCAGAGTGCAAACTGGAGCCCAGAGATGGGAGTCTGGAGGGCCAAGAAGGGCTCCTGCTGATGGGATGAAGCCTCTATTTGGGGTAGGGGAGAGCCAGGGGTCTCCAGTATGTGGTTCTTCCTTGGCAGAATTGAGATCTTCCATCCTTCTTTTCTCTTCAGCCCGGAGACCACTCAGGAGTTGTTCACCACGGGGAGGGCAGGTCTGTGAAGACTCCTCCTCTAACCCTCTAACACGCTGGCCACACGCTTATCCGTCCTCCAACCCTTTCTGTAGGCAAGCGGGGGCCTTGCCTCAGGGTCCTCTGCTCAGAGGGACCCATTTTAGTCGTCCCTCCTCTGCCAACACAATGGCCAAGAAGCACGGAGACCCCCAAGAACGCAATCTGGTTTCAGATCCCAGTTTTGCCACATCCTGTTACGAAACCTCCTCAGTCCTCAGTTTCTTCTTCTGTAAAATGGGGCGGTTACCTATCTCATAGAGAGGTCTTGTGAATAAACAGCAATGGTGAAATGTTTGGCATGGTTCTTATGTGTATGTATGTAACACTTATCAGCCTGGCTTTCGATGCGCTGTTGCTTGAGCTTTGCACAGCTCCCCGTAAGCTTCCTAAGGGCTGTGAGCTTGAGGGGGGCTTTCTTCTGTAGTGGTGGAGAGGGGCAGGTCTCTTATGTCGCTGAAGAGCACCCCCTTCAGCCCCAAAATAATCAAACACACAGGGTTATGCTGGGGTATCTGGATGGTTCTGCCTCCAGCATGCTTTCACTTAGGCTGGACTGCATATGACAAGCACTCGAAAATGTCCCAACTTGGGCCGCCTGGATGGCTCAGTCGGTTGAGTGTCTGACTTCGGCTCAGGTCATGATCTCATAGTTTGTGGGTTCGAGCCCCGCGTCAGGCTCTGTGCTGACAGCTTGGAGCCTGAAGCCTGCTTCAGATTCTGTGTCTCCCTCTCTGCCCCTCCCCCACTTGCACTCTATCTCTCTCATAGAAATGAATAAAAGTTAAAAAAAAGTTTTTTAAAGAAAAAAAAAAGAAAATGTCCCACCTTTATTTACAACCAGACCCCCGGCGACCACCCCACCCCACCCCAGCTCCTCGGCTTAGCCCTGAGAGAGAAGCAGGATGTGCAGTGACACTTCGGCCGAGCCTAGAGCTCAGGGAGGTGTGCGGGGTGAGCCCTTCACTTCTTCTGGGCTTGTGCCCTAGCCCGCTGAATTTTGTCAGCCGTGGCCCCGTCTGTGGCTCCAGTGCAGTGGGATAATACGAGGCTCAGCTCTGCTTCGTTCCTGTGCTCGATGGCCACGTCTGCAGCCTGAGCCACATCCCTGTGGTGGTGAGCAGGACAGGAGAGGGTGTCGGTCTGCCCAAGGGCACAAACCCTGCCCCTCGTCAGCCCACTGCCTCAGCCACCCAGCACCCACAGGGCTCTCAGATGACACACCCAACGAGAAGCAAGGCCTTGACCTTCTGCTCCGGACCCACACGGGAGGCATACTTCTTGGCCTCATATTTGTTGTGTTGCTTCATGCAGATCTCGACAAAGGGCTAAAGAGAGGAAGTAGTGGAAGGAGAAGATAAGGCAGAGCCTTCCTATTCTCTCTCTTATGAGCAAAAGTTCAAAGGACAATTGTCCCCATGTGTCTCATACATCCTCAGGTATATATAAGCCCGTCCCTCCCCCTCCCTGACGGATGCAACAGTTGTGATCTCAACATCCTCAGGGCAGAAACCACTAAACCACAGATCTGTTAGTGCCTCGAGACCAGTTTATGCCTATGCGGCCACTCCACCATCTGCTGCTACCGTCTCTCAACAGAAGTCTCTTGACTTCTCAGGGCCTGTGTTTTCTCTCATGGCTGCCCTCATCCCACCTACTGATCCACCCGCCATGGAAAACAAACCTCCTCGGTGTCCTCCAACTGCCTCCCAGACAGGCCCTCCCAGTGCCCCCCCACCCCCCCTCACCCCCCGCTCAAACAAGCCTTTCCCTCAGGCACATGGTGCGGGCTGTGGGCCTCCTTGGGGCAAGCAGCGCATTCCTTCTCCCATCAACATCTGCGGCCTAACTGGGCCCGCTCTCCCACAGACCTGGCCCACAAGTGTGTGGACACGGGAGGCACCTGCTGACTACATGGGACAGCTGAACAGAGGCACCCAGGGGCCATCTGCCTGCCTCGCTCTGGGCCTGGTCCTCTCCCCAGGATGACTCGCCCTGGCGGTGGGCCACAGGGAGGGCCCATGCCTCACCAGGTAGCCGATGGGTGATTTCTTGCTCTTTGAAAACTTCTCTAGCTCCTCCCAGTCTTCCAGATCTGCCAGGGCCGTCAGCTTCAGCCACCAGAGCCTGCGGGGAAGCTGAGCTTGGAGGTACTGCAGAAGGGCTGGCACTTCCAGGACCTCCTGCGGCCTGCTGCCCCAACCTACCTCTTGTCAGGAATGCGGAAGTCACGCGCCAGCTGCTCTGCGCGTTTGTTGTGGCCTCCGAGGATGAGGGTAGTGACCGTGTCATGCAGAGACAGGTCCAGGAACCGGCCCCCCAGCTCGTCTTCTAGGCGTCGCTGCAGCCGTAGGAGCCTCATTTGATCCTCTGTGGCCTGGGACAGAGATGAAGCAGGATGGGGATGACAGGGACAAGGAGGAAAGACCGGGAGGGAAGGAGAGGCGGTTCTTAGAAAAGAGGAAGTAGGGGCGCCTGGGTGGCTCAGTCAGTTAAGCATCCGACTCTTGATTTTGGCTCAGGTCACTATCTCATGGCTCATGAGTTCGAGCCTCGCATCAGCCTCTGCACTGGCAGTGCAAAGCTTGATTGAGAGTCTCTGTTTCTTTCTCTGTCCCCCTCTACTTGCACATGCTCCATGCTCCCTCTCCCTCTGTCTCTCTCTCTCTTTCCCCCTCTCTGAAAAATAAATAAATAAACATAAAAACAAAAAGAGAGAAAAAAGTAAGCCAAACCTTGGCTGAAAACTCGTTCTTGGCTTTGTAGAAGGCATCAGCTGCTATCTGCAGAGCGGCAACTCGCCCCTCGATACGCTGCAGGAGCAAGAAGGGGAGCCTAAGCTCATAGCACAAAGGAAATCAGCCATCATCATTCGGGCCACACTTCTCTCCCCGGTCCCTGTGCCCAGGGTTGCCAGGGCCAGCCTCACTCTCTGGGTGCCCCACTCCGGTGTCCCCAAGTGGGGAGGCTAGCTCCTCTGGGACCAAACACCATCCTGGCCTCACGTCTTCCCAGACCCTCCCACAGCACTGAGGGCCAGATGGGGTGCGTACCGGGAGGCCTAGATCCCTGGAGAAGTAACCTGACCAACAACCCGGCCCAGGGACCCCAGACCTCCTCTGCGGCATAGCTGGCTCGGATGTGGAAGCTGCCCAGCTCCTGGTGGTTGTCATCCTGATTGTAAAGGTCCTTCAGCGTCTCTAGCTCCTGATGCTTACAGAACTAGGGCCACGGACAGGCAGGCGGTCAGCAAGGCCAACCCAGGGGCTTGAGAGGCTCCAGCCCCACCCCTGCCCAGGGCACACACCTGTCGGTACAAACTCAGGGCCATGGGCTGGTTCCGAAGAGTCATGAAAAAATCTCCTCGATTTAGCTCATTCTTCAGGTGCAGCAACACCGTGAACACTAAGGGACAATAAGGTGGTCCAGGGACTCCAGCCTGGCCCCTTGCTTAGCCCAAGGGCCCCAGCCTGGCCCTGCTCCAAACCCTGCTCACCCAGATCAGTGTCCCCACTCTCAATGGCCTTGCTCAGTGCCAGTTTGCTCCTCTTCATCTTTAGGAGAAGGGGTACCTGCTCCCCAGAGCGCGGCTCATACTCCAGCAGCTGTGGGGTGGGGAGAAAGGCACACAGAGAAGGATAGCTGGCCTGGGGCCTCTAATACCAGCATCAAAGCATCTTGACAGGGCCGGGAGCCCACACCTTGATGGCCAGCTCTGTGCGGCCACAGCCATAGGCCCGCGCAGCAATGTCAGAGTAAGAGACGCCAGGCGTGTCCCCCAGCTTCTGGTTAATGGCCCGGGCAACGTCCTCATCGGACACATCCTTCTGTTGCACCTGCAGATAGAGGGGGTGGTCACACCTACCAAGATCTCAGCCTTCATCCCACGCTCCCACTTGCTCTCAATCAAGACCTACCCCTTCAGCTCTACACTTCACATTTCCTATACCTCATCAGGGCCTGGAATCCCCTAAATGCCCTTGAACCCCACCCTACATCCTTACCTTGTAGCAGGCCCAGTGGGCCAGGATCCTGCTGACGCCCTGCACTTCAGGAAGGCGCAGGTACTCACAAATCTGGATTGCCAGAGGGTAAAGCCTCCGCAACACAAGCCTGGCAGGCAAGGGGGTAAAGGGTACGAGGGTGAGGTGGGATAGACAGAGAGGGCAGAGTGGCCCCAGCCTGTGATTCGGGCCTCCCAGATGGTAGAGAAATGGGTGAGGAGCAGTGATCACAAAAACCCAGGAGGGGCTGTGATGCCGGCCCACACACAGCCCCCCACCCAGAGCCCTGGGGTCTGCTGTACCTGTCCAGCAGCACCTGGATGGTGAGTTGCTTATACCTGTATATCACCTGGTTAAGGACTCAGATGGGAGATAAACCTTATTTGCCAAGGACTTTGAGGAAGCATCTTCAGCCCCCCCAACCCTGCCCCCGCCACCACCCTGTGGTAAACATCCTTGTAACTCGCTTGAGGATACTGGCTGTAAGTAAGGGGGATCCCAATGTGATAGTCTCGGATGGCATTGAGTACACGCAGGTCCTGACACATGCGCACGAAGCTGTCAGGTGGAAATCTGTCAAGGAAACACTTCCCAAAGGAGGCCGCCTGAGAAGAGCCAGAGGTCAAGAGAGGAGATCTTACCCCCGACACCCCTCCTGCCAGCGCATCCCCTGCCGAGCACCCACGGCCCCCAGCCCCGCTGTCCAGGCCAACCCTGAGCAGGCTCTTCTGCATGTCTGGCCGGTGCTCATGTCCCGCAGCTTCGATGCACTGCTGCACGGCCTGGGTCAGCTGCCCCAGCTCCTGGATCTCCCGGAGGTACTCATCTGCCTTCTGGCTCTCCTTCTGGGGGGTGGGAGGAGGGTACAGGGATGGGGTGCCATGTCAGAGAACACCCCATGACTGGTCCCCCACCCCTTTGGACTGTGCTTCAAATGGGCTGGTTTGGAGAGGCCGCAAAGGCCGAAGTCCAAACCCCCTCAGCCCACGGTCTACCTGAGGTGCTCGTCCATCCCCCCATATCAGCCCACAACTGCCAGTGAGGGGCCCGGATAGTAGCCCTGACTTGTGCCTGGGCTGGGGATAGTAAGGGCTCCCTGCCTCTCCCCATCGCCACATGGGGGACACCATGTCACTTCGGTGCACCTGAGCCGGCTCTCTCCAGCCCAGCATCCAGTCCAGACTCCTCTCTTGACAAGGCAGCACCTGGCTGAGTCCACCATGACCAGGTAGGGGCACAGGGCTGAGCCAATTAGGAAGGGAAAGAAGAAGATCCTGGGGCCCAGGAAGAAGCCCAGGGCTTTACCTCATACTCTTTCTGGGCCTCCAACAACAGTGCTCCAGGGGCCATCGAGGCAATTTTGAAGATCTCTTCGCTGGCCACTATGGGAGGGAGACAGGGTTAGTGGGGCAGGGAATCCTCAGCACTGCCTCAATGCCCTGATCCTGCCCTGGGTCACCTGGTGCCCTTGTGAGGGCCTCACCTGGAACCTCATGTAGGAACTCGTGGGTGCTACGAGAGAAGATGCGGACCCCATCCAGCTCAGGCACCAAATAGGAGTCTTCATCCAGCACAAACCTGAGCTTGGTCAAGGTTTCCAAGAGCATCCGGAAAGGAGGTGGGGCAGGTGAACCTCCCTCTTCCCCTTCCCCCTCCGGCCCACAGCCCTCCAAGGATACTGGATGCTCTCGGGCGCATCACCCACCACCATTAGCCGCCTCTCCCAAGCCACCACAACGGCCCTCTCTTTGCTGCGAGGGCGGCTGCACCTGTGGGCAGCATCACACACGTGTCTGGGACACAGGACACTGGGCCCACAGCCACCTCTCCCATTCTCCCACATCACCGCTTACATCACTTTGCCTTGGGACAGCCCTGCACATATATGCTACCCCTTATCCCCTTCTCTGACATCTGTTGCCCTCTCCCCCTGTGCTGTCAGCTCCCAGGGGTATCTGGGGCCCACGGGGGGGAGGGAGGGGAGGGGTTCCCTCAGGTATGCCATGGCAGAGAAAATAAGAGGCAAGCTCCACCTGGTTTGGCCAGGGGACAGGATGAATCAAGCAGTTCTAGGAAACAAGGCTGTGCCCAACCCCAGCATGACACCCCCATCCTCACCAGACCATCTGCTTCGGGGGTGCCCGGATATTACAGTTGAACTCACACAGCTTCTCCTGAAAGGGTACAGGACACACCACGGCCTTGTCTCAGTAGTTACCAGTCTGGTTGAAAAGCCCCACCCCTACCCCTAGCAGATCATTCCTGGACAAGGCAGGGGGCTCCGTGTCATCCCAGGATCACACCTTGAGTGACGCTGTCCCCATCCAGATGTAGCCTGTGTCCGTGAAGAGCGCCAGGTGCCGGCAGGTGAAGGAGACAGCCATTTGCAGGAAGCTGCTCACTCCTGGCGCCAGGCCAGAGGGCGTCTGTGGCAGGCCGCGGAGGACACCAGGTGACTTCTCAGAGCTTCCCCACTGCCTCCCTTGCCACTTTCATTTCCCTCGCACCCTGGGCCCTCACCACTGCGGAGCACGCTGACTGGTCCAGGAGGTAAAGATCAGGCCCCACAGCCAGGAGAATGTGTGCAACTCGGTCCTGGCAGAGTGTGGTCCAGCACGAAGGTGCGCTCTGCAGCCCTGTGACCGGAGAAGGGACAGCTTCAGGATGACCAGAGAGCACGACCTCTGCCTCTGTTGGCACAGAGTCTGGAGGCACATCTGCGGGCACTGAATGGCTGTCTCAGGGATGTCAGGGCTCACCTGGCACCTCTGGCATCCGGCGGAGTTTGAGATCACTGACGTTGGCGCTGAGAGTAAAGCGGTGGGCACCGGTGAGGATGGCCACCCCCGAACCAAAC
The DNA here is from genome assembly GCA_017311185.1 of Proteles cristata cristata. NCBI lineage: Eukaryota > Metazoa > Chordata > Mammalia > Carnivora > Hyaenidae > Proteles > Proteles cristata. Next base: position 391,854 of record JAESUZ010004376.1, read on the forward strand.
TCTGTGTGGAAGATCCGGGCATCTAGAACCCGGTTCTGGAGCACCTCCTGGGGACAGGGGCCGAGAGTTGAGGGAGCCACAGAGTCCCAGACTCCCTCCCCTTCCCCAGCCCCCTGTGGCCCCTACATTGCCCATGCTGAAGTGTCTCCGGAAGTCGCCATGAAGCCCATACACCAGCACTGCGCCATCTTCCTGCACACACAGCAGCTCCTCCTCAGCTGACCAGCCTAGGGACACCACGGGCCCGCTCTTCCACTGCAGAGGACAGGGAGGTTCCTTAGGCTGCCCTTGGGCACAGACCCGGCCTAGCCCCAAGGCGGGTCAGGCGTGCTCACCAGCAGGCTGGCCAGAGGCAGGCCGGAAGCAGAATAGATGTCAAGCACTGGCCGTACGCTGGCAGCCTTCTCCTTCCGCCATGGGTTCCTCAACAGTGCTGCGGTTTAAGAAGAGATTTTCTGTCCAGCTCCCCAGTCCCACCCCATACAAAGCAGGCTTCAGGAGAACCAAAATTCAAAGCATCTCAGCAGGGGGATGAGAGGTGGGGGGAATCAGAGTGGCACACATCAGCAAGAACCACCTGACAGCAAGGCCCCCAAGAATCATGGACCTTGAGTCCACCCTAAGGTCCCAGAGCATGCAGTGGCAGAGGGGTGACATACCAATGGGGCCCCCGTAGGGCGCAGCAGCTACCAGGCAGTCCCTGAGCTCCTCCTTCAGGTCCCAGTCCATGCTGTACAGCTCATATTTCCTGCCCATGCAGAGCAAGCAGAGATTAGCCTTCTCGTGACCCCATTTCCAGATGGGAGCGAGCCCCAGAAGAACCCCTAAACCTCCATTTGCCCTTCACAAGGCAGCTGAGGCCCCCCCCACAGGTGGGAGAGAGTGATGCCTAGAAACAGCTAGAGCCACTGACCACATGCACACGTAAGACCAGCAGGTGAGGGAGCAGGGGGTGGTGGCAGGGCAGGATGTGGTTCTTGGGGCATTTGTCTGAGGATGGCGGGAGCTCCTAGCACAAGAGGCTGGCTGTGCAACCGAAAACCAGGTAGGGCTAGGTAAACTAAGAGAGGACTAGGGTGGGGTGGCTGGCTTTGGGCCTGTATTAGCAGGAAATAAGACCCTCTAAGAGGGCCTCTCAGGGCAGGCAGACTTTCTTCTATGTCTGTTTTTTTTTTCTTTAATGTTTATTTATTTTTTTGAGAGAGAGACACAATACAAGTGAGGGAGGGGCAGAGAGAGAAGGAGACACAGAATTTGAAGCAGGCTTGCAACTCTGAGGTGTCAGCACAAAGCATGATGTGGGGCTCGAACCCACGAGCCGTGAGATCATGACCTGAGCCGAAGTGGCCACTTAACCAACTGAGCGACCCAGGTGCCCCTACGTCTGGTTCTTAACACCAAGTCAGGTTGTGGGCTTTACAGCCAGGGGTCCAGCTCAACACTTACTGATAACGAACTCAGTTTTAGAGTCACTGAGTTAGCATTGGCTGAGAGAAATCCAAGAGGAGCTCTCCGGTGAGTCCAGAGCTAGGGACAGAGCCCTGGGTAGACGTCAGTCTCTGAACGCTCAGTTTATGGGAGGCAACAAAAATCACAAGCCCACAGGAGATGGCTGCAATCTGAGATGTGAGGGTCACCAAGGGCACACTGTGTGAAGACAGTGTGGGACACCCGACACATGCTGTCATTTGGTGGCTCAAGGTGGGGACAAGGGGACAAGGGGACAAGGAAGGAATGAGCGCTATCCCAGGAAACCAAAAGAAGGCAGTATTTAAGGGGAGTGTTTCCTACAGTATCATTTCCAGCGTCATCCTGATAAGAATCAGAAAGATGCCTACCATTACTTTCTATCTGACATTCTTTTTGGGATTCTAGCCAAAATAACTTAAGAAATAAAAAAAGAGAAGTTTATATTTTGGAAAAGGAGTGAGTTTGCTCTATTCACAAATAATGTGATTGTCTACTTAGAAAATCCAGCCACGTGGGTGGCTCAGTTGGTTAGGCATCTGACTTTAGCACAGGTCATGATCTCACGGTTTGTGAGTTCGAGTCCCGCATCAGATGACTCGAGCCCCACTTCGGGTGAACACGTGCTCCACTTTGGGTAAAAACATGAGCCCAGGGGCGCCTGGGTGGCTTAGTCGGTTAAGCGTCCGACTTTCGCTTAGGTCATGATCTCGCGGTTCGTGGGTTCGAGCCCCGCGTCGGGCTCTGTGCTGACTGCCAGCTCAGAACCTGGAGCCTGTTCCAGTCTGTGACTCCCTCTCTCTCTGACCCTCCCCTGCTCACGCTGTCTCTCTCTCTCCTAGAAATAAATAAAAAATAAAAACAAACAAACAAACAAACAAACAAAAAAAAAAACATGAGCCCAGCTTCGAGTAGACCATGCTTCTCTCTCTCTCTCCGCACCCCCCCCCCCTCAGCCCTAGCCCGCCATCTCTCTCTGCCTCATGGGATTCTCTCTTTCTCAAAAAAGAAAAAAAGAAAGAAAAAGAGTAAAGAAAATCCAAAGCAGTCTATGGAATAATGAACAAAAGAGCTCAGTAGGGCAATCAACAAAAACCTATATATTTTCTATACCAATAACTTTTCTATATCATGGCAAGAATCAATTAGAAATATAACTCTAAAAAATCCTAATCATGACAGCAATAAAATGACAATAGGCAAGAATAAACCTAATAAAAATTTTTACAAAATAAAATCATAGGGGGGAAAAAAAGAGAAGCAAACTAGGAAATAAGACTCTTAACTACAGAGGACAAACAGAGTCACTGGAGGGGAGGTGGGCAGGGGAATGGGTGAAATAGGTGATGGGCACTGAGGAGGGCACTTGCTGTGATGAGCACTGGGTGCTGTATGTAAGTGATCCATCACTGAATTCTCCATCTGAAACTAATATGACACTGTATGTTAATGAACTGGAATTTAAATAAAAACTTGAAAGCAAAAACTAAAGTTAAAAAAAAAAGCAAAGGACATAGAAGACATGAAGAAACATTCCAGAATGATCTATGAATACACAAGAATTCCAATAAAAAATCACTTCCAGGGGCGCCTGGGTGGCTTAGTCGGTTAAGCGTCCGACTTTCGCTTAGGTCATGATCTCGCGGTTCGTGGGTTCGAGCCCAGCGTCGGGCTCTGTGCTGACTGCCAGCTCAGAGCCTGGAGCCTGTTCCAGTCTGTGACTCCCTGTCTCTCTGACCCTCCCCTGCTCACGCTGTCTCTCTCTCTCTCTCTGTCTCCTAGAAATAAATAAAAAAACATTTAAAAAAAAATCATTTCCAATTTTGGGGGGGCTGGGAGAGAAAACCTATTCTAAAACTCATTTGCAGAAAAAAATATCTTAAACAGAAGACTGGAAAATATTTTAAAATATTTTGAGAATAAAAGAACAGATATATATCAGATATCAAATACACTATATAAAACTAAAGTTGATTAGAACTGTTGTTTTGGCACAGGAATAAGCAAATAGATTGATGGAAGAGTAAAGAGTCCAGAAAAAGAACTGGGCATTGAGCATGTAATAGAGATGGCATTTCAAATTGTTGCAAATTGATACTTGAAATGAGACAATGGGCCATATGGAAAGAATTGCCATGAACACTATTTCATTACTTAATCTCTACAATGCAATATTTTCCAGATGGAATTCAAAATTTGAATGTTAAAAAAAAATAAAGCCATATCAGAACAAATCTTGGCTATTTTTACACTCTCAAAATAGAAACAATTTCTAAGCATGATACATAACCCAGAAGTCACAAAAAAAAAAAAGAAAAACAAATGAGTCTAAATAACAAGGACTTCTGTAAACTTCTATATAAAAAGAGATAAAAACAATACATATGTTTTGTTATTTGCTTCTATTTGGGGAAAAAAAAAGAAATTCTAAAAAGACTTCTAAGAGTCTAGTAACTGGTTACTGGTAGGTGAGGGGGTGGAATCTAGTTGAATAGGGGCAGGGATGAAAATGGGACTTTTGAGTTTTTAAATCACTTGAATGGTTATTTATTAAAATGATTAACATTAAAAAACTTTTATAGATTAAAAAAAATCCACCAAAGACAAACTACGAAGACAAATGATGAAAAGGGGAAAATGTCTGTGACACATGTGGAAAAGAGGTACTTTTCTTAAAAATACAAAAGGCTCTGAGTCATTTTCAAAAATGAACATAAAACCAAAAGAAAATAAAAATGGTCAAGAGCTATGATCATACCATTCTATGTGAAAATATTTAAAAACTAAACATAAAAACCTTGAGAAAATATGAGCTAATATTTTTATAATGTGAACTATGGCAAAGTCTTTCGGTGCAAGACACAAAACCTAGAAATTATCAAGGAAAAGAATGATAGATTTTATTACATAAAAATTAAGATTCTGTATATTAAAAATACATAAGAGTCAAGTGACCTTTGAGTCCTCCCCCAAACCCTTGAAAATCCCTTCAGTACCACGCCAGTTAAATAAACTATGGGAGTCCCTATCCTGGGAAATATTATGTGGCCATCGATAAGCTGAGTCTGTGTACTGACATGAGTGATTTCTAGATGTCCTGTTAAATAACAGCAAAAGTAAGGTGCAGCTCAGTAGGAACCATAGTAACCTATTTATTTTATACAAAAACTGAGTGCATACTTCTGACAAGCATATTTACATACAATTACATGTAAGTGTGTAAATACATGGAAAAATGCTCAGAGACACGAAGCTGAATCCAGCCAGAGACAGCGCGTGCCTGTGGGGAGGGTGGTGAATGAAGGAGGGATGTTGGGGGACTGACGATTTTTAGACTTTTGCATTATTTGCATTTTTGATAACCCGTATGCACTTTTTGACATTTTGTTACTAAAGCCATCCCATGAAAATCTGATGGGAAAACAGATGTTCACACGGACCTAGCACGCCGGTTATCAGTTTATTGCCACTTAGCTCCAAATTCATCCTCCAAAACTGTTCTGTGAGAACAGACTGCATTTCTTGATGAATTTCTCCTCCATGGTGTGATCTTCGTCTCTTCCAGTAGAGGGCGCTTGGAAGGATGCTGCTCAAGGAACCGGCCCTCTGACTGCTTCCAGTCAGAGTTCACCTGGAATCACCTTCCCAGAATCACCACACTCCTAGCCTCCTGCCCATACCAGGCTCTACTTCCTCTGCTGCCAAGGTGCCTGCCTGTCCACTGGCTACCCTGCATGTGCCCTTGTGTTTCCACTGACCCCCTCTGCACACCTGCGCACCCAACCACTGCTTGTGGCTCAGCTTACAGACACCACCTGCTCCCGGCTGCCTCTGCACCATTACCACTATTTCATCCCGTGCCCACACGCTTGGCCACCAGCTGCAGCTCGCCTGTGTCCCCCTACCTTCTGAACTCCAGAGGGTTACTTCTTGCTTGCCCAGCAACTGGGGACTGGCCCTGGCCCAGGCAAACCAGTGAACTTCTCTACTCTCCAGTGGACTGCAATTGTTATTTTCTCCAGCAAGATCTGAACTCCAGCCTGAGGAGGGGCTTCCCTTCCAAGTCTGTCATTCCTTGGGAACTCTCCCTCAGCCCTATGTGATCATACAAAAAGATAAGCTTTTATCTTATATTTACTTTCATCACAGTTTAATAATTCTTCATGTTTACTAAACTCTCTCAGTTTAAGTGTCCCAGCTGGGGTGACTTCTGTGCCCAGATGTATGGCAATAATGGTGTTTATAAGGGCTCGGGATGGAGACAGATTATTTTGAGTGCACCTGGACATTTACAAAGAGAAAATGACAAGTTTGGGCCCATTAACTTTTAGCTCAAGTCATGGTCTGAGAAGCAGAAAGCCTCCATTACAGCCCTAACAGAATCTCTTCTTTGTTGTGGCCACAGAGCCTCTTACTGCTAAAAATCAAGCACAAAATTTAATTGTGTGGGTTGTTAAATCATAATAGTTGAATTCACCAGCACACTATTTCTCGTGTGAAAATTAATGGCAATGATGAGGAAAAGAACTGGATCCTGAAACCTGTGAACGGTGGAAGCAGGTTGCCTTCCTGTGTCCCGGGAGACTAGCCTTTGGCTGCTGGAAACCCCTATGGTAACCTCACTAGGGGTAGGTGTCTTGGAAGCCTCCTTACCCAAGGCTGAGCTGGCTAACACTACTGTGGAGTGGCTAATCTGCCCACAGCAGAGACTGCTATCTGATCCCAATATGCCGCCATTCCTGGGGGAACCAGCCTGCAAGCTGATTATGTATGACTTTGCAAGGGATGTGGCCATCGGCGTCTGAACCCACCGGTCAATCTCAACTTCACTCAGAGCGGACAATCTGATGTAATGAGGTCTCCAGATTTCACGCAGCATAAAAACTGCAGCATCGCCTATGAAATGTTTCTGCCCAAAATGTTCAACCTGAACCTATTCAAGCCTCTAGATCTAAAACAGTTTCAGGAAATTCAGACTATAGATTACAAAGTTCAAGTTCAAAGGCACCACAAGGAAGCCAAAGGACAAATCCAGATAAATCCAATGGTCTCTTAAATAAGTCCATGTCATGAAAACAAAAGGTAAGGGTGGGAGTGGGGACAATAATGTTCAAGTTTATGAAAGACTTAATCAAGACAGGTAAGCATATGAGTAATTCCAGTTTAGGCCTTGATTTGAACAAACCGGTTATAAAAAGACACTTTGGGGGGCACCTGGATGGCTTAGTAGGTAGAATGCCTGACTTCGGCTCAGGTCATAATCTCATAGTTCGTGAGTTCGAGCCCCATGTCAGGCTCTGTGCTGACAGCTCAGAGCCTGGAGTCGGCTTCAGATTCTGCCTCTCTTTCTGCCCCTCCCCCACTCACGTTCTGTCTCTGTCTCTCTCTCTCTCTCTAAAATAAAAACATTAAAAAAACTTTTTTTTTTTAACTAAAAACATAGACACTTTGAAGATAATTGGATAAGTCTCAATACAGACTGGTTGTTATATGATTTTAAATGTTAATTTTGTAGGTGTGAAATAGTATTGCACTTTCATAGGAAAGACTGCATTTTCATAGGAAAAAAATTGTCATTTTTTAAAAAGTAATGCACATTGAAGTTATGTCTGTAATTTATTTTAAAATGTAACAGAAAAAGTATTTGATTAAAAAGACGTGCCTACACATGCCTGGGTGGCTCTGTCAATTAAGTGTCTGACTTCAGCTCAGGTCATGGTCTCGCAGTTCATAAGTTTGAGCCCTGCGTTGGGTTCAGTGCTGACAGCTCAGAGCCTGGAGCCTGCTTTGGGTTCTGTGTCTCCCTCTCTCTGCCCCTTCCACAGTCACACTCTCTCTTTCTCTCTAAAGTAAATGAAAATATTTTTAAAATGTTTTTAAAAAGAAAAGATGTGTCTAAGTGCACCTGGGTGGCTCAGTGCGCTAAGCGTCTGACTTTAGCTCAGGTCATGATTTCACAGCTTGATCATGGTCATGATCATGCAGGGTTTGAGCTCTGCATCTCTGTACTCACAGCTCAGAGCCTGGAGCCTGTTTCGAATTCAGTATCTCGGTCTCTCTCTGCCCCCCTCCCCCTTGCTCATACTGTCTCTCTCTCTCTCAAATAAATAAACATTATAAAAGCGGGGGGTGGGGGGAGTGAAACAAATGAAAATAAAATAGCAAACTGTTGAAGCTAGATGATGAGTACATGGATGTCCACTAAATTACTTTTACTACATTTATGTATATTTGAGCTTTAAAAAAGTTTATTTATTTATTTTGAGAGACAGCGCATGAGCATGGGAGAGGCAGAGAGAGGCAGGGAGAGAGAATCCCAAGCAAACTTCACACTGCCAGCATGGAGCTGAATGGGGGCCTTGAACCCACCAACCATGAGCTCATGACCTGAGCCCAAACCAAGAGCTTAACCACTAAGCTACCCAGATGCCCACAACATATTTAACTTCCGAATTGCTGAAGCAAATATTATAACATAACAACAATTTTTAAGCCTAACTGATGGTGCTGGGTGTTCATTCTACTATTCTACTTTGTTGTACACTTGAAAATGTTCATAGTAAAAGGTTAAGTTGCAATTCCAAGAAAGAAGTGAAGATTCATCTCTAACCAGTGTTTCAGGGAGTAAAGACGCTCTGATGAGGCCTGAGATTTGTCCACTGAAGTGAGAGAAGGTCACTAAGAACAGAGTGAATGGTCAGTGGGAAAAAAAAAAAAATAGAACCGAGTACAGATGGCAATCTTTAGACCTTTGGCTAGAGCGGGGAGGCGAAAGAAGGGGTGAGAAGGAGGGACGTGTGGAACGGGGGAGTTTAGTTTTTGTTAGGGTGGGGAGATGCAGATCACACTTCCGGTGCCCACCCCAGAGATAATGGGGTAGGTTGGGCCATAGAAGCTCCATGTAGCCAGTATCTGAGGTGATCTCGATGCAGGGGTTCCTGGACAACAGCTGGAGAAACCCTGTGGCTGAGGAAGGGTGTGGGCGGATGGCACATGGTTTCGGGGAAGGCAGGGAGACAGGCACGTCTCCTCACCGGGTCAGGAAAGACAGCTAGCAGGTTTGGCCGGGGGAAGTCTCAGCCCTTCCATGTGATGACTTCCAGTCCTCCGGGAAGCATGAGGTGAAGTCAGCTATTGGGAAGAGGCACCAAAAAGACTATGATTTTCAGTATTTCCAAATGATTTTAATTGTTGTGCAATCTTTTAAAAGGAAAAGTAGAGGGGCACCTGGGTGGTTCAGTCTGTTGAGTGTTCGATTTCAGCTCAAGTCATGATCTTGCAGCTTGTGGGTTCGAGCTCTGCATCGGGCTCTGTGCCGACAGCTCAGAACCTGGAGCCTGCTTCAGATTCTGTGTCTCCCTCTCTCTCTGACCCTCCCCTGCTCATGCTGCCTCTCTCTCTCTCTCTCTCTCTCTCTCTCAGAAATAAATAAAACATTTAAAAATATTTTTTTAAGGGAAAAGTAGAGCCCTTGTGATGAGTGTAAACCGCGAGGGCCCACTTGAGGCTGGTGGGCACGATTTGCATAGTCCCACCCTGCCTGTCTGTGGCCTGCCTGGCAGCACTCAGTAGCCTGGGCACAGGTAGAGATGGTGAGGGGTTGGTGCACTGGGAGGGGCCCCTGTGCCAGACAGGTGCAGCCAAAGAACGAAAGAACAAGGTTGTCAGGGAAGAGGTGAGAGACTGAAATGACTGACCATGGCTGTACTCCAAGCTGGACAGGGAGGGGCACGTTTATAGAAGGGGGCTCTGCACATGGATCGAAAAAGGACAGAGGGTTCCAGGGACAGGGGTCCCAATGAAGTTGAAGGACAGGTATATTAGGAGGCATCAGAGTATAGTGAGGACAGGAGCTTATGGTCACAGAGGGGACTGCTGAATTGAATATTTCAGAGGCAAGCACTTCTGGAAGAACACAGGCACCAGGCGGAGGGTGGCTAATGTACATAAAGTCTCTTGAGAAGAACTCATGGAACTATGAAGTCTGGTGGCCACTGAAGTCACCCTGGAAGGTCACCCAGGAAGCTGTCCAATCAGTCAGTGAGGGATGTGGTTCAGGAGGTTGGCAGCAGCACAGACCTGGCTGGGAAGGAGGCAGAGCCCCTCTACAGGGTACAGGAATTAAGAGTCAGTGAGTGAAGAACAACAAAACATGGACTACCTCCCAAGGCTTCGAGGTGAAGGTGGCTTCTCAGGGACAGTCAGATGACTCAGGTCTTGCCTATGGGGTGGCATGGGGTGTGGATAGGCAGAGGGAAGGGCAGCAGGGAGGGTGGCTTCTCAGAAAAGCCTAGGGGGATGGACTTTTGTAAGGACAGTCACAGCCTTAATGAGGAAGGCCAGTCACATCTCTCTCCTCTACTCCCAGGATCCAGAAGTGGGAAATCTCAGCAGCAGTAAACAGACCCTGGGTTCGAATACCAGGAAGTCACTAAACCTAGCAGCTCTTGCAGCCTCAGTTCCAGCCCCTCCAGGAAGCACTGGAGGAATCCCAGTGGCTGTGCAGCTGAACTCCTGGAAAGTTTCCAATCCTAAGCATGGTCTGCCAAGGTGTGAGAAGAGCCCTGTGTGAAAACAGATGATCTCCAGCCTTTGCCTGGAGGGTCCCTGCTGGGCTATTGAACACTGGGGAGGAAGAGGCACAACAGGTCTAGCCTTGGGGAATAATCTATTTATTCCAAAATCCTCAGGCCCAAAAGAGAGCCCACCAACACCCCTGAAATCCTTTGATTCCAATTGGCCACAAAAATAAATACTACCAAAGAACTCTTGTCCATCGTTGCTGGAAATGCAAAACGGTATAGCTGCCATGGAAAACAGTACAAGAATTCCTCAAAAAATAAATAAATAAATAAATAAACAAACAGGATTACATGTAATCCGCAGTTCCATTCAGTATCCAAAAGAACTGAAAACAGGCTCTAGGGACATTTGCACACACATGTTCCTAGCAGCGTTATTCACAACACGATTATTTACAACCACGAGGTGGAAGTAAGTATAAGACAGATGAATGCATAAACAAATACATACTACGGAATATTATTCAGCCTTAAAAAGGAATGACATTTTGACACAAATTGCAATACGGATAAGTATTGTGGACAGTATACTAAGTGAAATAAGCCAGTCACAAAAAGGCAAATACTGTATGATTCCACTTATATGAGCTATCTACAGTAGTCCAATTCACAGAAATAGAAACAAGAATGGTGGCTACCAGGGCTGGGGGCGGGGGAAACGGGTCAATGGGGAGTTATTATTTAATGGTTACAGAGTTTCAATTTTGCAAAATGAAAAAGTTCCGGAATTCACTGCACAACATGAATATACTTAACACTACTTGACTGTACTTTAGAATGGTTAAGGCAGGAAACTTTATATTGTGTATATTAACCACAATTTTTTTAAATGTTCATGTTTTAGGGGCACCTGGCTGGCTCAGTTGGTAGGGCACGTGACCCTTGATCTTAGGGGCCTTAAGTTCAAGCTCCACATTGGGTATAGAGATTACAAAAAGATAAAATCTTAAAAAAAAAAAAAAGTTCATGTTTACATGTCACAACCCCTTGCCCCCAATCCTACTAAATAGTCAATCTCTCTTCTAAGAAGTTTTAGGAATACATAATGTATCTTGCCTCCTTTCTCTTATCATAAGTGTTGTTTCTAAAGTACCTGAAATAATGTGTTCAAAATGAAGCTAACCCTTTCTGCACAAAATTTACTCTTCTCTTCTCATTACCTTAAGCCCAAACCCCAGTCATCCTCATTTCTTGCTCTATCTCCTTCCTACTGAGTGCAATGCATCACAATCTCCTTTGATTCTGTCCCCTAAATATCTGATGCATCCCCTTCTCTCCATTTCCACCATACTGCCGAGGGTGTGGCATCAACTTCTCCCTTGTCTATTGCACCAGTCCCCGAACCAGTCTCCTTTGCCTCTATATTTGCTTGCCCCTTCTAACTTGTCCCCGCTAATGCCTCTAGAAGTTACACACACACACACACACACACACACACACACACACACACACACACACACCGTCGTCCGTGGCAATCTAGCCACTCTGGCTCTCTGTTTAGATGACTGAGAGTGTCCTGGTCTTTTCTGCCTCAGGGCCTTTGTATATGCTCTTTTTCATCACCCTTACTCATCCCCTGGATGGGGGAATTATTATCTCCTTCAGAAAGTTTTCTTTACCTCTAACCTCCCAGTCTATTCTACATACTAGTTTAGGACCCTATATCTCTTCTTTATAGTGATCATGATTAAACAAATACGAAGTCATTAATGGTTATCAACTGTCTCTCCTGCTGGCTGTAAGCTCCATAAGAGTAGGCAGGGTCTATGTCTTTTACTTGGTCAATACACACTGAGTCTGGTAAAGAGTTGAGCAAAATTAATCAACAGGATCAATTCAAGTTTGGTTTTTAGGATAAAAATGGCTAAAATTATGGAGCTCCATAAGAACTAGTAGCCATTCCCTCTCCTTGCCTTCCCAAATTCAGTTAACTTTCCACAACATTACTTCCAATGCAAAAGAATCCTATCCTATAGAAAGGACTTGAAATGCAATGTCTGCCACTTATCATTCATTCACTCACTGGAACATGTCCTGGCATAAGGCTATGCACAAGTATGAATAAAACCAAACAGTTGCATTTTAAAACATTTCCACTTTTGGGGAGGCTGGCTGGCTCAATTGCAAGAGCATGCAACTCTTGAACTTGGGGTCATGAGTTTGAGTCCCACATTGGGTGCAGAGGTTACTTAAATAAAACTTTTTTAAAAAATTCCATTCTAGTGAAGCTAGAATATGCGGTTATATTTTCCTGTTAAAACAAAACAAACCCAAGGAGTGCCTGGGTGGCTCAGTTGGTTAAGCATCTGACTTTGGTTCAGCTCATGATCTTGAGGTTTGTGAGTTCGAGCCGGGAGTGAGGCTCTGTGCTGACAGCTCAGAGCCTGGAGCCTGCTTCAGATTCTGTGTCTCCCATTCTCTCTCTCAAAAATAAATAAACATTAAAAAAAAAAACCTGATGGTTTAACACAGGTTCTAAAAGACTGGATTCAAAGACTGGCTCTACCGTTTACTAGCTGTGTAACCGGTCTACCTAATCTCTCTGTGCCTCAGTTTCCTCATCAGTAAGATAGGGCTAATGATAACTATCACATGGGGTCGTGAAACAAAGAAGTTAATACATATAGTACTTAACATAGTGTCTAGTACACAGAATGGCTCAACATCCATTAACAAAAATCATATATCCTCCACAGCAAGCCTCAGACCTTTACTCTTTCTAGCAGCACAGCACAGGGGAGAGGAGGCTGGCCAGACAGGTCATGTCTGTGGCATGTACTCAATGATTACATTCATTTAAAACTTTCCTGGTACATCAACAAAGCTAAGACTCTGTGCGATAAACGGGAGCTCTGTGGTAATAACGTCATGGTCTTTAGCAGTTTCTGACTTAACCAACCTGTGTGGGCAATATGTATTCTCAGAAGTAATACAAGTTCATGTTTTTAAAACTGTATGCCATATGTGTCAACAGGAAGTCATATAGCTACTTCTGTCAAATGACATCCCTTCTCCACAAAAAAAACCCAAAACAGTTGAAATCCTTGTTACTTCCTACTGACTTTACTGTTTCTTAACTAAATTTCTGCATTTTTTTCACATTGCGTATGCATATTTATAAGAAACAAGAATTATAAATAAACAACAAATGCATCAGAGCTCTAAAAATTGCCACAAAGCATTTGTCCATCTTGGAAGCATTAAGGGCTAACATTTTGTGTTATCAAAAATTGCACTGAAAACTTTTCACATGTGAATAAAAAGGGTATAGAGTTTCACTAACATAACAGGGTACTTTGTACTGAAATACCACCCTAATGCAGTATCTTCTGACCTTTAGTTGCAATCAATAAAGGATTCTTAAAACTTTAGGGGACAACTACTACAGAGCAGCCATTGTTCTAAAGGTGCATTGGACATAAAGAGATAAACATAGTCTTGGCCCTCAAGGAACTTAGTTTATACCATAAGAAACCCATGTAAACATTACTCTACTCTGCGTTCATAACAGAAGTAACACCGGATCCAATGAAGCCCAAGAAAGCCAGCTGACTCTATTGGGACTGGAACAGCAAAGGTTTCCGAAAGAAACCTTGAACTAAGCCCTGAAACATGAGCAAATAATTTTCTGGTGAGATAAAGAGGGCAATGGCAGTACCAACAGAAGGAACTGTAAGCTGGTGCAAATATGGGGAGCAATGAAACATGGCGGCGTTTTGGGGTCCTACAACTCTGTGCAACTGAACAGGAGGCTTGGGTAGGAGACGGGCAAATGGAGCTGGAGACAAATAGGGGCTGAAGTACAGACGTTCCAATAGAAGGAGTTTGTATTTTAACCTATAAAGAAGGGGCGCCTTTGAAAACTTGTTATCGGGGTAATGATGTGATCGGTTGACACTTCATATCAATAGTTTAGGACTCTACGACTCGCAGGAGAGGGTTACCGCTAGCTGGGGGTCCTCACTCGCGCTGCCCCTGGATTCACAAAAGACTTGCCCCTTCTCCCACCCTCGGTTTGCTGTCACGCCGCCCGCCTTGCGATCCCGCCTCCCGCGGAGCGCCCCTGTAGTCGGCCTTTGGCAGCACTTTCCCACAGGAGACTAAACACTCTGTCACCCGCAGGCCGCCTCCCTCAGCGTGATCTGAAGCATCCTTCCGGAGGCTGACAGATCTGGGCTTCAGCGTTGGGCTCTGCTCTACTTCTGTGACCGCCGTGTTTGCCTCAGTTTCCTTCCTGGATTTGGGGAAGGCCCGGCCCCTTGGGCATTAGGCTGCGGTGCGTTAAGTGGTAGACGCCGGGGGGAGAGCTGGCGAGGGGCGGACCCCAGCGCCCACGGTGACGGGGACGCGCGCCGCCGGCTCCGCCCGGAGACTCCGGTCGGCGGGCCAGCGGGGTAAGTCGGGCCGTGGGCGGGAGGGCGGGGCGGCTCACCGGTAAAAGGCAGAGTCCCCAAGCGGGTTCCAATTCGCCGTGTAGCAGTCCATGGCTGGTGCGAGCGGCTGCTGGGCAGCGTAGAGGAGACACCCGCCGGGTGCGGGCTCCGGGCCGGCACTTCCGCTTCCGCCCGTCCGGGTCACGCGGTGAGGCTGCCGCCACGGCCATCACCACTGTGGGCAGTCTGCGCTCGGCCGCCGCCGCGCCCCCGCCCACACCCGGGCCTCGTGCCCGCCCGGTGGGCCCGGCCCTGGCTCCCGCCCTCTGCCGCGGCTACCCCCGCCGCCTCCCTGTCCCCTCGGGCGCTGGGGGTCGCGCAGGGCGGGACATGGGTGACCGGAAGTGGAAGCTGTGAACGTCGCCGCCCGCGGCGCCGAAGCTCGAGGCGCCGTCGGGGCCGCCGCGACGCACGCATGGAGAGCGCTGGGCTCCGCGCTGCGCACCGACGGCTAAGCGGGACGCACGGGTTCTGCCGGGCGCGGGCTGTGCAGAACCGACCGGCCTCTCGGGGCGCGGGAACATGAGGCTAGGCCCGGAGCCCTCAGCGGGCGAGGCGCGCGGTGTGCGGGTCTGCCCCGGTCGCGGGTGAACGGTGCAGAGCCCCGGGACCCGGTAATTGGCACGAGCGGGCGCGCGCATGCGCGGGGAGGCGGCGGGCACGTGGCGGGGCGCAGGGCGGCGCCGCGCGGGAAGCGCCTCGGTGCCCCGGAGGCCCGGGGACCAGCGACCCCCCTCTGACTCCGTCGCCAAGTGTGACCGAGGCAGGCGCCACCATGAGCCCCCCTCTGCAGCCGCCACCTCGCCCCCGTAGCCCTGAGCAGCCCTGGAGGGGCCGGCGCAGGTCTCGTTTAGCGGGCCCTGGGGCCGACCTGTCCTGAGCACCCCCCCGCGCCCCCCTCCCCCGCCTCCCCCCCCGCTCCGAGGCTTAGTGGCCTCTCCCCGCAGCCCGCCCTTGGCAGCGGCGGTATGGTCTTCTGTCTGGAGAACGAGGAGCCGCGCTTCCCGCTGCGGAGCGCCATGGTCCACTTCCAGGCCTCGGAAGTCCAGCAGCTGCTACACAACAAGTTCGTGGTCATCTTGGGGGACTCAAGTGAGTGCCCTTCTAGAATCACACTACCTAGCCCGCACCTTCAGTCTATGACTGGGCCCGCTGTTTCCTTCCCAGATCTCTTTTCTGACCTGTCTGTTCCAGGCCAGTAGGTTTTCTTTTATTTTCCCATGCACCTTCCACAGGTGTCCAGACCTGTCAAATTTTTTACCCCATCCTTGCTCCGAATTTTTACACGGACAGGCCCCCGCAGGACTCCTTTTATGGGAGCAGTGGATTGTGTTGTCTGCCTCCTGGGCCCACTTATTTCTGCCAGGTGATCTTGGGTCACAGTGTACTGAGTTGAGGGTGGTGTGTGGCCAGAGGTAGTACCAGGATTTTTTTAACCTTACCCCTTCTATCTCTGTTAACACTCCACAGAGGTAGTGGCAGCAGCCCTAGTCTTGGGAAGATAAGGCCTGGACTTAGGGGGAGCAGGATGGGGTGAGGCGTGACTTAGCCTCAGGATCTCTGTCTCCCTGCAGTCCAGCGGGCTGTGTACAAAGACCTAGTGCTCTTGCTCCAGAGGGACTCCCTGCTCACAGCGGCTCAGCTGAAAGCCAAGGTGAGGGAAGCTTGGCAGCCATGCCGGTGGTGGGTGGGCACAGACCCTGGCCTGGCAGGGTCTTCCTCCCTGGCATGGCTCTGACCAGCTGGGTGTGGGGGTGGGCAGGGAGAGCTGAGCTTTGAACAGGACCAGCTGGTGGCTGGGGGTCAGCTGGGCGAGCTGCACAACGGGACACAGTACCGGGAGGTCCGTCAGTTCTGCTCGGGTTCTGGCCACCACCTTGTGCGCTTCTACTTCCTCACCCGCGTTTACTCCGAGTACCTCGAGGGCGTCCTGGAGGAGCTGACATATGGGCCTGCCCCGGACCTGGTGATCATCAACTCCTGCCTCTGGGACCTCTCCAGGTCGGGGTGGGGGGGATGTGGAGGGGGGAGAGGGAAATACGGATTGGGGGTGAAGGTATGGCTCAGAGGCTATCCACTCAGTGCCCTTGCCCACCCTGTTTGCGCTGTCCACCAGGTATGGCCGCTGCTCGATGGAGAGTTACCGAGAGAACCTGGAGCGAGTGTTCGTGCGCATGGACCAGGTGTTGCCAGACTCTTGCCTGCTCGTTTGGAACATGGCAATGCCCTTGGGGGAGCGTGTCACTGGGGGTTTCCTTCTGCCAGAGGCAAGTAACAGGGGCCCTTCAGGTGGGGGGGGGAGGAGGCAGCCAACTGGTAGATAGAGGGCCATCCCTCCCGACCCTGCTTCATTGTGTGGCTCTTAGATGCTGCGCTTTCTTACTCAGCTCCAGCCCCTGGCAGGCTCTCTGCGGCGGGATGTGGTTGAAGGGAACTTCTACAGTGCAACGCTGGCCGGGGACCACTGCTTTGATGTCCTGGATCTCCACTTTCATTTCCGGCATGCAGTACAGCACCGTCACCGAGACGGTGTCCATTGGGACCAGCATGCCCACCGCCACCTCTCACACTTGCTTCTGACCCACGTGGCCGACGCCTGGGGCGTGGAGCTGCCCAAGCGTGACTGTCCTTCTGGTGAGCCTACCACAGGGGGTGGGATAGTGATGCAGAGGGGATTCTTAGAGCACAGGGCTCAGAAACAGAACAGGACACAGGTCCTCAGGGGGAGCAGAGACCCCTCGAAGGACTGTTGTGGCCCCTGAGTGCTCCTTCCTCACCCCCTGGGGAGAGTGAATCACAGGAGCGACATCCTGATCTGAGTTCTGGTTCTGTATGGGCTAGCACGTAGACGTCTCTGTGTACGTGAGTGAGTTTATACAAGCTTTGAGCGTGTAAGGTAGCATGTCAGAAGATCCCTGTCCTACAGAGGAATAGGAAAGCAATGGAGGCATTTCTAGCTAGTAATGGGGGTGGGGGGTGGAAAAACAGAAGCGGAGGAAGGGTCATCATGCAGTGTGGCAGAAGCAGAGGAGCCCTTTAGTGGGTGCCACCAGCCTCTCAGTTCCTGCCCGCTCTTCCAAGGGGGCATGGTGACCGATTGTTGCCAGGTCTACTTTCCCCCGGATCAGGTCCTCAAAGAGCAAGGTTCCTACCATGTTGCCAGCCCATCCCTTTTGGCCCCAATGTCTAGCACGATTGTCATGTACGTAGCACCTACAGAATTGTGTAGTTTCTTTGTTGAGTTGGGGGCACAAGTCTGATGAGAAGTCTGTCTGTAGTAGCATTAGAAGTGTGAGGCCAGAGAGCCACCAGGAATGTCACAGAGGTGAACTTCTAGGACTTGGTAGGTAGGAGTTGGAGCACTAAGGAAGTGAATTTGGAATTTGATTATATAACGGTTCAGTTTCCTTGATTTTTAGACGAGAACTAGTCTCCAGCAAAGAGAGGGATGCTTTAAAGGTTGTAAAGCTAGTTTGTGGTGGCTCGGGTCTTCTGAACCCGGTTTGGAGCTCCAGAAATAGAAACGTGAAAAGGAAGAATTGGGTGGGAGGATGTGACTGTGGCAAATCCGGTGTGCGCAGGCCTCTGAGGTGCTGTGAAATGCGCGGTAGGTTGGAGTCAGCGGGGCCCAGCTGAGGGCGTGAGCGTGGACTGTGAAAGAGAGAGCAGAACCAGGGCCGTGCTGTGGAAGCGAAGAGGGGCTGCTGGAGGAAACAAAAGGAAACAAGGGCAGAGGCACTTTGAGGGAGGACAGAGTCTATTGGCTGTGTCACGTGACTGTCAGGAAAGAGGAAGTGGTTACTTGTAGTCAGAAAAGTGCTGAAGGTAAGTTGGGGTAAGAGGCAGAAGCAATTGATGAAGGGATAGAAACTGGGCAGAATACTCCTTTTAGATGTTTGGAAGGCACGGGACTTCTGGGAGAGGAGAATGATAGGAGCTCATGTTGTCCAGAAAGAAGACCTCTTAAGCTCATTTATTGCTCTGTGGGGGAGGAGCTGGGAGAGGAAAAAGCTTACAGATACAGGAGCTGGGCGCGCAAAGGAAGAAGGCTCTAGAGGGGAGCATGAGGTCAGAGCGAAGGCAGATCCATGACATTGAGAAAGGTAAGGAGTAAGGGCTGTACCCTGGACTTGGCCTGAAATGAGAGGGAATGAGGAAGACCGAGTAGGAAGCAGAGGGTGCTCCCGCCTGGTGGCCCTGTTTTCCCAGAGGAGGGAAGAGAAGTGTGGACAACCAGAATTCCGGGCAGACTGGCTCTCAGGCCTAAAACAACCAACCATCCCATTCCTAGACCCGTGGATTGAGGACTGGCCAGAGCCGGATCATCCGTTCCAGGGGAGCCATGGGCAGCCCCCAGACTTCGGGGAGCAGCTGGCCTTGCCCCCACCCCAGCCTTCTCCTCTGCCCCCTCCTGTACCTTTCCCCTACCCCATTCCTCAGCCCTCGCCGCCTCCCCTGTTTCCACCCCTGCCCCAGGACATCCCCTTTTTCCCAGGCCAGCCCTTCCCACCCCATGAATTCTTCAATTATAATTCAACAGAAGACTTCTCGATGTCACCCCATGTAGGTAGGTGCCTCCGCAGCCTCCCCTCACACCTCTCCCAGCTTCCCCATGCACCTTTCCCAGCCTAGCCTCTGTGCCCAGGTGGACTAAGGAGATGGGTAGTTCCTTGTGCCCCCAGGACTGGGTTCAGTCACTGCTCGGTCTAGAACAGCATATGTAGACTTGTTAATCAACTCATTGATTGTCACAATTTGCTGGTTTGGAGGTAAGGGAAGCGGTATTGCCATTTTGCAGATGGGGAAATGGAAGCCTCGAGAAGCTCACTCTGAAGGACCAGAGCTGCCTGAAGGCAGAGCTGGGCTCAACCCTGGCCAAAAGCCCACTCTGATCATGACTGGTTCTTTTGTAGGATGTGGCCCTGGAGTGAACTTTGTGCCTGGCCCCCTGCCACCTCCAGTCCCTGGCCCTGGCCCCCACGGTCAGCACCGGGGCCCAGTGGTCCACCGGGGGATGCCACGCTGTGTTCCCAGCAGCCCCTACCATGTGCCGAGGATGGGGGGGCCCTGCAGGCAGCGGCTGAGACACTCAGACAGACTGATCCACACAAACAAACTGGACAGACAGCCTCCTGCCCATTCGGGGACATGGCCTGGGTAGACTGCATCTTGGGCTGGGGCTGGATGTGCCAACGGCCCTGCAGGGCCTGCTTGCCATCCCCAGTGCTGGGTCAGGGTGTCTGGTATGCCTGGCATTGTTCTTGTCCATTGCTGTCACTAATAAAGTCATGGAAGAACAGAGTGGCATCTTCCTGTGTGAGGAAATGGGTCTCCCAAGCCATGATCTCAAGAGTTGGGGAACCGCCTCTGGGTCCTTTCCAACCTTAGACATTTCACCTCATACAACTTAAAAATCATTGAATGTGTTCTTTCTGCTATCACACACTCATTTCCACCCTTACCAGAACACAGGTGTGCTTAAGGATCCTGGAAAGGTACCCTGTTGTCAGCTGCTCTTTGGGATTGGAAAGTAAAAAGGGCTGAGTTGACATTGTCAGTATTTTATTAGGAGTTTTCAATCTGGCTAGTTCTTACCCATATTTCCCAGTTTCAGTGCATTCAGCATTCGTGTATTTCAGAGCACATACACATACCTTAGTTATCTGCACAATTCTTGGCACAGGGTGGACACTCATTAAGTGGTTGGGACTGTCAAATGTGAAGCTTCCAGACTCAAGTGGAAGGCTGATAAGAATTCCATTACATCATGCACATAACGTGCAATGGAACACAGACCAACTTCTTTGATTGGGGGGTGGCAGTCAAGGAGGAGCTAAAGGAGAATTCCGAGGTGGGGGGTTAGAGGCTGTGCTAAACTCTGCAAGTAAGTTAAAGAGTACAGGGTTTCAGCTTTCAAGTGGTGTTGACCCTAGTTTGTGACTCTACTAAGTTTCAAGGATGGAGTGTGGGCCATATGGTGACATGGGTGGGTGTCATGGGCCTGAGGGAGGGTGCATGACAGTAGGTTGATCGGTGTTGTGAGACAGGAAAATAAGGTGATGGAGGCCCACTGAATCCTCTTGAAGTAGAATTGGATGGAACAGAGAGACACAGATTTCTTATATTGAGTTCCCACACTTATTAAAATTTTATCTTGACAAAGGATATCATATCTCACACAAAAGGAGGTGAGATAGCAGACTAGAAAAGAGTTGATTGTTGATAGCAATCAACTAAGTGCAAAAGAAAGGAAGCTATTAAGTTAACCCTCTGGTGGTGGGGAAAATAAGACAATGTGAGTTAAAGAGAGCAACTGTGACCGGGCAGTTGAGGATTGAAAGATACAAATAAGCTTGTTTTTCTTTGGTATAGATGAAAGGTGGAAGAGAACCTACTAAAATGACAGCCTTTGTTAGGGAGATAAGATTTTGGATTTTTTTTTCAAAAAACTTATTTTTCTTAATAAATACCCATTCTTGGAGCAGACCTGCACCCGGTTTGCCCACCCTTTTCTGCCTTTCCACAAAACCCTTTCCTCTGGACATTTTTGCACCTCTGATTCTGGAACTTCTTAGTGTTGCTGGAGAAAACTGTCCACCTGGACTGATTGACAGAAGAAAGTAATATGAGTTACCCAGCCTCACCCTCCCCTGGCCCTCTCTGTTGCTTGCCATCCTATTCTCTAAAAACTTGTCACATCCCCTGTCAATCCTTCCTTCGGCTTTTCCACTCCCTTCAAACCCCATTCCAATTCTGGAACTCTGTAAGCAACCTTGAGACTATTCAGTGTACTTCATATTCTACCTCTGCATGTCTAATCACCCCATCTGGCTGCGTACCCCATTGCCGACGGTTAGGCGTCCTAACCTTTCCTTCACCTTCTAACATAGACTTGAAACCTATCACAAGAGTATAATGGAGATGAACTGTTTTATTTTCAGTTGGTCACATAACCATATAGTACAAGCTTCTTCTCTGGTATAGATTTTCTTCACTTCTGACTGGGAAACGAGAAACTTAAAAAAATACCCACACACACATCATTACATACATTTAAATTGTTTCTTGACCTCTGAGATGTAAAAATGATGAATATCTAACGGTTCTCCAGTATGTAGGCACGCTATTAGCTACTTAAGCATGGCAGAACTCAAACTTCATTGTCTGAAAACCCATTCATATTTAGTAGACCATCTTACATAGACTCCCTCTCGTTTGTAGAATCTTGGCTTTTAAATAATGGTTCCAATATCCTTCCCTTTCCATACCAAAATATTCCTGAAAGGAGTAAAACATGCATCAGCACGTCAGCTGTGATGCCAGTCTTTATTTTTGAAGGAAAATAAATGTTTTGAGAAAAGAAAATCAGTGGAATTTTTTTTCAAAGCATTTTAACCAAACGGGAATTTTCCCAACAAAAGCAGATAACTTGCCTTCCATTACATATATCCTTGCATAGATTGTGTGTTGAGTTCATCTTAGTGTATAAGTACCTCCACCATGTACACTGGTGAAAGAGACTCTTTCTCATTGCATGAAAATGGACCTATGCTTTTAAAAACCCCTGCTTTATTGAGATGTAACTGACAATAAACTGCATATATTTAAAATGTGTAATTTGACAAATTTTGACATGCATTCCTGAAATCGTCAGCACAATCAAGAATGAAATGTATCTTGCCTCTTTATGAACCCTTTCTTCTTTCTCCCCTCACAACCTCATATCTCCCTCCTTTCAACACCAAGGAACCATTGACACTGATCTGCTTTCTGTCACTATAGATCAGTTTGCATTTCCCAGTATTTTACATAAATGGATCCATTAAATAGGCACTCTTTTTAATAACTCTGGCTTCCTTTTTTCTTTTTCTAAGTTTGAGAGAGAGAAAGCAGGCATGTGTACAAAAGTGGGGAAGGAGCAGAGAAAGGGAGAGAGAGAATCCCAAGCAGGCTCCAAACTGTCAGCATAAAGCCCTATGCAGGGCTCAATCTCATGAAACGTAAGATAGTGACCTGAGCCGAAACCAAGAGTTGGGCACAATCCACTGGGCTAACTAGGTGCCCCTTTAATCTGGCTTTCACTCAGCCTAATTAGTGGGATAAAAGGAAAAACATGTAAATTCATGTTATGTGTATCAGTAGTTTGTTTTTTACAGCTGAGTAGTAGTCTATTGTATGGCTATACCAATGTTTAGCCATTCACCTGTTGGTGGATGTTTGAGATATTTTTAGTTATTGATTATTGCAAATAAAGCTGCTGTGAACATTTATGTACAAATCCTTGGACATATGTTTTCATTTCTTTAAAATTTTTTTAAACTTTATTTTTAGAGGTATGTGAGCAGGGATGGGGCAGAGAGAGAGGGAAAGAGAATCCCAAGCAGGCTCCGTGCTGTCAGTGCAGAGCCCCACATGGGGCTTGAACCCACAAACCATGAGATCATGACCTGAGCTGAAACCAGAAGTCAAATGTTCAACTGACTGAGCCGTCCACGGTCCCCAATAGACATATGTTTTCATTTCTGATACCTCAAATGAAATGAATGGATCATATGGTAGATGTATATTTAACTTTTATTTATTTTTATCAATATATTTTCTTTTTTCTTAATGTTTATTTTTTATTTATTTTGAGACAGAGAGAGAGAGAGAGAGAGCATACTAGCAGTGGAGGGGCAGAGAGAGAATCCCAAGCAGGCTCTGCGCTGAGAGTGCAGAGCCTGACGTGGGGCTCAAACTCATGAACCATGAGATTGTGACCTGAGCCAGAATTGAGAGTTGGACGCTTAACTGAGCCACCCAGGCGCCCTGTATGTTTAACTTTTAAGAAACCGACAAAAATTCTCCCTTAGTGGATGTCCCATTTTATATTCACACTAGCAATGTGTGAGAGATATAGTTCCTTCACATATTCACCAACTCTTGGTACTAGTCTTCCGAACATTATGTATTACAATACATGAGTAGTGTGGTTTTAATTTGCATTTCCATAATGGCTAATGAAGTCGAGAATCTTCCTGTGTCCACTGGCAATCTGTTTATCTTCTTTGGTAAAGTTTCTGTTCAAATAGTTCCTCCGCTCCCCCCATCATCCCCCCCCCCTTTTTTTTTTCTTTAAACTTATCAGTCTTTGAAAACTCTTTATTCTGAGATTCAAGTCCTTTATCAGATGTGTGATTTACTAATATTTTTTCCTTCTGTAGCTTGTCTTTTTCGTAGCAGTGTGTTTTGAAGAAGACACCATTTAAATTTTGATTGGGGCAGTTTATTTTGGGTTTATACTTTTGGTGAAATATCTAAAAAAAATCTTTGCCTAACTCAAGGTCACAACTGCTCTCCTGTATGTTTTCTTCTAGAACGTTTGGAGTTTTTTTTTTTTTGTTTTTTTTTGTTTTTTTTACAAATAGTTTATTGTCAAATTAGTTTCCACATAACACCCAGTGCTCATCCCCACAAGTGCCCTCCTCCATTCCCACCCCTCCTCCCCCCCACATCCACCAGTCCTCAGTTTTTGTCAGCATTCAAGAGTCTCTCATGGTTTGCCTCTCCCCCTTTCCCCCACCATTTCCGCCCTTCTTCTCCCCCTTGGTCCTCTGTTAAGTTCCTCCTAATCCTCCTATACGTGCACACATGATATTTGTCCTTCTCTGCCTGACTTATTTCGCTCAGCATAACGCCCTCAAGGTCCATCCATGTTGCTACACATGGCCAGATTTCATTGTTTCTCATTGCCATGTAGTATTCCATGGTATAGATAAACCACATCTTCTTGATCCATTCATCTGTTGATGGACACTTAGGCTCTTTCCATGTTTTAGCTATTGTGGAGAGTGCTGCTATGAACATTGGGGTACATGTGCTCCTATGCATCAACATTTCTGTATCCCTTGGGTAAATTCCTAGCAGTGCTATTGCTGGGTCATAGGGGAGTTCTATTGTTAGTTTCCTGAGGAACCTCCACACTGTTTTCCAGAGGGGCTGTACCAGTTTACATTCCCACCAACAGTGTAGGAGGGTGCCCGTTTCTCCACATCCTCGCCAGCATCTAGAGTTCTCTGATTGGCTCATTTTAGCCACTCTGACTGGCGTGAGGTGGTATCTCAGTGTGGTTTTGATTTGTATTTCCCTGATGAGGAGGGATGCTGAGCATCGTTTCATGTGTCTGTTGGCCATCTGGATGTCCTCTTTGGAGAAGTGTCTGTTCATATCTTCTGCCCATTTCTTCACTGGGTTGTTTGCTTTTCAGGCGTGTAGTTTGGTGAGTAGAACGTTTGGAGTTTTAAATGTAGGTCTGTAATCTATTTTGTTTTTGAATTTTTAAAGTTTCTTTTTATTTTGAGGAAGAGAGAGAGTGCACAAGCAGAGGAGGGGCAGAGAGAAGGAGAGACAGAATCCCAAGGAGGCTTCCAGCCATCAGCACAGAGCCTGATAAGGGGCTGAACTTGTGAACCGTGAGGGCATGACCTGGGCCAAGATCAAGAGTTGGACGCTTAACTGACTGAGCTACCCAGGGACCCCCTGTGATCTATTGAATTAATTTTTGTGTATAGTGCAAGGTGACTAAATTTGTCTGTATATGAATATCCAATGATTCCGGTACTATTGTTGAAGGCGATTATCATTTCTCCACTAAATTCTCTTTGCTGCACCTTTGTCGAAAATCAGTTGTACATATATTTATTGATCTCTTTCTGGACTCCATACTCTGTTCCATTGATCTGTTTGCCTTTATGACAATACCATTCTCTCTTGATTATTACAGCTTTATGGTAAGTCTGGAAATCAGGTAGTGTTTGTTCTCTTTGTTCTTCTTTATCAAAGTTATTTTGGCTATTCTAGATCCTTTAGATTTCTGTATGAGCTTTAAAATTAGCTTATTTCAGGGCACCTGGCTGGCTCAGTCAGTTAAGTGTCTGACTCTTGATTTCTTCTCAGATCATGCTCTCGTGGTCTTTCAGTTCAAGCTCTGAGCAGGGCTCTGCACTGACAGTGGGGAGCCTGCTTGCGATTCTCTCTCTCTCTCTCTCTCTCTCTCTCTCAAAAATAAACATTAAAAAAAGTTCTCTCAGCAGCATCTTGGAATTATCAATGTACAGATATTTGATGTCTTTTGTCAGATTTACTTCTAAGTGCTTTCTTTAAGTTTTAAATGAGGCTGCTTTTTAAGTTTCTGTTTCTGATCATTCATTGCTGCTACAGAGAAATACAATTGGTTTTTCTGTATGGATCTTGTGTCGTAATGGTGACCATGTTAGTTACTTTGCTAAATTGGTTCTAGTTATTATTTCTAGTAGCTTTTCTTTTTAAGTGTATTTATTTATTTTGAGAGAGTGTGTGTGTATTTGCATGTGCACATGTGTGCACCAACAGGGAAGGGACAGAGAGAGAGAATCCCAAGAAGGCCCCCCACATGGAGCCTAACTTGAGGCTCAAACTCATGAACCGTGAGATCATGACCTAAGCAGAAATCAAAAGTCAGATGTTTAACCACCTAAGCCACCCAGGCACCCCTCTAGTAACTTTTTTATAAATTCAGTTGGATTCTCCAGTGAAGAAATGGGCAGAGGACATGAATAGACACTTTTCCAAAAACGACATCCAGATGGCCAACAGACACATGAAAAGATGCTCAGCATCTCTCATCATCAGGGAAATACAAATCAAAACCACATTGAGATACCATCTCACATTGGTCATAGTGGCTAAAATTAACAACTCAGGAAACAACAGATGTTGGCAAGGATGTAGAGAAACAGGAATCCTTTTGCACTGTTGGAAATGCAAACTGGTGTAGCTGCTCTGGAAAACAATATGGAGGTTCCTCAAAAAAATTAAAAATAGAATTACCTTAGTAGCACTCCTAAGAATTTATCCAAGGGATACAGGAGTGCTGATTCATAGGGGCACATGTACCCCAATGTTTATAGCAGCACTCTCAACAATAGCCAAAGTATGGAAAGAGCCCAAATTGATCCAACTGATGAATGGATAAAGATGTGGTTTATATATACAATGGAATACTATTAGACAATGAGAAAGAATAAAGTCTTGCCATTTGCAACAACATGGATGGAACAGGGAGGGTATTATGCTAAATGAAATAAGTCAGGCAGAGAAAGATAGATACCATATATTTTCACTCATATGTGGAACTTATGACCATGGGGCAAGGGAAGGGGAAAAAAGTAGTTTCAAGTAGAGAGGGAAGCAAACCATAGGAGACTCTTAAATACAGGGAACAAACAGCATTTATTGGGAGGGTGGGGGAGAGGGGAAAATGGGTGATGGGCATTGAGGAGGGCACTTGGGATGAGCAATGGGTGTTGTAAGCAATGAATCATGAGAATTTCCTCCTGAAGCCAAGAGGGCACTGTAAACACTGTATGTTAGCTAACTTGACCACAAATTATATTTTAAAACAAAAGATTCGGTCGGATTCTCTACGTAAGCAATCCTGTTGTCTGCGAATAAAGATAGTTTCACTTCTTGCTTTCCAATCAGTATGCTTTTTATTTCTATTTCTTGCCTTATTGCATTGGCTAGGAATAGAAATGGTGAAAACAGACATACTTATCTTTTTCCTGATCTTAAGGGAAAATTATTGTTTTTTCACAGGTTGTGAGATTAGCTATAAATTTCTCTTTTTTAAGATTTTGTTTTAAGTAATCTCTACACCCAGTGTGGGGCTCAAACTCATGACTCCCAGATCAAGAGTTGCATGCTCCACTGACTGAGCCAGCCAGGCATCCCTATTTTTTATAGATGCCTTCTATACAGTTGAGAATGTTCCCTTCTATTCCTAGGTTGCTGAGAGTTTTGTTTTGTTTTTAATTAGGAATAAATGTTGGATTTTGTGAAATGCCTTTTCTGCACCTGTTGAAATGATCACATGTTTTTTAATTTTTAGTTTAATAACATGGTGAATTACGTGTGTGTGTGTGTGTGTGTGTGTGTGTGTGTGTGTGTGTGTGTGTGTTTTAGTGTTAAACTACCCTTGCATTATTGGCTTTAAAAAAGAAAGAGTTGTAAGGCAGAGAAGGACAAATATATGTTTGCACGTATAGGAGGATTAGGAGGAACTTGACGGAGGAACAAGGGGGAGAAGAAGGGGGGAAATAGTGGGGGAAAGGGAGAGAGGCAAACCATGAGAGACTCTTGAATGCTGACAAAAACTGAGGACTGATGGATGTGGGGGGGGTGGGCACTGAGAGGGGCACTAGTGGGGATGAGCACTGGGTGTTATATGGAAACCAACTTGACAATAAACTATTTGTAAAAAAAAAAAAGAGAGAGAGAGAGAGAGAGGAGTCGTACAGTTTGAAGGTGATAGAGTAAAGGTAGTGTTTCCTCCTCCTCTCAGAAATTACCCAGGCAAAAATGAAAATGAGAAACAAATATAAATACCATATCTCATGACCAGGAGAGAGCAGACACCCTAAACAATGAATTAGGTGGATAGGCTGAAAAAAAAGCAGTGCAATCACTGCTTGGTATAAATCACTTCGAAAATTACTGGGCAGCATTTACCAAAGTTAAACATTTCCATACTCTGTAATCCAACAATTTCACTTCAAAAGAAATGAGTGCCTCTATCTACCCAAAGACTTGTACAAGAATATTTATACAAGTTCTATTCATAGTCAAAACTTGGAAACAAGTCAAATGTCCTTCAACAGAAGAGTAGAGAAATAGTCGCTTCCCATACACTAGGGTAGTACACACTAATAAAGGAAAGCAAACTTGATAGATGCAACAACATGGAATCTCACAGCTGCAACCTTAAAAGAATTCAGACACTACCGCACATTTTGTATGATTTTGTTCTGTATGGTTTCAAGAATAAACTAATCTGGGGCGCCTGGGTGGCTTAGTCGGTTAAGCGTCCGACTTTCCGACTTTCGCTTAGGTCATGAGCTCGCGGTTTGTGGGTTCGGGCCCCGCGTCGGGCTCTGTGCTGGCTGCCAGCTCAGAGCCTGGAGCCTGTTTCAGTCTGTGACTCCCTCTCTCTCTGACCCTCCCCTGCTCACGCTGTCTCTCTCTCCTAGAAATAAATAAAAAACATTAAAAAAAATTTTTTTTTTAAAAAAGAATAAACTAATCTATGATGATAGAAGTAACAATAGAGGTTACTTCTGCGGGGAGGTATTGATTGGGAAAGGGCATAATGGAAATTTCTGAGATGATGGAAAAGTTCTACATCTTGATCTGAATAGTAGTTACATGGACACACAAGTATATACAAATTCATTGATCTGTACCCTGAAGATTTGTGCATCTTATTTGCACATAAAATGTGTGTGTGAATTGGGGCGCCTGGGTGGCTCAGTTAAGTGTCCGATTTCGGCTCAAGTCATGATCTCATGGTTCGTGGGTTTGAGCCCTGCATCGTGCTCTGTGCTGACAGCCAGCTCAGAGCCTGGAGCCTGTTTCGGATTCTGTGTCTCCCTCTTTCTCTCTGACCCTCCCCTGCTCACACTGTCTCTCTTTCTCAGAAATAAAATAAAACATTTTTTAAAATTTGTGTGTGAATTATATGTCAATTAAAAAGAAGCAGGATGGGTTTTTTTCTAGGAACAGTTTAATTAATATTAAGACACCTAAAAATGTAGTTCACCATATAAACAGAATAAAGCAGAAAAACCAAACTGTCCTTGTAGTGGATGCAGAGAAGACAATGTCATTCAATATCCATTCACAGTCAGAACTGATAGCAAATTAGGAATAGAAAGGAATTTCCTTAACTAGATAAAGGTTAACTACCCAGACTCTACAGTAATCCACATAACTTTTTTTTTTTTTGAGCTCCACATCCAACATGGAGTGCAAACTCAAGACTCTGAAATCTAGAGTTACATGCTCTACCAACTGAGCCAGCCAGGTGCCCCATCTGCATAATTCTTAATGGTGGCACCTTAGGGGAAGTTCCTTTAAAATCAGGATCAATTCAAGGGTGCCTATAAATAATTCCATATGCCATTGTCTGGGAATCCCGGCTTGCACAGTTAGAAGATGAATGCAGAGGGAGAGGCCTGATGATATACTGAAAACTTGTGGCTTTTATTTTTTTTTTTGATGTTTTTTATTTATTTCTAGGAGAGAGAGAGAGAGAGAGAGACAGCATGAGCAGGGGAAGGTCAGAGAGAGAGGGAGTCACAGACTGAAACAGGCTCCAGGCTCTGAGCTGGCAGTCAGCACAGATCCCAACGCAGGGCTCGAACCCACGAACCGTGAGATCATGACCTAAGCGAAAGTCGGACGCTTAACCGACTAAGCCACCCAGGCGCCCCAAAACTTGTGACTTTTAGATGGATGTTGTACCCTTCAGCTTAGAGGACTTGCTGCTTTCATATATGTTACAAGTATTTTGCAAGTATGCAGTATCACATACTAATTTTAAATATTGTGGGGTTTTTCTTAGGTATTTATAAGACATAAGCCAGAAAATATGGTAGAAGCAACAGATCTTAAATCAAGTTATTTTATTTTTTTAGATGGCAAATATTTGAAAGGTAAGAAGACAGAGTAAAGGAAGCAAGACCCAGAGTACAGATGTTTGCTCAGCAGGAAAAATTTTTAAAACTGGTTGCATCCAGACCCTGACAAAACCTTCCAAAAAAAAAAAAAAAAAAAAAAAAAGCCCTTTCTTCAGGAGGGATGGGATAATAGACTGGGCTGGGAGTCTGTGACACAGTGAAGCCAGCCAGACTGGACCCTTCCTTCTCCAGGATTCTCACGAGCTCTGCACTTGATGCCCCTGGGTTTCCAAAGGCTGGCGGACCCAGGCTGGAGATTTGGAGAAAGAGGTGAGGAGTCAACGAAGCCCTTACTGTGATGACAGTGGGCCGAAGATGCCCCTACCTGATCCTGGGATCTACCCTCGCCCCCAGTGCCAGTGTTCCGGCCAATGAGACCCCTCTCCCTTCCTCTCCACGCCCCAACCAAACCCTACTCTTCGCTGCCAGGAGGAGATATCCGCTAGGGGGCGCGCCTTGCATCGTCGGTCACCCGCTCCACAAGAGGCGATTCCGGGGGGTTGTCGACTTTCCGGATGGCTAGCACATTCCCTTTGTGGGTGCCCAGAGCCCTCCGAGCCCCCGCTTGGCTCAGGGCTTCCTTACCAGGCTCAGGCCTTGCCCGCCCCACTCTGCGCCCAAGGTCAATGCACCTGATGCGACGCCCTCCAGCCGTCAGTCACCCCCGCCCCTTTCGCGTGCACCTGAGCCTATCGAATTGCGCTGTGCGGCACACCTGGCTCCTGCTCCCCGCCTGACCTCCCTAAGCGGCGCCGGCCGCTCTCCCCCTGTCCCCCCCCACCTCCCTGCAGAATCCGCTCTGCTCCCTCCTCCTCTGTGGCCTCTCGGTGAGGACAGCCGCTGCCTATATCTGCGAGCCTGGACACACTTTACACTGCACCCATGAATCTGAGGGAGAGCCCCCCCTCTCGGCTTCCCGCAGCTGGCCCTTAGGGATCCCCTGGCGCCCCACAGCCTCCTCCTTCGATGGACCCCTCACCTACCCCAGGGTGGCCACTGAAAACCGTCTCGAGCGTTGTCCCCGCTTCCTGAGCCCTTTGACACCGCCCTCTGGGACCCTCCGCGTCCGGCCGCTCGTACACTTTCGCCTCTGCACTTGGGGTGGGGCTGAAGGTTGTCCTAGGTGCCGACCCCCACCCTCACCCCACCCCCCACCCCCCAACCCCACCTGTGGGCTGTGTATGCCGCTGTGGATCCTTTTCTGCTCTCTTAGACGTGACCACCCCCGCAGCTGACGCATCTGCTCCTGTCCCTCCTGCCCCCGCCAGGTCTGGTTATCTTTCTGAGGTTACTGGGTCCCAACCCCCACCCCCACCCCATCAAAGCAGACTGCAGGGGGGGCACTGGGGGAGGCCAGACAAAGATACCTACCGACCCGGTCATCTGGGTCACTCAGGCCAGTGGGGCAGCTCTTCCTTGATGGCCCAAACTTGAAAGGCCTAGAACTCCTTCATTCCAGCACAGTTCACTCTCTCCCCAGGCTTACATTTTCAGTCTTTTAACTCTAAATGGATGATTTTGTCTCCATTTAAAGAAATCCCAGGTATTATATTCCTATTATCATTTTTCTTTCATCTCTGTAAGGTCCCTCCCATTTTTCCCTTTTATCTGTATATTGCACTCCCCTTCACCGGCCCCTAGAGTTAGTCATTCCATTCTGCTGATCTTACGTTATTGCATGTCCTCAGGGAGAAAATAAAGGTGGTTTTGCTGGCATGCATTTTAACTTTGTGCCAAAAGGATTGTATTATTTCTCACTCAAGCTTCTTTTCACTCAGTGCTAGGATTTCTAGATCAATACGTGTAGGTGTCTCTTCTAACGGCTGTGCTCATCCACTAGATTTTATTTTTCCCATCTCCTGCCACCACCTAAAGTCTAATCCTTGCTCTCAAACATATCCGTTCTTGTGCAATGCTTCTCAAACGTTTGTTTCCGTATGTATTGCTCGAGATCTCATTAAAATGCAGGCTCTGAGTCAGCAAGCCTGGAGTGGGGCCTGGCACTCTGCATTTCTAGCCGGTTTCCAGGCAATACCTACATTGCTGGTCCCAGTGGGACCACACATTGAGAAGCAAGGCCCTTAAGGGCCTCTGTGAGAATTCATTTTGAATTGCTGGGTCACAGGGTACGTGTTGATCTAATTTGATAAATATTACCCGTCAGCTCTCCAGTCTGGCTGTATCACCGTATCCTATACCAGCAGAGGAGAAGGGTAGAAGGTACATATTTATGTGGGGAAGGGAAGAAGGCCTTCTTGCTCCTGTCCATGTTCTTCCTCTCCCTTCTCCCGCAGTGTGTGTGGTCTGGGCCAAAATGTCCTCTTTCCTTTAATCAGAATGGCCCCAAGGCTCTGAAGTCATGACCCTGGTCAGCTATGCACAGCCCAGTCAATGATAGACCCAAGACTGGCATCCTGGCTTTATCTCTGACAGGAGCTTTTAAGAACAGGCATTGAGAAGCCCCCGGGTCTTCAGTTAGGTTGTATTTCCCCCATCTCTTTCCCTGTTAGGGTGAACTAGGATTCAAATAAGCTGGCTTGGCCACTGGCAAGTGGCCACCCTGAGCCCGACTTCCTATCTCTAAAATAGGATAGCGTAGCTACAGTTTGTGGCGTGAAGAGTTAGTCCAGGACAGGGGCTCTAAAACAGGTGTTCTTGCCTTGATTTTACCCTTGGGGAATATGAAGTTCAAAAAGATGTAGCAATTTCCAGAAAGGCCATAGAGCTAGAAAGCAACGGTGCTGGGATTCAGACCCATCCTCCACTGATACGCCAGAGCCTATGCTAACCATGGGTTATCCAACCTTCGTGTCCTACCTTGTCCTCACTCGCAGGCCACACCTGAGGGAGGACCACAAGGAAATGAGAAGGAACGACCGTGCCTGGAGTTTCGGGCATCGATGCTGAAATCATATGACCAGTGGCCTGCATGGTTATGAAACTCCACAGCAAATGGGCTTTAACAAAAATAAACATATTCTAGGGGCTGGTCCCTGTGGCCTCAATGTTCAGGTGGCAAGAGGTGGGAACTTAGGTTCTGGGGCTTCAGGAGCAGAAATTTTAGGCTTAGATAGGCAATGCGGTCAAGACTGGGTAGAAGACAGGGAGGGTCAGGAACTGGGTAGGCGTCAGGTGGATGATGAGCGCTGTCTACCACGTGCCTTACTTGGTCATGACAGGTCACTGTTTTGTTTGGAGGGTTAGCTGATATATGAATGGCCGACATGCTGGCATGAAGGGATGCCATGTTCCAGGATCTTCCTGGCACCATGAGCAGCTCATTGGGACAGTTTTAGAAACCCATGGGCTATGCTCTCCCCCACTCACACAGCTGTCCAAGCATCCCCTGGCACCAAACCCCAGCCCCAGGCATTTCACAATCAGAAGAGTTCAACACCTGCACATTTTGAGATTTCATGTCACACGGCCTTTTACATCTTGTCCACACCCATCCATCCCTGTTTAACCATTGGGGGTCCAAACGTGTATCCGTCACAGAGCATTTCTCTGAAGGCCTAGGGAAGCTTCCTTCTCATTCAACCACCTTCAAGGTCAGAAGGCCTTTTGAGCCTACAGACTTTTCTAATAGTTCAGTACAATACCTTGTAGTTTTCTGGCTTTTACAAAGTACTTCACACACAAGGTATTGCCTTTGACTCACACCAACCCCGGGTCGAGGTTGAGACCCACTGACCACTGAGGTGCAAGAGAATTAACTGGCCATGGCCACACATTGTATAAGTGGGGAAATGGGACTTCTTGATCATTTTTCAATAACAGACCTTAGGAATCTGAGAGTAGGTATGCTCTGGGATCCTCACTACCCTAGCTGGCCCACTTGGGAATGTGCACTGAGGCAGGAGGTAGGAAGTCTAGGAAGTGGGGAGTGCCTGGGCAGAAAAGACTGGGAAGTGAGTTAGTTGAAGCCTCATGGGGGTTCTGACCAACCCTCTCTCAGCCAGCTTTCCATCCGCGGGCCCTTTCTGGAGCCTGAGGAAGTGGAAAGAGGGGGTTAGCGTGAGGAATACCAAGCTAGGAATTCTCAGTGAGTCTGCAGCTGAGACAGCTGAGCACCTGCAAGAAAAAGATGCCACCAGTCGCTAAGGGAGCCCTAGCGGTATCACTCTGCTCGGGTGGGAGCTCTAGATGGCTTGGCCCGGCTCTGCCCCTGGTTAATCCTTCTGCCCTGTTCCTTCTTGTCAAAGTCCCTGACGCCCCACACCAAGTACCTGCAGCATCGGCTTGAGGGAGGTGCCCGGAGGTCAGGCCAGTCTACCCTGCAGGCTCTAGCAACAGTACACGTGGCCCGAGCAGTGCTAGGGACTGGGTGTCCTTGGCCTGCTGAGGCTACGGCCCTCCCCCTCCCCAGGGCTCAGGCCCTAGGACAGGGCTCAACAGACAGAGGCAGCGGGATGGGGTTGCCCTTCTATTGGTCCAAGTCCTGAGCGAAGTCTGCGTGCGACATGGAGGTGAGCAGGCCCAGGAGGCTCAGCAGCGTGGAGAAAAGCAGCAGGAAGGAGGCGGTGAAGAGCACGGCTGGGAGGGCGCTGAGCACCAGCAGCAGGAGAGCTGGCAGCAGGTGGCGCCACGCGGCGGCCGCGACAGGCCACAGGGAGCTCAGCAGGTAGGAGCCAGTGGTGAAGAGCGCGTGGCACAGCATCAGCGACAGCAGCAGGTAGAGGATCCCCTCCAGACCCCACAGCACACGCTGAAGGGGTTGCCGCCAGCCCGATGTGGTCCACCAGTGGGCCCATCTCTGAGGCACACGGCACATGCACCAGCGCAGCCAGCCCTGCCACATGGCCCAGGCCGACCAGGGCAGTGCCCGCTGCGGCCCCTCGCCGGCCCCGATGGCATCTGTCTCCACTTGCGGCTGCTGCATCATGCCCGGTGCACCTGGGGAGAGGGCCAGGCCAGCTGCAGAAGCCGCCCTGGAGAGGCCTGGGACCTCAGGGCAGGTGGGGGTGCTGGGGTCAGGTGGGTACCAGCGTGGGCGGGATGGGGCTTTGAACCGGGGCGTAGGTCTTACCTCTGGGCAGAGACCCCTAAGTCATGTTGCTTCCTGCTGCGCTCAGGACGGCCTGGCAGCCAGAGTCGAGCCCCCGCTGTCACTCACCCCCACCCTCCCCCAGGGATCCCCATTGTGACCCGGGAGAGGGTGGGGTCCAGCCAAGAGAAGAGCCACTGCACAGCTCTCCGTGGCCCTTCCAGGCTGGCAGGGGCTTGGGCTGAGCCCACAGATGTAGATCCCCATGCTTTCCCACGGGAAGCTCTCTCGGGGTCCCTGTTCTTACCCTGCTACCCGGTATCCAGTCCCACTCTGCTCTCCTGTAAGTCTTTCTGGACGTTCATTCTCTAGAACCACAGAGGAGGCCAGAATGGCCAACCCCAACCCACAAGCTCGGAAACGGCTGCCACATCCTTCCCTGAGCTCCCTGTCCCTTAGCTCACCTTCTATCGCTGTCCTCGGACTCAGACCCAGGTGTCCACTGTCCATATTGTGGGTCCAGAGGTCCCCTGAGTTCAAGGGTATTCTCCTGCCTGCCCAGGCCGGGATGGAGGAAAGGAGACCTGGGGAAGCAGCATGGCCAGTGTATTTCTGGAGGGCACTCAGACCCAAGGAAGGAGGCAGAAAGCCAGGCCAAGCAGGGCCAAGGGCACACCACGGGCTCCCAGGAGCAGCCCCAGGCCCAGGAGCAGCAGTAGCAGAGCCTCCTGGGGGCTGAGTCTTCCTGGGACCACTGCCCTAGATAGGAGTACAGCCTCCTGCCGTCCTGGACCCTCACCGGCCCCCTGACTCTGGCCTCCCGTGAGAAGTGTGTGCTGTGGCTCCGGGGCATCTGCGGGCCTGCGGGGAGAGAAGGTGGCCGCTGGGCTCCAAGAACTTGACCACTTGCTCGCCTGCCTACGCTTGTGTGCCTGCCAGGCTCATGCACACTTACCAGTGGAGCAGATCGAAGGCCAGGAAGCTGACCAGGAGCAGGAGCAGTAGCAAGGCTGGGCCAGGCGTGGAAAAGACTGCCCGAATTGTCAGCCCCAGTGCCCCCAGCCCCAGGGCACTGTCGAGGAGCTGGGCCAGGTTAGGCCCCCCGGAGGACATACATGGACCCGCTGGTCTCCATGACCCCTCCCTAGCACCCAGGCCCCTGGGAGGGACCGGGGTAGGGTGAGCCAGGGCTTTGGGCCTGCGTAAACAGAGCTGGGTCATGGAGGGAGGTGGAGCTGACAGGAAGGACTGATGTCGGAGGGAGTGTGGGAGGGAGGGGGGCCCTGGTAGACACTCAAGGGTGAACTCAGTGGGAGTCTCCCCCTCCCCACACACCCATCCGCCAGACCCTCCTCACCTTGCAGTCTGTTTTTCCAGGACTGGGCAGCTGGGGCATTGTGACCTATGGCCAGGTGGGGCCCCAGGGTAGAGAGAGGGCTGCTGCTGGCTTTGGTCTCATAAGCTTAGGTGGGGCTTAGTCAGAAGGGAGTCAGCGATTTCTGAGAATGAAGATTCATCTTCTTGCCTTTGGGAATTCTCTGTTTTAGGCCCCCCCATGGGGATCTGAGTTACCAGGAAGGCATTCTAACCCCATTGTCACATGAGCAGCTGAGCAAGAGAGGAAGGGCTGCTTTCTTTATCCTGTGGGTTCCCAGAGCTGTGTGTCCAGGGGGCAATCATTCAATCTTCCTGTCGGTAGCTCTCTCTCCCCTGAGAGCTGGGTGATGCCTGTGGGCCCTTGTGGGGGAATTTTCAGGACCACAGCCCTGAAGTGCAGAAAGAGGCTCTGCCAGGAAGTACCCTACGCTTTGTGGGGCTGTGGTCCCACCAGACTGCTGAGGGATGGGGCACCAGGGGGCTGTTGCTAAGCTCTATGGTTTGTGGGAAGTGTTCCAGATACTGGGATTCCAGAAATGGCATAGATAATGTGAATGTAAGAGGGCCACATCATAGTAACCCCCCAACTGGAGGTTAAAATTACCCTCTGAGAATGAAATTAAGGAAAATGAACAGATAAGGAAGGGATTGATCATCTGAAAAAGAAACCTATTCCCATGAGAGCCTGTAAATGGGTGGTGGTTACAGAAGTTCCAGCACATCTCAGTTCAGTGACTTGAGAGGCAAGAGTGGAAGTGGGTCATAACTAGGAATAGAATCCTTGTCCATACACTATACTTGGAAGGAAACTGATGGGGGAGGGGAGAAGACAGGGACAATGACTGTAGAGCCCCTAAGGGAGGAGACAAGTATCAGGCATCAGGGTTGCCTGGATGACTCAGTCAGTTAAGCATCTAGATTCTCGATATCGGCCAAGGTCATGATCTCAGAGTTCATGGGATCAAGTCCTGTGTCAGGCTCTGTGCTGACAGCTTGGGATTCTTACTCTCCCTCTCTCTCTGCCCCTCCCCTGCTTTCATGTGCATATGTGCATGGTCTCTCTCTCCCTGTCTCTCTGTCTCTCTTAAAATAAATAAACATAAAAAAAGAACCAGATGGTATATCTGCCTCCAGTGGGCCCTGTCCAAAGACTTAAGCCTGGTACACTTGACATCTTTGGTAGTGATGGGTTCAACAGCTCATAGAGCCAATGCTGCTGGCCGTTGGGACCATTCACTGATTGTTAGTACTCTGGTTCTTCCAAGAGTAATAAAGCAATGCCTGCAAAATTCTGAGGGAAGATTACTTCCAACCTAAAAACATGTATCTGTCCAAATGATTATCATGTATGAGAATAGAATCAAGATATTTTAAGCCATCCAGGTTCTCAAAAATTTGACCTCACACATCCTCTTTCCTAGAAAGAAAACTATCAGAGGATGTGATTTAGCAAAATCAGGCATTAAACCAAGAGGACAATATGAGATTAAAGAAATGAAGCTAAACACAGGAAAGCAATGATGAGAAAGGCTCAGGATGGCAGCTGTGAAGAGAGCAAGCAAGCCAGCCTGGGCTCAAAAGCAAGATGCTCCAGAAGGGATGTCTCCAGAAGAAAATGAGATTGATTATCTGTGGTC
Organism: Proteles cristata cristata; assembly: GCA_017311185.1. NCBI lineage: Eukaryota > Metazoa > Chordata > Mammalia > Carnivora > Hyaenidae > Proteles > Proteles cristata. The sequence continues at coordinate 429,870 of JAESUZ010004376.1, forward strand.
TTTAGCTATGTTCAAAATAAATGTTCAGTTCTGTTGGTTGCTTTGGGATTAAATTATCAATTGGTGCCCAGAAAACCAAGCAAATGATAAAACAAAGTAATTGCTAACTCCAGGGAACTCAAAAAGCTGAACAATAATATTTACATGGCCATAAAATCAGCACCGAATATCCATCCCCGTGATTTAGCTCTTTGGGAGGATGGAAGGAGTGCGTTATGTACTTGAATATATGTGTAGGGGAGGGTGGTAGAGGACCTAAATCCTTAATTCCATAGCAGAAAATCTACAGCTGACATCTAGACATAGAAAAATTAAGAAGTAGCACTAGAAGCATAGAGATAAATACAAGGAGAAATAACAGAATTAAAAGTGATTGACCTGCGAATGGAGAAGCATAGAAGAGTCTTCTGTTGCAAGCCTCAATGTGATTTACCTTTAAAACTATATCCCGTAGTATTGTGGTTAAAATGATTTAGTTAAAAATAAAGAAAATTAATACAGGGTCATACTGTAGAGATCAGGAATATACCCTCCCAGGATGAATGAAATACCAATTTCCAAACGTTACATGGATGTGCTCTTGTAGCTTGAGATAAGAATTCCAGTGACAGCATCAAACACCATCAAACTTGAAAGTTGTGGAGCTCATGCATTTTTAGATGGAGGTGCTCTAAATCTCCATCTAGTGCTTCTCAGCCTTTAATGTGCACATGAACCTCCTGGGGTTGAATCCTCTTGGGATCTTGTTAAAATGCAGATTCTGATGCAGTAGGTCTGGGGTTGGGATTCAGCATTTCTAACAAGCTCCCAGGGGATGCTGCTGCCCTTGGTCCTCAGCCACACTTTGAGAAGGAGGGCTCTCAAAGACACTGATGCACAAAAGAGAGATAGCGGGGGGGCGGGGGGCGGGGAGAGGTGGTGAGCAAAGGATGGGTATGTGGGGAGATGCCTCCCAGTGCATGGAGGTGCCATGGGAGGGAGTCTCCCATCAAGGCTCACCTGCATCATAGGGAAAGCACTTAATATAGAGTTGTGCCCCAGCACCAGGGAGTAGATTCCACTGCTTCTCTACCTGTGCAGCCAGACACATGGCCTCTTTTCTTGATTTATTCCATCCATGTGTGTGGGGATAAGAGGGCTATATTAAGCTGTTTTCCCACCCTTAGTTCACCTGGTGAGCTTAGCAGCCCCTGGCAACCACTTATTATCTCACTTCATCGCAAAAACCCTGAGGCTAAGATATTGTCCCCATTTTATAGATGAGGAAACAGAGGCTCACAGAGCACATGATTGTCCAAGGATACCCACACAAAATAAACAGCGGAGGTGGGTGTGAAATTAAGCCTGTGTGGTGCCAATGTCAGCTCTCCTCTCCACCTCCAGCCACCTGACCGCCCTGGGTAGCCAACAGGAGATTCCCAGGTCACCCCTTAAGCCCAGATCTCTTTGGGGCAGCTGTCTCCAGCCGGTACAGCTCAGTCCTGCTCGCTTGGGCTTTGCATCATATCCTCGCCCTCATGAGGTGGTGAAAATTCTCCACGTGGCTCCCGGAGTTAGAGACCTGGCTGCGAGCCCCTGAGTGCAAACCTGCCGCTATAGCCTTGGAGCTGTGCCTCTAGAACCTGCCTCTAGGCTTGGCACCCTTGCAGCCCAGGAAACCAAGTGACAAGGGCCAAAGGCAGCAGCCGATCTGGGAGCATACGTGTGGGGATGAGGAACTAATGAAGGAGCATAAGAAGGATCTGAGGGGCTCAGGGAGCGTGGAGGGACACGAAGTGGCCGTGAAGGTAGTCACAGGGCAGAAAGGCAAGGGGTAAGAGATGAGAAGGATGAGGGAACACAGGGGACACAAGAGGTACCAGCATCCCACAGATCTGAGCCTCTGAGGGATCAGCCAGGGGTGGCCAGCATGCCCCATCGGGCCAGTTCCTTCAGGGACATGTGCCCCAGTTCGTGGTCTGCCATCTCTTTCCTACAGAAACTTGCAGTGTTGGGGAGAGTCCATTTCCTCAGCCCCACTTGGTCAAGGCCTCTCTAACCCTGAAGATATTACACAGGTACTTTTTAAAAAAATGTTTATTTTTGAGAGACAGAGAGAGCATGAGCAGGGGAGGGTCAGAGAGAGAGGGAGACACAGATTCCGAAGCAGGCCCCCAGGCTCTGAGCTATCAGTACAGAGCCTGATGCAGGACTCAAACCCACTAACCGCAAGATCATGACCTGAGCTTAAGTCAGACGCCCAACTGACTGAGTCACCCAGGCTCCCTTTCACAGATACTTTTTGAGCACTGACTAGTGCTGTTCTAGGTCCTGAGGTGCAGCTGTGAACATTTGGGTACAAGAAGCTCTTCCGGACTGTGGGTTACCTGTGCTGGGGGTGGGGACCCAGACAGTGGACACATAACAAAACAAGATAATCTCAAATAGTGTTGAGTGCCTTGTAGACAATAATAAAACGGGTGAGGGGAAAGTGTGTGTAGAAGATGAGGCTTGCTTTCATCAGAATGGTCAGCAAAGGCTTTTGGAAACAGGTGACACTGAAAAGCAATCTGTAGACTGAAGAGGCAAACTTGGTGAACCAGTGCAAAGGCCCTGAGGCTGGATGGGGCTGGTGTGTTGAAGGGACTACTAGAATGCCAGCGTGGCTGGAGGAGTATGAGCCAGGAGAAGAGCCCGGGTTGATGAGAGGGGAAAGTTGTGGGTAGGGAAGAACCTTGCCATGAAGGACCTTGCAGGTGAATGCCCTAGGGGCTTAAGCCAGGAGCACTTTGACCAACTTTAAAAAATAAAAAAATTTTTTTTAAATATTTTATTTATTTCTGAGAGAGAGAGAGAGACAGCATGAGCAGAGGAGGGTCAGAGAGAGAGGGAGACACAGAATCCAAAACATTCTCCAGGCTCTGAGCTGTCAGCACAGAGCCTGACGCGGGGCTTGAACCCAGGAACTGGTAAATCATGACCTGAGCAGAAGTCGGACACTTAAGTGACCGAGCCACCCAGGCACTCCCCCCCCCATTTTTTTTTAATTTTGAAAGAGAGAGAGGGAGGGAGAGAGAGAGAAAATACACAAGTGGGGGAGGGGCAGAGAGAGGGAGAGAGAATCCCAAGCATTCACTACCACCAATCCCTAGATGGGCTGGAACTCCCTAACCATGAGATCATAACCTAAGCCAAGCCAAGAGTTCAACTTTAACCCACTGCACTATCCAGATGCCCTGGAACTTGACCTGATTTAACTGTGGGTGGGAGCCTCAGAAGGTTGAGATGTCCTAGCTGGGTGGCCCCTCACGCCCACCTATCAAACTTGGGTGAGGTTGGGGCCAGAGAAAGAGAAGTGGCCAGACTGGGCTTTGGAGGAAGGGGGAGGAGCCCTCAGGGCCCGTTCAGACCCACTTCTAGCTCCTCGGGAGCCTGTGCTGACCTCCCACCCAGAGAAGCCTCAGTGTACAGTAGTGTCTTTCTGCCCCTGACTTGGCCAACCCCACGCCTCAGGGACCCTTGGCTTCGTCGTCCTACCTTGAGTTTTTCTAATCCTCCCTCTTGCCTGGGACCTAGCAGTGCTGCCGAGGCTGGCGCTCCAAGGCAGAAGCCAGACCCCGAAGGCCCTGACCTGGTTACTCCCGCTGAGGGGTCTCTCTACCCAGTATGCTTGGGTTGGGGCAGATGCCTTGAGGGGCTTCAGGACGTGATTCTGCCGTTGGTGTTGGGTCAGTTCCAGAGGTATCGGGTGGAGGGTGGTATTTCTTTGGAGGGATCATGTAGATCAGGCCGCCAGAATGATTTGGGGTGATTCAAACTGTTTATATAGAGGCGCTGCAAACAATATTCGCTCAGGGCGGCATACACTCCAGAGGATTCCTGGCCACCTCTGGGCATCGCTTCTTAGGTGGGATGGCTGTATCTCTGGCGGGCTCCTTGCAAAGACAGAACAGTGGCCAGAGGCGCCCAGTGGACGCATTTCCTTCCTTCTGGGAGGCGATCTGGTGTGGGGGAGTCAGAGGGGGCTGGGGAGCGGGAATGCGAAAGGGCCTGCTCTCTGGAATCCCTGGATCGGGATCGGGGGCAACCAGCCAGCAAGAGACCCCGGGCTGCTGGCCCCGGGAGGAGAATGAGGTGGGGGTGGGGAAGGCAGCAGGGAGGGCCGGACGCGCGCGCCTCAGGCCTCGGCCCCTCCACCCACCGCCCCAACCCTCCGGGTATCGCGGCTCTCGCTCCTCTTCTCGGATTATGTAACCCCAGAACGTGGCAGCCGGGTGAGCAAAAGAGTAGGGGAGGGCAGGGGAAGGAAGAGAGAAGAGAGGCGGGGCCGGAGAAGGGGATGGCGATGGGAAGCACCGCCTCTGGCTGGGCCCCTTGTCTTTCGGAAGGATTCCTGGAGGGCTAGTCCTCCCCGCCCCACCGCCCCCGCCTCACCCCGCGCCTCAGTTTCCCCTCTTCTTTCCGTCCCATCCGCCCTGGCAGGGGGCCTCTGATTCTAGATGGATTTCCCTCTCCGGTAGTAGTTTCCTCCCCAAAGTTCTCAGCTTTGCTACCTTGGCCAAGTCAGTTGGGCGCTCTGAGCCTCAGTTTCCCAGTTGGTAAAATGAGGTTCGATTGAGAGGCCGTGTGCAAAGTGCCTGGCATGGTGTGTGATGCAAAGTAGGTGCCCACTGTGGGGCGGGCGCCTCGCAGGATTAAGTGGAATCAGGGGTGCCGAGGGGGTGTGCAGACTACAGACGGCAGCGCACGGGCGGGGCGGGTGAGCTCGGCACGGCCGGAGGGGGCGGGGCAGGGTCGGTGGGTGCGGAGACCCCAGTCCGCCGCTCCGGGGTCTGTCCAGCGAGCCACGCCCGGGCCCTACCCTGCCTTGTCCTCCCCTCCCTTGCCCTCCCCTCCCGGGTCCAAGGCCCGCGGGCGTGCGGTGGGCGGGCCGGAGGCACAGGGGGCGTGCGGCCGCAGCAGGAAGGGGCGGGGGGCTCCCGAGCACCGGGCAGGAAGAGACAAATCCACCGACCGCAGCGGGGCCCGCGCATCCGCACCTTTGACTCAGCCATGTGGGGTCTCCTGCTCGCCTTGGCCACCTTTGCGCCCGCCGTCGATCTAGGTCTGGGGACGCCCGGCACCTCCGTGCCGGACCTCGCGCCGCCCGCTACCACCAAGGCCCCGGTCTCGACCCTGGCCCCGAGTAGCAGCCCGGCACAGCCGCCCTCGGGGAAGGATAATGGTGAGCGCCCGGACCGAGGGCCCGCTTCTCGGGCTAGTCGGTTACCCTACCCCGGCCCACTGTGCCGACCCTTCTCCGACTCCCCGAAACACACACACACGCACACGCACTCACGCTCACACACTCCCTGCCTGGAGCTTGTGTGCCGACCCTTCCCCAGCGCGCGCGCACGCGCGCGCGCACACACACACACACACGCACAAACACACACACTCCTCCCTTTTTCCCCTCCCTGCCCCTTGTTACGGCTGCTGACTCAGCAGCCTCAGTTCCCGGCCAGACCGAGTCAGCGGTCCTGGGACTGGAGGCAGTAGGATGCTGCCTCTTCCAGCCCCAAACCTTCCCTTTTCACAGATGAGGAAACTGAGACCAGAGCCAGGAGAAGGGGAGAAAAGAGGGATGTACAAAAGCACCAGACTAAATGGTGTCGAGCTAGACTTAGGACGGAGAGAACTCAAGGGCAGGGGCTGGAAGGAAAGAACGGAGCAAGGAAGGGAGCCTGCCTTTTGCTGAGGCCGCCAGGAGGAAAGGGGCACCATCAGGGGAAGGGGAGAGGCGGGCAGCCTGACTTCCTGACTTTTCATAAGCGAGTAGGTAGAGGAGGAAGGCAAGCGATGGCCCTCAAGGAAGGCTTCTCAGAGGAGGCAAGTGAAACTGGGTCCTGAAGGGTGGATATCTCTGAATTAGGAAGCGCTAAAAAGAGAGAGCAGTCAAGAAGAAACAGTAGGTGGAAAAGCATGCGTCACCTGATAGGAAAATGTCCAGCCCATTTTAGAGGTACCTGTAGAGCCTGGGTGGGTGGGGAGCTGGTGGTATCCGCCGTGTTCCAGGCCCCGTGCTGAGGGCGATCAGGACACGGGTCCAGCCCTGGAAAGACTGAACTCCCGGGCAGATGTGAATCTAAGGACAGAACATCTCAGCCCAGAGGGCAGATTCAGCAATAAAAGCAGCACTGAGGCTTTGGAGCCTGAGATGGAGTCTGGAGCTAAGGAAGGCTCCTGGGCTGAAATTCAAAGAATGGGAATTAGGCAATAAGATCAAGAGTGTGGATGATTTGATGGAGAGGGTCAGTCAAGGCAAAGGCCTGGAGATAAAGAACTGAAGACTCAGCTCTTTGGAGCAACCAAATAGCTCCCAGTGGCTGGGTGTAGTTCTCCGTTGGAGAGGGTCAGCATTGAAGCCGGCCAAACATGCAGTTATGTCAAGAAGAAGGAGCCAAGAAAGTGGTGGGAGAGGCAGGTGGGGGGCAGACTAAGCCCACACTAAGGTCCCTGGATAATTGAGGTGAGGGGGTGCTGCTGTGGGCTTGCATGCTTTCCTGGGCTGGCAGACCACTCCATCTGCCATTCTTCCCTGCCCTGGTGTGCCTCCAGGGACCTCAGAACAGAGTGCCCGGATTCGCTTCATCAAGAAAAAGGTCATTATAAAGAAACGGAGGAAGCTAACTAGACCCAGACCATTGGTGACTACCAGGCCTCCAGCGATCACCACCCCTGCGGGAGCCCTTGACCTCCCGGAGGAGAAGGAACCAGGTACTGCGTTCCCCCAGGGGCCCTGCCCAAACTTGCAGCCCATGGGCCACATAGTCATGTCACTTTTGGCCCTCGTGGGCATAGGCATGGCCCCAGCTTGCCTAGCACATGGACAAGCGTAGGCTCGGCTTCCTGCCTGCCGTGACCTCTCTCTCTCTCTCTCTCTCTCTCTCTCTCTCTCTCTCTCGTCCGGGTTCACTGCTCTGTCCCCGCCCCAGGCTGTCCGCCTCTGGGCTTGGAGTCCCTGCGAGTTTCAGATAGCCAGCTCGAGGCCTCCAGCAGCCAGTCCTTTGGTCTGGGACCACACCGGGGACGGCTCAACATCCAGGTCAGCATCCCGGGCTCCAAGCAGGGCAGCCCCGAGGAACGGCTTCCCCACCCCTCCCCAACGCCCATCTTGCCCCACCCTGGGCTGTTCACCTGGGTCTGATCGCCACATCCTGTGCCCACAGTCAGGCCTGGAGGATGGTGATCTCTATGACGGGGCCTGGTGTGCAGAGCCCCAGGATGCTGAGCCATGGCTTCAGGTGGATGCCAAGCACCCCACCCGCTTCTCGGGCATTATCACACAGGGCAGGAACTCTGTCTGGAGGTGAGGCAGGCTAGGCCAGTCCGGGAGGTCATGGGCAGACTCAGGAGGGTTGGGGTGGGGGGGAGTCCTGAAGCCACCGATGATCTCTCCCCACCTCTCCCGCCAGGTACGACTGGGTCACATCCTACAAGGTCCAGTTCAGCAATGACAGTCGGACGTGGTGGGGGAGCAAGAACCGTAGCAGTGGGATGGATGCGGTGAGCGGTCCCATGGGCGCCGGGGCCCACTGCAGGGTGACGGGCCGGGCTGGGGCTCCTGTGAGGTCAAGGAACAGATGCCCACTCAGCATCCCAGGAGAAAGGGGGTTGCTGTCAAGATGCGTGGCAGCCACCACGCAGCCGTGGGGCCAAGCTGCTTTGGAATATGCCTACCTCCTCCCCACATACTTTCTCCGCAGGGTGGGTCCCACTTCATGCTACAGCTTCCTGCTGGAACCCCCTTTCCTGTTGATGGGCCTCAGACCCTTGCACCGCCTCTCACCCCCCCACCACACTGGCTTTCCCATCCCATGGACCCCTTTTTATACCAGGCTACAGCAAGGGGCCTGGTCAGCTTTAGGACTGGCTGTTCCCCATTGATGTGGCCATATTGGTCTAATAAGCTGTGACCAAGCCAAAGAGCTTGGTGGCCTAGAGCTGCCCGTTGGCAGGGGGTCGGAGGGGGGGGCGGGTGGTCTGTGTTTGACAGAGAGCTCAGGGCTCCAGGCCAGGCCACCAGGGTGGGTTTGGTGGTGAGCTTGAAGGCCTGAGCTCCTCCTCTGCTTCTGGGCCAGGCTGCTGGGCTTTGAGCAGTCCCACTAATGGAATTGATGCCGCCAGGTATTTCCTGCCAATTCAGACCCCGAGACGCCAGTGCTGAACCTCCTGCCTGAGCCCCAGGTGGCCCGCTTCATTCGCCTGCTGCCCCAGACCTGGCTCCAGGGAGGCGATTCCTGCCTCCGGGCAGAGATCCTGGCCTGCCCCGTCTCAGGTGGGCAGTGAGACAAGGCCTGGATGAGCAGGGTGGAAACCTTCCCAGGGACTCCCCCTTTACCATGAATTCATTCTCCGCCAGATCCTAATGACCTGTTCCCTAAGGCGCCTGCACTGGCATCCTCTGACCCTTTGGACTTCCAGCATCACAATTACAAGGCCATGAGGAAGGTCAGACGGGAACTCCTGTGACCCAGGAGGGAGGAGCTGCCTAGCTCAGGTCCCCTTCCCACCAGGGTGGAGCCTACTGTGACTGTCCTCATGTCCCCACTCCCGCCCACTGTCCTGCCCTTCTTTCTCGTTGACCCCTAAACTCCATCCCAATTGAAAGAAGTGATGGTACCTCTCTCGTTCTAACCCTTCCTTCTGGGCTGCTATTGCTTCTCTCCTGCTCGGGGCAGTGGTGCCCCATCTGTGTGGGCCACCACTGGTGTTTGTGAGTCCTTCCGTGGCCTCATGTGGTCTGACCCTTGGGTCCAATCCTCCCGTGCCCTGTGCCATGCTATACTCTGCCCGTCCCCCTCCCCCCCAGCTGATGAAGCAGGTGAACGAGCAATGCCCCAACATCACCCGCATCTACAGCATTGGGAAGAGCTACCGGGGCCTGAAGCTGTATGTGATGGAGATGTCGGACCACCCTGGCCAGCATGAGCTGGGTACTGGCAGGTTCTGGGCGGGGAGAGGTAGGCACAGGGAAGGGCTCTGGGCGTGGGCCGACGTCGAGCCCCTGTGTTCCCAGGAGAGCCTGAGGTGCGCTATGTGGCCGGCATGCATGGCAACGAGGCCCTGGGGCGGGAGTTGGTCCTGTTCCTGATGCAGTACCTGTGCCGTGAGTTCCTGCGAGGGGACCCGCGGGTGACCCGGCTGCTCACCGAGACACGCATTCACCTGCTGCCCTCCATGAACCCTGATGGTTATGAGACCGCCTTTCACCGGGTAGGCCACCTGGCATGAGGGCCACCCTGCCCCTTCTGCGCTGGTACCTGCTTGGCTGGAACAAGCCCCTTCCCTGGCAGGGCTCCGAGCTGGTCGGCTGGGCAGAGGGCCGCTGGAACCAGCAGGGCATTGACCTCAACCATAATTTTGCCGACCTCAACACACCACTCTGGGAAGCAGAGGATGATGGGCTAGTCCCCGACACGGTCCCCAACCATCACCTGCCACTGCCCACTTACTACACCCTGCCCAACGCCACTGTGAGTGTTCTGGGGAAGGGCTGCGGGGTCATCTGGGGGCTCTCGTCTCTGTGTGCCACCTCACCCCGCCTGACCGTGACTAGGTGGCTCCTGAAACACGGGCAGTGATCGACTGGATGCAGCGGATACCCTTTGTGCTGAGTGCCAACCTCCACGGGGGTGAGCTCGTGGTGTCCTACCCGTTCGACATGACTCGGACCCCTTGGGCTGCCCGTGAACTCACGCCCACCCCGGATGACTCTGTATTCCGCTGGCTCAGCACCGTCTATGCTGGCACTAACCGGGCCATGCAGGACTCAGACCGCCGACCCTGCCACAGCCAAGACTTCTCCTCCCACGGCAACATCATCAACGGCGCCGACTGGCACACGGTCCCCGGGAGTATGTGCCTTAGGGGAGAGCTAGCCCTGGCCCCCGAACCCTGTCCCCGTAAGACCGTCCGCTCACCCCACCCAGAACAGCGGTGCTGACTCCCGCCGGGCCGAGTCTGGCAGAGGAGGGTGCCAGGTGGGCGGGGCTCGCACCCGCCACTCAGGCTCCGGTGTCTGTGGCAACCCTAGGTATGAACGACTTCAGCTACCTGCACACCAACTGCTTTGAGGTCACCGTGGAGCTGTCCTGTGACAAGTTCCCGCACGAGAGCGAGCTGGCCCAGGAGTGGGAGAACAACAAGGATTCCCTCCTCACCTACCTGGAACAGGTAGGATCCGAGAGTCCACCCACCCCCGCCTGCTGCGGTCTGCTGTCCGTGTAGGGTGGCAGCTCCCACCAGGGGGCGCCTCCCAAGGTCCCGCTGCACGTGCTGACTCCCAGAGGCCTTGGGTCACGCTTGGCATCAGGTGGACTTGGAGGGTCAGAGCACCGGAAGTGCAGTTTGCCGGCAGGGCGGCGTCAGACATTAGTTGGGAGGAGGAGACCCCATGGCAGTGTAGACCCGAGTCCGTGGAGCTGTCCCAGAGCTGCCTGGGGAGAGCGTTCCCAGAAAAGACCCATTATGCAAGCGCACAGGGGTGCCCTGGCATAGACGCGTCACATCCCACAGGAACTATATCCCTTGTAATGGCCCTGTCAGTGTCGTTTCCAAGGGTTCCAGAATGACAAGCCCTATGTCAAGCGTCGCTGAACTTGGGGAAGCCCAAAGATAGGCCTTCCCACCAGGTGTTTGTAGTTCTCCTGTTCAGATGCATCAGGAGTTGTTTGTTTGTTTGTTTTTTATACATAGATTTATTTTTGAGAGAGAGCAAGCATGTGTGGGAACCGGGGAAGGGCAGAAAGAGGGGGACAGAAGATCCAAAGCAGGTTCTGTGTTGAGAGCAGAGAGCCCGATGTGGGGCTCGAACTCGCAAATTGAGATCATGGCCAGAGCCGAAATTGGATGCTTAACCGACTGAGCCACCCAGGTGCCCCCATCGGGAGCTACTTTTACCCGAGTATTGCTACCTAGGAATATAGATGTGCCATCTTCAAGTTTGCCATGAACAGAGCCAGACAATGAAGTGAAGGTCACATTTCACGCGGAAGGAAAAGTGTTTTGATAGCCTTTTCCCGCACAGGTGCGAATGGGCATCGCAGGAGTTGTGCGGGACAAGGACACAGAGCTTGGGATTGCCGATGCTGTCATTTCTGTGGACGGGATTAACCACGATGTAACGACAGGTGTGTCGGGGAGGGGATGGCGGAGGTGTGGGCGGGCTTTAGGCAGGGTGGGAAGCAGGGTTACTGGATCCTGATCTTGCCCTTCACTCTTGTCAGCATGGGGCGGGGATTACTGGCGCCTGCTGACCCCAGGGGACTATGTGGTGACCGCCAGTGCTGAGGGCTATCACTCAGTGACGAGGAGCTGCCGGGTCACCTTTGAAGAGGGCCCAGTGCCCTGCAATTTCCACCTCACCAAGACTCCCAAACAAAGACTTCGCGAACTGCTTGCCTCTGGGGCCAAGGTGCCCCCAGACCTTCGGAGGCGGCTGGAGCGCCTGAGGGGACAGAAGAATTGACACCTCCAGGTGACACAGGCCTGGAGCCTTGGGCAGGCTGGACCTGTCGAGAACTGAAAGCGGAGGGACAGAGCGGGGGAAGAGGTGCTGAGGCTCATTAAAGCTCCTTGGTACCTTAGGCATTCTTCCTGCGGTCTCTGTGTCCCAGATCCTGCCCCTGGGCCAGGCCTCAGCTTCCCCTCCTTCCCGATTCTATTCCGCACACGCTTCCAGGCTCGCATCAGGTGACTTCTGGAGAAATGGTGTGGAAAGAGGATCCCGCCTGGGTTCTTCTTGAACTTCAGGCTTGCCAGGGCAACTCATCAGCCAATCAGCTTCTCCAGCAGGCACCGCTGCAGTGCTCAGGCCCAGACATGCAAGGAGTCCAGGATATACAGTGGCCTCCCAGCCTCTTGGGGCTCGCTGTCAAGAGAACCTTCTGGGGTTCCCTGTGGGAGCATAGATGGGATTACATATGTGGGTGTGAAATAATGCAGTGCATTTCGGCAGGGTTTCAAAAGGTCAAGGATGCAACAGACACGAGGCTCTCGGAGGTTAGGTGGGAGGTGGGCCAAGGGTGGGGTATGGACAGAGAGCTCCAAGAGGGAGAGACAAGGCGAGGAAGACAGAACAGCAGGGGACGTTAGAATTCGCGCCACGAGTCGTCTTTGGAGAGTGTTGGTAAATGGCAAGATTTGATTCGTTTCATTCAGACTGAAGGGCAAATTATGTGTCAGCCTTACAAGGGAAATAGCCCACGTAGGTATTTTAAGCAGAGGAAATTTTAATGCTGGATGTTGGATATAAAGGTTTGGGAAGAGCCGGATGAGAAAAAGAGAGAAAGGAGTTTTACCTAAAAATGGGGCTACGGACCATATGCAGCCACTTGCCATGATCACTTGCCGTGCCTCGAGCCTGAAGCAGAATCATTCCTTCCTTCCTTCCACTTTCTAATCTCTAACCTACAAAATCCACTGGCAAAATCTAACTGTAACTGGGGCGCCTGCCTGGCTCAGTCGGTGGAACATGCAGCTCTTGATCTCGGGGTCGTGAGTTCGAGCCCCATGTTGGGCGTAGAGATTCCGCCCAACGTTTGAAATAAAATGTTCCAAAAAATCCACCTGTACCCCAGCTTGCAAAGAAGCCCACAAAATGTAGTTTCTAGGCACCTGGCCCCCTGCAATTCAGAGGAGAGCTTATAAGGGCGGGGATGGGGCATTTACTAACGTGTAAATTCAACACGAAGACATCTGTGTAGCGTTCTGTCAGGTAAGCTCTTTCTAGTGTTGGCTCTTGTATGGTCTCTGTTTCTTGAGCTGTTTCTGCCTCTCCTATTTTCTTTTAATAAAATGCTTATTTATTTTGGAGAGAGACAGAGAGGGAGAGAGAAAGCATGGGGGAGGGGCAGAGGGAGACAGAAGATCTGCAATCGGTTCTGTGCTGTCAGCAGTGAGCCCGATGCAGGGCTCCAACTCACAAACAGTGGGATCATGACCTGAGTCGAAGTCAGACACTTAACTGGCAGAGCCACCCAGGCGCCCCATAAAGATTTAATTTTAAGTCATCCGTGCCCCCAACGTGGGGCTTGAATCTGCAACCCCCGAGATCAAGCACGCCCCACCGACTGAGCCAGCCAGGTGCCCCAGGCGTGGCTATCTTAACATGAGATAAAGTTGACTTCGGGACACAGTTACCTTTCCATGTGCATTTTGGATTTAGCAGTTTGGGGAAGAAACAGGGCAGACTCAGTGTTTTTTGTTTTGTTTTGGAAATTGGCTCTTGAGTATGAGAAGGGAAGCAGGCGTTGATGCCAAGACGATGTCTTGGCAAGAGACTAGAGGGTTAGGAAGACTGCCAGCCCTCCCCCTCCTCTCGGGAGCCACTGAGGGTCACCTGACCTGGGAGGTGGAGAAGGGAAACTGGGTCCATCCTGGGTGGCCCTGGGTGGGAGGGGACAGGCACAAGAAGGCGGACAGCGTGTACAGGCATCTGTCCCAACAACCTGGGGCCCTGGGTCAGCAGAGTTGGTGCAGACACCACCCATCACCTTCCAGTGAGTGACCGCTCTGGAGTCAACGGCCCTGCTCGCCATGTGTCCGCCTCTGCTACAGAGTGCTGTGGGCCTCATCTGCCCTCCCTGGGCCTCCCAGGACGCTCCCCGTGGGCCCCTCTTGAGATAGAAAGGGGGTCCTCGTACCTGAGAAGTACTGGTGCCCTGAGGGCCTAGCCCCTGTTCTCTAGGTGCTGGAGATGGGGATGGTGGAGGCCCTCAGTGTCGCACCCAGAACCTTCTCACCAGCCCGCACACCCATCCCTCGACTGCAGGGGGTGTTGGCCGCCAACAGCTTGCAAATTCTCTTAAGTACTGCTCTTAGCCAAACGGGAGCCTCTTGACACTGGGGTTACACGCTCCACCCCACTTTGGCAGTCTGGCCAAGACTGATTGGCACGGAGCAATTAGAGCTATCTCCTTGCCACAGAGAGGGCCCAATTTGGTGGCCTTCAAGCTCCAGAGCTCCGTGTTGGGATCATGTCAGACTCCTGCTGAGACATTCTTAGCTCTTTCCCCTGCTCTATCCTGCTCCCTCACTGCCTTTCTTCCAGAGAGCTCTTTCACCGGCACCCAAAGCCCCACCTCAGCTCTGTTTCAGGGGACCCCACCCAAGGGAATAAGCCTATGGCAAGTGCTAATGGCAGGGTAGCCCCGCCAGACTGGGTTTTGCTGAAGGAAGAAGAGGCCTTGCTGGGATTCTTCCTCCTGCCCTGACAGCCCCCACTCTGCCCACACCCACCGCGGGCACACACACAGGCACAAACAGCTCCCCGCGACCCCTCTTCCCCCAGCTGCTCCTGAACCACTCCCCCGAGGAAGCGGGTTGGAAGGAACACTGTCAACCTTGAGGCTTCATCATAAGATGAAGGTTTTCGGGTGAGACCGAGAGAGGGATGTCCCTGCCTCCCTCAACAAGAGGGCAGCGAGATGGCCGGCAGGCTTGGTAACTACTCCTGGCCTGGCCTGACCCTTGGGCTCCGTGCTGTGGAACGGGCCAGGGCACCGTTGAGAGGCCTGCCAAGTTTGGTCCTGCTCGGCAGCCACCACACCACATTCCACCCAGCGGCCACAGTTTGTCTTGGCAAGGTGGCCCTCTAGGCCTCGCTCCAAGAAGGGCTTGAGGGAGCAGCCCCAGACAAGCCAGCTTTCACCACAGAAGCCGACGCTGGCTGGGCCTGAGTCCACGCCAGCCCCAAAGTGGCCAGACCCTCCTTCACCCACCTGAAGGTAAACTCAGACTGCGGGGGAGTTGGGTGGATGTGTGGAGGGGAGCCAGGCTCGCAGGTGAGTGGAACCCCGAGAGAGCCATCAGGGACAGGGACCCAGGCCAGGGGGCTTTCCTGGACTCACGGGATGGCTGCCCGACTGTGGGGTGTCCCTTGGCCACAGTGCCAGATAGACAGCCCTTTACAGCCCTGCCAGGGAGATGCATCCACACTTCCCCTGTCTGGGCGGCTCAGGAACTTCTCCCAGCTCCACCGGGAGCCCTGGCAGCCCCGTCTCCCCGCCACAGGGGCCCCCTGCACAGCCAGAGGGGCATCAGGACCCGCTTTCATTCCCAGGCTGGCAGGGGGGATGGGGAAGGAAAGGCTCTGAAGAAACAAGATGGCAGGATGCTGGGCCCCAAGGAACAACAGACCTGCTAAAGCATTTTTCCTTCCCCTTTTAAACTCTTGGCTCCTCCTCTCTCAGGGAATAAAATTACCTAAAGAATTTGCCCGCCAAAATGGTCTTGTTTCTGTTATTGTCCTGCTGAGAAGCCTTTCCTATACCTTTGGAGTCGGGAAGTCTCTTCCATTCTGTCTCCAATGAGGGGGGTGTCTGTGCACCCAGAATCCCCTTGGCAGTCCTCGCAGCTCTAAACCCGAACCACCCTGTCCACCCAGGGCTGCCACTCCACTCGCCTCGTCAAGGCAGGGAGATTTGGACCCCTTTCCCTTTGGAAAGTAAGTGGAGGCAGAGTCTCTGGACAGAAGGCCCATGAATGCTCTTCTGGAATTCCAATCAAGGGGATCCAAAGCCAAGAGTCTAGCTGGGGGGAGAATGACTTAGTGAGACATAAATTCACATTTGGTCTTTTGTGTTTTTGGCCCTGCTCCCAGAGGGTGGCGTGGCAGAGTAATGGACCCCAGGCCTTGGCGTTTTATTTCCCACAAGCCCATCTTCCTGAGAAATGGGAGAGGTGAGGGCCAAGGAAAGCCTTCTGGGAGAGTAGTAGAGAGAGAGAGAGAGAGAGAGATGAAAAGAGAGATTGAGATTGAAATGGAAAGAGAGAGATTGAGGGAGAGAGGTAATGGACTACCTATTAACAAATGATCTCTCCTGGGTAAAAGATGGGAGTTTACCATCAAACGCATAAGTAGACAGTTAATGCAATAGCTTAACGTGAGACAGACAATGAATGCAATTCAGCACGTCAACAAACTAATGGAGAAAGTCATGTGCTTATCTCAAGATATGCAGAAAAGCATTCAATAAAGTAAAATAAATAATTTTTTATACTTTTGAAAGAAAATCAGGATTAAATGGATAATCAATAAAACCAAACATGATATTAATGGCGAAAAGTCGCAAGTTTGCCTTTTGAGATCAGGAACAAAACAAAGGTGTCCACTATTACTCCTTTTATTCAGCAGCAAATTAAGGTGTTCAACTAGTGCATTTAGGGAAGAAAAGGAAATAAGGATTGGAAATGAAGGTGCTAAGGAAATCCAAGATAATCTATGGATGAAGTATTACTATACATGAGTTTAGCAAGGTTTCTGGGTATAAGGTTATTATTCGAAAATCAATTGTATGCACACAATAAACTGACATTAAGAAATGTTATTTATAGGGGCGCCTGGGTGGCTCAGTCGGTTAAGCATCCGACTTCAGCTCAGGTCATGATCTCACAGTCTGTGGGTTCCAACCCTACGGTGGGCTCTGCAGTGACAGCTCAGAGCCTGGAGCCTACTTCAGATTCTGTGTCTCCCTCTCTCTCTGCCCCTTCCTTGTTCACACTATCTCAAAAATAAAATAAAAATATAAAAAATTTTTAAAAATACTAAAATAACAAAAAATGTTATTTATAGTAGCATAAAGTAATCAAATACTGAGGAATAAATGAAAGATGTATAGTACAGAGGCCTATAATATACTATTAAGAGGAGTTTTAAAAGATAGAAATAAGTGAAGGAATATACAATATCCATGGATTGAAATACTCAATATATCAAAGGCATTAGTTCTCCATTAACTGCTCTGTAAATTTACAGATGCAATGCCAAGGAAAATTCAACAGGTTTTCGAAAAGCAGAAATTAATAAACTGATTATAACATTAATATGGAAATGCAAAGGACCAAGTGTGGCCAAGATAATCATGAAGAACTAAGTTGGACAACTTGACATACCAGATATCAAAATTTACTATAAATATAATGTAATGAAGATAGTGTGGTACTGGTGTAAATATAAACAAAAAGACCAGTGGATCAGAGTAGAGAATCCAGAACAGACCCATGCATATATGGACATTTGATTCATGATAAAAATGCTACTGTGGTGCAGTGGGTAAAAGTTGGTCATTTCAATAAACAGAGCTGAGCCAATTGACTATCCATACAAAAATAATTAAACTTGACTCCTAGCTCATGTCATACACAAAAATATCTTATTGATTTGGGGGTAGGCAAAGATTTCTTTCTTTCTTTTTTTAATGTTTTATTTATTTCTAGGAGAGACAGAGAGAGACAGCATGAGCAGGGGAAGGTCAGAGAGAGAGGGAGTCACAGACTGAAACAGGCTCCAGGCTCTGAGCCGGCAGTCAGCACAGAGCCCATCGCGGGGCCTGAACCCACGAACCGCGAGACCATGACCTAAGCAAAAGTTGGACGCTTAACCGACTAAGCCACCCAGGCGCCCCGGAAAAGATTTCTTAAAAGGATACGAGAACTAGGGACAACTACGTGGCTCAGTCAGTTGAGCATCCAACTCTTTTTTTTTTTCCAGTGTTTATTTGAGAGGTGGGGAGGAGCAGAGAGAGGGAGAGAGAGAATCCCAAGCAGGCTCTGCACTGTCAGCACACAGCCCCACCCAGGGCTTAATCCCATGAACCATGAGATCAAGCCCTGAGTCGGGTTTCATGCTGAGTATGGAGCCTGCTTAAGATTCTCGGGGCACCTGGGTGGCTTAGTCAGTTAAGTGTCCGACTTTTGCTTAGGTCATGATCTCGCGGTTCGTGGGTTCGAGCCCTGCGTCGGGCTCTGTGCTAACTGCCGGCTCAGAGCCTCGAGCCTGTTTCAGAGTCTGTGTCTCCCTCTTTCTCTGACCCTCCCCTGTTCACTCTGTCTCTCTCTCTCTCCTAGAAATAAATAAAAATATTTTTTAAAAAATAAAGATTCTCTCTCTCTCTCCCCCTCTCCCTCTCTCTCTGCCCTCCCCCCCCGTTCATGTTTCATGCTCTCTCTCTCTAAAAAAAAACCAAAAAAACCCTACCAAAAAACAACCACAAAGAGAAGATTGATAACTTACACTACATTCAGTTAAGAAGTTCTGGTCATTAAAAATCTCACAAAGAGGGGTGTCTGGCTGGGTCTGTTGGAAGAGCATGAGACTCTTGATCTTGGGGTTGTGAGTTCAAGCCCCACATTGAGTGTAGAGATTCCTTAAAAAAATAAAATCTTTAAAAAAATAATAGTGAAATAAAATTGATCATGCAGTGGGAAAACAGACCTTAGAGAGGTCTTACAGAGTAACTTAGAGGTTTCTCTGGCAAAAGTCTAGTCCATCTTCAAGGGCACAAAGCTTATTTGTTTTAGCTTTCACATTTGGATCCAGAAGCCACCTAGAATTGACTTTTGTGTATGGTGTGAGGCAGAGATCAAGTTTAATTTTTTTCATGTCAATATCCAATGGACTCCATGTCATTTATTGAAAAGACTATCTTTTCCCCAGTGCATGGCACTTCTCATTTTTCTGGGCGATTTTTCTTTCTGGAAGAAGAACAGCCCCACCACTATAGGTACAGGTGGGGAGAAGGGCATTTTGCAAAAGTCAGGAATAGGGCTGGTCAAAGTTGCTGCTCCGCTTCGCTTGAGTCAGGGAAGCCTGTCCACAGTGGGTCCTGTCTGAGCTAAATGCAGCCCTAAAGGTTGTCGGATCCACAAGGTAGGATGTAGAACACAGCAGCCGGGTTCTGCCAGGAAATAGAGGTGGCATGAAGGCAGAGAACTTTCTGGAGATGCTCCTTCTCTAAGGGGCTAGCAGCAGAGGCTGTTGGTGGTTTGCCCGTATCCCTTTGGATTTATAGTTGGGTTTCACCTGTTCGCAACATTCTACAATCAAAGCCTAACTGGGGGGTTTTCTGTGCAGGTGGGAAGACAGGCCAGAGGTGCCAGAAGGTAACCTCCTGGGAGCAGACCTCAGGCAATTGCACAGAAGGGCTAACAGATCAATGTCCCAGACTCTTTGCCACTCAGGTGGGAAAGCTCTGAGGTGTGTTCTACACTGTCTTCCAGAATTCTCCAGCAGGGAACTTGTCTTAGGTTCTGCTTCTAGGGGAGCCCAAACTAAGACATGTGGGAAAGAACATTATATTAGCCGGGAGCCACCATAACAAAATGCCATAGACTGAGTGGCTTAAACAACAGAAATATATTTTCTCATAGTTCTGCACGTTAGAAGTCCCAGATAAAGGGGTCAGCTGATTTTCATTCCTGGTGAGGACTCCCTTTGTGGCTTGTGGATGGATACCTCACTGTGTCCTTACCTGGTGGAGAGAGAACTCTGGAGTCTCTTCTTCTTCGTACAAGGACGCCAGTTCTCTCAGGTTAGGGCTCCACTTAAAACCTTATTTAACCTTGGGGCGCCTGGGTGGCTTAGTCAGTTAAGCGTCTGACTTTCACTTAGGTCATGATCTCGCGGTTCGTGGGTTTGAGCCCCGTGTCGGGCTCTGTGCTGACTGCCAGCTCGGAGCCTGGAGCCTGTTTCAGTCTGTGACTCCCTCTCTCTCTGACCCTCCCCTGCTCACGCTGTCTCTCTCTCTCTCTTAGAAATAAATAAAAAACATTTAAAAAACCCTTATTTAATCTTAATCACCTGCTTAAAGGCCCTACCTACAAATGCATCAGTGGAAGGAGGGATTAGGGCTTCAGTGTATGAATTTTGGAAGGACACAATTCAGTCCAAGGCAAAAAGCATCATTGATTTAGAACTGCCTCCTACAGATGAGGGAGTGGGCAGTGTGTGACTTGGATGGTGGCCTGAGCACACTGTTGAGATCTTTGAGGCCAGATAACACATGTCATTTTTATCAACCATGGACCCAGAGTGTGACCACTATCCAGATGCCACCTTCGTCCCGTGCAGATTACAGTTCTGCAGGTGTCCAGCCTGCGAGGGCCCTGGGGCAGTGAGAGATGCTCAGGGTCTGATCGGAGCAGGGTGTGGGCTGGCAGGCTTTGGGTTCTGCAAACACGGGCTGGGGGCAGGAAGTGAGGGGGAGGCCAGGTGAGCACTGCGATGACCAGAGGGCTACCCCTGTCATGGGCCCCATGTGAGATGAATCCCAGCTATTGGCCAAGAACACAAGAGGAGGGAGTGAATGAAGGTCTCTGAATGCCACGGGCATCCCATCTGCCCTAGCAAGTGTTTGTCCAGAAGACTGCAGGGGGTGGGCCCACAGGCTGGGGAAGGGCAGACTTTCTAGAGGCCAGAGCCAAGGACAACCATGAAGAGAGTAAGGCCTGAGGCCTGGAGGTGGATGCTGGGATCTACACAGCGTCAGATAGCTAGACCTTTGGGATCTAGGGGACACATCTCAGGGAATGGCGGGAATTCATCCTAGGAGGGGTAGATGAGCCTGGCAATCTTCCTGCTTTATTATCCCTCCTCCCAGACTCTGAGATAGGAGAGCCAAGGGTGCCTAGGCTTGGGGAAGGGGGTGGTGGGGACTTGCTCAAATACTCAACCTCAGGACCAAAAGCCGCCCTACCCTGCCCTTTCCCCCATGAGGCCCTGAACCCTCCATTCACAATGAGTCTCACTTCTGACCTTGGTACAACAGACCAGTGTTTGGGTTGCTCTGTTCTGGTTCCCAGGAAGCCCTCTGACAACCCCTGCCTTGGTACTGGCCAGACAGCTGGGGGGATACTGAGTCTTCACTGGCCAGACTATGCTCGTCGCCTAAGCTCTTGGGGCGGAGCCCATGTCCTAAGGCCTCAGGCCCGTTAGCCTGCCCCCCACCCCCACCAACAAGAGCTGAGTGCAGACATGGGTTGCCCAGTTGAACTCTGGGGCTGTTGAAAAAGCCCAAGGTTCAAGAAGGCTGCACAGGGGCACGGTTGGCAGGGTGGGGTGGGGGGCGTGGGGGGCCAGGAGAGCTGCACAACCACTGAGAAAAGCAGACCCACGCCAAGGAAGCAGCCAAGAGAGGCCGGGCGGCCACCTGCATCTGTGTTTATTGTTCTGTTTTCTCCAACCTCAGCAGAGCAGAATATGAGGCCGGTGGTCGCTAGGCCCATTCCATGGTGCTAGGGGGCCAGCCAGAGTCATGTGTGTGTGGGGCCAGAGTCCACGGGATAGCCGCTGGGAGGAAGGCCCACATTCGGGGGCCTTGGCACTCCCTCTTCTGCACGCTCGATGCCGAAAGCCCCCAGTGGGATTTGTAATGTGGCAAGCATGAGTGTGCAGGCCTCAGAGGGGGCAGCCACGGGGTAGGGGGGCAAGCAGCCATTGTGAGCTCCATGGGAGCCTGGGCAGGCCTCCTGAGGCTGCCGGGCACCACCCTGTGCCCCGGAGAGAAGTTGGGATGCTGGGCCCGTTGTGATGGGTCAGACACAAACAGGACCTCTCCCTGAGCTGTCTTCTTTCCCACAGTCCCCACCCCCTGCGCCTGCCTCCTGATGGTCTGGTCCGCACAAGGTCCATCTCTTCCAGAGGAACCGACCCAGTAAGGCCCAGCATCCCAGTGCCTCGGGATGCTCTCCTGCCAAGAGCGTCAGCACAGTGCCAGGGCTTCAACCGGCCCCAAGAACAGGAGGTGAGAGAAGCCCGTGGGGCCGGAGGTCTGAAGCACAGGGAGGCCTGTTCCGGCCCCTGGGTTGACGTCTGCCCGAAGCCCAGGTTCTGCATCTGTCTGCCATCTGGGACATGAGCGTGACTCCCAGAGGGACCTCCAGTCCGGGCTCGGTGGGGGCAACACCTGCAGACCTAGAGAGGAGAGGGAGAGAAGAAGGTGCTGGAGAAAGGCTGGCTGCCAGGGGATCGGAAACCACATCTCTCCACCTGTTCAGCTTCAGCCACTGGGGTGGGGCTGTGTGGCCCCGACAGCTGTCTAGATGGGCCCTGGAAGGGGGAGACTCGGACCCCAGGTCTTTTGGACACAGAGTCTATCTAGGGCCAAAAGAGGAAGCAAGACGGAGCCAGAGACCTACCGTGATTAGGAGTAGGCCAGGCCCTGAAGCCCCCGGGCTGAAGAGTGGAACTTGTCGGTATCTTCAAAAGGCTGGTCTGTCATAAGCAAAGAGAATTGTAAACTCTGTGCGGCCTGGGCGCCATATCTGCCTGTCTGCCTCTGGGCAGAGGACAGCACGTAGGACATCAGCGCTTTCTGAGGGCAGAGCTGTGGGGAGCCTCGGAGGGATTTGGTAGCTCCTAGTCCTGGCCTGGGGTCAGCACCGCAGACGGGTGTAGCCCAAGCCCCCCGCTTGCCTAACTTCCTCAATCCAAAGAAAAGACTCTGGGCTCCTCTTCCCAGCCCTGCTTCCTCCAGAGGGCCTGCGTCAAGGTGAG
The DNA here is from genome assembly GCA_017311185.1 of Proteles cristata cristata. Lineage (NCBI taxonomy): Eukaryota > Metazoa > Chordata > Mammalia > Carnivora > Hyaenidae > Proteles > Proteles cristata. The sequence continues at coordinate 452,164 of JAESUZ010004376.1, forward strand.
GAGACAGAGTGCCAGCTCAGGAAAGAAGTCAGCCTCCTGGATCACTGACCCCTAATATGCCCACAAAATTCATCACTTCTGTCACCCTTTCCCCTGCCTAACCCCCTGCCCTCTGCGTTCTCTCTGTTAATAGGAGACACCAGTGGCCCTCTGCTCCCCAACCCTCGCATTTTAAGCTCCAGTCACACTTAGGTTAAGAAAAATTATCTAGAGGCGCCTGGGTGGCTCAGTTGGCTAGGCGTCCAACTCTTGACTTCAGCTCGGGTTATGATCTCATGGTTCGTGAGTTCGAGCCCTGAGTTTGGCTCCGTGCTATCAGCGTGGAGCCTGCTTGAGATTCTTTTCTCCTCTTTCTGCCCCTCCCCAGCTTGTGTGTGCTCTCTCTCTCTCCCAAAGTAAACTTAAAAAGTCTGTGCCCTTTGAAATCATCCTAGAGCATTATCTTATGAGCCTATGCTAAAGGTCATCTGATTCTAGGGACTATGACTCTTCCTGACTCACTATACACTACTGGTTAGGGCCCAGGCATTGTTAAGTTGGATGTGGACTTGAAGGAGATTGAAACATGACCGATGACAACCATTTCAAAAATGGCACGTGGGAGGGGTGACATAGTCTCAATTCTACATCTCTAAAATGGGGCAGGGTAAGGCTGGGCCAAACCATATTTAAGGTCAGTCCCCTTCCGTCCCACCAGTGACCCAGTTTCTCACAGTGGTGTGTGCTCCCCTCTCGTGGACACCAGGAGGCCTAGGTCAAAGGCTTGAGCGTGTGGGGGCTTTCTCCGGTGCTGACTGTTGGGTCCTTTGTTCTGGGCTCAACCGGGTGGGGGGGAATGGGACTGGTTTCCAGACCTTTCTAACTGTGAGATTCGAGTCTTCTCATTGACCACTTGGCCAATTGACGGTAATCACAGTGGTGACCACCCCAAGCTATGAGGCCCAGGGAAGTGGGTTCCCTATGGGCCTCCGGGGACCCCTGGAGAGCTCCCTTCTCCACGCGCTCCAGGGAAAACTGACCAACCAGCATGAGGCTCTGCTGAGATGTGGATGGAGTGAGCCCCCGAAATCCCCCCGCTGCTGCACTAGGCCATAGTGGGGCAGCATGGACCACCCACCTGGAAGCCCCTCTCCGTGGGCTCTGGGGCAGGCCTGGGGCGGGGAGCTGGATGGGCGAAGAACGGGGGCGAAGGCGCTCCTCTGTTTGACAGCGGAGATCATGTTGACAGGCGAGAAGGAGAAGACGCTGGTGGTGGGGGCAGCGGCCGGGAGGGACATGGAGGAGGCAGCGGCCAGCGGGGGGCTAGAGGGCATGACTCCGGGGCGGGGCGGGGCGGGGCAGGCGCAGCAGGGAAGGTGGTGGGAGACACAACAGGGAGATAGCACCAGAGTGAGCAGCTCGGTTGGGGCATGGGCAGTGGGCCCCACATGGGCTGCTGACCCAGGCACCAGGCTCAGACCTTACTGGGGGGCTGTGAGGGTCCTGGGGAGACCAGTATAGGGCAGGGTCTGAAGGTAGGCTAGGTGTCTCTGGGGCCCTGGGCTTACACTCCCCTCTCTGGGGGTTCTAGAGATCTCTTCTCGGGGCTGTAAATGACAGGGCCAGACTAGGTTAAAATAAAAGCAAAACCAGCACACTCGACAACATCAAGTATTGGGAGGCGCCCCCAAAGATGAATGAGGAGGAAGAGGTGGAATAGAATAGGTCAGGGTTCCTGCTAAAAGCCACTGGGATTCTGAGATGCTAAGAAACACTCATGGACGTTGGGGTACCAAGGTTAGAGTCAAGATCAAGGTTCACAGCAGAGCTGGGACAAGTGTCAGGGATGAAGTTTGGAGGTACACACAGGTTCCTGTTACACGGCTCCTCTGCCCAGGATCTCAGCTCACAATTTAAGCTAACTTTCTCTATACACATTTCCCTTACCAACCCCTCCCCCTGCCCCCCCACGAGACACTTTGTTCTCTTTCGACTTAAGGCAGGTCCTTGTCATCTCCAGCCCGGGGCCTGGAGGCCTGCTATATCCCCCTCCTCCAACAAGTCAATTTTAAACAAAAACACAGAGATCCACATCCTTGGGTCTTCTGGTTCTCAACCTCCTGGCCATCCAGGGCCATGGCCTGTTCACCTGGGAATAGTCCAGGAGCCTCCTGCACACAGGCTTTGTCTGCCCCTCCTTTCTGCAGCCTCCTCTCCTGGAGGTTCATCTCTGGTACCCCTTTCTACATCCTCATCTGAACTTGACTCCCTGCCTCTCTCTTCTGAACACCAGTAAGGCTGTGATTTGAGTGTTGTCCAAGCGGCTGGCATGGGGTTGGGGTGGGGGCTTCCTGAAAGAAACCAATAGCTTGAGAAGGCTGCCTGTAGCATCTGAGCACGCCTCCACTCCCCTTTTGATAAAGTGATGCCTGCCGCTGTTCCAAATGGATCACCATCTCTGTAAGACAATGATCACTGCTGGCTGATGAGGCCCATGAGCTCCACGGAGGACCTGAGATGAATGCCAAAAAACGTACTGTACCTCTCAAGGCTGGGAGCTTACAGCCACATATTGTGGTCTGGGTAGTACTGGGATCTGTGGGTCAAACTGGGAGTTGCTGGTGGCCAAAGCAGAAGACCAAGGCAGGGCCCAAGCAGACAGCCCCCAGACCCTCTGGCCGGGGCAGTTCTGGATGTCATTCCAGGCACGTCCTGGCACACTCAATGTAATACTCCCCAGAGCTGTGCCACATGCCACTGGGAGTGGATGGGGACATGGGTTAGCACTGGTCACCAGATGGGACCCACCCTTAGGCAAGTCCCCAGCTAATACTGGAAGCAGAGGTTAAGCGGCTCTAGAATTCTTGATCCTCTGGCTGATTGGAGGGAAACCCATATGGGGTGGCTTCTGCCCACAGGGCCAGGGTCCCCACTGCTGACTGCACTGTGAGTATGGTGGAGGGGAAGGGCCGGTGTTCCAGATCTCACCAATCTAAAATTCAAAGGACACTCAGAGCATTGTAAGAATGCTGTCCCAGATCTGAAGGAAGTGGGAGAGGTGGAGCCTGGCCTGAGCGGAGAGCCAGGAAAGATAGGGGTCTTAATAGGGACAGCAGAGGTTCATAGCCTGTGTAAACACAGGCATATGGGGCTCGGGTCCCAGAAGCTGAGCCCAGGCCACAAGGAGAGTCAGGCTCAAACCCACAGCCAGAAAAAGTAGTACCAGGATGGGAAATCATACACTCTTTCTAAATTGTGTCTGGGCACTTCATGCACGTGGCACATTTAGATCTGAGAACAGACCCTTAGCAGGGGTGATACTGATCCCATTTTACAGAGAGGAAACAAGTTGAAAGAAATGAGGTAGCCTGTTGAATGTCAGACAGCTCCTGATTTGGGCTTTCAAACCCTGTATCCATCTGTCTGACCACACAATTCGCCTACTCTTCTCAACAGGATTGCAGGGAGCCACAACTTCCCTCCTCTGACCCCTGGGAACCCCAGAGGACAGCTAGAAGCCCATGTTGGTTGAGCCATTAGTTCCCTAGGACCTCCGGCAGGGGGCGCCAGCCTCCCCCCAAAGTCCCGGTATAAGGTGGAAAGGTTGGCAGTCCGCCAGGTTTCAGCTGGATGTCCTTACCATCCCCCGCCCCGGTAAAGCCCCTTTCAGGAGGAGGGGAGGGCTAGAAGCGATGTGTGTAACTGGAATCCGCAAAGAATAAAGGTGTGAGAACTGCCCCGGCCCCAGGGCCCAGGATGTGCAGCCAAGGGGTGGGGTCGAGGGGCAGGCGTCCCACTGCAGAAACAAGTCACACGCAGAGACTGCTGGCCTGGCTCACAAGGGCAAGGCCAGGGTCGACTGTGGTGAGACAGTCGCCGGAAAATCCTCACCCCCCTGGGGATGGGAGGGGGCAGGGCTGAGCCCCATGCAGCTCCCCGGGCAGGGGACACTCACTGGCGAAGGGTGAGGTGGCCGTGGAGCCATTGAGGAAGCTAGGGGATCCGGGCACTCCGAGGCCGGCCACGCCCGGCGCCCCGTAGCTGCCGAGGCCAGAGCCGAGGCCGCTGCCGTAGCTGCTCTGCTGCGAGCCGGGGCTGGGCGCGAACCCGCGCGGGGACGCGCTGCTGCAGCTGCGCGCGTAGCCTGCGAGAGAGGACTGTCAGCGGCGCCGCGCGGACGGGGGCCCCGGGCCGCGCTCAGGGGCGGCGGGACGCACCCGGCTCCGGGCCCGGCGTGGCGTCCCCGACGGCGATGGCCAGCGGGCTGCTGAAGGCATTGATGCCCACGACGGCGGGGTGTGGGTGGCTCGGGGCCAGGGGTCCGAGCGGCGCGGGCGCGCGGGGGGCGCTGTATAGAGCCTCGGCCACGTCCGCCGCGCGCTTCAGGAGGAGCTCCTGCGAAGACAAGAGCGGGGCACGGCCGGGGCAGCCGCAGGCGCCGGGAGGGGGACAGTCCCTGGCCTGGCGGCGCGAGGAGGCGGGCGGAGGCGCCATACCTGGTTACTGCTGGGCACTCCGTACAGGGCCTCCGCCAAGTCGGCCGCCCGTTTCAACAGCACCTCCTGGGGGCGGGGGAGGAGACAGCCGGACGGAGGGACAGCCCAGCGGAGCGGCGGAGGGGCGGGGCGTCCCCTCCGCCCACCCACTCCCGCCCCTGGGGCCGCAGGACACTCCGGTCCGGGTCTGCTGCGCCCCACTGGGTACCTTGGGCAGCCTCTCAGGATCTCCGGGGTGTCTGGGGATGGCTTTCTGTAGCCTCTGGAATCCGTAGTCAATGGTGGGCTCATTCAGGGCTGGGGAGAGGGGCGGCGTTTGGAGGACCCCCTCCCAGCTCCCGCCGCAGGACCAAGCCCACCAGCAACTAGCCCGGGACCCTCGGTGCAGACCCCCTCCCCTCCACGAGCCTGGCTTAAACCCCTCGTAATACTCCGGGCACACGGGTCGGCGAGGTTCGGTTCGCGGAGTTTCCTCAGTTCCTTCCTTTGCTCATTCATTCAACAAATATTTACTGAGCCGGGCCCCGTGCCAGTGCTTGGCATTAACACACAAGCACTCTACCATCCATCTGTGATTCGAAAAAAGGCATGTTCGTAATAGCTTCTACAGGGGCAGGACTAGAGGGAGAGTTTTCTGTCTCCATTATCAGGAGTAACATATTAATTACCAAACAAACAAACCCCAAAACAAAAAACCAACAATCTCCATTTATCACAGCTCAGGTGGATTCTCGGCAGCATCTGACCATTAAAGTGTGCGTGTGCCCTGGGGAAGGGACTGGCCCACATCCAGGGCTCTGCAGAGGAGGCAGCAGACTCCAATCTAGGCTCTGCAGGACTTCCTCCTCTCCTCCTCCTGGCCTGGTCAGGACCAACTCACCAGCCTCAAGGCCCTACCCACTTTCTTCACCTCTAACTCCAGATTTGGTGAATTTCCTTTAGTTCCCTCCAGGATGTAAAGCGCTCATTCCCAGGTCTTAGCATTTGCCTTTCCTTCCCCCTCTCTACCTCCCTACTCACCCCTCCAGGCTCAGCCTGGTCCAATCAAGCTCACACTCCCTCCTAGAGGTCCCCTCCCCCACTCCTCCGCGTGTAACTCCACTCTCCTCATACTTTGTTCACTGCTAGGGTCACCCCTACCCCTTTAAGACTGTAACTCCCTGATGTAAGTAGCGCGCTACCGAGTATCCATATCCGGTGCTGGGAAAGGTTAGGTGATTATTTGCGGGGAGGAGGATGGAGAGAAGTGCGTGGCTGGGAGAGGGCAGGAGAATGAAGGCGGAGAGGGTCCTGGCGGGTAATCAAATAGAGCCAGGACGCGGGATTCTACACTCCTGTCTTGTGTTAACTTCTCGCCCTTGCTTTCTGCAAGGGGTGTGCTGGGGTGGGAGGGGACGGGAAGCGGGCGTGCGCACCTGCTTATGCCCACGTGGAGTGAAGACTGAGGTGGCTTGGGGAACCAAGAGACCCCAGGGAAGATTCGGGAGCATCGAGCCTATTTTGGATACCTTTGAAATAAACATGCCGCTGAAGATATTCTAGACCTTGGGGAGTGTGTGTGTGTGTGTGTGTGTGTGTGTGGCGGGGGTGGGGGTGCTCTGGCAACGAGGCCCTAGGCAGGGAGAATGGTCCGGCAGGGCTGAGACTCCGAGCCTGGGAGGCAACTGAGGGGACCTAGGCCAAACAGGGAAATCGAAGCTCGGGAAAAGACAGTACAGCTCAAGAGCTCAAGAGGGGTCAGTTTAGGTGGGGAAGAGGCGGAGCAACGGCTTAGGGGGCGTGGCCACAGCGTAGGTGTTGGCTAACCGCACAGCGTGGAGCTCCTTGGCCTCTCTGCCCCCTCCCGCACCGCCCCCCTCGCCTGTCTCCTTACCTGTGTAGACAAACCGGCCGGGGGCTCCCTTGCAAAATTGCTTGGACTTGTAGGACAAGGTCACCTCCACCACCCCGGGAATGTGCCGCGGGGGCGTCTGAACCCGTATGGCGTGGGGCGTGATGAGCTGCGAGGGGAGAGGGGAGGCCAGCGGGTTCCAGCCCAGGGCGAGGGGCGGGCCCAGCCGAGAGGCCAGGAGGGAGACTGGCGGGGGTGGCCCACCTCGCTCCACACGAGCACGTTCCCGAACACGACCTGCAATCCATCGAAGAAGTTGTCGCCGATGACAATGACGGTGGCGCCTCCTGTGGTCCAGCCCTCCCCGGGGCTGATGGCCTTGATACAGGGGGTGGCAGCTGGGAGGCAGGTGAGGAGCCAGGTCAGGGGCCTGCACCAAGGTGGGGACGGGGGAGGGGGGCTGGCTGGGCCCGCGGCGGCGGGTGCTGGGAGGGGGGGTCCTGACCTTCAGAGGGGTCCAGACGGCGCGCCCTGCGACCGTGCTTGGAGTTGTTGTGCACAAACATGTTGTCAGACACGGCCAGCACATGTCCATCTACGCTCACCGTCGTGGACACCACCACCTGTGAGGAGAGCCGAGGCCAGCCTGGTTGAGGCTCCGGGGGACTTCCTGGGGGGGGCTGTTGTGGGGGACCAGCAACTTGGTGAGTGTGGCTGGATGCCGGAGCTTAGAATCATGGGCCATGGGAAAGAGCTTCCCCCAGGGGCTGAACGGGTGGAATGGGGAGGCAGCTAGGTCAAGCGATGCGCCCAGACACACTATCTCTGGCTGCCCAGGGAGGTGAACCCCAGGAACTAGAAAAATCCAGAGCGCTGAAAGAAACTCTGGCTTCTTAGGCAGAGTGCCCACTGTTCTTACGCACATCCGCACCCCAGGCTGGATCTCTGGAGCTCCAAGGCAGGAATGTGTCTTAGGCTAGTGGGAATGAGAGTTTTGATGGGGGCGGGGGGGGGGCATCAACCTGAGAAGCCATCAGCAGGAGCCCCTACCCCTGGGAGGAAATTGGGGCTGCCTCCTTCTCTCCCTCCCACCCGTCACTGAGAAGGGTGTGCAGGTTGAGGATGTACTAAGGGCAGCTGCTCTCTGCTTCACGCTATGCAAATTAGCTGGGTCGTTAATCATGTAAAAATGTCACAATTAGCATCTCCTTAAGTGGGACTCTAATGAAGCCTCCCTTGGCAGCCAGCATAAGTTGAGATGGAGCTGCCCCACCCCCAGCACAGGGCTGGGCAGAAATCTGCCTTGGGACTTTTCCCAGGGTGGTGGGACCACAGCCTTCCCCACCCACCCCACTGGGAAAGGGTGACCTGATGCAAGGGGACCCCTCTCCCAGACCCACCTGGAAGCGACGCATGTCTCGGGGATTCCCTGCATTTTTCAGGCAGTTCTGGTTGCACTTGAGGAAGAACTTGAGGAAGAACCTGAAACAGTGTGTGGTAGGTGGGCTCAAGGACTGAGGTAGGGGGTCTGGAAATGGAGGAAGATCCAACTGTTCCCTTCTGTGGGAGGGAGGGTGACTCCCCTCTGCCTGCTCACGCAGCCCATATTCCCACCACAAGCTGCATATGTACAGAGTGCCTGATACGTACCAAGTAGACCTTTCCCAGCAATTAATTCACAACACAGACTATCCACACACACCCCCGCCCCCAGTGTAGGATGACACAGTGCTTATTTATCTCACAAAGTACATACTCATCACACCCATCCAAATATGTCCATTATATATGATATATACCCGTTACTCATGAATTATACCTGCTCCACAACGTATATGCCACATGTAGTATGTACTCACACTTAGCCGTAAACTTATCCCACACCATGTATATTTGTTATACCGTACGTGCATCACACATAACGGTGCATACACATCACACAGCACATCCCTCCTCCCGAGTACACTATCACACACACAATGTGTACTCATGATAATACATCCATTATATATGCTGTATATGCTTTATATACTATTACAAAATATGGCCTTCGCACAGAGTGTATACCCACTATACTCAGGGTATCCTTCACAGAACACGTATAATATTCCACATACAGCCTATAGCCATCATACATATATGATCCACTACTCCTATACCGATCATATACAGTGTATGTCCATCCTGAACAGTATGTGCACAGAAAGAATATGAGAGTATATATTAAAACACCACTTTGAGTTGTATGATTACCCAAAATACAGTCATTGCAAACGCTGTACAGTCATCACATATAGGAAGCAGATCACCCTTCCTCCTTCACAGCAGATGCGCCCCCCAACAAATCCCTCTTGCACACAGATCTCGCTCACACATAGCAGACTCCCTGCCACAGCACACACACCCCCAAACAGATCTCCCTTGCACATGTTCTACATCTGTTATACACTGAGCAAAAACCTCATCAGACAGAGCCTATATCCATCACACACCGCAGTGTGCCTGTCAGAAACGCCGTACAGATATACAATGAATACCTTCTTTGTCATATACGGCAGTTGGGGAAAAAAAGCACAGTGTGTACATTGATGACACTGATTTTTAGACAAACACATGAGAAGTTCGTCCTCTGGTCCTTCCAGGCAGTTGGCTAGGATGGTGGGGCCTCGGCTTTTCCACCCACCAGTGAGGTAATCAAGGATAATGCCCTGGATTGGTGCTGTTACTGGACTCAGAATGACTTCAATGTCTGCCCTAGCCTGTGCAGGATCCTGTGAGCATCTGGGGAGATGCCCTTTACAAACCACAGCTTGCAGGGCTAATGTCTGCGGCGGTTGGGTTCCTGGCATGTAGCCCGCCTCCTGGGCCATTCCGTGGGTTCTGCCAGTGCACTGCCTCATCGTACCACCTGAACCCCTGGTTTTGAACCCCAAATCTGAATATCCACTTAAATCCTTAGAGTTGCCTCCAACTCCGAAGCATGAACTTCACATTCAGAGGAAGATTATTATAGGTTCTAAGAGCTAGTCCTCAAAGAGGAAGTCCCCAAGTGCTGGTGGGGGTGGGCATTGCCTTTGAAACATAGGTGTCCCAAGAGCCAGCCACTCATTGGGAGTTGGCACCATTTATCTGGAGTTGTACCTATCCCCAGGCCCTTCCTCTGTCCACACTGCTGACACCCTACCACCTGTCACATTCCCCCACCCGGTGAATACCCTTCTGGGAACTCCTTCATTTCCCTTTCATTGGGTCATTACATCAGCACACATTTCCATCCACAGTGAATACCTCCCCAAATAGTCTCACATAGTGTAGACTTTCCGTACGCCCCTGCAGGGCATTCTGAGATGTAGATACCTCCTATGACCCCGAACAATGCACACCCGCCATGTAGACACCCCACATTCACGCCTACAGGATACGCTGCATGCACACACGCCCCCAAGCAGTAGTCACCCCGGTGTAGATACCCCATGTACCCCATTAGGTCACCCCCAATGCTCCCAAACAGCGTTTCTGCACAGTACAGACACTCCATTGATCTCACACTATCTGCCATGGTAATGGTTCCCTATGTCCCTGTAACACACCCCATCGTGCAGACCCCCCTTGCTCATAGTAATCACCCTATGCACACCCCACATTTCCATGACATAAAGCATCGACACCCTCCTCACACATGGTGCAGATCACTTCTTCCAAATTCCATATCCATGTGCTCAGACCTGTACCAGGTGCTAGAAGGAGGGGAAACACCAGGAAAGGAACAGTCCCTGTCCTAAAGGGGTGAAGGGGTGAGTGCTAGCCCTTGGATATCACTGACGGTGCAGGTGTGGGAGTGTCCCAGAGGTGACATGCACTTCCCTTATATACCTGCTGCACCCAACCCCACTCCCAAATCTATAGAATCCAGAGGAGGGGTTATTTTATTTTATTTTATTTTTAAGTTTATATACTTCGGGGTGGAGGGAGAGAGTGGTGGAGGGGCAGAGAGAAGGAGACCGAATCCCAATGCACCGTCAGCGCAGAGCCCGATGCGGGACATGAACTCACAAACTGTGAGATCATGACCTGAGCCAAGAGCAAGAATCAGACGCTTTAACTGCACCCCCCAAGCGCCCCCAGAGGAAGGGTTCTTGAGATAGGGCCAGAGATGTGGGCTCTGGGGTGGATCCTGCATCTCTAACATCCATCTCCATCCACCGGGAGAACCAGGAGAGTAGCAAATGATGGCTGCTGATGCACCTTCCAGGGACAGCCTCTGGGACATCCTTGATTTCTGACCTCCCAAGGCCTCATTGCCGCTTCCTGCAAGGTTCCATCACCTCTGTCTCCTCAAGGAGTCCCCTCAGCCCTTCCCCAGTCCTTGCTCAGCGTGTCTTCCCAACCTTTCTCTTCCCGGTATAACTCACTTCCAGAAATAAGTCATAGACCTTTGGGTCTATGCCAGTCCCCACTCCCTGTCTGGCCAGTCTTTTCTGGCCATTCTAGGTTCAGGGACTGCCCCTCCCTCAGAGCCCCAGAGCTTCTCTATCTCTAAGCCTAGTTGGCATTACCTGCAGAGTGGTGTTGAGAGGGAAGCAGCCACACAAGACCTGGGCCCTCGCTGGGGGTGCTGAGGGTCAGTCTCCTTTCCCCTCCCTCCCTGGACTTCTAGCTCAGAGCCGCACACAGTCCATGCCAGCAACGGTAGAGCTGCTAAACCTCACCTGCTGCCAGTGGTAGTCCGTGAGGCTGCTCCCAGCCAGCCAGGGCCGAGCCAATGCAAACACCTCCAGGGAGCCTGCTGCTACCACACTGCACCCCCTAACCCCGCACCAGCCTCAGGGGTGTTGAGAAAAATTACCCATAACTTGGGGCACCTGTGTGGCTTAGTCGGTTAAACGTCTCGCTTCAGCTCAGGTCATGATCTAACAGTTTGTGGGTTCGAGCCCCACGTCGGGCTCTGTGCTGACAGCTCAGAGCCTGGAGCCTGCTTCGGATTCCGTGTCTCCCTCTCTCTCTGCCCTTCCACGCTCACACTCTGCCTCTCTGTCTGTCTCTCTCTCTCAAAAATAAACAAACATTAAAACATTTTTTTTTAAAATTACTCATAAGTTGAAAATAAGGCAAAATGATGACTATGGGTCCTTTCAAATTCATCCTGGGACAATGGTTTTCAAAGTGTGCCTCCTGGACCAGCAGCCACAGCCTCAGGGAACTTGCTAGAAATACAGAATTTCAGCCTCCACCTTTGACCCACTGAATCTCTTCAGGTGGGGCCCAGCCACTTGTATTTTCATAAGCCTTCCAGGTGATTCTGAGGCCTCCTAAAATTTGAGAGGCACTGCTCTAGTGCTGTACTAACCAACAGAACGACCACTTGCCCCATGTGGCACTGAGCACTTGAAATGGGGTTTGAATTGAGATTTTTTTTTTTTAATGTTTATTTTTGAGACAGAGAGTGAGCAGGGAGGAGCAGAGAGAGAAGGAGACACAGAAGCTGAAGCAGGCTCCAGGCTCTGAGCTGTCAGCACAGAGCCTGACGTGGGGCTCAAACTCGAACTGTGCAAGATCATGACTTGAGCCGAAGTTGGCTGCTTAACCGACTGAGCCATCGAGGCGCCCCTTGAGATGTTTTTAAAATATACATTGAGGGGCGCCTGGGTGGCTCAGTTGGTTAAGCGGCCGACTTCAGCTTAGGTCATGATCTCACAACTCATAGGTTCGAGTCCGGAGTCGGGCTCTGTGCTGACAGCTCAGAGCCTGGAGCCTGTTTCAGATTCTGTGTGTCCCTCTCTCTCTGACCCTCCCCTGCTCACACTGCCTCTTTCTCTCTCTCAGAAATAAATAAAACATGAAAAAAAATACACATTGAATTTTAATGACTAATTTAGAAAAAAATCCAGAATGGGGCGCCTGAATGGTCCATTTGGCTGAGTGGCTGACTTTGGCTCAGGTCATGATCTTGCGGTTCGTGAATTTGAGCCCTGTATGAGGCTCTGTGCTGACAGCTCAGAGCCTGGAGCCTGCTTTGGATTCTGTGTCTCCCTCTCTCTCTGCCCCTCTCCTGCTCATACTCTTCCTCTTTCTCAAAAATAAATAAACACTTAAAAAATTTTTAGGGGCACCTGGGTGCCTCAGTTGGTTAAGTGTCTGAATTCAGCTCAGGTCATGATCTCGTGGCTTGTAAGTTCAAGCCCCATGCCGGGCTCTGTGCCGACAGCTCAGAGCCTGGAGCCTGTTTCAGATTCTGTATCTCCTTCTATCTCTGCCCCTCCCCAGCTCAACCTCTGTCTCTCTCTCTTTCTCCTTCAAAAATAAATAAACATTTAAAAAAATTTTTTAAAAAGAAAAAAACCCAGAATGTAAAATAGCTGATTAGTAATATTTTTGTATTTACTACACATTGAAGTAATATTTTAGACATATTGGATTATATTGTCAATTAATGTTATCAGTTTCTTTTTTGTTTATTTAAATGAGGCTACGAGAAAACTTAAAGTTACATATGTGGCTTGCATTATATTTATGCTGCTCTAGAGAATTATGTTAACAAAGTTATCTGATTTTCTAGGGGAAGGTCACTTTGACTCGTATTTGCTATTGATTGGGGCCTAGACTCTGTAAAGGTGGTGATAATTTGTAGGAAACTGATAAGATGCAAATAATTTTTATTGAGAGAAGTAAATAATTTGTTTGTTAAAGAAATTAGCTCTGAAGTTTATAATTGTATTGTCCTATGGATATTAACTAGCTTTGCAGCTAACTTACTAGCTTTGTAGCTAACTTGGCAATTGTATTCCAGTATTTTTTACATACCCCATTTCTTCTCCCTTCCTTCTTCCCTGGAAAGGAAGTGGCAAGGTCTGTGTAAATGAAGACCAAATTCTGGGGCCCGGGATATACTACAGGGACCTGAGACAGGACAGGATATGTACTTTGTGGAGAGGTTGCTTGTCACCAGGGAGGTACCCACCACCCAGGTGTAGGTAAGTCTGGAGGAGGGGCATTTTCTGAGCAGCTCCCCAACCATGGGTTGGGAAGTGAGCCTGGGTGGGGGGGCCCTTTCCCTGCGTGGACTGGGCCAAAGGCTGGGGGGAAGCAAGACCAGGCCATGCCCATAGCCCAGGCTGACGTGAGTCCCCAAGGAGGGTGAGCATTTTAGGATGCTCCCTGGGTTAGGGCAGGTCCTGTGCCCAGAGCCATCTCCACTGTGGCACAAGGCTCGAAGAGGGCACGTCATATCTGGGCCTCACAGGAAGAGAAGCAAGAGAAAGGTGAAGTCCCAGGACCTGCTGTTAGAATTACGGTAAGAAAAATACAACACAAGCATGAGTTACACATAAAATACAAAACTACGCCAAAAAATAAAACTGTGCAAAGTGACCCAGTTATAATCTATCAAGCACTCAGCAAGAGTCTGGAAGTCTGTTGAGCTTATCACGACCCTGTTTAATCCTCTCATAACCCTGAGGTGGGGTAGATCCGCCATCATTCCCGCTTTAGGGATGAGAAAACTGAGGATAAGCAAGAATAAACTATAAAGTCACAGTGAATGCCAAAGGAAAATTCCCTCTAACCGGGGCTCTCAGAGTCCAATCCTGTCCTGGGCTATGAGGCTGGCGATTAACCTCCTTCAAAAGCAGCCCTGAGAGGCAGGCTGTTACAGGGACACGAGTCATTCAGTGGGGATTTCCTCAAGGTTACACATTCATCATGGTTGCAAAGGAGACTGGGGGCCCCTTGCTCCTAGTTTGGGGCTTTTGGCTGTTGTGACCGTTGCTCTTAGTCTGACAAGATTTTCAGGATTAAAGACCAGTTGTACAAGATGGGCCAAGAGCTGATCACTGTTGAAACTCCGTGAAGCATACTCGTGGTTCATTATTCTATTCTGCCTAGATGGTCAACATTCTCTCTTATGAAAAGTTGAGTAAGGGGCTCCTGGGAGTCTCAGTCAGTTGAGCATCTGACTGCATCTGACTCTTGATTTCGACTCAGGTCATGCTCCCAGGGTCATGGGATCGACCCTCTCATTGGTCTCCACACTGAGAGTGAAGCCTGCTTAAGGTTCTCCTTCTCTCTCTCTCTCTCTGCCTCACCCCCCATCTCGCATGTGCTCTTTCTCTCTAAAAAAATTAATATTTTTTTAAAGTTTAATAAAAGACCCGAAGAAAAGCTGTGGACAGTGGTCATCCAGCTAACAAGGTGATTAAAGAGTGGTAGCTATGCATCATGACTTGGGTGTCTATGATTTAAATGAAAGCTAAGAGTAGTTCACTTGAACACCTACCTTACCACATCCTGAACATAGTTTAAAATGTTTTTTTTTTAATTTTTTAAAAATGTTTTTATTTATTTCTAGGAGAGAGAGAGAGACAGCGTGAGCAGGGGAGGGTCAGAGAGAGGGGGAGTCACAGACTGAAACAGGCTCCAGGCTCTGAGCTGGCAGTCAGCACAGAGCCCGACGCGGGGCTCGAACCCACGAACCGCGAGATCATGACCTAAGCGAAAGTCGGACGCTTAACCGACTAAGCCACCCAGGCGCCCCATCCTGAATGTAGTTTAGCCTTCCTAACTGTTTCTATAAGTGCTCCTTATTCCTCCCTGTAAACATGACTCGCGATGACCTGAAAATGAACCCTCCTTGTCAATGGAATATTCCATAACAAGGAAGCAAATGAAGGGTTGAATGTGGCTCCAGTGTGAACATCTGACTTGTGTATAACTTCTCATGGATGACACTATTGCAGAAGGAAAGCTCCCTGGCACTTTACTCAGAAGAGATGCAACTAGAGATGCCTGGGTGGCTTAGTCAGTTAAGCGTCCGACTTTGGCTCAGGTCATGATCTCATGGTTCGTGGGTTCAAACCCTGTGTCGGGCTCTGTGCTGACAGCTCAGAGCCTGGAGCCTGCTTCAGATTCTGTGTCTCCTCCTCTCTCTGACCCTCCTCTGCTCACGCTGTCTCTCTCTCTCAGAAATAAATAAAAACATTAAAAAAATTTTTTAAAAAGAAGAGATGCAACTGATAAAGGAAACTGTGGAGGTGACTGATGGGAGTCCACTGTTGAACTCTGGGCTCTCAGCAGGTGGAAAGTAGAGCAGGATGGAACCGCTTGGTGGAAGGCAGTGTCCAGCTACCATGGGGTGGGCTGCTGCCTGCTGGATTCCCCTACCCCCGACCGCTGTGAGTGTTGGCTATTAAAGGGCTCATGGCTGTCCTCCCTACGCTCGAATATCGTCAGCCAGAAGCATATGTTCCCCACCAGCAGCCCACAGCCAAAGACAGACTGATGGCCCGGGGAGGACCAACTCCTTGTGCTTTTCCTGTTCCGGAACCCCCTGAAGGCTCAGGCTGCTGCCAGACTCCAGCTGGGACTGTCTGCTTGCTCAGCCTCTCCTGTGGATGCTCTTTCCCTCCTTTTCTTCCTAGAGCCCTCCTCCAATACACCCCTTTCACAACCATCCCCATCTCTAGTTCTGCTTCTAGGAATCCCATCCTACGAAACCAGCTCGCACGGCTTTGCACCACCTCTCCCCTCCCTACATCCCACGAGAGACTCACTGAGAGCAGAAACTACATTCCCACTTCCCCAGAGAAAGCTGATAGCAATTGAAAGAGCAAGACTGAGCCCCAAGACGCTTGCAAATACAGGACTGTCAGGAGCCGGGGAACGAATGCCCAGATTACAAGTTCTGCCCGAGAGAGCTTCCCCCAAAATGATATCCACTAGCCACATGTGGCCACTGAGTGCTTGACACGTGGCTAGTGTGACCAAGAAACTGCTTTCAATTTTGCTTCATTTCCGTTTATTATTTATTTATTTTAAAGTAATATGATTATGGAAAATAATTATTACTTTAGCAATAATAATAGTAAAGTATTATTTTTATTTTAAAGTAATCTTTACAACTCAGTGTGGGACTTAAACTCACAACCCTGAGATCAAGAGTCCCATGCTCCACTGACAATGGAGCCATTGTCAGCCGGCTCCATGAGCCAGCCGGGTGCCTCATTGTTTCATTTTTTTCCCCTTAATGTTCATTTATTTTTGAGAGAGAGAAAGAGACAGAGCGTGAGGAGGGGAGGGGCAGAGAGAGAGGAAGACACAGAATCTGAAGCAGGCTCCAGGCTCTGAGCTGTCAGCACAGAGCTCAACACGGACCTCGAGCTCACAAACCACGAGATCATGACCTGAGCTGAAGTCGGAAGCTTAACTGACTGAGCCACCCCGCCGCCCCTCATTTTTAATTTAACCTGAGATAGTCACATAGGATAGCCACCACTGTTGGTGGCTCATGGCTACCAACTATATTGGACCGTACAGATCATGAAAGAGGAAGTGATGTGAATGGATACATGAGCTGGGACAGAGTGTTCAAAACAGGCGTCCTGTGAATACCTTGGGAAAGGAAGCCGATTGGGAGCAAAGTGGAGAATAAAACTAGATATGTATTTCCAAGTTCAAAGCTGGCTTTACAGCCTGGGATGGGGAATTGTGGCGGGGAGGAATCCTCTGCTAATTTTGACTGCAAAGTGTTTGCCTTTGAGCTCATGAGCCTCAGAAGAAACAGGTATCTTCCAGGGGCAGGGTCTGTGCTCTCCACCCTTTTCATTGTCTGCTGCTCCCTGCCCTTAAGGACCGAGGAAGATACAGAAGGCTGGACCATTCATTCCCTCATTCATTCAATACACCCATTTAAAAAGATGCATTAAACACCTTACATGTGTCAGGCAGTGCAGTCTAGGGGTAAATAAAGCCTTAAGGAAATTACAATCCAGCAGGAAAGAGAGAAACCTAAAGTATAATCAATAAGCTAGTGGTGGACACGCAGGATAACATGTCCAGTGTAACTGCAGCGTTCACTCTGGAAGGGGTCCTAGAAGTCGCATTGACCTTGGACATTTGGGGCCTTGAAAGACCAGAGGAAGGATGAGGTAGGAGTCAGAGGCAGGGGCTCTTTGTACAAAGGGAATAAACAGCCCTGCCAAGGGACAGGGGGCATGTAGCACACACTTTCCCGGCAGTACAGGATGGAGGAAGAGAGCTGCGGGTCTGGGACCTGGGGTGTGTGGCACCAGACCCCACGGGACTGGACCCTGTGGGTGATGGGGAGTCAGCAGAGGGTGACTTACTGGCTGTATTTGGAAGGATTTTGCCTCCAGGGAAGTGGGCGCTGAAGGGCCTCGGCTAGAAAAGGAATGGTAAGGGAGGAGGTGGGTGTGATAATCCAGGCACGGGTTGGGGTGGCCTGCAGTACTTCCTGATCTCAGCCTGGGGCAGCAGCCAAAGCCAAGTGTCCCCAGGGTCACAGCCACCTGCCAGGCCTGGACCTGGCCTCCCCACTGTGATCCTTACTTGGGGCAGAGGTGGCTGCAGCGCAGATGGGCTGGGGGACTATAAATAGCAGGGGCGCATACATTAGCATGCCAATGCACCCGCACCCCATCCTCTATGCTAATGGCCCACCATGCGCCTGAACACCTTCTGTTCCCCAGCATGCATTTGCATGCACAATTAGCATAATCTTGTATAATTAATGAACAGCGTCAATTTTAGCTCCTAAGTAATTTGATTAACATGTTGATAGGGCACTTACTAGGCTCTCCAAACCTCAGGGCTGGGCATGGGGCCTGAGCAGAGCGGGGGAGGTGGTGGAGAGACAGCGAAGGGGCCCCCCAGCTGCCCATGGAGAGCAGTGGTGACTCCATTTCCCAGAGGGGAGGGATGGAGGGGCTGCCCCGCATGGAGCAGCAGGGGTAGGCTGGAGCGTAGTTACAGGGGGTCACCTGAGCTTCTGAAGCCCATTTGTGCCCCCAGTGGACACAGACATACACACACATCTTCTGCATGTCCCCTTAGCCTTGAAGTCCTCCGTGAATGCAGGATGGTAGACTCCAAGGGAAGAACAGAAGAGAAGCAGGGATGGGGAAAAGGTAGGAGGGATGTCCGAGCGGATGAACAGGCAGATGAAATCCACAGAGGAGGAGGGAGATGTGCCTCTAAGTCATTCGGGGACATGAAGGAAATAAGTTGTATGTTCTTCTGGCTTTGGGTGGGTGTGCCAGGCTCCCAGAAACTTTGGCACCTCCTATTTATGAATCATGTGAGAGGTAGAGGTTGGGGGTCACAAAGGCCTGGCGCTTTCCTTAATGTGCCGAGCGACCCCAGGGAAGAGAAGACAGGAGGCTGAGTGTTGTGCTCTTTGTTTACAGAGACAATTCCATTCCCAGC
Organism: Proteles cristata cristata; assembly: GCA_017311185.1. Lineage (NCBI taxonomy): Eukaryota > Metazoa > Chordata > Mammalia > Carnivora > Hyaenidae > Proteles > Proteles cristata. The sequence goes on from JAESUZ010004376.1 coordinate 470,686, forward strand.
CCCAGACATCCCAGGACCCCTGGCTCACCCTCCTCTCCTGCTCATCTCTGACCATGGCCGGAGTCAGGAAGCTTTTTCTTAGCTTGAATGGACTTTCTTGGTGCTGTGTAGGCTAGTTCTCTGAGATGGGTAATCTGGATGAGGGTGGGGTGGGGTAAGAAATGGGGATATTGTGGCAGGCACCGCATAAGCACATCTTACTTAACTCACAACGTCCCTTTTGGGTGGGTTAAGAGTCAGCTCCCTGTTACAAAAGAGGAAACTGAGGGAGGTGGGGCCTTGCTCCACATCATCTGGCCAGGCATTCCACGTTGGCTCCTGTCTCTCAACTCTGAATAGCCCTTCACTTTCTGGAGAGAATTTATCATTCAAAGTTTCTTTGCTAGCCATCTCCCACTCCACCTGTTACGGTCCCCCAGACCCCCTCATGTGTGGCTTCTCTCCTCTAATATCCTTGGGGGCCATTGTCCACAGCTCTACTCCTGCCTCAGCATGGGGGCCACTGTGAACCTGGGCTCAGCGTCAGCTGCCCAGAGGTTTTCTCTTAAGTTTTTGTTCTGAGTTAGGGGGGACCTGGGGATCCTGGTTCTTGTGATTGGCATCCCAGCTGACATGACTCCCCAGACTCCCTGGGGAAATCTCATAGGAACCCCTTCTGCTTCTCTTTCCTTATGATGCTCCCAGCTCTGAAAGGGGTGGCATGGGGGAAGGAAGTCCAGTTCATTCTGCAGGCAAAAGGGAACCCTCAGTCCTACCTCAGCATTGACTCAGCAGTGAGGTTCTAGGATCCTAAGGAGAATTCCCAGGATGGGACCCAGACAGAAGCCTGTGTTTGCACCATCAGTGTGGGAGCAAAGAGACCCTTACTGGAAAGGGTAGAAGGAGTTGGACACTACTGTGAGCTTGTTTTGTGGCTATGGAGAAAAACAGTGAATGCTGCATTGACCACTGGGTTAAGGAGGGAAAAGCTGATTCTTTTGCAGCTCCCACAACACCTTCTTATCAACTGCATTTGTCGGGTTGTGCCTGACCTAGAAGTTGAGGTCTAAGTTTGCCCGCAACAGGATAGATTAGAGCTTACTTCTGCCGGGTGACCCAGACACACCTTGTTTCAACAGTATTGCTACAATGTGCCCTGGGCACCAGGCACAACTACATGCCAGAATGTGTGCATAGCCCATAGCTCCAGTCTTCCTCTGAGAGCCAGAGGAGGAGAGTTGTAGGCTTCCCATGGGAGGGAATCTTCCCCACTCACTCCCACACCAGGCCAACCAAGGAAATATTTACTTTAAGAGCTGTGATGTCCAATAAGGTAGTCTCATGTGGTTATTTAAGTTTGAATAAACAAAAGTAAATAAAATTAAAAATTTAATTCCGCAGGCACAGTAGCTACATTTCAAGTGCCCAGTAGGTTTTTGTGGCTATTGGCTACCATATTGGTCAGTGCAGAACATTTCTATCCTTGCGGAAAGGTCTATTGATAATGCTTGTCCTAAAGCTTCACATTGATCTCTATTTTCTTTTATCATCATATAAAGGCTTAAACAATTACATCTTGCCTCCTAAACTGCTCTTAAGCTCTCAGAGGGCAGGAATCACTGTTTAAACATTCCCCTTTCCCTAAGCATCCATTACAGTGCCTGCCTCGCAGTGCTGATTCATGACAGAATTCAAGAGTCAGAATTACAGGATGAATGTTGGACCAAAGCCCCCAAATCACTTTCAATAGGGAGCGGTATAAAATCTGTACTGAGATTAAAAATATCAATTGTAGGGGTGCCTGGGTGGCTCAGTCGGTTGAACATCCAACTCTTGATTTTGGTTCAGGTTTTGATCCTAGGGTCATGGGATTGAACCCTACATCAGACTCCCCGCTGAGCATGGAGCCTACTTGGGATTCTCTCTCTCTCCCCGTCTCTTCCCTTCTTCCCCGCTTGCACTCTCTCTCTAAATAATAATAATAATAACTCGATTGTAGAGATAAAACTTCAAGAACTGCAGATAAAGGAACTGCAAAAATCTGTTCCTTGATAAAGTGAGAGGAACACAGGTGAAAACTATTAGACTATTTTTTCAGAACTTTGGGAGTTAACTAAAGTTTTGCACAATCCAAGGAGTATTTATTCAAGAGAAATGGCTGGGTCTTAGTAACAACAGAGATCTTTGTAGTATTTTAATTTCCCCTATTCCCATCCCCATCTTTCCCACTTTGCAGATTTGAAAACCAGCAGCATTGCAATCCTGGTAGCTGGGAAAACTAGCAGCCTCATAGCCACTGGTAGGAAAAGACTGGGTTTGGAGCTTCACAACAATCTGCATTCCCATACAACTGTCACTATTTGATCTGTCTGGCAACTTTTTGATAACATTATTCACAGAAATTGTTGTCATTTGACTTGACCCAGAGCTTGTTCAGTGGGAAAATCCCTACAGTCAGGGTGTTTGTTGAAAACAACAATTGGCAGTTGTTTAACATTTCTATTCCTGGAGGCAATGACACTAGTTGGGGCAAACAATTGTCTGGCCAAAAATTGTAAAGGAGAAAGTGGGAATGAGATGTCCATAGGGGGCTCTGAGAGAAGCTTTCATATATTCCTGGAGATCTAGGAGGCCATCTATATGTGCAGGGAAGAGCATATGTCCAGGAAAGATTTTAGAAGGCCCTAGTCTCTCATCTCTGGTTGATACTGAAATCTGCACAAGCAGGAAGTAAAGGTTAAGTCAGAGCTGCTGGAACATTGAAGGCATGTCCCAACACACACACAGCAGATGACCTGGAAAATGACTGAAGACATACTGGTTTAAGGCATTTAGGAAATGCCTGTCCATCCACAAGCTGACCACTAAGCTAAATGAACAAAAACTTTAGTGACCACACATGACAAAACTTTATAGACATAGTCTTCAAAATTCACTAAGTAAACAATCACTAACAGCAACAAGCACTGGGAAGGGGGAGCTGGTTTCCAGCTACCACATTATATTATTAAAACATTCAGTTTTCAACAAATAATATTAACAAGAAAGTATGGTCCATGCATGAGAAATAAAGGAGTCTATAGGAATTGTCCCTGAAGAAGCTCACATATTAGACTTACTAGACAAAGATTTCAAATAAACCATTATAAATATGTTTGAAGAATTAAAGGAAACCATGTTTAAAGAATTGAAGAAAAGTTTGAGAATACCTCACCAAATAGAGAACATCAACAAAGAGATAAAAAATTTTAAAAAAGAACTACATTTAAATTCAGGAGTTGAGGAGCACCCAGGTGGCTCAGTCGGTTAAGCATCAGACTCTTGATTTCTGCTCAGGTCATGATATTGGTTCATGATTTGAGCCCTGCATCAGGCTCACTGCTGACAATGTGGAGTCTGCTTGGGATTCTCTCTCTCTCCCTCTCTCCCTTCCCCTCCCCTACTCGTGCTCTCTGAGTCTCTCTCTCAAAATAAATAAATAAGCTTTAAAAAAAGTTCAGGAATTGGGAAGAACAACTGAAATGAAAAATTTATACACTCAAATATCTGAGTTGATGGAAGAAAAAAAAGCAGTGCATTTGATGATAGGTCAGTTAAGGTTATCCAATTCTGGAGCAGAAAGGAAAAAGAACAAAAAAGAATGAGCAGAGCCTAATTAATATTATGATTTCTAATTTCTAATATTATGAGAAACCAACAAGCGTACTAACATTCTTTTTTTTTTTTTTAAGTAGGCTTCACATCCACTGCAGAACACAACATGAGGCTTGAACTCAGAACCCTGAGATCAAGACCTGAGCTGAGATCAAGAGTCAGATGCTCAACCAACTGAGCCACCTGGGCACCCCCATACTAATATATTGATGGAAGTCTCAACGTGAGAGAAGAAAGAGAAAGGGGCATAAAGAATGTTTGAAGAAATAATGGCCCAAAACTTTCCAAATTTGGTGAAAAACCTTATTCTGCACATCCAAGAAACTTAATGAACTCTAAAAGATTCATGTGTAGACACATTATACTCAAATTTGTTAAAAGCTGAAGACAAAAAAAGAATCTGGGAAGCAACAAGGAAGCAACTCATTACCTATAAGGAAGTTTCAAGAAAATAAATCAGCTGACTTCCCAGCAGAAACTATGGAGGTCAGCAGACAGTGGGATGACATATTGAAAGTGCTTAAAGAAAATAACCGTCAACTCAAAATTCTTTTTTTTAATTTTTAAATGTTCTTTATTTATTTTTGAGAGAGAGAGAGACAGCATGAGTGGGGGAGGAACACAGAGAGGGAGGAAGACACAGAATCTGAAGCAGGCTCCAGGCTCCGAGCTGTCAGCACAGAGCCTGGCATGGGGCTCGAACTCATGAACCATGAGATGATGACTTGAGCTGAAGTCAGATGCTTAACCAACCGAGCCACCCAGGCTCCTCTCAACCAAAAATTCTATATCCAACAAAACTATCCTTCAAACATGAAGCATAAATTTTTAAAAATTTATTTGTTTATTTTGAGAGAGAGAGAGAGGAGAAGAGAATCTCAAGCAGGCTCTACACTGTCAGCATGGAGCCCAATGCAGGGGTCAAGCCCATGACCCATGAGATCATGACCTGAGCCAAAATCAAGAGTCTAACACTTAATTGACTGAAACACCCAGCCATCCCCATGAAGGATACATTTTTTAAAAGTAAATAAATATGAAAGATGAATTAAGACATTTTCAGATAAGCAAAAACTGAGAGAATCCGTCAGTTATTAGTGATATTTCTCGAAGTTAGTTAGATCTTTCTTACAAGAAACACTAATGGGAGTCTTTCAGTCTGAAATGAAAAGACACGAGACAGTAATTCAAATCCCCAAGAAGAAATAAAGAGTACTGGTAAAAGTAACTATGCAGGTAAATGTAAAAGACATTATAAATGTATTTTTGTAATTATTTTGTCTTCCTACCTAATTTAAAAGACAATTATACATGTCGGGGGGCAAGGAGTATATGAGAACTCTCTGTACTTTCCATTCACTTTTGCTGTAAGCCTGAAACTGTTCTTAAAAAATAAATCCATGAAAGAAAACTGCATAAATCAGTAATTATAAAACTGTGTTGACAGGCTGATAATGTATAAAAATATAATATGATTGACAAAGATACAGCAAGGGAGAATTGAGGCAGTGGAGCTACATTGGAGCATGGTTTTTGTACCTATTGAAGTCAAGTTGTTATTCATCTAGATTCATCTGGATTGTTTTAAGTAAAGATGTTAACCGTAATTCCCAGGAAAACCACTAAGAAAATTACTTATAGTAACAAGGAAGATGGAGCTAAAACAGTACGCTAGAAAATATCAATTCAACACAAAAAAGGCAGTAATAGAGGAACTGAGGAAATATGAAACATAGAGAAGACACTGCAAAATAGTAGGACATAAATCCTGCTGTATAAGTAAGTACATTAAATGTAAATGATTAAATACTCAAATAAGGTGGCTCAGTCAGTTAAGGACCCAACTCTTGGCTTCAGTTCAGGTCATGATCTCACAGTTCATGGGTTCAAGCCCCACATCAGGCTCTGTGCTGACAGTGTAGAGCCTGCTTGGAATTTTCTGTCTCCCTCTGCCCCTTTTCTGCTCTCTTTTTCTCTCAAAATAAATAAACATTAAAAAGATACTCAAATTGGGGCGCCTGGGTGGCTTTGTCGGTTAAGTGTCCAACTTTCACTTAGGTTATGATCTCGCGGTTCGTGGGTTCGAGCCCCACATCGGGCTCTGTGCTGACTGCCGGCTCAGAGCCTGGAGCCTGTTTCAGAGTCTGTAACTCCCTCTCTCTTTGACCCTCCCCTGCTCACGCTGTCTCTCTCTCTCTCTCTCCTAGAAATAAATAAATCATTAAAAAAAAAGATACTCAAATTAAAGGCAGATATAGTCAAAATAGATTTAAAAGTATAATCTAACTATATGATGTCTATGTAAGGCATAGTTTATGTTCCAAAGATAGAAAATAAATAGGGATGGAAAATATATATCAAGAAAAGTAATCAAAAGAGAGCTGGAGCAACTTTATTAATATCATACTAAATTGACTTTAGGATAAAATTGTTGCAGAGATAAAAAAAAAGACATTTTATGTTAAAATGTCAATCTATCAGAAGGAAATAACAGTTATAAGCATATACGCACACAATAAACAAAAAAATGACTGAACTGGAGGAAGAAATAGATAATTCAACAATAATACATGGAGACTTTTATGCTCTACTTTCAATAATGGTTAGACCTACTAGGCAGAAGATCAACAAAGAAATAGGAGATTTGAACAACCCTTCTTATTGTCTCTCATACAATAAGTGAGCTATATTTTACAAGATCCTTTCAAGACTTAGTGTCTTACAGCTTTCATCTTCACCAATGCTAATCTGAATTAAACATGATCTCAATAAATACAACACACAATCAACAGAGTAGAGTGAAAGGCAATTTACAGAATAGGAGAAAATACTTGAATATCATATACCTGATAAGGAATTAATACCCAGAATATATAAAGAACTCCTTCAACTCAACAACACCAAAAGCCAAACAACCCAGAAAGAAAAATGCACAAATGATTTTTAATAGAGGTTTCTTCAAAGGTGATATAGAATTGTCTATCATCTGAAAAGATGCTTAACATCACTTACCATTAGAGAAATGCAAATCAAAACAATGAGATATCATCTCACACCCATTAGGATGGCTACTATAAAAAAACAACAAGAAGAAATAACAAGTGTTGGTGAGGAAGTTGAAACATTAGAACCCTTGTCCACTGTTCGTTAAAATTATAAATGGTGTAACCGCTATGGAAAACAGTATGGTGCACTTCAAAAAATTAAAAAGAAAGAACCATCATATGATCCAGTTATCTCATTTCTGGGTATATGTCCAAAAGAAATGAAATTAGACATCTCAAAGAGATATCTTCACACTCATATTCATAGCAGCATTAGTCAATATAGCCAAAAGATGGAAGCTCCAAATGTCCGTTGATGAATGAATGTGGTGTGTATGTAAAACGGAATACTATTCAGCCTTAAAAAGGAAGGAAATCCTTTTATGTGCTACAACATGGATGAAACTTAAGGAGAATATGTTAAGTAAAATAAGCCAGATACAAAAAGACAAATACTTTACGATCCCACTTATATAAGCTACCTAAAGTAGCCAAATTCAGAGAAGCATAAAGTAAAAGGGTGGCTACCAGGAGTGGGGAAAGGGGAAAATGGGAGTTGTTTAATAATGGGTACAGAGTTTCAATTTTGCAAGAAGAAAAAGTTCTGGAGATCTGTTGCCCAACAATGTGAATATATTTAATACTATGTAAGTGTATATTTTATAATGATAAAAATTAAAAAATCAATAAAATGATAAATGTCATGTTTTATATTTTTTACCACAATTTAAAATATGACATCAGTAAGCAGTTTTTTGGCGACCTAGACAATCTAACTGTAAAATTAATATAAAAAATAATTAAGAATAGTTGGGAAAATTATAAAAAGTAAGTAAGAGTAACGAGTACTAGATCTTTCTATTACTGAAAAAATGTTATACATCTTCAAAAATTAAAACGGCATCATATTCCACACAGATAGATGGAATAATGAAATAGAACGGAAAATCCAGAAATACAAACAATTACATTTGCACGCAAATATAGCATGGGTAATGTTTACAATTGGTAGGGAAAGATGGGTTTTTCAATATGTCCCAATGGCTATTGGGACAACGGGAGCTATCAGGAAAAAAATATAGGTGGGCCTGTAACTTCCTAACTTTAACCAGGGTAAATTCCAAATGGATTTCCTTTTCCAGTATTATGGTAAACTATACGTCTTTAAAGTGCCTTCCCAATACAACTATACCCTGAGGTTTTATCTAAAAGGTAAGGAAAATCACCAAGGATTTAAAAACAAAAACAAAAACAAAAAGTTGAAATCTAGGTGGGAGCTGTGAACTGTGAGCTAGCACAAATATTAGGGTCATATTTGTGGGGTGGAGAATAGGGACCACTTCAGCTGAGCACCCTGAATCCTCTGAGGAAGCCAGAGGGGTCCTAGTTTGGTAGCACTACTTAATCCTAGTAGAATCCACAAATCCTTCCAAGAAAAGCATACCCTGTTCCGGCCCTGATGTGGTTCAACCATAAATATGAACTAAAGTCATCACTACCACAATAATCACAACGAAAACACCAAACAAAGAAACAAGCCATCATGAACGAGAGTCAGTAGAAGTAATGAACAACAGATACAGGACTCAAGGACTTCAGATATTGGAATTATCAAGTACTGAATGCAAAATAATCCCAAACATTTTAAAGAAATAAAAAGTCAATTAAAAAAAAAATGAGTGGGGCACCTGGGGGGCTCAGTCAGTTGAGTGCCCAGGTCATGATCTCACGGTTCGTGAGTTTGAGACCCACATCGGGCTCTGTGCCAACAGCTTGGAGTCTGGAGCCTGCTTCAGATTCTCTGTGTCTCATCCTCTCTCTCTCTCTCTCTCTGTCCTTCCCCACTTGTGCTGTCTCTCTCTCTCTCTCTCTCTCTCAAAAATAAACATTAAAATTTTTTTTAAATAATAAAAAGTAAGTAAACACCAAGAGACCACCCAAGTAACCAGACATATTTGAAAAAGAATTAAATAAAACTTTTAGAAATGGAAAAGAAAATCATTGAAATTAGTAGCTCATTGGATAAATTAAGCAATATTTTAGATATGACTATGATGGATTAGTGAATGGGGAGATGAATAAAAAACAATTACCCAGAATGCAGTACTAAGAGAAAAACAGATCAGAAATACAAAACTGTTTAGGATATATGCAGGACAGAATTAAAGGTCTAAGTTAGAATGTCATTTGAAGTGCGATAAGGAGAAAGGAGAGAATAGAACTGAGATGTAACATTAGGCAAAGGCTGAGCAACTTCCAGAAGTGAGGAAATATATAAATCCATAGACATATGGAGATCAGCAAATTTTAAGCAGGATAAAGACAAATCTACAACCAGACACATTAGAGTAAACTGAAGAACTCCAAAGACAAAGAGAAGCCCTCATATACAGATAGAGAGGAAGGAGAGTTTACTCACAAAAGAATGATAGTTATGCACTCTTCAACAACAACCATGGAAGTATTTTCAAAGTGCCAAAAAAAAAAACAAACAAACAACTATCAGTCTAGAATTGTGTTCCCAGGAAAGCCATCTTTCAAGAAAGACAATGATATGGGGGCACCTGGGTGGCTTAGTCAGTTAAGCGTCCGACTTCGGCTCAGGTCATGATCTCATGGTTCATGGGTTCAAGCCCTGCATCGGGTTCTGTGCCGACAGCTTGGAGCCTGGAGACTGTTTCAGATTCTGTGTCTCCCTCTTTCTCTGACCCTCCCCTATTCATGCTTTATCTTTCTCAGAAATAAATAAAAAAATTAAAAATAATTTAAAAAAGAAAGACAATGATATGAAGACATTGATAGTAAAACAAAGTGAGTGTGCTATTTGCCATCATAGACCTTTACTAAAAGTAGGAACTTCTAAAAGATGTGCTTCAGAAGAAGAGAAAATGACCCTGGAGGAAGTTGTAAGATGCAAGGAAAAAAAAAAAAGATAAATAAAACAAACAAACAAACAAAAAAAAACCCTGGTAAATCTAAAGAAAAAATGTTTATACAAAGTAAAAAAATACTAAAAATGTGTGGAATTTAAAAGAATTAAAATCCTGGACTACATAGCTTATAAATAGGGCAGGGGTAATTGAGGGTCTGAAATGGGTGGCAAGCTGGTAAATGGTTAACAATTATTTCCAGACTGGGGAAACCCGTGATTTACCCATGTTTGTTGACTTCCATGATTATTTATGTTCCACCTATGGCTAATTTCAAGCTACCAGTGTAACGTCATTGAGTATGGGGTTGGGAAGAGATACTAACAATTAACTCTTGCAAACTGGTATAAGCAAGCTCCAGCACACCACTATCCAAGATTCTAATATTAGTCAGGAAAGAAATTATGACTTTGTTAGGAATACACAGTAAATTTCAGGGCTAATAAACTAAAAGAATAGAAATTAAGTGAAAAACTACTAAACCAAGAAAGGGAAAAATGGAATAAGAAACACATACACTGGGGTCCCTGGGTGGCTTGGTTGGTTAAGCATCTGACTCTTGGTTTTGGCTCAGGTCATGACCTTGAGCCCCACATAGGGCTCCGCGCTGACAGTGTGGACCCTGCTTGAGATTCTCTCTTCCCCTCTGTCTGTCCCTCCCCTACTCGTAGGCATGCTCTCCCTCTCTCTCAAAATAAATAAACATTAAAAAAAGAAACACATACACGATATTAAACAAAATACTCAATTTTTTTATATAGCAAGAAAGGAAAAGAAACATAGAAGAAGTGGAACAAATAAAAGGTAGTGGTGCCAGTCAGTTAAGCATTTGACTCTTGATTTTGGCTCAGGTCATGATCTCAGGGTCATGCAATCGAGCCATTGTTGGGCTCCATGCTAAGCATGGGGCCTGCTTAAAATTTTTTCTCTCCTTCTACCCACCTCCTCATTCTCTCTCTCTAAAAATAAATTTTAAAAAAATCACAAAGATGGTAGAAAATAGTTGAAATAAATTAATAATCTCAATAAAGCAAATGGACTAAATCTGCCAGTTAAAAAATAGACTGGATTTAAAACATAAATCCAGCAATATGCCATTAAAAGAGAAATACTTGAGGGGTGCCTTGGTGGCTCAGTTGCTTAAACATACAACTTTTGATTTTGGCTCAGGTCATGATCTCACAGTTCATGGGACTCACAGTGTTGGGCTCTGCACTGTCAACATGGAGGCTGCTTGGGATTCTCTCCCTCCCTCTCTCTGCCCTTCCCCCCCACACGTACACTCTCTCTCAAAATAATAAATAAATAAACTTTATTTTAAATAAAGAGAGGGGCACCTGGGCGGCTCAGTCAGTTGGGTGTCTGACTTTGGCTTAGGTCATGATCTCACAGTTCATGAGTTCAAGCCCCACATCAGGCTCTGTGCTGACAGCTCAGAGCCTGGATCCTGCTTCAGATTCTCTGTCTCCCTCTCTTTCTGACCCTCCCCAGCTCACATTCTGTCTCTGTCTCTGAAAAATAGATAAACATAAATAAATACATACATACATACATACACACATAAATATAAAAAAGAGAAATACTTGAAACACAAGGACACATAATGGTTTAAAATAAAGGATGAAAATAGGCATATGATGCAATATCACCAAAACTAAGGTGAAAGAGCCTGTAAATTATATCAGATAACACAGACTTTAAAGCAAAAAAAAAAAAAAAGATAAAAATACACACACACACACACACACACACACACACACACACACACACTACAAATTAAGGACCACTAAATGCCCATAAAAAGTTCAACCCAGAAGAGAGCTATAAGATCTTAAAACTTGTCCACAATCAATAAAATAGTCAATAACATATATTATTAATTACATACTATATGTATTAATCTCTCACATGAACTTTCAGCCTATCTTTGTGAGTTCCATCAAGTTTTGATGTCTACATTAATATATATAAATTTTGATATGTATATATAAAAATTATGAAATCCATAAAGATAAGCTGAAAGTTCATGTAAAGACTATAACCTTATCTCTCAATTTGTAATAGGTCAAGCAGACAAAGGTAAAGACAGATCTGAACAACACAGTTAACAATCTTGATTTAAAGAGCATGTATATAAAGTGGTAGACACAATTAGGTCAGAAATTAGCAACAAAAATAAATAGAAAAACACCACAAATTTGGGGATTAAAAAATACACTTCTGCTTGTAATCAAGATGGAGTAGCACAGACTACATTTACCTGTGGCCTGAAAACAAAACCAGCCAGACAAAATGCACTAAACATTTTCCAAGGCAATAGACATCAGAGAACAAGAGACAGTGATCCCTAAAAGATGGGAAATAAATGAGGTGAACCTGACAAACGTCTCCACATATTGCCTTGAGAGTTTACAGCACCTTCCACAGCACAGGAGGGGGAACTGAGGCAGAGCCCAGCAGACCCCAGAACTGAGGAAATACACAGAGAGTCCATAGAGACCAAGATAGCTAGACTTCATAGGACAAACCTACAGAGGAATTAGGTGCAAAGAAAGAGAAACCAGAAACTATAATTTAGTATATAATATATAACATATAATATAACATATATATATTATTCAAGCATCCTCCTTGAGTATTTAGTAGAGTACTGGACAGTGTGTGCATATAATGAAATTATGCAAGCCCGATAAAACAACCACCCAAAAGGAATAAAGAGAATAGTCTGGGTGCTCAAATAGAGATGGGCATGGCACCCGTTGTTACTAACAAGACTTTAAAACCTCATAATTCATGAGAGATTAGGTACAGTGCTCAAGAAGGTCTTACTTTAGTAGTAGGGGATAATTAGTCCTAGATTGAATGCTGCTGTGGAACCATTTAATAAATCATGAAATCAAGGCTCAGAAAGGATCAAACTGTTTCCAAGTAACTTAACTGCATCCAGAACAAAAGCTCAAGAAGATTTATAGGAATACAAAAATATCCAACACCCACAAGGAAAAATTCATAATGTCTGGCATCTAATTACAGAATACCAGGCATGCCAAGATGCAAAAAAATAAGACTCATAATGAGAATAATCAATCAATTAAAATAGAATAGACACAGATGTTAGAAGTAGCAGGAAAAGACATTGAAAGAGTAATTATAACAGTGTTTGGTATATTCAAAAATTTAAGTAGAGACATGGAAGATATAAGAAAGATACAAATCAAACAGTAGAGATGAAAACTACAACGTCTGAGATAAAAAATATGTTGGAAGGGATTAACAACAGATGAAACATTGCCAAAGAAAGAATTAGTGAACTTGAGGCATAGCAGTAGAAACTATCTAAAATGAAAAACAAGGGGCGCCTGGGTGGCTTAGTCGGTTAAGCGTCCGACTTTCGCTTAGGTCATGATCTCGCGGTTTGTGGGTTCGAGCCCCGCGTCGGGCTCTGTGCTGACTGCCAGCTCGGAGCCTGGAGCCTGTTTCAGTCTGTGACTCCCTCTCTCTCTGACCCTCCCCTGCTCACACTGTCTCTCTCTCTCCTAGAAATAAATAAAACATTAAAAAAAAATTAAAAAAAAAATAAAATGAAAAACAAAACAAAACAAAATCCCCCCAAATTAAATGTCAGTGAGCTGCAGGGAAACCTTAAGCAGTTTAGTATTTAAGTAATTGGGATCCCCAAAGGGGTGGGGTGCAAAAAAATACTTGAGGAAGTAAGGGTAAAAAACTTTCCAAATGTATTGAAAACGGTAACCTCCTAGATCCAAAAAGATCAATGAACTCCAAGCACATGAAACTTGAAGAAGAACTACACCAAGGCACATCCAAATCAAGTTGTTAAAAATGAATAAGGAAGAGAAAAATCTTAAAAGCAGCCAGAGATAAAAGACATGTATGTACAGAGGAACAAAGATAACGACGGCATCAGATGTCTCATCAGAAATGCAAGAGAAGGGCACTGGGTGGCTCAGTCAGTTGGGCATCCTGCTTCTTGATTTCAGCTTAGGTCATGATCCCAGGGTTGTGGGATCAAGCCCCCCATTGGGCTCCGCACTGAGTGTGGAGCCTGCTTAAGTTTCTCTCTCTCTCTCTCTCTCTCTCTCTCTCTCTCTCCCCCCCCCCCGCCCTTCTCCCCAACTCACATTCTCTCTCTCTTTAAAAAAAGAAAGAAAGACATGCAGGAGAGAAGAAAGTGAACATCTTAACAACAGTCAACCCCAAATTCCCTACCCAGTACTCTACAAACAAATATTAAAGATCCCCTTCAGGCATAAGAAAAATGGAAACCTGGGTCTACAGAAAGGAATGGTAACCACACGGGTAAATGTAGAAGATATTTTTTATATTTTTTAAATCTCTTTAAAAGTAATTGACTGGGGGCAGCCAGGTGGCTCAGTCGGTTAGGCATATGGCTCTCGGTTTTGGCTCAGGTCATGATCTTGCGGCTTTGTGAATTCAAGTCCTGCATCGGGCTTTGTGCTGGCAGCGTGGAGCTGCTTGGGATTCTCTCTCTCCCTCTTTCTCTGCCTCTCCCTCACTTGTGTTGTCCCTGTCTCTTTCTCAAAAAAAAAAAAAAGTAATTTGACTGTTGAGGTGCCTGGGTGGCTCAGTTGGTTAAGTGTCTCACTCTGGATTTTGGCTGGTCATGACTGGTCATGACCTCATGGTTCATAAGTTCAAGCCCCACATTAGCGCAGAGCCTCTCCCTCTGCCCCTCACCTGCTTGTGTGCTCTGGAAATAAATAAACTGAAAAAAAGTAATTGTTTAAACAAAAATATCAAAGTATGGTGGATTTATAACATTTAAAAATAGAGTTCATGACAACAATAGCATACTATACAAGAAGTGATATAATTGAAGGTAGACTGCAATAACTTAAAGATGTGTATGTTAAGTCCTAAGGCAATCACTAAAAAAGAGAGTTTTGCTAAAAAGCCAACAAAGGAAATAAAATGAAATGATAATAAAAAACCTGAATAATCTAAAAGAATGGGAAAAAGAAAAGAGCAAAGAAAAGACGAGCAAACAGAAAGAAAATACCAAGATAATAGACTCTAATCTAACCATATCAATAATCACATTAAATATAAATGCTCTAAATTGTTGAATTTGTTGGCATAAAATTGTTCATACTATTCCTGATCTACTTAATATCTCTAGAATATATAGTGATGTCACCAATTTCATTTCTTTTATTTTTTTTAATGTTTTTTATTTATTTCTGAGAGAGAGAGAGAGTGTGTGTGAGCAGAGGAGGGTCAGAGAGAGAGGGAGACACAGAATCCGAAACAAGCTCCAGGCTCTGAGCTGGCTGTCAGCACAGAGCCCGATGTGGGGCTCGAACCCACAACCATGAGATCATGACCTGAGCCGAAGCCAGACATTAAACCAACTGAGCCACCCAGGCACCCCACCAATCTCATTTCTGATATTGGCAAATTATGCCTTCTCTTTTTTTCCTGATCGGTCTGCCTATGGGTTTATCCATTTTATTGATTTTCTAAGAGAACCAGCTTTTGGTTTCATTGATTATCTCTACTGTTTATCGGTTTCCTATTTTGATATTGATAAGTTCCTTTCTTCTGCTTACTTTGTATTTAATTTCATCTCTTTTTTCTAGTTTCCTAGAATGAAAGCTGAAGTCATTGATTTAAGATTTTTTAGCTATCAAATCAACCTGAGCTACCAAAAGTATAATATGTAAAAGAAAAAAATTAATAAATTGGGCTTCATGAAAACTTAAAAACTTGTACTCTTTAAACCATACTGTTAAGATAATGAAAAGACAAGTCACTGGCTGGAAAAACAAAATTTTTTTTTTTGTAAAATAGACATCTGACTTTTATCCACAGAAGATAGAGAATTCCTACAACTCAGAAATAAAACAACCCAATAAAAAGGAGGAATGATGGTGGAAGATGTCAACAGATACCTTCTTCAAAGAAAATATATGAATGTCAAATAAGCACATGAAAAGATGTTCAACATCATTAGTCATTAGGGTTGCGCAAATTAAAACCACAAAGAGATACCACCACACACGTGTTAGAATGGCTAAAATTAAAAAGATAAACTATTCTGATGCTGATGAGAATGTAGAGGAGCTACAATTCTCATACACTGCTGGTGGGAATGTAAAACGGTACAAGTACTTTGGAAATCAAGCGATTACTTATAAGGTTAAACATACTCTTTTTTAAAAATGTTTAGGGGGGAGGGGGGAGATGTGCATGGAGGAGGGCACTTGTGGGGATGAGCACTGGGTGTTATATAGAAACCAACGTGACAATAAACTATTTGTAAAAAAAAATAATAAATAAAGGGTATGACTAAAAAAATAATAAAATAAAAATGTTTATTCGTTTTTGGGAGGGGGAGGGGCAAAGAGAGACAGGGACAGAAGATCCAAAGCAGCCTCTGTGCTGTCAGCAGTGAGCCTGCTGCAGGGCTTGAACCCATGGACCATGAGATCATGACCTGAGCTGATGGTGGATGCTCAGCCAACTGAGCCACCCAGGTGCCCCAAAGTTAAGCATACTCTTACCATATGATCCAAGCATCACTCTTAGGATTCTCTTCTAGAGAAATGAAAGCACTTGTCCATAAAAGGACTTGTCCATAAATGTTTATAAAGCTTTATTTGTAATAGCTAAAAACTGGAAACAGCCCAAATGTCTATCAAGAGATGCTGGTGCACATTTTGCTATATTCATACAATGGAATACTACTCAGCAGTAAAAAGAAACGAACTATTGATACATGCAACAACATGGATGAAACACACAAAGAAGATAATGCTGAGTGAAAAACCTAGACACACACTGTAGGCACACGCTGTATAATTTCATTTATATAAATTCTACAAACTGCAAATAAATCTATAATGACAGAAAGCAGATCAGTGGTTGTCTGAGGATGGAGGTAAGGGGAGAGAGGATAAGATTCCAAGGGGGCATGAAGGGACTTTTGGGATTGAAAGATATGTTCACTATTTCAATTGTGGTGATGGTTTCATCAGTATATACATAGGTCAAAACTTCTTCAAATTGTATACTTTGTGTGCACTGTATTGCATATCAATTATACCTCATAAAGTTAATTTAAAAATAAAGAATAAGGAAACACACCTCTAACTATCCCATGCATTGAAAAAGAAGCCGTAATAGAAATTTAACAATTCCTGAAACTGAGTGATAATAAAAATATGAGATATGAAAATGTGAGATACAGAAAAAGGAGTATTTTAAAGAAATGTGACAGACTTCAATGACTGTACTAGTAAGGAAGAAGGTCAGTGATTAATGAACCAAGTATCCAACTCAAGAAATTAGGAAAGAACAAAACAAATCCAATGAAGAGAGAAGGGACAAAATCAAGATAAATGCAGAATTAATGTAAAGCAAAGCAAATACACAAAAATTAGAAAAAGGTAAAGCTAAAAGCTTTAGAAAAGTGACAAACTGCTGACAAAACTTATCAAAGAGAAAGATATGATACAAACAACCAATATCAGAAATAGAAAATGTTCCTAAGTAAAAATACAGCAGAGAGCAGAAAGATAAGAGACCATTAGGAACAACTTTATGGAAAATTTTTTGAAAACTTAGGAACAATGTATAAATTCCTTAAAAAATATAACTCACCAAAACAAAGTAAAAAAGAAGTAGAAGGCTTAAATAGTCTATGACTATTTTTAAAAAAGAGTCAATGGTTTAAAAATTCTCTCTTCCTCATCCCCGCAATCTCAAGGCAAATTATAATACATTTTCAAGGAACAAATCATTCCGAACTCATACAAACTCATCCAGCAAATAGTAAAAGAAAGGACATGCCCCTTTTAATTATTTGAGGATAGTATATCCCTAACTGCCAAAATCATACCTGGACATTTTAAGACAATTACAAGCCAATCACTGTTGAGCATAAATGCAAAAACTCTAAAAATATTATTAACAATGCAAATTCCTGCAGCATATAGAGAAGATCGTAAACCATTATCAAGTTAGATTTATACCAGTAGTAATTCAGGGTTAGGAAAACCATTAATGAAATTCAGTGCATTAATAATTTGAAGAAGAGTTATCTAATCAACTCAAACATGCAGAGAAAAGCAATATGTCAAGTTCAACATCCATTCATGATTTTAACAGCCCCCCCAAAACAAAAATCTCTTACCAAACTTTTTAACCTGATGGAATATAGTACCAAATAGCTATAGTTAACCATGTTTTTAATAGTGAAATGTTGGAAACATTTTCTTTAAAATAAAAAACAAGACAAAAATTCCATTGCCACTGCTTGTACTCAATGCTGTACTTGAGGTTTAGCCAGTGCAATAAAGTAAGAAAAAAAAGTACATAAGAATTGGATAGGAAAAAAAAAAAGTCAAGGTTGCATAAAATGGCTGTCTACATAGAAAAAGCAAAACAAATCTAAAGACAATGACCCACATGCAAATATCATTTGCTTTATTCTATCAACAAAGAGTTAGAAAATATAACAAAAGATAGAATTTGTAATAGCAATAAAATATAAATTTTGTTGTACTAGAAATAAGCTGTACATACATCTGAATGGCTCATTCTCTCATCTCTTTAAATCTTTCCTCAGGGGCGCCTGGGTGGCTCAGTTGGTTAGACGTCCGACTTCGGCTCAGGTCACGATCTCATGGTTTGTGAGTTTGAGCCCTGTGTCGGGCCTGGAGCCTGCTTCGGATTGTGTCTCCCTCTCTCTCTGCCCCTCCCCTGCTCATATTCTGTCTCTCTCTCTCTCAAAAATAAATAAATGTTGAAAAAAATTAAAAAAAATCTTTCCTCAAACTTTTCCTTCTCAATTTGGCCTACTGTGACCACTGCATTTAAAAGTCACATTTCCCCAACCCCAAATTCCTGATCAGTTTTATTTTTCTCTACTTTTTTCCACATATCACATTCTAGCATACTTAGAATTATTGCTTTTGCCTATCTTCCCTGGGTCTTCTCCCTCCATGAGTACAGATACATTTGTCTGGTTTGTTTACTCTGGTAATCTTCAAGTCTAGAACAGTGTCTGGTACACAGTAGGTGCTCAATAAATATTTACTGAATGGGTAAACTAATGAGAAAATAAGTATATGTGGACTTTATTGGGAAAATTATATAACTTTATTTAAAGGCATTAGAGAAAATATACATGAATGGAGAGAGAAACCATATTCATGGATAGGAAGATTCAGTAGCATAAAGATGTGAATTATCTTCCAAATTAATGTACAAGTTAATTATAATATTAATCAAGGCACCCAAAGATCTCTGTGTGTGTGTGTGTGTGTGTGTGTGTGTGTATGATTTTATAAGTGGATTCTAAAATTTAGATGGAAATGCAAAAGGCCAAAATATACAATATTCTCCTTAAGAACAAGAGAGGGTAGGAGGCTTGCCCTATACACTTGTTTATACCATTATTACAAAGCTATAGTGATTAAAAAAGGTGATGTTAGCACAGGAATTATCAAATAGATCAAAGGAATAAAATAAAGAATCTAGAGACAGATCCATGAATAGAAGGAAACCTGACTTCGCTTAACCGACTGGGCCTCTCAGGCGCCCAAGGAAACCTGACTTCGAATATAGATGGTACTTCAACTAAGTAGGAAAGGATGAAATATTTAATAAATTATACTCGAGTAATTAGTGATTCGTAAGTAAAAGGAATTACAATGATTCCTTAATTCACACAATGCCCCCAAATTAGTCTACATGGTTATAAACCTAAATGTAAAAGGAAAAACTATAAAATCTTTACAAGAAAATATAGAAGAATACCTTTATGACTCAGCATAGGGAAAGAGTTCTTAAATAAAACACAGAGTAAAAACCATGAGGAAAATATTTATAAATTCAATTACATTGTGATACTGGAAATATACTTTCCTGACAAAGAATCACTATCTAGGATTTATAAACAACCATTAAAATCAGTATAAAAAGCCCAAAACAATTCAAAAAGAAAAATGGGCAAGTCTTTAGCATATACTTAATAGAAGTAATGCAAATACCAACACATGAATAAAAGTATGCTCAACTTCATTAGTAATCCAGAAAAATGCAAATTAAAGCTCCCACAAAATTCCCTGTGCGCTCACTAGACTAGCAAACATGAAGAGGTTTGACATTAGTAAGTGCTGGTGAGAACATGGAGCAATTGGAACTCCATCACTGTGGCTGGGAGCATTACTCAAAACAACCATATAGGGGCGCCTGGGTGGCTTAGTCGGTTAAGCGTCCGACTTTCGCTTGGGTCATGATCTCGCGGTTCGTGGGTTCGAGCCCCGCGTCGGGCTCTGTGCTGACTGCCAGCTCAGAGCCTGGAGCCTGTTTCAGTCTGTGACTCCCTCTCTCTCTGACCCTCCCCTGCTCACGCTGTCTCTCTCTCTCTCCTAGAAATAAATAAAAACATTTAAAAAAAAAAAACAACCATCTGTTTTTTTCTGTTAATTGTTAGCATTTTCATTCTTTCTTTTTTTTTTTCAAATAATTTATTGTCAAGTTGGTTTCCATATAACACCCAGTGCTCATCCCCACAAGTGCCCTCCTCCATGCCCATCTCCTCCCTCCCACCCCCACGCCCATCAGTCCTCAGTTTGTTCTCATCATTCAAGAGTCTCTCATGGTTTGCCTCTCTCCCTCTCCCCACCATTTCCCCCCTTCTTCTCCCCCTTGTTCCTCCATGAAGTTCCTCCTAATCCTCCTATACGTGCAAACATATGATATTTGACTCAAGACAACCATCTTGAAAAATGGCTTGACCTTGACTCCTAAAGTTAATTATGTGCACACCCTGCGACCTGGCACTTCCAGTCTTAGGTTTACATCCTAAACACACTCCTGCACCTGTTCAAATTAGGAGAGATAATCAAGAATGTTCAGGGCAGCTTTGCTTCTAATAGCAAAAACAAAGCATAGCTAAGTATGGATAAACACAGCAACAATGAAAAAAAAAACATTTTAGAAGATTACTACAATATGATATCATTTTTATAAAGTTAAAAATAAGTACAGCTAAACATACTGTTTACAATCTGTGGTAAATTATTTTTTAGAGAGTTGCATTGCTTCATGATGAACCCACAAATCATTTACTTATCACCTTTAGGAGAGGGGTAGGCAGTGATATTAGATGGCGAAGGAATATATCGGTAGCTTCAATAACATTTTTAATGTTGAGTGGCTCAGTCAGTTAAGTGTCTGACTCTTGGTTTTGACTCAGGTCATGATCTCACAGTTTGTGGATTTGAGCCCCGCACTGGGCTCTGTGCTGACAGGTCAGAGCCTGGAGCCTACTTCAGATTCTGTGTCTCCCTCTCTTTCTGTCCCTCCCCTGCTCGTGCTCTGTCTGTCTCTCTCCCTCAGAAATAAATAATAAACATTAAAAAAATGAAAAAGAAAAGAAAAATAAACAAAGGATACAGACAGATAGTCCACAGAAAAGGAAATACAAATAGACTTTAGATACCTTAATTTGGGCTCAACCTCAGAGTAACAGAGATGAAATTCACCAGGATATCACAGTACACTTTGCTGATGGAAAAAGATTTAAAAAAAAAAAAAAGTACATCGACCACTTCTTGTTGCATTTCTCAACCCCAAGATCACTTGCCTTCGCTCCTTGAGGATTTTACCACTGGATCACTACATATACTCTTGAACAATGATCCTGTCATAACTCTTGGTGATTTCAGTATCAATATAGATAGACAATTCTTCCAAGACATTCTCCTCTGTATTCCATGAGCATCACTCCTTCAGGGACCTTGTCTCTACCTTCCCTTGGCCACATCTTCCTGATAAATGTAATCCCTGAATAATTCTACCTACAGACAACCCACGGTCTAACCACCTTCTAACCTCCAACCCTCTTCTGGGACCTCAGCTCCAAAAAGTGTTTCCCCCCCATCAGAACCTACGTCCCACGCCTCCTGCTTTCTCTTCACGCACCCATATTCCTCTCCCTATTTAGCTTACGTTCTTGGTTCCATTTTCCTCAACACCCTTTGCATACACTTTTCACTCTCTTGCCCTCTCCTGTTTCAATGCACTCACCTGGCAAACCCCTAACTCTGCTTCTACACAGCCACTCACCTGTTGCACACCTGCCTTCTCAGGCAGTTCAGCGTGGCTGGAGAAATTTCTCCCTTATGACCATAAACCAGAGGCAGGCGCTTTGGAGCTGCTAACATCTCCTTATCCATCCTTATCCTCCACTGTTAACCTCCTCCCCCTTACACTGAGAAAACAAAGCAATCAGGAAAGAAGACGTCCTGATTTGCCCACTTCTGGGCCCCGGCTCTCTGACTTCCTTGCTCTGTCCCTGGGTAACTGTCTGTGCTCCCAGCTAAACCAGTCCTCTACCCATGCATGGGATCTGGTGGCCGTTGATGACTAAAGGGCATGGTGGCTTCAGCAATTTGCACTCTGTCTCCTGCATCATCGTTTCCCCCTTTCCTACTGGGTTTTCTCTTCAGCATATGAAGAAGCTGTATTTTTTCCTTGACCTTACACTGTCTTCCTGCCACCACTTCATTTCTCTGATTTCTTTATTTTGTTTATTTTGGGGTGCATGGGTGGCTCAGTTAATGGAGCATCTGACTTTGGCTCAGATCTTGATCTCACAGCTGAGTTCGAGCCCTGTGTCAGGCTCTGTGCTGACAGCTCAGAGCCTGGAGCCTGCTTCGGATTGTGTGTCTTCCTCTCTCTTTCCCTCCCCTACTCTCTCTCTCTCTCTCTCCCTCTCAAAAATAAACATTAAAAAAAAAAACGTGCATGTGTGAGAGCAGGGAGGGGCAGAGAGAGAGGGAGAGAAAGAATCCCAAGCAGTGAGATTCTGACAGAGTGCAGAAGCCTGCCGCAGGCTTGATCCCACCAACTGCCAGATCATGACCTGAGCTGAAATCAATAGTCGGTCACTTAGCTGACTGGGCCACCCAGGCACCTGTCTGATCTCTTTAGAACAAAACCAGAGTTCCTCTGTTCATTGCCTCTAGTCTCTCTTCTGTTCTCACACACCCTCCTACTAGACTTTTGCCCCTCCACTCTACTGAAATAGCTCTTGTTCAAGTCACCAATGTCCCCCTCATTGTTAAACATGAGGATCAGTTCTCAGTCTTTTTATCATATCCCTGAGCATCATCTGATGCAGTTGACTATTGCCTCCTTTTTGAAATTGTTTTGGAGGGGGGAGTGCAGAGGGAGAATGTTAAGCAGGCTCCATGCTGGGAGCTCAATCTCTTAGCTCGATCTCACAAACCAGGAGATCATGACCTAAGTGGAAATCAAGAGCTGGATGTTTAACTGACTTGAGCCACCCAGCTGTCCCCGGAACATTTTCTTATCTAGACTTCTAGGACACTCCAGTCCTCTGATTTTCTTTGTACTGCCTTAGCTGTTCCTTTCCATTCTCCTTGCTGGTTCCACATCTCCATGACCTCTAAACCCTGGCTAGCCCAGATTCAGTTCTTGGACCTCTTCCATTGTTGTTCAGCATTCATTCTCTTAATGATTTCATTCATTCAGATTTCGATCTGCAGCCTGGACCTTTCCCTTGCGATCCATCCTCATGTTTTCAGCTGCTTATCAACCCCCCTAGATATTTAATAAACACCTTAACACCAAACTCCTTACCTCCCTCCTCCCAAATCTGCTCGTCCTGAAATCTCTCCTCAGTAAATAGAAACTCTGTCCTTCTAGGTTGATCAGCTCAGCAATCTTGGATATGTCTTTAACTTCCCTCTCTCTGCGTCACTTTGTCTCTCCTTCCATTACAGATCCTGTCAGGTCTGCCTACGAAATACATCCAACCACTTCTTGACACCTCCTAACATCCCCTCTAGAACGGCCTCCACTTACTCTCACCTGGATAACTATACTGGCTTCCTAACTCATCTCCGTTTCCTCCCCTTGCCCCCTACAGGTCATCTGCAACACACAAGTCAAAGTGATCTTGCTAAAATATAAATCAGGTCATCTCATTCCTCCCCAAACCTCTCCTGCCTGCCCCTCCTATCCCCGCCCCCTGCCCATGGCTTCCGTGCCATTCAGAATAAAAGCCAAAGTCCTTATAAGGATCTATATGCAACCTACAAGGCCCTGTCTGCATGGTCTTGCCCTCTTCCCACCCCTACTGGCTGGCTCTCTGACACCATCTCCTCCCATAGTCCCTCTCGCTCCAGTTACCTGCGCTGTCTCGCTCCTCCTTAAACACATCTGGTGCATTCCTGCCAAGAGTATTCTTCCCCTGGATTCAAACATGGCTCACTCCCTTATTTCCTTCAGGTCTTGGCTCACATGTCATCTTTTTAGCGAGGCTTTCCTTAAACACTCTAAACCTGCAATCCCCGCTTCCTGGGCACTCTCTGATCTTTCCTGACGCTTGCTTTTTTCCCCTTACCTGTTATCACCATCTAACATAATATACATTTCACTCATTCCGTTCATGTCCACCTCTCGTACTGGACCATAAGCCCATAAACACAAGCCTTTTCGCCTGTTTCCGTCACTGCTTAATCCACAGAATATAGAAAAGACCCTGACCCAGAATGAATATTAAAACAAAAATGTTTGTTGAATGAATAAGCAACGTATTGAATTGGCCAGAGTGTGAGCAACAGATGTTCTCAAAACTGCTGGTAAGAGTACCGACTGTGTAATTTCCAGAGGACAAAATGACAATAACTGTTAAAATTACAAATGCACATCTCCTCTGACCCAGCAATGCTCCTTTTATTTTATTTTTATTTTATTTTATTTTATTTTTTTAAATGTTTTATTTATTTCTAGGAGAGAGGAAGACAGCGTGAACAGGGGAAGGTCAGAGAGAGAGAGAGTCACAGACTGAAACAGGCTCCAGGCTCCAAGCTGGCAGTCAGCACAGAGCCCGACGCGGGGCTCGAACCCACGAACCGCGAGATCATGACCTAAGCGAAAGTCGGACGCTTAACTGACTAAGCCACCCAGGAGCCCCTATTTTATTTTTAAATTTTTAACGGTTTTATTTATTTTTGAGAGAGAGATAGAGACAGCATGAGCAGGTGAGGGTCAGAGAGAGAAGGAGACACAGAATCTGAAGCAGGCTTCAGGCTTTGAGCTAGCTGCCAGCAAATAGCCCAACGCGGGGCTCGAACCCACGAACCGTGAGATCATGACCTGAGTTGAAGTCGGACACTTAACCGACTGAGCCACCCAGGCGCCCTCAGCAATGTTCCTTTTAAAATACCCATCATACAAACGCACGTATGTGCAAAGTGACACACGGAGAAAGTAAGTCACTGCAGAATATTTTATCCGTGAAAAGGAACGAAAACAGCCAAAATGTCCAGCAATGGCAGACGATAAGAAATGATAGCTTATCCATACCATGGAATATTTTGCAGTAGCAAAAAAGAAGAAAGAGACTTCTTGTGTCCTGATATAACCTCCCGGATATACACGTTTTTTAGAGAAGAGGAAAGGAGCCGGAAAGTACAGTTTAGTATGCCACTGTTTTTATAAACATAAAAGGAAATATACAAAAAGAATACATATCTGTATTTTCTTATCTATGCACAGACGATCTCAAGAAAGAAGCCCAAGAAACTGCTAACCATGGCTGCTTCTTTGGAGGGCAATGGATGGGTGAGGAGGAGAGGTGGGAGCCATTCTTTTTTCTCATAAACTCTTTAAAACCTGAATTTTTCCTCCTGTGAATGTTTTATCCATTGAAAGGAGAATAAGGCTGGGTTTATGTTCCAATATGGAATGATCTCTAAGATATACTGTTATGAATTTTTTAAAAGTTTGGGGCGCCTGGATGTCTCAGTCGGTTAAGTGTCTGATTTCAGCTCAGGTCAGATCTCATGGTTAGTGGGTTCAAGCCCTGCATCAGGCTCTGTGCTGACAGCTCAGAGCCTGGAGCCTGTTTCGGATTCTGTGTCTCCCTCTCTCTGTCCCTCCCTCACTCATGCTCTGTCTCTGTCTCAAAAATAAATAAACTATAAAAAAAATTAAAAAGGTGTGGCACAAAAGAGTGCATACAGTATGCTGAACATAGGGGTGGAGTATCTTTTGTGCCTTAAAAAAAATTTTGTTTAATGTTTATTTTTGAGACAGAGAGAGTCAGAGTGTGAGTGGGGAAGGGGCAGAGAGCGAGGGAGACACAGAATCTGAAACAGGCTCCTGGCTCTGAGCTGTCAGCACAGAGCCGGACACGGGGCTTGAACTTAGAGCCACAAGATCATGATCCGAGCTGAAGGCAGACACTTAACTGACTGAGCCACCCAGACGCCCCTCTTTTATACCTTTTGAACTTCGTACCTTATACATGCATTTGCTCTTCAAAAGGGAACAGAAGAATTTTTAAAACATCATGGCGAGAGACCGCAGTTTTTACATGCATCACCTTGACAATCCCATGACCGAAACCCACCAAGTATATCCATCCCCATTTGTCAAACGAAGAAAATGGAAGTCGGGAGACATCAAGCCAAGCAGTGCACAGGTAGAATGGGACGGGCGACTAGAGCCCTGCCTTTCCCTTGTCAGCCCCTCAGTCCTCCCAGCCCACCCTCCGGGCTCTGGTTCCCTTCCTCCGGCCCCACCCCCACCCCGGCTCCCGGCAGCGTGTCCTTCCACAGGGACCCCACTTAGCCCAGTCCCAGAAAGTCTCCCACCAGGGGCTTCACTCGGAGGCCAGGGGCAGCAGCTCCCTGGACCCTGGCAGTCTCTCTCTGCTTAGAGCCACCAGCAGGAGGCTGGGTGTGCCACCATGCCCCGTGGCCGAACCCAGCCCGCCCTGCCGTCCCAGCGCCTCCAGCGTGTACCTGTCAATAATGACCGGGTCAGAGGGTGTCTCGTTCCGGTTGCCACAGCTCTTCCGGTCACAGCACCGGCTGGGGGAAGATGAGGAGAGAGGGAAGGAGGAAGGGGGTAAAGGAGAAGGTGTGTATGTGTGCGTGTGCGCGCGCGCACGAGTTCACACACATGCTTCAGGATGAGGATGCTGACGTCCTACGTCGGAGTATGGGATCCCTGGTGTCCAGGGGACTCATTCCCAGGAGGCTGGGGGAGAAGGAGGGTCTTCGCAGGGACTTGGGAGCCCAGTCCTGAGGGTAAGGCTGGCCTGGGAACCTGTGTCCCAAAGGCATGCTGCTCCTGACTGATTCAGGAAAGGCAGGCTGCCGGCCACCTACAGGGTCTCTCTCTCTCTCTCTCTCTCTCTCTCTCTCTCTCTGGACACTTTTTACACGTATAGAAAAGAGCTCAAATTGTAAGCATGCAGCTCATAAATTATCACAAAGTGAACCCACCCATGCAGCTGATCAGACCAAATATGACCATGTGATCAGAGTCCCAGAAACGCCTTCATTCTCTTCCTTGTCACTACTCTTCCCAAACGTAGCCAGTGTCCCAACCAGATTTTTGCATATTACTCTTTTTTCCATGCATGAGGAGCTGCCTCTTAGGACCCTGTAGGACTGGTATCTTCTGAGGGGACCTTGCCTAGAAATGCCAAGCTCCAGGGATAACGAGGGAAGGGGAGCCAAGAGCTGTGTCCCCCCCCCCCCCGCCCCCACTGCACCTCCCCCTCCCTCATCCCGCAGAGGGAGAACGCTGAGGCTCACCTAGGAGGCGGCAAAGTTTCCTCTCTCTAGCTCCTGAGCTAATCCCGGAGGCCCGGCCCCACCCCCCTCCCCAGCAAACCTCCCCTGAGCTTTATTAGTTAAGCTTTCCAGTGGTGGCAGGAGGCCTCTCTGACAAAAACACTTGGAGAAGCCACATAAACAGGCCAGGCTAATGGGGCCTCAAGGACCCTCTCTTCAGCCAGCACTGTGCTCAAGGGCCTCCCTCCTCCCTCACTGCCTCCCCCCACCAGGCTTCCCTAGGGAGCTGGAGGAGGAGGCGGCAGGGTTGGGCGGCAGCAGGGCTGGGCGGCAGCGGTCAGGGGCAGGGCCTGGTGGGGACCGAGGGGCGTGGTGCAAGGGACCCAAACCTTCTCACCTGCACATGATCTCATGAGTGAGCAGCACTCGGCACATTTCGGGGTTCTTGTCCTGCCCCTCATAGATGATGGCCTGGGGGAGAGGCGGGAGGGCACAGGCTCGAGGGGAAGGAGGCTCCTCTCAAGTCCAAATGTAGAGGCGAGATGAGCCCTGCCCCCAGGGAAGATCATGCCCTCCAACTCAATCTGGGGCTCTGGGGCACTCAAGGAGGCAAAGCAGGAGCCACGATCTGGGCCAAACCAGAGCCACCAAGGGGGCGGGGGAGGGATGGGCAAGGGTGGTTGGTCTGCAGATTCTGTTTGTCCACAGGCAGCACTTTCCAGACCACAAGGACCAAGTTCAGGCTGTCAGTGGGGTAGACACACCCCTTTCTCCACCGTTCTCATGCCGCTAGTGGACCTCTGCCTCCTGTTTAGAAGCACTGTCCCTCTGGGCTCTCCCCACTGGCCTCTCTCCCCATCCCTATCTCGTCCCCAGCCCAGGCCAGCATGTCCCCTTTGCGCTGGGGGATCAGCCTCCCCACGGGTTCCCCAGCAACCGCTCTGCCCCAAAGCAGGGAATAGGAGCTTCGAAAACCGCAGCTCTGGCTGCCCACATTATAACCCTCTGCGCTCCCCAGCCGGCCCTCCCTCGTGGGGTCCCTGTCTCTCCAGACCTTCGATCCCTTCCACATTTGTCCCCTGCACAGTCCCACTTGCCGCTGCCTGGTCTGCCCCCCACACTGCGGTGACCACAGGCTTTCTAGAAATAAACCACTTTTTCCTCTGCCCTGGGATTAGGTGAAGGCTACCTGAAGGCTGTGGGAAAGCCCGGCTCCACCTTGCATTCCAGGCCACTGATGGGCCCATTTGTGACACAGCCCTGCTCCTTACGGGTACCCACAACTTCTCTGAAAAGCGCGGAGTCTTGGGGTCCTGTTTCACTTTCCCCAAGCTCCTTATGCTGGCCTCTGAGCCTCCTGTGACCTTCCACAGCAGCAAGGCACTAAGGATCTGCAGTAGAAGCTCTGGGGGGCTCCCCCCAGTCCCCTTTACTGGACCAGCACTCCCATCCCCCAGCTGTGGTTAGGATAGGCGGCTAAGGGCTTTCTCTTGACAATTGCTCTCTGCACATAGGAGCCGCCTAGCCTGGAAATGTCTGAAAGGTTACCCTCTCTCCTCGGGAGTGGTCCCCAGCCAACCACTGACTGACACAGGGTCCAGAATCTTGGCCTCCTTGCCTCAAGGGGACACCACTCCGGGGCCGTTCCTTCTCTAGAGCTCCCTGCGGATCAGGCTGAGGCTAGACTCCAGCTGGGGCCACAACCTTGCTGAGCCCCGCTCAGCCTTCCCTGCCCTGCTTCCTTCCCTCCCCTTCTCTTGTGAGCTTCTCCACTGCTCCCCAATAAAGCCCACGCACCTGACAGCCCATCTAGGCTGGGCTTCCAGGGGATGCAACCTAAGAGCCTTTGTACTAATAGTATCTTTTTCCAGGTTGGAGGGCAAGGCCACGCACACCCTCCTGCCCCGGGAGCCGAACCAGTGGGGGAGGTGGAGGCAAGAATGAAGATGCACACTCCAGCGGGGTCCCAGGGGAAGGCAGGATGGGCCTGAGCATCCCCTGGGCTGGCTCACCTGCTTGGACATGGAGTCAATGAGGCGCACATAGAGGTCCTGCTCGGTCCGAAGTCCTAAGGGCAGGGAGGCGGAGAAGGCTTGCTGAGGCCGCCAATGACTCCACACCCTCCCCACCTGGGGTCAGGCCCCCATCAGCCCCGAGGAAGGGGGCTGTCTCTGTCACACAAGGTTTGAGAACCCAGACCTCCTCTGGGCTTCACTCACCATTGTTATACACCAACCGGAGGCGGTAATGGATCCCGTTGTTCGTCTTTTCAGCCCCAGGTTCCTGCAGGGACAATTTGGAGAAGATGCTTGGTGTTCACACGGATCTTCCAGCCTCCCCTCAGCCCCCCTACCTAATCCCACCCTCTTTCCCGTCCACTCCACCCCCCTCTCCACCTGCCCCTTCATAGGCTATCCATTCATCTGTCCAGTGGGAGGGGGTTCCGCCCCCCGAAGCCCTCCCTCCCCACTCCATGCTCTGGCCCACTAAGCCCACAAGCCTCTCACACGGTCCTTTTCCACGAAATCGATGAAGGCTGTGCGCTCCACCTCCACGGGCTGCCCCTGCCGGTCATACATGGCCAGCACGAAGTGGAAGAAGTTGGATTTCCTGAGGTTGGAGGGGGGCTGCTTCTCAAAATGTGCGCGTGCCAGGCCCACGCCACTGCGAGGAGGAAAGGAGCTGGGAAACCACCGGAGGTGCCCTCCGGAGAGAAAGACCCGGTCGCCTCTGACCAGGTCGGTGAGCTGGTCAGGACGTGGGTCTGACACGGCAAGAGTCTGGGCAAAGAAATTACATTGGATGGGCCCATTCCACCCTTGCCTTCACCAGAGATCTCAGTTCCAGACAGGGCGCCCCAGACAGAGGCCACCCTAGCCGGCTCAGTGTCACAGCAGGCAAAAATGGAGGCAAGCCTTTCCCTGGGCCCCACATTTTTGAAAGGCTGATCCCTAAAACCCCACATGTTGAGCGGCCAGTCTAACTGACCAGAGGCTCCTGTGACTGCCCTTTAGAACATCAAGGAGGCAGCGAGAAGGTTCTGGAACAAACAACCCACGGTACCCCAGCCCACAACATTAAACAGGCTCAGGACCACTAGTGTGCCCAGCCTGCAACCTGGGCTCTGTCTGAAGGCACTGGGTGCTCTCCCCAGGTATACAGGGACCTGCCTTCACACTTTGGGAAAGACACACACTGGTTCCCTTGGGCAGGAGGACCTTATGGTCTAGTCTTGCCAAGAGCTTTCTCCTAGCTCATCAGAATTGATTCCTAGACGCAAGGCCTGGGCGAGAGCAGAAGAAAAACAAAGGCCCTATTCATCAAGTATTTCCTCAGCCTCAATGATGTACCAAGCACTGGACACATGGCACTGAGTGGGGCCAGAATTAAATGCCTGGAAGGAAGGGGAGACAGATACAGAGCTACAACACAAGGCATCGTGGTGGGTGCTCCCCAAAAGATGTTACTATACCAAAAAAATGTATAGAGGCAAAGGAAGAAAAAAAATGACTTCTTTCTGTGAGAGATGAGGGAAAGCCTTCACGGAGAGGGTGGCTGTTTCCCTGGTTCTTGAGGAGTGAATAGGAGCTCAATAGTTGCAGCAGGCCAAGGGGGCAGAAGAAGGGGCATGAGAAATGGTTGTAGGTGTGAGGGTTGGTGGCACTGGACCACAGATTTTAGAAAGGGAAGGGAAGAAAAGTTGCATTGGCAGTGCCAGACTGCGGAGACACAGAAAACTTGCCACGGAGTAGACTTTCTCCTCTGGGCCAAGGTCTTAAAAAGAGTGTTCCTTAGGTCTCTCATAGCTTCAGATCTTCCTTCTCCAAAAGGCTGCTATGGTCACAGTTACTGGGAAATGAGGCTAGCATGCCCAAGTGTGTGTGGGAGGCCCTGGGACACCCTCCAGGAATGGACCCTACTTGACTTGGCTCAGGCTGGTGCTCCCCACGTGTGGTAGCCAAGATGGTGCCCTATGATCCCTTCCTCCTGGCATTCATGCCCTTGTGTAGTCCCCTCCCAGGTTGTATCAGGGTTGGTCTGTGTGGCCAATAGAATACAGCACAGATGAGAACATATGAAATCCAAGGTTAGGTCATAAAAGACATGGTGGCTTCTGCCTTGTTCTGTTGGATCACTCATCAGGAGCAAAGCTGGCCGCCATATTGTGAGGACACTCAAGCAGCCATGTGGAAGGTCTACATGGAGAAGACCCAAGGTCTCCTGCCAACAGCCAGCACTCAGCTTGCCAGCCCTGTGAATGAGCCACATTGGAAGATCTACCCTCCCCAGTGAAGACTTCAGATGAAGTCTGAATAAGCAGCAGAAACCCTGAGCTGCTCCCTGATTTCTGAACCTGAGAAACTGTGTGAGATAATGCCTCTTTGTTGCTTTACACTGCTGAATTCTGGGTAACTTTTTAAATGTATCAATAGATACTTTTGTTGAGGGATGTGGTTTGATAAATACAATGAAAGGCCACCAGAAGTTTCTGAAGTCAGGCAGGGTTTAGAAGATGATGCCTGTGGGGAGGGTGCAGTGGGATGGGAAAGAGAAGCTGCCACGGGAATGCAGAGGACAGGATGAGGGTGATGGTGCTGTCCTGAGGACCATTCAGACCAGAGTCTCATCATGGACAGGCCGCCATGACAATATCTGCCATATATATCACTACTTAATATTGTTCTTCATGTAAATTTGAATTGAGTTGCTCTTACTTTGCTTCATGCAAAACCATAATATCTGGGATATCCTGGCTTGAGAGGCTTGTCGTGTTTTTACTCATACATATTCAGGGTTGTTTTTTTTTTTTTTTTTTAATTTTTTAATGGTTTTATTTATTTCTAGGAGAGAGAGAGAGACAGCGTGAGCAGGGGAGGGTCAGAGAGAGAGGGAGTCACAGACTGAAACAGGCTCAGGCTCTGAGCTGGCAGTCAGCACAGAGGCCGACGCGGGGCTTGAACCCACGAACCGCGAGATCATGACCTGAGCGAAAGTCGGACGCTTAACCGACTAAGCCACCCAGGCGCCCCCAGGGTTGTTGTTTCTTTAATGTTTCTTTATTTTGAAAGGGAGCGAGGGCACTGCGCATACAAGCATATGCCAGGAGGGGAGGGGCAGAGACGGAGGGAAAGAAAGAATCCCAAGCAGGCTCTGTGCTGTCAGCACGGAGCCGAGGAACCGTGAGATCATGACCTGAACCAAAATCAAGAGCTGGACCTTAACTGACTGAGGCAGCCAGGCGCCCCTACTCATACGTATTATAGTAAATACAAATGCAATAAAAGGACAATTGTCCCACCCTCTTAAGCCTATTGGGAGCTTCACTGGCCCATGTGAAATGGTGACTTCAAAGGCATAAGTACTG
Organism: Proteles cristata cristata; assembly: GCA_017311185.1. Taxonomy (NCBI): domain Eukaryota; kingdom Metazoa; phylum Chordata; class Mammalia; order Carnivora; family Hyaenidae; genus Proteles; species Proteles cristata. The sequence goes on from JAESUZ010004376.1 coordinate 503,267, forward strand.
GGTCTTGTTTGTCTCCATCAAGGAGTTGGAGGAGAGCCACCCACACCTTCTCTTCCTCACCAAGGGTTCTTCTTTGTCCCTTTCTGCCGGGATGTTCTCCCTCCAGCTTCCCACCTCCTCAGCCTTCTCCTCCCCTCCCTTTCAGGCAACAGTCCTTTCAAGTCCAGGCCTTGACCCTCCAGCTTCCCATTTGCCAAGAGGCAGGGAAGCCCAAAAAGCTTTGATCACAGCAGGTCCTTGATTACTGTTGATGCATATGCTAATGAGGCGGCAACCCTGACTCCTCCCTCCGGCCTCAGGACCAGCTTGGGGGGGGGAGGTGGCGCGGAGAGGAGGTGCTCCCAGGGTCAGGTTCCAGGACCACCTAAGGGGAGAAAAGGCGGAAGGGGGTGGGCTTCTGGAGCCCTCCCAAGGCACTGTGCCCTGTATTCTGTCTGCTAGCCTGGGGAAGGTGCCTACAGGCTCTCAGGCAGCAGCCACGGAGGGTCCAAGAAGAGGGGCCTTAACAGACAAGGGGTGGATGCCGACCAATAGCACAGTCCCCTAGACCACTCAATGTACCCTTTCTTCACGGACACCCCTGGACTCCCAGGCCAAGAGTAAATCAATGACGCTGGCAGGAGTCTCCTCTCTCATCCATCGCTCTTGGCAAATATCAGTCAGTCCTGGGTCCAAGCTGCCAGCCAGCTCCTGCCAGTCTTCTCAGGACCCGACCTGGGAAGTCTGGCCCAAGTCCCAAGCCAAATTCCCTTCATAGGGCTGCCCTCCATCCAAGAGGGGATTCCTGGGGAAAGAGGTCAGGAAACCCAGGGAGAGAAAAGGGAGTAGGTAACTCTGGCCCCTGCCTGGGGCCTGTGTACCAGTATCCAGTGCTGCCGGCTGGGCGACACGGAGGGGCTGTACAGGCCTCGCATGCCTGTGCCCTACCCCAAAGAGGGGGTCGGCTCAGTTCCATTCCGGAGGCAGCCCAGCATTGTCGTTCCTTCCCCACCTCGCTCAGCGTGTCTGGGGCACTCGCATCCTCCCAGGCTCACAGACATCCAGGCAAAACAATGGGACAGGTGACTATCAAGACCAAGTTTACAGTTTACAGCTCTGGACAGGATTACTATCAAGGCCAAGGACAAAACGATAGGAGGAACAGCTCCAGCCAGCTGCAGAGTGAGCCAGACCCCTACTGGGCGCACCCAGGGCTCGCTCCTGGTCTGTGGTTTACCCAGTTCATGCTCTGGCTGGACATGTGAGAGGGTCAAGGTGAAATAGAAAAAGTTGTACTTGAAAGGCATTCTGGTATTTCCTCTGAGCAAGAGGCAGACAATGACACAAGGGTCAGCACATCAGCAAGATCGCGAGGTAGGTCTGCACTGTCCTTCCTTCTCCCAGTTCTCATGCACCTCCACCCCCAACTTGCAGGAGGTGACCAATCAACACCACGAAGTGGGAGTGTAAGCCCCCAAGGGAGAGGGTTGGGAGGGGTAAGGAGAGACTCTTGCTCTTTTCCCCCTTGGGAAGAGCTGATGCTCTTGTAATGAGGAAACAAGCCAAGATTAAAGAACACAAAGAAAGAAAAGAGAGATTTGCTCAAAGAACTCAGAAAATAGACGGGGGAGGACAGGGGGAGGGGTGCAGATAGGTCCAGAGCCCCTGCTGGGTGCAGATGCGTGGGGGCTGCTCTCTGCTCTCTTACTGGCTTAGAGACTGAAAGCTGTGGATGAAGGCCAAAGTCTCTGATCCTGTGGTCTCCAAAGTGGGGTTGCCCAAGACCGCCACCAGGATGTGGGGAGAAACCTGCAGGCGTGTCTGCTGCTATGAATCCTTTATCTAGAAGAAAGAAGGGAAGCAGGAGTAGCGTCCCTGAAGGCTGGAGAGGCAAGGCTTCAAATGCAAACAGTGATTCCGGGAAATGCTTGGCCAGGCTGGGGAATGAGGCAGAGAGAGCAAAGCACTCCGTAAAAGGTGCAGCATCAACAAGTTACTGCTGTGGCCAATGGCAGCTCAGGCTCTGGAAACAGTATAGAACAGGTGCTTCAGAGTTCTCTGCCAGAGGCCTGGAGGAGGGAGCCGGGGTAGTTATCCACCAACTTCGGCCATTGGCTGAGGGGTCCCGGGGCAGCATTTCTAAGGTACTTCGGGTCTGGTGTGCAAGCTATGGCTCTGGGCGACTGCGGAGGTCTCAGGAAGCAGATGATGGTCGGGGTGCGGAGGGGATAAGGGTGGTGTGCCAACTACCAGCTATGCAGAGGCCTGCGGCATGCTGGAAGCCAATAAAATTACAGCCCATGGGACTGAGTGCAACTTGGCAGATATGCCTAAGAACTGCCTCACCTGCTACATGTGCTGCTGGAGCCTATAACTCAGGGGCATGTGGTTCATTTAGCATCATTAGTGCACAAAACATGCCACAGAAACGTCTTTTTCAGATAAATGCAGCTGAGTGACGAAAACAGCTGCATTAATCACTTTTGTGAGGCTCCAGAAGAATTACACACCTCTTAGCTTTCTTAAAAAGATTATTTTCAACAAAATGTTCCAAAACGGTTTCCTATCAACTCTGGAGTGGGCTGAAGTGGTGGGGCATTTGCTTTTGTGCCAAAGACCCAGGATGGAGGAGGAGAAAGGGCTCATTCTCCTGTTTCCACAACAGCCCACTTCACCCCCTTCCCATCTTCTGTTCTGAAACAGCCCAGAAGTTAAAGATGGCTGGGACAGGAGAGCTTTGGTTCCTGTGACTCCTTTAGGGTCTGAGGACACCTGGTTTGTGGCAGGCATGGAGGTACATGGGCTTCCTAAGCGCTGTGCATGGACTCTAGGTTAAAGCTGACCCCAAGGACAATCTGACCTTCACAGCCAGGGCCATTCAGGTGGCCTGTGCTTTAAAGCATATAAGGGATGCGTGCAGGGACACGCGGGGGGCTGCAGAGTTGTCTGGCTGCTATTGCTGGGGCCACGGCGGTCCCTGGAGATGCTCCTTGGCCAGGCTGAGCAGGATACACCCTTCTGGAGGCAGCGGCTGGACCCTGCGACAGCTCTCCAGTACAGAGAGCTGTCTCCTCAGGAGGTCACCTGGGGCTCCTTATGTCCTTGACTACATGCTTATAATAAATGAGGGCAATTTAAAACAAGCCTCCCAAACCCCTCAGAGGCCAAGGGGCCGAGGCTGGAGTTTGGGGTCACCTCAGAGGCACCTCCTCACCTGCCTTCCCCAGCCCCCACTCGTGCCCACCTGGATGGCCTTAAGTCCTGAGCTTTGTCTTGGCTTGGGCCTAATCCACCTTGGAATCTGGGATGCGGGGGATTTGGGGACAAGCCCTGAGGTCATCTGCAATGGGGGGGGGGGTGAGGCTCCTTTTAGCCTGCCTTCCCCCAGGAGGTGGAAGGAACAAAACGCTTGTCTCCTGCATCTCATCCTGTTTTCTTGCTTCCCCTAAAGTCTCTGCTAATTGCAGCTCTTCTTTTCCCCATCCTGGCACCACCACGTAGGTCTCTCCTTTCTCTGCGCCCTCCTCTCTTCCTCCAAGTGTCCCAATGGCCCTGCTCCCTGCAGGCCCCCCGCCTCCCTGGGGCCCATGAGACTGCTGATAACCATCACGAGGGGCCTGGCTTTGCTGGCCCCGGCACAAGATCTGTTGGCTGAGCCCTGCTCGGCCCAACACGCCCAGAGCCCAGCTGTGCCACACACCAGGAAGATAAAAGCAGCAGCTCATTGGGGCGCACACACCTGGACAATGTGGGCAGAGGGAAGCCCCCGAGGCTCCGAACAGCGTCCAGAGGGGTCTGCTGGAGGGGAGGCTGTGGGGCTGCTTCATATTCCCTGCCCCCACCGCCCCATTCCACTGCTTCCTATCCCCACTCCCACTGTGGATGGACTGGGCTCACCCGCCACAGGAAGTTGTCTCAGCCACAGAGGTCCCCCAGTGAGGTGGGGGAGGGAAGGGGGTCTCACCCGGCCAGCTCGCCCGCCCTTCCATCTATAGGGCTGCCCACCCTGCTTCTCTCTGCCCACTCCCTCGCACCCACCCACAGGCCTGTCTGCCAGGTCCCAGGCTGAGGAGCGGCTATTAATTATTAAAGCAAACAAAAGCATTTCCTAGCAGGGAGGCTGGCCTGCAGCTGCTTACAGGAAAGGCAGCCCCAGCTGGCTTCCCTCTAGGGCCGGCCTGTGCGCTGGGACCACAGGGGAGGGCGGGTTTGGGTCTCACAGGGGTCTCCCCAGGGTGCTGCCGGACCGAGAACCTTGGCAAGAGAACAGGGTCTGGAGGGTCATCCGGTGCACACGGGCTGGGGCTCGGACCTGCAGCTTGGAGATGAAGTCGAGGAGCTGCCAGGGAGCCTTGCGCAGAGCTCCCCAGTGAGAAGTTCCTGCCAGCCCTCTGCGCTGGACTTCCCTTCCCTCCCCTGTTGCCTCCAGGGCAAGGGCACAGAGCCCCTCTTTTCTCCCCACCCCTCTTCTGCTCAGGACCTTCCTTTCTCTTGGCAGAGAGCCTCTCTCACCGATCTTGGCAGGCTCTGGGCCTTCTCCTCCATCCCTCCCTTCTGTAAAACTGGGCTGCGCTGTACCTGGTTCCTGGTCAGGTAGATGGTGGAGACCATCAACATGGAGAGGGGAGCCTGGCAGAAAGGGATTTGGGAACTTTCTAACATCCACCCCTGCGTCCTTCAGCAGATCTTGCTGCCCTCCGCCCCCGACTGCTCTAGCCTGTCCTGGTGCTTGAGGACGTCAGGATGAATAAGGCACTATCCTTGCCCTAAAGGAAGGCACAGACTGGCGGGGCTGACCCTGGTCTGCAGCCGGCATCCTTAGGCAGCACTAACAACCGTTCCTGAGGTCCGGGTGGGAGGGCGCAGATGGAGAAGGTGCTGGGGTGAGGTGTGGTCCCCGAGACTGTAAGACTTAATGCAATGGGTACTGCGGATCCTGGGGCCAGGGGAACTGTTTCCGGAGGCGTTGTTGGATGCCAAGTTTCAGGCCAAGGGCTCGGAAGGGAGTTTGAGGTCAGAGGGGGACATGCCTTGAGTGCTGAATACCTGGGAGGAAGCAGGGGTGACTGAAGTTTTTAATTCAGGAGAGGAACATGAGCCAAGTTCTTTGGAAATGTCGCTCTGCCCCTCCCCCCCAGGGTGTGGCAGATGGTTTGGGGGGGAGGGGGAGAGACTGGGGCTGGGGCAGTGGGCTAGGAGGCTGAGGTGGTACATGGTGGGGGGTGGGGAGGGGGCAGAGTTAGGTTAACCTTCAAGCCTGGGAGGAACGAGGTGGAGGGCAAGGGACTGCTATTGTTAAAAGTTGACCTCTGACAGGAGGAAACATCTAGAAGGCTTGACCATCAAGGTGCTGTGAGGCAAAGGCAAGACAACCAGCAGATCCCAAGCAGCCTCAGGGAAGAGTGCTCCTGGACGTTACCCAGAGGTGAGAGGGGGAGAAAGTGGGCGGGCAGAGGTTGAAGAGGAGGAGGTAGGGACAGAGAAAAGTTTCAGGCGGGAAAGACCAGAGCAGAGGACTGACTGGGGATCAAGACACAAACTGGAGATGGCGGGGCGCTGTTAGAAGAATGCAGAGAAAGGTTTAGCTTGCTCCCGGATGCAAGGAGGTGATCCAGAGTCAATCAAATGGGGCTGGGGGCAACCAAACTCTGTCCTGAGGCCCAGAAGTCTCTGGACTGCCAGATAAGGAGCCCAGGCCTGAAGAAATGCCCCTCGCCAAACTGGGGAAGCCTTCGGAGTCCCAGCAATGTGGCCCTGGGGGCTCAGACTGGACACCTCGATGCCACTCGAGACCCCATCATGTGCAGACGACACTGCTGCTGGTCAGATCCCCTGGCAAAGGGCCTCATCCCGCACGTCTTTATCTACACAGTCTACAGGCACACTACCTCCTTTGCATATGCTTCCCCCTCACCAGATCTGCTGGCTGAAGACAGGGACAGAGGGGCAGGTGGGGGAGAAATAGGAACCTTACACCCCAGAGGCCCCCCTGAAACTCTTCACCCACTCTCACAAGGGGCTCTCACCCCAGCCGATGGTGGAGAAAAAAGAAGGAGCCCCCATTAAGAGACTGACCACCTCAAATTAAATGAAAAACCATAACCAATAGAAAAACAGGCAGGACATAGAACTGTATGCACAGCCCAGGGGGGAAAAACATGTGAATGGGAAAAAAAGATGGGAAGGAAATACCCTAAAATGCTAAGAGTCATTGTATTAGAAAGGTGGAATTTGGTTCTCTACTTACCCATTTTCCTGAAATAGAGTTATCTCATGAGTAAAGCTATGTAAGTTAATTCATGGGCAAGACCCTCTGCTCTTGAAGAGAGGAGCTCCAGAGAGCCCCCCACCAGCGCTGCCTCCGACAGTCAGGAAACGACAAGGGTACAGAAACACAGGATACAGTTTGCACATGAAACAAGGTGTGTGAGGCTGGCGTTAGGGTCCCCTGAACAGGCTTGGGGATGTGAATGGTGGGCAGTGCCCTGGCAGCCCCTATCAGAATCCCTTCAGGCTGCTTCTCAGACCTCTGGGAAGCCCAGCTCCCAAATGCCCGGGGCATGTGCAGAGGGGGCACCTCCTTAGTCCCGACCACTGAGAACTCCTGGTAGGAGAGCTAGCATCTCCCCTCCCTCCCCCAACACACACACATACCGCTCGCAAGCAGAGGCACAGAAAGTCCGTGGTCCAAGTGTTGTGAGGAACAGGTCGACAAACCTTTTAAACTTCCTTCCCAAATCCGGGAGTCCATTCCCCACCCAGGCCCCCCGCCCAGACTCCTGCAAAGGCGTCAGAGGAGACGGGCACGGGTCTCGCTGCCTCCCCCGGGACCGCCCGGAAACCACTGTGAGGAGAGGCGGGGTCCGAGCGCCCTGCCCCAGCCCCAGCGCCAATCACTCAAGCCAATCGGGCTGTCCACCTCGCTTCTTCCCTACTCTTCAGCCCCCAGCCGCTCTCCTGGCTCTTGCACACACCCCTCCTTCAACTCTGAGGGGCGTGGGAAAGCAGAAAGGGGGCTGGGTTTTGTGCCTTTCCTGGCAGAGAGCCGCGGAATTGGACAAGGGGAGGTAGTGGGACTGCCCACGAAGGAGGGGTTGGCTGTTCCCCGACGGCCGTGGCTGGGGGGCATGGCCCAGGGACTGCAGGCAGCAGGACACCTTCTACACTAGAGCCGTGGACCGCCCGGCCCCTGAGCGACAGTCAGAAATCAGAACAGAGCCGGGACCGCGGCAGAGGTGGCAGAAGCCCCGCCCCGGCCCGCCCCACGTTCTCGGGAGGAGGCAGAGGAGCTCGGGGCAGGGTGGGCAGGAGAGCTTGCTGGGACTGTCCAGAGTTGGGGCTCCCCCCACCCCTCGCCCCAGCAGCACCGCAGGCTGAGCGAAGGCGGCGCGGAGCACTCCAACCCGAGCGCGCTGGGTCGCGTCCGAGCGCTTACCTCTGCGCCGCGGTGCTGGCGTCCAGGATGCCCGCGCCCTGCATCCAGGAGCGCACCGAGCCCAGGCCGGCGGGCAGCAGCGGCTCCTCCTTCAGGTTCAGCCCGCCGCGGGGCAGAGTGTCCTGCGCGGGGAACATAAGGGCGCGCAGTCGGTGGGCGCCCCCACCGCCGGGAATGCGGTCCCGCCGCGGCTGCGGGCGTCTCGGCTCAGCCCGACCCGACGGCACCGGGCGCCTCCAGGAGCGCAGCGCCCAGTCCCCGCGTCTCAGTGCGCGCTCGCCTCTCGGGCGCTCCCTCGGAGAAAGCGGGTCCGCGGGCGCCGGCGCTGTCCCCTCCCCTCCCGGGGCGCGGGGCGGGGAGATGGAGGGATTCCCCCGCGGCCTGAGCGCCCGCGGGCGGACTGCGAGCGGGGCGGGGAGGGCGGGAGCGGAGCCGGCACCCGGTCCGCGCGGAGGCGCCCCAGAGGCGCGCTCTGGCGGCTGCCCAGGGCCGCGGTCGTCGGAGGGGGGGGTGGGCCCGAGCGCCCCGGGAGCTGCCTCCGGCGAGGCGGGGGCGCGGGGCCGCCCGCCCTTTCCCCCTCACCGCCCCCACCTCCCGCCCGCCCGCGGCGCCGGCGCGGGGCGCTGATTACCATCCGGGAGGCGGAGGCTGCTGGCGCGGAGCTCGGCGGCGGCGGCGGCGACAGCGGCGGCAGCGGCGGCAGGAGCAGCAGCAGCCGCGCGTCCCGGGGAAAGGCAGGGGCAGCGCCGGGCCAGCAGACGCCGCCGCCGCCGCCGGCGCCCCGCGTGCCCCGGCGCCCCGGCCCTGCCGCAGCCCCGGGCGGCAGCACCTGGAGCAGCAGCAGCAGCAGCCCGGCCGACTCCCCACGGGGCCCGGTTCCCGCGCCGCCCCGCCGCGGCCGCCGCCGGCCGCCGCTCCCCGGGGCCTGGCCGCGGGCCCGGGGCCATCCCGCCGCCGCCGCCGCCGCCGCTCCCGGGGAGCGGGAGTCGAAGGGAGGGAGCGCGGGCGGGAGGAGGGATGGCGGGAGCGGGCGGGCCCAGGGGACTGGGGGCCGGGGGAGGCGGGGGCGGGGCGGCGCGGCCGGCCGAGGGGCGGCCGGGGACGTGACATCATCGGGGGAGGAGCGGCTGGGCCCGGGCCGCCGCGGCGGGGCGGATCCTGGCGAGTCGGTCGCCGGGGCTGGGGGCTGCGGCCTGGCCGAGGCCGCGGGGAGGAACAGCGGGGGGGACCAGCGCGCCGCCGGAGGCCCGGGCAGGGGGCAGACGGGGCTGCGCCGCGAGGGAGCCGGGCCAAAGCCAGAGGAGCGCGCCACGCCGCCCTCGGAAACCCCTGCCGCCTCGAGGTCGCCGCGGGACAGATCTCGGGCTTCTGGCCTTGCCTCCCTCTCCGAGTACCCGCCCGATTCCCCACGCTGACGTCCCGTTCCTGCACTTGCTGCTCATTCTGACGCCTCCAAGCTTTTACTCTCGTTCTTTGCTCGCCCCTGCTGCCCTCCTTGTATTTCCCCCTGGTGAACCTGACCTCGGTGTAACCTCAGCCCGGGACTCAAAGCTCCCTCTCTCTCTTAGGCTGGGCCGCAGACAGCCCTGCACACCCTGTCCCTAGGCCCCTTCCTTGGGCTGCCTAGACTGAAGGCATTTTCGTTTGCAGACTGTGCCATGCTGAAACCTCTTGATTTCTGATTCCAAGTTAGACGCTTGGGACTCAGAGTTAGGACTCAGAGCCCAGCGCACCTCGCCTTTCTCCCCAGTCTTCCTTCGCGTATTTCCATTCCTTTTTGTTTCTGGCACAGAAGTCAACTCCCCCTCGTTCCCAGGAGCAGAGCCATTTCTGCCCCTCTCCTCACACTCTGGCCTGCTGTGTCCTGGCCAAGCTTTGAACAAGCCCGGATTGGGTCCAGCACTTCCCTGCAGAAATGGGGGTGTCCTATTCTGCCTGCTGCTTGCCCTCTCAGCTTCCCCCAGGAATACCACTTTCCCGCCCCAGCTTCCTCCCATCCTCTTCGGGGACCTCCAAGTGTGCAGTTAAGTGAGCCACCCACACTGACCTAGATGAGGGGTCTCAGGGGGCACTACTGGGCCTCCTATCACCCTGGGGGGGCTCCCCTACCTTCCCTCTTGCCTTCTTGTCTCTTTACCATCCCTCCTGCTCCGTGTCCCCCTCCCCATCACCTGCAGGGCCTGTGGCTCCCACCCAGACTTCTCCAGGTGTCAGCTTTTAGCCTAGCTGAGATGATCAAAGGTAGATGTCTCCCTAAGATGAATTCTTCTACGGTCTCTTTCTCCATCTCCTTATCTGACTCAATCCCTGCTCCTCCCAGCGTGGTCCATGGAGCAGCAGCAGCACTACCTGCGAGCTTGTTAGAAATACAGAATCTTAGGTTCTGCCCAGGTCTGCTGAATCAGAACCCACTTTTTTTTTGTTTTTACAAGATCCCACGTGATGTATGCACACATTACATTTGAGAAGCAGTGCTTCAGAGAAACCCCCGAAGCTTTCTGTACTTGCTTCACCCCTCTCTCCTACCTCTGACCTCAGACCTACCTCTGGCTCTCTAAATTCCCAGCGGACAGCCTACCTACTTCATGGAGGGGGATCCGTGGAACGGCGGCAGGACCCTGCCCGTCTCTCTCAGCTGTTCATGGTTTTCATCCATCCTCAGGCTTATCGTCCATTCTGTTCTCTCCTTGAGCCCCTGATAAACATGTGGACTCAGGGACCTCTTTACTAAGTCCCGTCTTCTGCACCTCCTGATGTGGCTTCATCTGGTCCTCCATCTTTCCTCTGCTCAGACCTCCCCATTCTTAAAAGAACCCTCTCCTTGTCCCCGCCTCCCCCTCAAACATGTGCCCCTCCTGTTTCTAAGAGTCCCGGGAGCACTCCCCCAAGGAAGCTTTGCCAGCCCCCAGCAAGCCACTCCTAAACCCTAGTGGTCTGGCGCCCTTCCAGCTCTGCTGCTGTTTGCTCTTCTCTCCTCTGACTCCCTGAGGCACTGCCCACCCCCACCCCCACCCCAGCCATCCCGATGGCCAGAGCACTCTGCCTCTCTTGCTCCCATGAGTGCTCCAGGCTGCTGTGCCTTGCTGATTTCTCCCTCCGCCCTTCAGAGAGCTGCTGCTGTACCACAGCCTCAGATGCTGTCTTGGGGACATGATCTCCTAGTGTGACCTCCATCCTGCTTCTGCCTGTCCTGAATATCAGCTGGTGAGGGCAGGGCCGGCCTCAACTCCCTGGGGACGAGGGGAGCACCACTTCCCTGGAGAGCCCCTAACGCAATAGCTCTGCCTCTGGGCCAAGGATGGGGCTGCTTGGTCTCCACAAACCAGCTCTTCCTCCTGCCCCTCACCCCTCGTGTCTGTCCACGGCACCTCCCCCTCCTGATGCCCATCAGGCTGGGGACCCAGGCGTTCATCTTGGATACTTTCCTTACTCTGAGCACAGCCATCTCTTTGTCAGATTGTAAGGATCCCCCTCTGGGTCCTCTTCCCTGCCCCAGTGCCCACAGTGAGTGCCTTTAGCAATGAATATTACTTGTCCCCTTCTGGACTCCACTCTGGCTCGGAGGATAACTCCGCCTTTGTCTGATGCTGGCCTTCATAGCTCTCTCCCTGCCCCTGGCTGTCCACCCCAATGACCCTCCATTCTCCTGCCACCATTTGCTTAGAAACTTCCAAATGTTCGTGGCTCCCCGTGTAGACATTTTAGGGACTCGGTTTAGGGACATTCTAAGACCTTTGATGCCTGATCTGAATGATCCTTGCCAACCTTCCCTCCATTCCCTTTCTGTGCTAGTCCCTTGCTTACCTGACACCCAAGATCTTACGCTTTCCCAAACACAGGTTCCCACTGTCCACAGCAGGCCTTCCTTCCGGCTGGCCCCCTCACTGTTGGCCCCCCTTTCCTCTCTGGAAGCAACAGGGTCCACATTCCTCTTCATGATGGTTGAAAGGCTTGGCTGTCGCAGATTTTCATGGTTCTAGAAGACTCTTCCCAAAGTAGAGTTGGGGTATAGGTGCCCAGGGTTAACCTGGGGCAGAAAGGGGGAGTTAATGGCACTGCACTAAGGCCAGTTTGGATGGGCTCCTCGCTTGTGTGGGTTTCTATTCTGAACCACATGGACTAGAAAAAAAAAACAAATGGGGCGCCTGGGTGGCTTAGTCGGTTAAGCGTCCGACTTTCGCTTAGGTCATGATCTCACGGTTCGTGGGTTCGAGCCCGCGTCGGGCTCTGTGCTGACTGCCAGCTCGGAGCCTGGAGCCTGTTTCAGTCTGTGACTCCCTCTCTCTCTGACCCTCCCCTGCTCACGCTGTCTCTCTCTCTCCTAGAAATAAATAAAAATAAAAAAGAAAAAGAAAAAGAAAAAGAAAAAAGAAAAAAAAAACAACCAGGACGGTGTCTGAGGCTTCCCAGGGCCTGCAGCCCCAGAGAAAGTCTTCTGGGTTAAAGCCGCTGAACCAAGGGGTAAGGCCTCTGGGTGATGACGATATCAGTTGGACCAGCAAGTGGGAGGCCAGGGAGGAAATTCTGAGTCAGTCCTTGTGGTTGGAGATAAGTCTCTCTGCTTTCAATCCAGCAGGTCTGTTTCTTGGATGCCGGGAGTGTATTTATGTCTTGTGTTTTATGGGCATCACAGTGTGGCAGGGAGAGCCTTGTCACTCGGTGTCACTCGAGAATGAGTAAGAATGAGTGACCTGGGCTGTAAAGATGCAGGGGCAAGTAGTGGGGCCAGTGCGGTAGCAGGGCCAGATCCTGAGACCAGGACGGCATCTGTGAAGGCCGGTAGAGCTGACCGGGTGGATTCGCGGTACTTGCTTCAAGGTGAAAGCTTTTAGCACCTGGAGCATCATAGGTGATGCAGAGGAGCAAAGCATTTTCCCTGTAGGCGTGGGCCTTCAAACAGTATTTTAAAAATCAAAACTGACTCTCTCTCTCTCTCTCCCTCTCTCCAAAAGGGGGTGCAACACCACAGAAAACAGATTCAAGGTGGTGCGTTAGGCAGAAGGCTCCTGGCCAGGCTGAGTGGTTGGGCCACAGCGCCCCCTGGAGGTCCCGGAGTATCAGGCACTTGGATCCACTTCAAGGTCAAGTTTACGGATAGGAATTAACACAGAGACAGAATAAAAATATGAAAGCATCCACTAAATATGGTCGTTCACATATTCCACGAAGAAAAAAGAAAGTGCCTGGGGCCATCCCGGGAGGTTTCTCGGTGGCTGTGCCCCAGCGCTCAGTCTTCCTACTGGCTGAGGCCCCCTGTTGCTGGGGGAAAGACCCACACTGCAGGTGTTCCTCTTGCCTCGGGAGCCCTCCCAGTCCCAAATCTCAGTTGAGTTAGTCAGTATTGGATAAGACACAATGTCTCACCCTCATTGAGGAAGAGGAATGGAACTGATTTCTTTAAAAAAATTTAACATTTATTTATCTTTTTTAAAAAAATTTTTTATAGTTTATTTTTGAGACAGAGAGAGAGACAGAGTATGAGTAGGGGAGGGGCAGAGAGAGAAAAGAGACACAGAATCTGAAACAGGCTCCAGGCTCTGAGATGTCAGCACAGAGCCTGATGTGGAGCTCGAACCCACAAACTGTGAGATCATGGCCTGAGCCAAAGTCGGATACTCAACTGACTGAGCCACCCAGCGCTTCGGGAACTGTTTTACCTGGTGCAGTGCCATCTGCTTTGTTCATCCAGCAGCTTTCAGAGCAGGCCCTGGGACCTGCAGATTTCCAAACTGATGCTATACTAGCTATCCACAGGCGGTGGTGGAAAATCGGAAATAAAAGCATGTGAGTGTGGTATATATATTTACTTGTGGGGCAAGATCCAATTCCTTTCCTGATGGCTGTGGGTTCAATAAGAAAGGAAGCCATCATCTCTGAGCTAAAGCAGGGTAGAGGGTGGGGGGAGGGGAGGGGAGGTGCGAGGAAGCTGTTTTTCACCTTGTTCTGGGTTAAGATGGCATGGCAAAGGTCAATTCTCCAGGAGGCTGAAGCTTCAGGGACCCTTATCCACACAGGCCCCTTCCAAGGCCCTTTGAAAGCTCCCTACAGTGCGTTCCCATGGTTATATATAATTGTGTATTCATAGGTTTGTATTTTGCTTTAAAATTTTTTTTGATGTTTATTTATTTTTGAGAGAGAGAGACAGAGCACAAGCTGGGGAGGGGCAGAGACAGAGAGAGACACAGAATCTGAAGCAGGCTCCAGGCTCTGAGCTGTCAGCACAGAGCCCAACATGGGGCTTGGACTCACAAACCGTGAGATCATGACCTGAGCTTTGAAGTCAGATGCTTAACCAGCTGAGCCACCCAGGGGCCCCAGTTTGTATTTTTCTTCTGAAAGAGCCATACCCGCTTTGGTTTTATGAGCTTCAGGCCCCCCCCCCCCAAACCTACATTTGGTTCCCAAAGGACCCGGAGTTGGGTAGGAACCATGGACATGAATGATAATAAAAGCCTAAACTAAGGTAGGTCAAGGGGGAATGAGAGGAACCGAAGAGAGACGTCTTAATGAAAAAGCACTGTCACTCACTGACCTGTAACTCTTGCTGATGGGGGATTTTTGCCTCTTTTCTGGTGTCCATAGTGGTCAGAACAGTGCTTAGCACACGGATACTTGTGTAATGAATACTTGTCTGGGAGGTAGAGGGCGGGGGTACTAATTAGGTATGCGGGGGTCCCACGGGTGCCCCAAGTACATGGGCTTAGCACACCTTCCATCTGTCACGCAGCCCCATTCCAGAGGTAGAAAACATCAAGGCCTCTCCCTTTTAACCTTCAATGGCCACTTGGCCAATTGGAGCCAGGTCCTTGGAATGTACCGCACAGTGAAAAGGACTCGGGGTCTGGGGACTCTAGTAGGCAATAGTATTGCCTAATTATCATTATAGTTAATATAATTAAATTTCATCTAATTATCATCAGCTTCAGTTATTTCCTGGGTAAGCCCAGGGTGCTGAGGGTCCGTTGGTGTGATGGTTAAGTGTTTAACAATTGCCTCTCAAAGAAACAGTCTGAGTTGTGGCATTTGCTAATTTTCTTTTCTTCTTCTTAAAAAATTTTTGATGTCTATTTATTTTTAAAAATTTTTTTAATTAAAAAAATTTTAAACATTTATTTATTTTTGAGAGACAGAGACAGAGCATGAGCAGGGAAGGGGCAGAGAGAGAGAGAGGGAGACACGGGATCTGAAGCGAGCTCCAGGCTCTGAGCTGTCAGCACAGAGCCCGATGTGGGGCTTGAACCCACAGACTGCGAGATCATGACCTGAGCTGAAGTTGGACGCTCAACCGACTGAGCCACCCAGATGCCCCTTGTTTATTTATTTTTGAGAGAGACAGAGAGACAGAGCCCAGGTTGGGGAGGGGCAGAGAGAGAGAGAGAGAGAGGGAGACACAGAAACCGAAGCAGGTTCCAAGCTCTGAGCTGTCAGCACATAGCCCAACGCGGGGCTCGAACTCACAGACCATGAGATCATGACCTGAGCCGAAGTTGGACGCTCAACCGACTGAGCCACCCAAGTGCCACACATTTGCCGACTTTCATGAGGCATGTTTCCACTACAGCTAATTTCAAACTAATGTGGCTGAACGTGTTGGGAAGAGACACACACAGTAAGTTCTCCAGAGCCTGTGCAAACGGAACCTAGCACACCCCAGTGTGGGCCCCAGTGATACAAGCTTCCCCTTGCACAAGAGTGGGGGACAAGGGGGCTCCATGTTCTGGGTTAGGCAGTTTTTAATGGCGATATCACTTCAGGTTAGGTGAAAGGTATGTAGATGATCAATTCGGCTCAATGCCCAACTTTTTTTTTTCAAAAAATATTGATTTTTTTAAAAATTGTTACTGTGTAACACAGTAATTTTACACGTATACCTCGATAATTTTTTTTGCATGTATATATACATCCATATAACCCCGGTTCAGATTAAGATACAAGCCCTTTCCCACATCCCAGCAGCTTTTCTGGCACCTCCTTCCCCATTAATGCATGCCCCTCTCCTGACTTCAAGCACCGTAAGCAAATTTTCTCCATTCTTGGAGCTCATCTAAATGGCATCATGCTCTGTGTCGTTTTTCTATCTGGTTCTTCCTTGTTATTGGATCTGTGGGATTTTATCCATGTGTCATGGGTAAGAGTTTTTCCATTTCTGGGTAGTATTCCTAGTGCTGACTTTTAATAACTTTACCTCAATAAAAGGTTTTTTTGTTTTGTTTTGTTTTAATGTTTCTCATGCCTGTCTTTGTCACTCACCTATGAATCTGGATTCCACAGGTTGGCCCTCCTGGCCAAATACTCAGTCCCCCAATGCTCTGTTTCTCCTTGACCCTGACTCATCCTCCACCACTTCCTAACCTCCCAAAACATTGGCCATACCCCTCAGAGTCCTTTCTCCATTATTAGCCAATTCCCTCATATTCTCAATATTTCTTGAAAGGTTTCTCTCATCTCTCGTCTTTTAAAAATTTTCAATGTTTATTTATTTTTGAGAGACAGTGCGAGCAGGGGAGGGGCAGAGAGAGAAGGAGACACAGAATCTGAAGCAGGCTCTGGGCTCTGAGCTATCATCACAGAGCCCGACGCGGAGCTCGAACTCACGAACTGTGAGATCATGACCTGAATCGAAGTCAGCCGCTTAACCGACTGAGCCACCCAGGCACCCCTCTCATCTCTAGTCTTAACTGAAACCTGAATGACACTGGTTATGAACTGAATATTTAGGTCTGAAATTCATATGTTGAAGCCCTAACTCCCAATGTGACTGTATTTCGAGATAGGGCCTGTGAGGAGGTGATAAAGGTTAAATGACCTAAGGATGGGGCCCTAATCCGATAGGGTTGGTGGCCTTGAGAGAAGAGGAAGGGAGAGCTCTCTCTGCCTACCATGTGATGACACAGTGAGAAGCTGGCCATCCGCGCACTAGGAAGAGTTCTCACCAGGAAATGAATTGGCTGGCACCTTCATCTTGGACTTCCCAGCTACCAGCACATAAGAAAATAAATGTCTGCTAGTTAAGCCCCTAGTCCATGATATTTTGTCATGGCAGCCTGAACACACTGCGATAACACCCAAGGACAACCTTTCTCCTAAGGCCCCTTCTAAGCAGTTACCATTTATTCTCTTTCACCTCACTACATGGAACTATTTGGAATCTGATGTTGCTCTACTTTCAAGCTGGTAAGTTAACCTGTTACTGGATGTTCATGTTAACCTGTTAACGGATGCTACCAAAAGACATATGATTCCTGGAGCAGAGACAAAGAACTTTATTGCTCACAGCCCAGCAAGTACAAATCATGTTTGTATCCGTTTCTTGCCTTCCAAGTCCTACAGGGCCACCTGGAGGGGGCCTCTGGGTGCTGCTGCATCTGAGGAACAAGAGAAAGGGAAGCTGCCCCTTTGGCAGAAGGCAATAAGCAAGCTCTTTGTCTTAGAGATAGTGCTTCATTTCTCAAGGTTGCTGGATGCACACACATCCCTAAGAAATACCCCAGGTAGCGTGGTCAGGACCTTATATTCTTGGCATGCCCAGTAAAAATGTACAGTGATGCCCAGGGCCAATGTGGTTTGCCTCTCCCAACACCGGCCCTGCGCGTGATTGGCTGACTTGAATATTCACATGAATATGCCACTCCAGTCACCACTCTGATTAGTTTGATCAACAGAGACTGGGACCCAATCTGCTCAATCTGTCTCATACAGAATTTAATTAAGGCTACTATCTATAGAACTTCGAGCATCAAGATGAGGCCAACCTAAAAGTATTAGCTTCAAATTTGTCACCTAGGGTCCCAGATTCAGGCACCAGTGAATTAGTCCCAAGGGGATCAGTAGGTCTCATTTCAGACAGTTAGGATATAGTCTAAACCCAGGTTATGATCCATTAAAATTCTCACAAGTGAGTTTTGGACTAATCTGCTGATTTGTGATATCACTGCCAATAATTCTAGGAGGCAGTAGATGGGCCAAAAAGTAGTCCCATCTCTAACGGAGAGACATTCCATGGCCCAAATACAAACATATGCCTCGAAGAGTCACATGCCACTCCAAGATTTGTGGTGAATTCTGATTTGTATCATTACACTGGTTTGCTTGAGCCACATGGGAAGTGTCCCCCTGTAAGTACAGCCTCGTCTGCTGTATATGAACCAAGACCACTCAGGTGACAGGAAAATTATGTGCACTTTTTCCAGTCAAAGTGCAACAGGGTTGTGCTGGATGGTGTTTGTTCAAGTACAGGGAGGGGAGGTTCCATATTCAGGAGCTGCCATTGGAGGCCTAGGGCACAACCCCACAGTCTGGGACCATCCCTGCCTACGTGTTTCCTGTTTCCATGGAATGTGGACAGGATGGCAAACCCGGGGTGGGGTCAATTTTCCAGCTGAAGCTTAACTCCTATCAGCGAGGTGATGGTTTTGCTCGGCTGCCGTGCTGGACTTGGGGGACAAAGAGGACTTTAATCATCCCTCCCTCTCTGCTCCCACTAGCATCTAGGGTGTCGCCAGGCCTCCATGGCTATGGGAGCAGTGTGCCCCATGCCAGTAGCTACAACTTCACTTCTTCTCCAGTCTTTTCCTGTTCACACCCTGATTTTTATCTGGGGGCGGTGGGGGGGGCAGGGGTGAGTGCGACAAAATGGACAGAGACCCATTGTATCTCCCACCTTGGCTTCTGTGGGCCAGCACAGGGGGTCTGGGCAAGCAATGTGCTCAACTGAGCGATCATCACCTTTATGACCTAGGATCGTGTGCATCCATCAGAAGAATCCAGGTGGCTAAATCAGAATGAAGTTTGAGTCCCCTAGGCCCCCTTTGCCAGGCTGACAACTGGAGGCTGCACTGGCTAGACTGGCCTGGGGTTATTGTTGGGGTGGGCGGGGAGAAGGAAGCACTATCTATACCCAGGAATAGTCAGAATCTCAAACTTCAGAAAAGGTCTATACACCCACCCCCTTATTTTCTGATCATTACCTAAGAAACGACTGAAAGATGATTCTTGTCTGGGCACGACTGTGCTCAGTGACCACGCTGTCTCACTGAAGTGTGTGGACCAAATGGAGATGAGGGAGGCAGTCAGAAGCAGAATTTATTTGTGAGGAGGCCATTCCAGTGCCCCAAAACATGGAATGCCTGCGGATGGTAGGGAGGATGGCATGGCCATCAAACACCTTGACTATTGGCCCAGTGCTGGGTGGCTTTTGCAACAAAGAAGCATCATTGTCAGAATGTAGATGGTGTGAAAAGCCAAAAACTTGGCATGGCTTAGTTACAAGGGCCAGGTTTGTAACTACGTTTGTAACTTAAGTTAAGTTTGTAACTGTGGCCAGTCTCCTGATCAGACGAGAACAGGAGCACTGTAACCCGAAAGTTTACCCAGGGCAGTGAGGCACCAATGATCGTCCACAGAGGGGGTCAAAGGTCTGAGGTGTCAATCATCCAAGAGTAGGCAGGAGCAATGCCCCATGCAATGTGGCCTCTCTACTGTAAGACAAACACTCCAACTTTTGGGAGGCATCACAAAGCTGGTAAGTAGTGGTGGCTTCTTCATCGGAAACATACAGTTCTTCACTTGGTGCTCTGTCCACGATGGTGGATTGTTACCACGTTTGGTGGGATGATGGGTCTAGGCAGTGGTGGCAGTTGTATGGCCAGCACAGGCTGGACCAGCAGCCTGATTCTGGTTGATCATACTAGAGAAGGGTCCTTACCATGGGCATCTCTATGAATGACCCAGGCTGTCTGATTGGTAGGTAAATTTATTTCCACAGTTTGCAGTCCCCAAGAAAAATGTCTTCAATCTGCCGGTCTTGCAGACAGGACAGCGAGGCCATTGATAACGACACAAAAGGCAGTAAAAATGTACCCAGCTGCATCATGGGAAGTGTGAGCCAGGGCTGTCAGCCCTGCCTTGAGTTCTGCACATTGAACAGAATGACCATGCATACTTTTGATACCTTTTTAAAAAAATGCTTATTTGTTTTTGAAATAGAGGGACATAGCACGAGCAGGGGAAAGGCAGAGAGAGAGGGAGACACAGACTCTGAAGCAGGCTCCAGGCTCTGAGCTGTCAGCACAGAGCCTGATGTGGGGCTTGAACTGGTGAACCACGAGGTCATGACTTGAGCTGAAGTCGGACGCTTAACCAACTGAGCCACCCAGATGCCCCCATACTTTTGATTCTGCATTGCTAGTGTCGAGGTTGAATGTGGACATCATCGGGTATCCGCTTAGCTAAACCATCAGCGAACCAGGCAAGCACTTGGGGGACACTCTGTGAATCAGGGGCCCCATGGAGGCAGCCGTTTCGCTTCATGTGACGAGGTGAGGAATGAAGTTCTTCCCAGAGGGGTTGCCACTACCCTTCCGTGTACAATTCAGATAATGTTAGGGCCAGGCCAGCTGTGCTCTTGAATAAACAATTTCCATTTGACTGTTAAGGCTTTTTATCCCCTTCTCTTGATAGCCACCAAATTCAGGTTGACCTGTCGCAAAATGGGGATGTCAAGTTGGAGAATGACAGGGCCTGCGTAGGTCAGTAACAAGTTCCTAGATGCCTTAAAAAAAAAAAAAAAAAAAGCGATGTACTTTGTGACTGTGTCCGGCTGGTAGCGCTGTTGTGCTGGAAGATGGCCTTTGGCATAATTGCAGCCATTGAGGCCATTCATTCCTCCCGTTAACTTTTCTCCTCTTGGAAGCCTATGCAGTTTCTTCTGGACCATTCCGAGTGCTCAGGAATCACCTGTGGACAAGCAGTCGCCTCCGAATGGGCAAATGTGCTGGCATGAGGGACACTCACAGCACAAGCCTGTACAAGCACCAATACCAATTCTACTTTCAGCCGCGACAGCGCCCCTCCCCCCTTCCTGCGCAGTACATTGAATTGGCACAAAGGGCTCAACTACACGGCCCCTTTCATTTCCCTTCCCTACTGCGAACGTTGCTCAGAGCCCAGCAATTGAAAAAAAAATTTTTTTTTTTACCTTATGGGAAAACAGGCCAAGGAGGTTCTTGTGTACCAATCAGGAGCTGTCCTAACAGCTACAGAAGACCTTGCTATTCCGGAGGGTGAGGGTGAGGGGTCAAGGCGTGCTGGGGGAAGGGTCGGGGATTGGGATGGGGGAGAGCAGAGAGGGCTGTGGGGGAGCAGCGGGGGCGCCTGCCAGGGTTTTATTTTCTCTTGGTTTCTGGCTTTAGAGTTGGCATTCCATCCCCCCCCCACCCCACCCAGTCCTGGGAGCACGGGAGCCCAGGGTCATCTTGCCCCGTTCTGCACTGCATTCCTTGGTGCCTTCAACCACTCCTGCTGCATCTATCCACAGGACATGGTAAGCTGGTGCTTTGGATGCTTGAATTCTAGAGAGCTACATACGTCGGAGGCCCCCCCGCCTCCATGAAGTTGCGAGCATACTTTTTCATCAAAGCCGCTGAGGGAAGAGAGGGATTGGGGTGCACAAAGGGACAGAGGAGGTCTGTGCCAGTAAGCAAAGGTGTTAGTTCACATTGGGTTTGATTGGTCACCTGCAGGGCTCACCCAAATAAACTCCTCATGCTTTTGGTTCACCTAATGTTCTATTTCAAACACCCTGGCTGATGCTGTTTATTTCAGCCGTTGGGGTCTTTGATTTAGCAGCCTCGTGGATGTTGTTGCCCCATTATCAAAATGTCCCTTCCAACTCCCGGGGCGCCTGGGTGGCTCAGTCGGTTAAGCTTCCGACTTCAACTCAAGTCATGATCTCACAGTTTGGTCTGTGAATCTGAGTCCTCCATTGGGCTTGCCGCTGCCAGTGTGGAGCCTGCTTCGGATCCTCTGTCCCCCTCGCTCTCTGCCCCTCCCCTGCTCACACTCCCAGTCTCTCTCTCTCTTGCTCAAAAATAAATAAGCATTAAAAAAAAATCCCTTTCACCTCCTGTATGGAGGAGAATAAACAGGAACCAAAGCACCATTCTGGTGGCTCAGTTAATAATCCTACCTCTCACCGCTTCATCTCAATAGGCAGGCCAGTGTGAGACCCTCCCTTGAGCCTCCCTTGCCCTGCTGCCCACCATGTGGGGGAGAGGGTTCACTAACATATGCCAGGGAGTCGTTTCATAACCCCTGACCTCGCCCACAGTGTCCTGCATCTTCCAGAAAGCCATGCCTCTGTCAGCATCCCACCCTCACTGCCAAACCATCAGGGTCTGGCATTTGAATTTATCCTGCTGGTAAGTGATTAATTGGCCTCTTACTGTTTCATGGACGCTGGCCAAGAGGAGGCTCCTGGGTCAGAGACCGAGAACTTGATTATTCATGGCACAGTAAGTAGCATAAACATAACGTTTACATTGGCTTCCTTTCCCCCACAAATTCCACAGGGGGAATGTGAAGGAGCTCAGTGGATGCTGTGCATGTAACAGGTTTGTGTTGCAGCCAAGGAACACCGAGCCTGGGGAACCTACCTCTTTTAAAGCAGGAAATAGGCAAGCCTGCTCTTTGTCCTGGACAGAGATACTACTACATTCCTCGAAGTTGCTCTGCAGACACAAGCCTGAGCAATCGCACAAAGAGCAGTCAGGACCTTGCATTCTTGGCATACCTAGAAAGAACGTGCAGAGATGTTCCAAGCTCTCCCAATAGCTCCTGCCCAGAGACTGCTTCCAGGCTGTGCCTATCTCGTTTTTAAAAGCCCTGCTTCTCAGTCCTGATGCCCAGACTGGATGATGAGAGAAGAAACAAGGAAAAGAGAAATCCAAGCCTTTTTAGGATCACAGATACAAAAGATGTTTGGAGAGGGGAGCAGAGCAAATGGAGCCATATGCTTAAAGAACAATATATCATAACCAAGTTGGCTTTTCTAACATATAAGGATGGCCCAGCGTTAAAAAGCTCGTCAATGTATATTAACAGATTCAAGGATAAATTTTGTTATTTCGATTAGCAGATGAGCCAGGAGTTGACAGAAATAACAAAATTCCAGCCTTCACCAAACTTACATTCAAGTGAGAGACAGACAAATAAGCCAATATATAATATGACACCTAGTAGTGACTGGGATAATTGAGAAAATAAAGCTGAGGGAGATGATAGATATTAACAATTTCACATGGTTTACTCTAATACATATGTGCCAATTGAGCATTTGATGAAGGTAGAATTTCTTATTTGGAAGAAAAGATAATAAATGATTCTGGGGTAATGAACTAAATAAGGCTAGGTATTTATCTTTCACATTTTACAAAACTACATTTCAGATACATTAATGATCTAAACCATATAAATACACAAAACCACAATAGCATTAGCAAAACTTTGGAGACTAGGTCACCTTGGGATATCTGGAGGCACTGTGGACATGGCTCTTTTTGTGTGCACTGGCCCAGAGGCCCTTCAGCAACAAAATGGTTCAGAAATTCCAGAAAACATGAATTTTCCTGCTGAAGAAGAGAAAATCTTGCAGTTCTGTTCTGAAATTGACTATTTTCCAGGCATGCTTAAAGCAACCAAAACATAGACCAAAATTTACATTTTATGATGGGTCTCCTTTTGCAACTGGACCGTCTCACTATGGACATATACTTGCAGGGACAATTAAAGATATAGTCACCAGATATGCTCACCAGAGTGGGCTTCATGTTGACAGAAGATTTGGGTGGAATTCTCATGGCTTACCTGTGGAATATGATATTCATAAAATATTGGGAATCAGAGGACCAGAGGATGTAGCCAAAATGAGGATTGTCAGCATAACAATCAGTACCAAGCAATTGTGATGAGATATTCTACTAAGTGGAAGTCCAGAGTTATCAGACTTGGCCAATGGATTGACTTTGACAATGACTACAAAACACTGTATCTATAATTCATGGAATCTGTCTGGTGGGTGTTTAAACAACTCTATGAGAAAGGCCTTGTGGATAGAGGTGTGAAAGTCATGCCCTTCTCTAACTGCGTGCAACACCCTACTTTCCAACATTGAATCTCACCAAACTACAAGGATGTTCGAGATCCTTTGACATTTGTAACTTTCCTTTGGGAGGAAGATGAAAATGTACCTTTGGTTCCTTGGATGACCACTCTCTGAACATTACCTAGTAACCTCGCCCTGTGTGTTAATCCAGATATGCAATGTGTCAAGATTAAAGATGTTTTCAGGGGGAAATTACTCATTGTCATGGCAGCCAGCTTATCAGCCCTTGGTAAGTTGGAGAGTGACCAGGAGATCCTTGAAAGATTTCCCGGTACCTATCTCAAAGGCAGGAAGTACAAGCCCCTGTTTGGCTATTTTGTGCAGAGTAAGGGTGCTTTCACTGTGTTTGCTGATAACTACATGCAGGGGGTGGAGGGCACTGGAGTGGCACAGCAGGCTCCTTACTTTGGTGCTGATGACTATCGGGTCTGCATGGATGTCAGCATCATTTATAAAGACTCCTCCTGGGGCGCCTGGGTGGCTCAGTCAGTTAAAGCATTTAAACTCTTGGTTTTGGCTCAGTTCATGATCTTACGGTTAGTGAGTTTTTTTTTTTTTAATTTTTTAAATGTTTTATTTATTTCTAGGAGAGAAAGAGAGAGAGAGAGAGAGACAGTGTGAGCAGGGGAGGGTCAGAGAGAGAGGGAGTCACAGACTCTGAAACAGGCTCCAGGCTCTGAGCTGGCAGTCAGCACAGAGCCCGACGCGGGGCTCGAACCCACGAACCGCGAGATCATGACCTAAGCGAAAGTCGGACGCTTAACCGACTAAGCCACCCCGGCGCCCCCAGTTAGTGAGTTTAAGTCCCTCATCTGGCTCTGTGCTCACAATGCAGAGCCTGCTTGGGATTCTCTGTCTCCCTCTCTCTCTCTGCCTCTCCCCCACTCACAGTCCCTTTCTTTCTCTCTCTGAAAATAAATAAACTTAAAAAAAATTCTTTTCCTGTTCACCCCGTGGATGCTTCAGGAAGCTGTTTCACAGCGGAAGTGACAGGTTTCATGGGACAGTATGTGAAGGAGGCTGACAAAAACATCACCAGGACCCTGGAGGAAGAAGGCTGACTTCTTGTTGCCAGCAACCTCACTCATCACTACCCTTTCTGCTGGAGGTCAGACACTCCCCTCATTTCCCAAGTTGTGCCTCACTGGTCCCTGTGGGGGGAGCACAGGGTAGACTCGTTGCTGAGGAACAATGACCTGTGTTACTGGGTCCCAGAGTTTGTATAAGAAAAGCAATTTGGAAATTGGTGAAAGGATTCATGTGACTGGATAATTTCTAGAAATAGATACTGGGGCACCCCTATCCCACTGTGGGTCAGTGATGACTTCAAGGAGTCAGGATGCATTGGATCAATGGCAGAACTTGAAAAGCTATCAGGAGCAAAGATCTCTGATCTCCATAGAGAGAGCACTGACCATCTGACCATCCCTTCCTGCTGTGAAAAGTGTTGCATAGCATCCCTGAAGAGTTTGTTTGTTTAAGAGTGTCAGCATGCCCTATGCTCAAGTTCATTATCAATTTGAAAACAAGAGGGAGTCTGAGGATACATTTTCTGCAGACTTCGTTACTGAAAACATTGGCCATACCAGAGGATGGTATTACCCTCTGGTGGTGCTGGCCACTGCTGTCTTTGGACAGCCACCTTTTAGGAATGTGATTGTGAATGGGCAAGTGAAGGGAAAAAGTGAGCAAATGAAATAAGAATTATCTGGATCCACTTTCGATCATCCATTAATGTGGTGCCTACGCCCTCAGATTATATCTGATTAACTCCCCTGGGGTGAGAACAGAAAACCTTTGCTTTAAGGAGGAGGGTGTGCATGATGTCTTGAAGGACATGCTCCTCCCTTGGTACAATACCTATTGCTTCTTCATCCAGAACGTCCTGAAGCTGCAGAAAGAGGAAGAAATGGACTTCCTCTACAGTGAGAACACGGTTAAAGAAAGTGCCAACATCACATGCTGGCGGGTCCTGTCTCTCATGCAGTTGCTTTTTGGGCTCTTCGAGACCAAAATGGCAGCTTACGGGCTCTATATTGCAGTGCTTTGTCTGGTCAAGTTTATGAATGTCCTGACCAGTTGGTATGTCAGGATGAACCACAAAAGGCTAAAGGGTAAAACTGGGGAGGAAGACTGTGCTATGCCCCTGGAGATGTTGTTTAGTATCCTGATTTCTCTGTACACACTGATGGCCCCTATACTGCTTTTCTTACTAAAGTGATGTCCCAGATCTAAAGATGTTGGCTGACCTTGTTTCTGTCCAGGACACAGACACACTCAGCATCCACTACCTCATGCTGCCCCATGTTCGAGGGGAGTTGATTGACAAGAAAATGGAGGGCACAGTATCTGGGATATGGTCTGGGATTGAACGTCAGTGAGTGATTGGAGACCCCAAAACCATTCTGATAAAGTATCTTTTGGAAAAAACCTGTGATTATCTGTCAGGATCCAAAAGCTCTTTTTATTTATTTATTTGTTTGTTCATTTGTTTGTTTATTTATTTATGAGCTAGATCACAAGCTGGGAAGAGACAAGGAAGAGAGAGAGGAAGTGGGGGAGAGGGGAAGAAGAGGTGGAGAGAGAAAGAGAGAGAGAGAGAAAGAGAGAGAGAGAGAGGGAGGGAGAGAGAGATCCTATGCAGGCTCCATGCACAGCACGGAGCCCAACTTGGGGCTCCATCCCACCACCTGACTGTGAGATCATGACCTAAGCTGAAACCAAGAGTCAGATGCTCAACCGACTGAACCACCCAGGCACCCTAGGATCCAGAAGCTCTTAATGAGATAGAGTTTTTGGAGGAGCATATCACTGAGGAACTGAATGACTGAAAAGTTATACTGTCTACAGACAAAATACATGTATGCGTTCTGCCTAAGGGCAGATCTTGATCCCACGGTCCTGGGAAGCCTCTGAAGGGAGCCGTCAAGGCTGTGATGTGTCCATCAAGCAGCTGAGGCGGGGAGGAGCTGGAGCATTTATAGAAGGGGGGGTCGTTGTTGGAGAAGGCATGAACCAAATGAAGGGGACATTTGTCTCCTGTACACCTTTGATCAGACATCAGGCAGGACGATGCATTTTGAAGTACAGTTGGATGCTCAGGCTTTGGTTCTTTTAGGCATCACCCTCAACCAGTTAATGGTGGATGAAGGAGTGACTCATATCCAGAAACTTCACAAAAAGTGCAATCTGGTTGCAACTGATGAAAACAGTAGTTTAGTATAAAGCAAAGTCTGAAGGCAAGTATCCGAATAATGTTATCAAAAGCCACATGGAGTTCAAGCTTGCTACCATCGAGGCTCCCTTGAAACCATATCCAGGTCCAACGTCAGATAAAGTCCTTATTCCAGAGAAAATATAGTTAAGTGGGTCTGACCTGGAGGTCATACTCACCAGAGGACTATCCCCGCCCGCCCCTGCTTGTGCAAGCCAATCTTAACATGTGTACAAATGGCAGCAAGCAAGGTGGAGTATTGCTTCTAGAAGATTCAAAGACGATAGTAGGTCAGATATTTTAAAGCTGAGGTATGATTACTAGAATTGTTGGTGCAAAAAAATACAGAGCTGGCTGTCTTCCACGGTGAAACAGAAATATGAAACCAAACTGATTTACTGAGTCTCACTGGACCGACGCTTCGGGTGGAACCAAGTCTGTACCCCCTGTGGCGGGCAGCCCAAGACCTGTTCTCTGCCAGCCCCCCCCCCCCCGGCCCCCCCTCCCCGGCTGCAGCTCCTGAATGCAGGCCCGCAGGAGCGTTTAATGGGAATAGCAGCACTCTCCTGCTCAAAACCCCACTTGGGCAGAGGGGACTCGCCCATCAAAGGTCTTTGTATGAAGTAGCCAAGGTGTTTGGCCTTTAGAATCGAAAGCTACATTTCTTTTAGAACATTATTTTTTATGTTTTATTTATTTTTGAGAGCAAGAGAGACAGGCCATGAGCAGTGGGGAGCAGAGAGAGAAGGGGAGGCACAGAATTTGAAACAGGCTCCAGGCTCTGAGTTGTCAGCAGAGGGCCCGATGCGGGGCTCGAACTCACAGACCACGAGATCATGACCTGAGCCAAAGTTGGATGCTTAACCGACTGAGCCGCCCAGATGCCCCAGGAAGCTAAATTTCTGAATGAGACTTAAACAGATGAAATCACAAAGGAATCCCCATGAAGACTTTGAACTTACACGCTGTATGTTTCTGTATTACCACCACCAACAGACTTCTAACATTCATTACCAGTATGGTTCAGGCAGCCTTACCCTGGCACATACCTGGGATTCTCTCTCTCCCTCTTTCTGCTCCCCCCCAAAAAAAGAAAATATAATTAATATTTTGGGAGGATGAAAATGAGATTATTACCAGAGATTGGATCAAGATGGCATATCTTTCTTCTTTTCTGCCCTAAATTTCCTCAAGCAACAGAGGATATAGATTTTTAAGAAGAGTAAAACTCTCATTTCATCAGAAAGAGTGATATTTGGAGAAGAAAAGTGGGGGTGGATGGCAATAGCAGTGAGCAAGAGGGGACTAAGGAGTCTATGGGAACAATGCGGTGGTGCTCTCTAGTTTTGTTTGTTTCATGGATTATATGGAGATGGAGGAGGTTATATTATACATTTACAGGTATACATTAATAAACTATATTAACTATAAATGTATAACAGCCTTATATTTACAAAGCACTTTTAATTTATTCAAGACTCTTACCTAATCTTTAAATCTATAAATCTTTTCATCCCACTACTGTAGAGATTGCTTTGTCTAAAGGAGTGTAGAGAAGGAAGCACAAAACCTATACTTGGTCCCTAAGAGGAGAAGGACTACATTCCTAGGGCGCCTGGGTGGCTCAGGAGGTTAAGTGTCTTACTTCGGCTCAGGTCGTGATCTTGGGGATTGTGGGTTTGAGCCCTACTTCAGGTTCTGTGCTGACAGCTCAGAGCCTGGAGCCTGCTTCATTCAGATTCTGTTTCTCCCTTTCTCTCCGCCTCACTCGGGCACGCTCGCTCTCTCTCTCTCTCAAAAATAAACATTAAAAAAATTTAGAATCGGGGCGCCTGGGTGGCTTAGTCGGTTAAGCGTCCGACTTTCGCTTGGGTCATGATCTCGCAGTTTGTGGGTTTGAGCCCCGCGTCGGCTCTGTGCTGACTGCCAGCTCAGAGCCTGGAGCCTGTTTCAGTCTGTGACTCCCTCTCTCTGACCCTCCCTTCCTCACGCTGTCTCTCTCTCTCTCTGTCCTAGAAATAAAAATAAAAACATTAAAAAAAATTTTAGAATGACTACATTCCCTCCCTTCAGCTGCCAGAATGCCCTGCACCTTTTTTTTTTTTTTAATGGATGAAGTATATAAATTACAGAGAACCTAGCTAGTATTTAACTTTCAGTGTGTATCATCTGGGGGTGCTTGTTAAAAATTATTTTCTGGGGCCCCAAACTTGAGATTCAAATTTTGCAGGTCTGGGGTAGAACTCATAAGTCTGCATCTTTCAACAAGTGACCCTAGTCCACCTGGATGGGTAATCCAAAACCACACTTCTAGAATACCAGTTTAGGCAAATCCTCCCGTGTCGTTTTGCTCTTAGGCAGGTCACCTGAAAACAGCACGTGAATGGAATTTTAAAAATCAGGCTCGGGGCATCTGTATGGCTCAGTTGGTTAAGCGTCCGACTTCAGCTCAGATCATGATCTTACAGTTTGTGGGTTTGAACCCCGCGTCGGGCTCTGTGTTGATAGCTCAGAGCCTGGAGCCTGCTTGGGATTCTGTGTCTCCTCTCCTTATCCCTCCCCTGTTCACACACTCTCTCTCAAAAATAAACATTAAAACATTACAAAAATTTAGTCTGGGAGCAACATTTCTACCTGCCTGATCCAGTCGGTAGAACATTTGATTCTTGATCTCAGTGGTTGTGAGTTTGAGCCTTCCGTTGAGTGTAGAGATTACTTAAAAATAAAATCTTAAGAAAATCAGTTCAAAATTCCCCCTTGGTCACACACGCTTGAGATAACTTTTGTCTCCAACTAATGGTTCTGCCCAGGGTAGCTGAGGCCTGGGACACACTATTGGGGAAACAACCGTCAGAGCAAAGAGCAAGACCACCCAGGAAAAACCGAGGAAATCTGATTAATACAGACTCACTGGGCAGGCTAGGAGACCGCAGGAGAAACCAGACACACCTTCCCCCATGGACTGTGTTGTGTTCTTTAATGCTTTTAGTGCCTGACGTACGAATGTTCAGTGAGTATTGGCTAAAAGAGTTACAAGGGCGTAGATACAAAAACGTTAAGAAAAAACAGATTCCTCATTATTATTTCTCAACCCGTTAAACTCTGGTACTCATTCCATAAGCATGAAATCTCATATTCTCCTTCAATGTTAGTTTCAACATAAATTAAATGTGGAGATCAAAACCAAAGCAACAAAGTGGCTGGCTGTCCCTTCACGCTCCACGGCAAACGATAAAGCAGAAGAATAAAGAGCAGGAGAAGGAGGAAAAGTGCAAGCGGAGTCAGTCCGGGCAAAGGAGAATCGCCCACCGCCCTACAACAGGCCGGAAGTCGGGGTAGGGCCCGCGCGGGCTTCTGACGTCACTCCCCACGCGACTTCCTTCAGAGAATATGGCGGCTCTGAGCCGTGTCCGCTGGCTGACCCGGGTGAGGCCTGGGGTCAGGTCCGGCTGGGGGCGGGTGTGGGTGCGGCGGGTGCGTACCAGGCTCCCTGCAGTATTCGGGGTGTGGGACCCACGTACCTGACCTCAGGCGTGTACGTCTCTGTCGCAGGCGCTGGTCGCCGCCCCGAATTCCGGGTCATGGAGGAACCTGTGTACCTCTGCCGTGGCGCACGCCGCCTCTCGAAGCCAGGTAAGGGCAAGTGCGGCTCCGGTCTGTCCACACTCCTGTCCCCTCGACCCCCTTTTCCGGGACCTGTGCCCCCACCCCAGCTCGAGCTCTGATGGGCCCGCTTGCAGGCTGAGGACATGAGGGTGGAGGGCGCCTTTCCCGTGACCATGCTGCCAGGAGACGGCGTGGGGCCTGAGCTGATGCACGCTGTCAAGGAGGTGTTCAAGGTGAGTGACGCAGGGAAATCAGCCAGCACAGACTATGGGGGCGGGCTGGAAAGGACTTACTCGATCGTGACCCAGAGATCTGGGGGACCTGTCCCTGAAGGCTGCCTCTGTCCCAGTGGAGTTCCAGGAGCATCACCTGAGCGAGGTGCAGAATATGGCATCCGAGGAGAAGCTGGAGCAGGTGTTGAGTTCCATGAAGGAGAACAAGGTGGCCATCATTGGTATGTGTGACCCCGTGCTATTCCGCCCGTGTACCGTTTAAAATCATGCGAGCAACAATAAACTATTTGTAACAAATAAAAAAAGTAAAGATAAGTTAGGAATATAAAAAAATAAAAATCATGCGAGCAAATGTTCTTTAAGCTTCTTTCGGCGCATACGAACACAGTGAGTCCCCCAAACTTCCACCACTATTTTGTGGTGACCGTGTGCTTCTTCTGTTTGGGACCCAGGAGTTGAGAGATTATGTGAGCTGTCAATGCAGGAAGGTTTCAGGGGTTTGAAGTCTGTCAGGGGGCTATATTATGGGTCATCAAATCTTGTTAATTGTGCTTCTTGACTTCTAGCTGCCTCTTCTTCTGTCTTCCCCCCTGCTCCCTGCTGTAATCTCCTCGTTAGAGTTTTGTTTTTTTTTTTTTTGGCTTCCAGTTCTGCCCCTACAATCCATGTTCTGCATCTGTTCTTTCGGGAAGACCAACATAGCTTTGCCAGGTCCTGCCTTAGCATAGGAGAGTGAGCTCTTCATAAGGTGACTTCACCTTTTCGGCCTTCATTTCCATAATATTTACTCTGTGCTTTGGTCACACGGGACTGTTAGTTTCCAGATATGCATACTGTCCTGATTTATGTTGTTACGTCTGCCCAGAATGTTCTTCCTTTGATGCTACTTGTTAGAATAGTCCTCACTTACCCTGCTGTAGTTTCCTAGGGCTACTGTAGAAATTACTTCAGAGTTAATGGCTTAAACTAACAAACACGTTCTCTTACGGTCCTGGAGGCCAGAATCCCAAAATTAAGGTGTTAGCCAGGCTTCCTGTGAAGGCTTAGGAGAGAATCATCCCTTGCCTCTTCCAGCTCTTGGTGGCTCTTGGTGTTTCCTTGGTGTTTCTTAGCTTGTAGTTGCATCACTGCAATTTCTGCCTCATTCTGCAAGTGGTGTTTCTCCCTCCGTGTATCTGTTTCTCCTTCTTTTCCTGTATAAGGACTTGACACTGGATTTAGGGCCCACCCTAATTCAAGATGATTTCATCTCTAGATCCTTAATTATGTTTACAAACACCATTTTCCCAAATAAGGTCACATTTACAGGTTCTGGGGGTTAGGGCCTGGACGTATTTTGGGGTCCCTATTCTACCTACGACTCTACCCACTTAACCTAAGGTTTGGCTGAAGTGCTGGCTGTTTTACTACATCTTGATATTACTGTTCTGTGCTTCTGTGCATGACATTGATACCTCTCCCGTGGTATTTATCATGTCTTTCATATGATTTGTCTTCCCCAATGTATTGTTTTCCCTTTGAGGACAGGAACTGTGTATTGTATAGTATCTGATCCGTGGTCAGTATTCAGCAAGTATTGGTGGAAACAGTGTCAAATAGACCTGCAAGCATCAATTTTTTCTTTGTCTCCAGAGGCATTTAGGAGTCACTGATTTGGGAGTCTGGGTTGTATCATGTCACTGAGAGGATTGGACATGGATCTGGGTTCCCCTGGGCTTCGCCCGTGCCCGACCCTCCCCCTTTGTCTACACAGGAAAGATCCATACCCCGATGGAGTATAAGGGAGAACTAGCCTCCTACGATATGCGTCTGAGGTAGGTGGTGAGGGCCATGGGTCAGAGGGGTCCCGGGCCACCAGGCACAGTGCTGATGGCTCTGCCCCACCCTCAGGCGTAAGTTGGACTTGTTTGCCAACGTAGTCCATGTGAAATCACTTCCTGGGTACAAGACTCGACATAACAATCTAGATCTCGTGATAATTCGAGAGCAGACAGAAGGGGAGTACAGCTCACTGGAACATGAGGTGAGGCCCTAGAAACTGGGGAGGGCAGGGGTGAAAGTGGGAGAGCGGTGTGGCTCCTTCCCTTCTTTTCAGGGTCACCTGGCTGTTCATCTTTTCTTACCCAGAGTGCGAGGGGTGTGATTGAGTGCTTGAAGATTGTCACCCGAACCAAATCTCAGAGGATTGCAAAGTTTGCCTTCGACTATGCCACGAAGAAGGGGCGGGGCAAGGTCACGGCTGTTCACAAGGCCAACATCATGTGAGGGACATGTCTTTGCTTGGGGCAGGAGCCCTGGGAAAGGTAGCCCCTTGCATTCTCTTGACTGAATCTGTTCCCTCTGGCCCACGGGCAGGAAACTTGGAGATGGGTTGTTCCTGCAGTGCTGTGAGGAAGTTGCTGAACTGTACCCCAGAATCAAGTTTGAGACAATGATCATAGACAACTGCTGCATGCAGGTAATGTCCTCCCCATGCCTCTGCTCTCAGTGCCAGGGATGGGCCCAGAGCAGAACTTCTGCATGCCTGTATTTTGCCTCCTAGCTGGTGCAGAATCCTTACCAGTTCGATGTACTGGTGATGCCCAATCTCTACGGGAACATTATTGACAATCTGGCTGCTGGTTTGGTTGGGGGAGCTGGTGTGGTCCCTGGCGAGAGCTATAGTGCAGAGTATGCAGTCTTTGAGACGGTAAGTGAGGTCACCTCTTCGGCCACTCTCTTCTGCATGCCTGGCTTCTGACTTCAGGTCCCCTGACAGCTCCCCTCCAGTGCATCCCCTCCTCAGTGACCCTCGTGTGTTCCCCCCAACTCCCCAACTCTCATATGCTGCTTCTCTGGGTCTCTGGACTAAGCTCTCTTCCTTAATGCCCTTCCCTGACCTCAGCCTCTACATAACATCTGCTCCTAGTGACTCTGGTGTGCCCTCCATCCCCAGGGCGCCCGGCACCCATTTGCCCAGGCAGTGGGCAGGAATATAGCCAACCCCACAGCTATGCTGCTGTCAGCGTCCAACATGCTGCGGCACCTCAAGTAGGTCTTGGTGGGTTGGGGCAGGAGGCTGGGTATATTAAGGGGTGAGGCACAGGTGGGGAAATCGGGGATGATGTGGGTAGAATCTCAGTTTCTTCCCATCTACATTGACAGTCTTGAGCATCACTCCAACATGATAGCAGACGCGGTGAAGAAGGTGATCAAAGTTGGCAAGGTGAGTTAGAAAGGCTGTGGGTGTCGGGGCCTCAGCAGTCCTCTGGGGAATCTGAACCGGGGCCTCCTTTCCCTCCAGGTCCCCAGAACATCTGCTCTCTGATCTTCCCCTGGGGCTCTCAGGGCTCTTCTTCACCTCCCTTCTCCTGGGTGTTTCATCCTCTGGGTCTCCTTTGCCTCTTGGTTACTGTCTGCTACTCCCTCTTTCCTGCTTCATCCATGGGCCCTTATGGCCGCCTTAAAGCAGCACCTGCCCCTGTCTGGGGGAGGGCGTGGGGGACAGAGGAGCAGAGGGAGACGGGCGGGCAGGCAGGATGAGGCCCAGGTGTCTGCCTGGCCACACCTGCAAGCCCTTCCTCATCTGCACTCCCCTGCCTCTCTTCCTCCCAATTGGTCTGGTGTCCTCCAGGATTTGCATTTCCCATCTTCACTTCATGCTCAGCCTCCCTGCCATCCTGCTCAGGCTGCAGCATAGCTCTGAGAGTGGCTCTGGCACACACCGGAGCCCGCGAGCCCATGCTCTTCCAAGCCTGGCCACCTCCTTGCGATTCCGCTGCACTGCACCTTCTTTCTGGCCTTGTCATTCCTTCTCGGATCCCATTTCCATCACGTTGCCCTATCCCCCCCCTTCATGGGCTCTCTTCTCTTCTTCCCCACGGCTTTTGCCGGTGGTGGCTGTAGGTGCGGACTCGAGACATGGGCGGCTACAGCACCACAACCGACTTCATCAAGTCTGTCATCGGCCACCTGCACCCCCATGGGGGCTAAACCCCTTTATTCCCTCCAACCTCACAAGGACCATACTACCTACACCTCCCTTCAGTACAGTGGACCAGAGAAGAGCTCTTAAACCTTTAGACCATAATCATCTGGGCAGAGCCTAGGTTGTCCTGGGGCTGGCTTCCTTAGGGAACTGTGTATTAGGTGGGTGGATGGGAGAGCCTAGGAATGGGGCCTCGGCCACAGGGATGATGACCCTTCTCCCCTACAGGTTCGAACTTCTGACATGGGTGGCTATGCCACCTGCCAAGACTTCACTGAGGCGGTCATTGGTGCTCTGCCTCTCCAATAGGTCCCATCCATACCCATACCCGTGTAAGGTGGTCAATAAAACAAATATGTGGACTCCTGTGAATTTGTTTTTATTGGGATACAAGGGCTGGGTTGGGAAACGTCCTGTGGGTTACACCCATTCTAATCTTCCTGGGAGAGCTTCTGGAGCTTTTTCTTTTTCTTGGAGCTGCTGCTCTTGCTGCCAGCGGCCTCCTCCGGTCCACTGCTGAGTGGCTCCTCCTTGGAAGAGAGTTTCCTCTTTTTCTTAGGGATGCTCTTATTTCCTGCCTCTTCGGCAGCACTAACTGGTTCCTCTTTGGGGAAAGATTTCTTCCTCTTGGGAAGACTTCCACTGCCAGCTGTCTCTTCAAGATCACTACTAACCAGCTCCTCCTTGGAAAAAGATTTCTTTTTCTTGGGTTTGGACACTGAGACCGATGGGTCTTCCATTCCGTTCTCCTGAGGAATCTCCTGGGGCTTTTGCTTTTTCTTCTTCTTGGGTCTCTCACTTATCTCCTAAAGAGAAAAATGGGCATGAAACTACCACCCATTGTATGAACACGCACGCCGCTATGAAAATTCCAGCAACTAGTCAGGGCAGGGAAACTGGTGGAAATGATGTGAAAATTGCCCAGTGTTTCTGAGGACTTTTAACTGCAGGCAGATTGACCCCAAAGGGGGCTCCCACTTAGAGAGGCTGTGTTGCTATCTAAGCCCACGAAACAGCCTACAGAAAACCCCACGGTAGAACCACCATGCCACGTTCCACACGGGACCCTGAGAGACTACTTGACAAACTGGGCACTCCGTGAACACCCCAGGGAGGACCCTGACCTAGCATGTCGTGGAGACCTCCCTGCCCCAAGCCCCACTATGAAATGCTACCGCCTCCGGACACACGGCTGAGAACACGCAGAGCAGGAATTCACACTACCCCCGGTTGAGGACTCCTGGGAGGCAGCCGAGGACAGAACACTTGCCCAGGGACCGGGTGTGTTACAACCAGCTCTCTGGGCTCCTGAGCCAGTTCTCTCAGCACCTATCTCCTTCCTATAGAATCAAGAGGTAGTTTGAGATGTTTCAGGTCCTTCTTTTAGTCCAAAAGCCTGGACTCAAGACCATGGTTTGAGGCAGCACCTCCTGTTCTGCTGTCGAGGAGACCACACCCCAGGTTCTTCACCCTGGGCTGAGGGCCAGCCTGCCCACTGACCTCACACTCCTCTGGGGTACTGCTGCTGTTTTCCGAGCACGCGAGGGCAAGGGCCGCCAGCCGTTTCTTCTCCTTCTTCAAGCGTTTCTTCTCCTGCTTCTCCAGCTTCCTAGCCATCTCAGCAGCCACTTCCTCTGCCTGGCCAAAGAAAGGTGCTGAAAGGGCCCTGAAGACTGCAGGTGCTCTAGGCCTCCCTTCCGGCTTCACTGGATCAGGCTCATTAAATCAGTTTCTTTGCCTCCACTCCACAGTCAGGCCAAGCCAGTTCATCACCTCCAACAGCCGGCTCTGGTCCACCCCCCACCCAGCAAAGCCCAAACTGACCTGAACCATCGCCTCCTTCATGACATCCAGATTCTTTCGTGGAATCTCTCCTGTCTCATAGAAGGACAGCCGCTCCTCAACTTGCTCCCGAAGCTTCTCCCCAAATACACTTGTGGGCACCTCTGGATGTGTGTGTGTGTGTGTGTGTGGGTAAACAAAGCCTGTCAGCTCCTACAGGGCCAGCTACTCCCCCACCATTTCCCCCTCTACCCTCAGCTTCACTCAGACCCAAAGTATCAACACTCACTAGGTGAACTGCTGTTGACGAAAAATATTACCATCATCGTAGAAGCTGCTAGGTAGTCAGCCTCCCCTCCTCCCAGCCCTTTTTCCTCCAACCCCCCCACCCATACCAGAGAAGCAATCAATTCGTGAGGCAATACTGCATTTGTTTGCCAGGTATCGGGAGATGCGGCCTTTGTTCTTGGCAGCTGCTCGGCCAATGAAGGTAGAGTGGAAAATGAGTCCATATTTTGGGGTGTTACCCCTTGTCTTCAGAGCTCTGGGAGAAGAATATTTGGTGGGGAGTTTAAGATCAGAAATCTCCACCCTACCAGCCAAGGTGGCTCCTCCCCTCCAGTTCCCCCAGTCTCCAGAGCAAGCCTCTCAGGCGGGACTGGGCCTCTACACCCCACCCCATGCCAACCCACAGCTCCCGGAGACAAAGGGAAGGCATCCAATGTCGCTGACCTGGAAATCTGGTCCCTTTGCTGGGCCCTGGGAATCACTCAGACACCAGGACTGGCCATCACCCCCATAGCAGAGGTCTGTATAGGTCAGGGAGCCCTGGTCAGCCATCACTGTGATCCCCAAACAAGCAGTGGGCACCGCAAGTGGCACCTGAGTGTGGGCAGGTGCCCTCACTGGTACCTGAACAGGGCCTTTTCTGCCCCAAGGATCTGCACTGTGGACGCTGGATACTTGGCCAAGTTGGTGAGGCTGCCAGCATGAGCAATGAGACGTGCACCTACCTGGAAAAGGATTCAAGGGATTAGAGAAGCTGGAATTGCCAATCTACCAATTGCATAATTCTGCTTCACCCCGCCAAGCGCAACTGGGGAAGAGAACGGCATGTCAGGAAATGCAGCAGTATGGACTTATGCTGTAATAGCCCTTAACCCCATTTCGTGTCCCTCATGACGCACCGCTTCCCCAATTAGGGCCGATAGGCTGGGGGCTACTTGGCTCATCTTGGATCGCAGGTAAGTATGTAGGCTCTGGCGGTACTCTGACAAAGACACCACACGACTGGAGAAGCTTTCGATGTTTATCAAGTCGATGGCTGAGATGTCCATGCCTAAGGGACACCAAGAATGAACGTTAAGACCAGATATTCACAACCCCAAACTTATTTTGGCCACCAGGCTATACTGACCCATGGAGGACCGCGAGGCATCCAGAATAGCCTTAGCCTTGGCTCCATCCATCGTCAGCTCTTCCAGCTTCTCCAGCTTCTCTTCACTCAGCTCCCTTCGGTTCCCAATGAACTGAGCAAGGCGGCAGTATGTGGCATTGTCATTGATGATCTTTACCAGCTCAGGAAAGTGATACCCATACCACTCCCTGCAAAGAGCCAACCACAATCACTCCCCGCCCAGCTGCTAGGTCTCAAAGCTATGGGCTCAGCCCTCTCCATTTCTAGTCTCTGCCTGAAGAACAGGGAATGAGCCAGATTCAAAACCTCAACCCCATGTCCCCCCATTCACAATACAGACCAGGCAAAGTACCCGGGCTGGGGTGTATATGGGTGGATTTACTCTGCCTCCTCTTTCTGTACAGTCAGTGTAAGAACACAGCCTGTGGTAAGCACCAGGAGGCTCGGCCCCACCCCATGTGGCTCTACCCGCAGGAGCCAGTCCTGGCGCCACCATTCAAAATTAGTTAAGCCACAGGCCCAAGACCCCATCCTCCAGGGCTGCTCGGGCTCTTTACCTGACGCGCATGGAGAAGGTGTTGATGTCCTTATCTAACTGATCCAGGAGACTAATGGACTGGATAATCATATTGTCCACCCGGTTCACATTAAACTTCACTTTGGCACGGGAGTAGCTGTGTCCCAGCCCCAGCTGGGCTTTACAAGCAGACAGGTCTGTCAGACCCTTCACCAGGTTGTGGAAGTGCAGACGAACCCCTAGTGGAGGGCGAGACTGTGAGCAAGGGAAGGCACTAAGCCAGCTCCTGGCCCTGCGCGCGCTAGCCAAGCAGGAGGGCTTCCCAGAAGCAACCCTGAGCAGCCTGTGAAGCTTCCAGAGCCCCCCTCCGAGGCTACGGTAACAGCAGGCCCACCTCGCAGGATCTCCGCTATCACGCCTCCAGTCTGGCAGTTGTACCCCAACTCCTCTTGTATAGCAGCACCGATCTTGGGGTCCCCAACCCCCAAGAGCACTTTCTTCTTTTTGGATGGCAGGTGTGTCTCCAAGAGCAGGCGGAGGTCCTCATGAACAACACCTCAGGGCAAAGAATGGAGAGCTTCCACTAACAGGCTGCAGAATGCTTAAATCAGAGTGGAACCTGTGCCCCTAAATGCGGATTAAGTGACAGACTAATCCTATATCGGTCCCACAGGGCATGCTGGGATGGCATGCCTAGATCCTTCCTCGCTTCAGGCTTTGCTCAGAGACATGGAGACATCAGTGACTGCACTCAGGGGATTGACAGATTCAAGTCATCACTGCAAAGCCTGCATCAACCATGGAAGAACAGGACTCAGGTCCAATCGCAAGGCTGTGAAATAGATCACTGAAACCTTGAACATACCCTAAGACCCTATGGAAAGGAGTCAGTGCCTGAATTGCCTTCTGGAATAACATTCTTTTTCTTGGCTCTTCTGCATCAAAACGGCCTTTTCCACTCACTTCCAATTACCAGAGAACCCCTTTGACCATTACACCATGCCTCCCTCCCAGATTTCACTTAGGAATCATTTATCCCTATAAGGCCCACAAAGAAGTAACACCGAGGTATCTATCTTCCTAATACTTGGTGGTGGCCGACTCACCTTCAGACACAGCGTTGGCATTTTCCAAGGCAACCTGGGATGAGGCGAAGGGACAGAAGGCCACGAGACGAACGATATTGTGGAACTTGCCCAGGTTGAGCACGCACTCTTCCACCTTGGGGAAGAAACACGATGAACGGTTTCCTTCCCTTGCTCTTGCCTAGTCTAGGGCGCAGTAAAGCAGCGGTTCTCAGCCCTGGACGCATGTTAAGAACCAAGCGAACGCTTTGAAAACGAGCCGAGGACAGGCCCTAAATCCTGGTCGTCTCCACCGCACAGGGTGGAATACGGGGTGCGGGGCTTATTTGTAACTGCTGCCAACGCGACGCTAATTACGAACGCAGGTAAGGACCGCCCCCCTCCCCCGTCAGCTCGGGAGCCTTCAGGCCCAGCGCACGCCCCCCCCCACCCATGCGCGGCCGGCCACGTGGGAGCGCGCGGTGCATGCCGGGGCCCGGCGGCCGGAGGGGCTGCGGCGCGGCGGGCGAGCCCACCGCTTCCACCCACCTGCGGCAGCAGCAAGCTGATCTCCTCCACCTCCTTCAGCGCCAGCAGCGCGTAGCCGACCGCGTGCTCGAAAAGCACGTGCAGCAGCACCTGGAACGGGAGCCGGGACGCGAGCCTCAGCACGGTTCCCGGGCTCGCCCGGCCCCCGCTCCCGGGGCAGACCCCCGGCCCGGCCCGGCCTCCCGCCGGAACTTAGGCCCAAGCCTCGGCCTTCGCCTCACCCGCACCCGCTACCACTCCTGCTCCTACCATGGCGCCTGCTCCTGGCCCGGCTCGCAATGCGGCGAGCGGGCTCCGGCGCGCGGAACCTGGCTCCGGAGGCCACGCCTCCGCGCCGCCGGCCAATCAGAGGCCGGGGACGATACCTTTGCGGGCCCTCGGAGGGGTGCACCGCGGTGGTAGCGCCCGGAGGGCGGGAGGGGGAGCGCGGGGGCGCCGGCTGCCTTCCGGCCTCTGCGGCGGCGCGGGCCGGCGCGGTTGCTGGGGACGCGCGGGATGCGGCCGGGCCTGCAGGCCGCAGAGCGCTAGCGAAGGCGCTTTCCCAGATGATATTCCGACCACGGGTCTTCATCATAGGAATTGTGGATGGCAGAGCTCGGCCACGGCCGGGCGGGGGATCCCTTGCGGGAGATCCCTTGCGGGAGATCCCTTGCGGGAGATCCTGTGCGGGGCACGGCGGCTATCCCCACGCGGAAACTGCTGGCAGAGCCCGCTTTCCGCAGCGCGGGTGATCCCCGGGCCCCTCCCTGCTCCCCACGCCTCCCCGGACCCCTTCGTCCCCGCTTCCCACTCGCGGACCGCCCTGCGCCCGCGGATGGCAGCGGGGCCTGGGGCGCGATGGCGCAGACCCCGAGGAAACAGCTTCTCGTGGTCCGCTTCAAGCTTTTCGGTTGTGTTTTGTTTGTTACATTAAAAAAATGAGGCTGGCGGGCGATACAGGAGAAAAGAACGACGATCTCACCTGTACGTTGGTTGGTTCCTGGTTCCCCTACCGAAGCAGAACCAGTTCCTTTTGGTCAGGCCACGTGTTGCTCGCCTGCTTGAACGTCCATTTCCAAGTGAATGGGAGCTGCTTCCATTCCCTTTACGAAGGGGTTTTGGGCAATCCGGACACTATTTTGAAATTGCCTTTGCTTTAATAATTAATATTAGAGTTTTCTTTTTTTAAGTTTATTTATTTCTAGGAGACAGAGAGACAGCGTGAGCAGGGGAGGGTCAGAAGAGAGGGAGTCACAGACTGAAACAGGCTCCAGGCTCCGAGCTGGCAGTCAGCACAGAGCCCGACGCGGGGCTCGAACCCACGAACTGTGAGATCATGACCTAAGCGAAAGTCGGACGCTTAACCGACTAAGCCACCCAGGCACCCCATAGAGTTTTAAACCCCAAACCTGGTTATCCTAAAGTGGTATATATGCTGGCAAGTTAAAATCATTTTAATGGGATTTTTATTCCATATATTCCCATAACTTAAGCACATTTATAAATTTAACATATTTTCTTCTGAGGCAGTTCAGTTACCTGGTAAACAAATCCAAGTACTGAGCTCACTCTTAAAACTTAAAAATATGGGGAATCTTAAAATCTCATAATCTCTGTATTGTTTAAAATGTGATTGAATCCTGTCCCATATATTCCTATACAGTCATGAATCTAAGTCAGTTACTTTTTCACATTAAAAAAATTATTTTAGAGAGCGTTGAGTAGGGGAGAGGGGCAGAGGGAGAGAGAGAATCTTAAGCAAGCTCCACACTCAACTGAGAGCCTGAGGCAGGGCTTGATCCCACAACCCTGGATTGACCCTGGATGGCGACCTGAGCTAGAATCCAGAGTCAGATGCTCAACCCCACTCTTTCACATTTTAAAGTGGAATTGCAAAATTAA
The DNA here is from genome assembly GCA_017311185.1 of Proteles cristata cristata. Taxonomy (NCBI): domain Eukaryota; kingdom Metazoa; phylum Chordata; class Mammalia; order Carnivora; family Hyaenidae; genus Proteles; species Proteles cristata. The sequence continues at coordinate 544,851 of JAESUZ010004376.1, forward strand.
TCTGTTGCATACATCAGTATGTTAAATTCTCTTAAATTATAAATACCAAGTTAAGTAGATGATTCCAAAATGTAATAGAAAATGTTAATGCTGTGACTGACTTTTTTCATTATTTCTGAACTTAATCCTAAATATTCTTGGGGTTACAGGTGCTTATCTCCTAGAGTAGGGTTTGCCAAAGGTGAAGTCAGAATGCATTAACGGACAGAGCGCCTGAGTGGCTCAGACGGTTGAGCGTCCGACTTTGGCTCAGGCCATGATCTCATGGTTTGTGGGTTTGAGCCCCGTGTCAGGCTCTGTGCTGACAGCTCAGAACCTGGAGCCTGCTTTGGATTCTGTGTCTCCCTCTCTCTCTAACCCTCCCCTGCTCACGCTGCCTCTCTCTCATAAATAAAACATTAAAAAAAAAAAAAAGAATGCATTAATGGATTGCAGAATTAATTTAGACATTATTGGCTGGCATTAAAAGAATAGGATGTGGGGTGCCTGGATGGCTGTTGGTTAAGCATCTGACTCTTGATTTTGGCTCAGGTCAGGATCTCATGGTTCATAGGATCGAGCCCCACATTGGGCCCTGTGCTGATAGCACAGAGCCTGCTTAGAATTCTCTCTCTCTCTCTCTCTCTCTCTCTCTCTGCCCCTCCCTTCCTTGTGCACACACTCTCTCTCTTCTCAAAGTAAATAAATAATTTAAAAAGGATGAAAGAGAATAAGACATAATAGTACGTCACAGAGTATTGATTTGTAAAACATTTGCTTCAGCTAAATATACATGTAAAGATGTATGTATGTAAAATACACATGTATGTATGCAAATTTACATATACAAATTTATACATTGTGTGCATATATACATTAATGTACATTTCTGTGGATTAAATTCAAGAAGGCTGAGAGTCACAGAGCTGACAGCTAACCACAGATTTGAGCTGTCTGGTTATAAAGGGACTGTGTGAGAGCACTTTGCTAACTTCCAGAAATGGCGTAAGAGAACAGTACTTCCGCTGGGGAGATACTCATGATTAGATGGGATGTGGTGTAAATGCTAAAAGTATTCTTTTGGCTTCCTCACTTCCACCCCTTTGCTTTTTAAGTTTAAAAAAAATTTTTTTAACTTTTATTTAATTTTGAGACAGAGAGAGACAGAGTGTGAGCTAGGAAGGCGCAGACAGAGAGGGAGACACAGAATCTGAGCCGGCTCCAAACTCTCTGGACAAAGCCCGATGCAGGGCTTGAACTCACAAACTGCAAGATCGTGACCTGAGCTGAAGTCAGACACTTGACCGACTGAGCCACCCAGGTGCCCCTGCTTTTTAATTTTTTTAATGTTTTATTTATTTTTGAGAGAGAGAGTGCGAGCAGGGGAGGGGCAGAGAGAGAGGGGGACAGAGGATCCGAAGCGGGCTCAGCCCTGACAACAGCGAGCTCTGTGCAGGGCTCAAACTCACAAACCATGAGATCATACTTGAGCTGAAGCTGAGACACTCAACTAACTGAGCCAGCCGGGTGCCCCTCACCTCCACCTCTTTAAGGTATCTCATTGATCCACCATGATCCTGACTTCAGTGGGCATCTCTGCATTGTGTGCTATTAAAGACCATGTCTTCCTTCCCTTGGGGCTCAGTACATTCCTACCTAGGTTCAGTTCTTTGCCACCAAAGTAGCAAAGCTTTTGGCTTCCCCTTTGCTAAGCCACCTTCCTCTCCACTGCCAGGATGATCTTCCTAAGGCTGAGTATCCAATCATGTTCTGTTTGTTGGTGCTCATTATAGCGTGAAGTAAAAGGAAGATTAAGGGCTTGGCAGCTCAGGATCACCTTGTAGTAGCTAGTCTCCAAAGATGACCACCAGTGATCTATGCCTCCTGGCATTAGGTCGTCGTGTCGTCCCCCCGCAAGGAACCAGGCTGGGTCTGCGATTCATTCATTTTAGCCAATAGTATGTGGTAGCACTGATTCTGTGCCAGTCCGAAGCCTCAGCCTTTTGCGCTCTTGGGAGCCTTGAAGTGCCTAATGAGAAATTCAGCTACTCTGCTGGAGAGACCTTGCAGAGAAGGAAAGGCCCTGAGACTTCATGGACACGTTCAGCTTTCTCAGCAGCTCAAATGAGCCCAGCCTACTAGCTGCCCCTGTGCGTTCAGGCCCGAGCCACCATCTGACTGGGGCCACACTAGCAACCCCAAACAAGGCCAGCAGCAGAATCATGTGTTGAGTCCCATCTACCCACGGAATTGTGAGAAATAACATATCATGGTTTTAAGCCACTAAATTTTGGGATGATTCGCTAAGCAGCCATAACCACGAATCAGCCCGCAAGCGTGAGTTCAGACCTCCGTTCCACTTCTTACAGTGTGACCCTGAGTTAATCACCTCACCTTCCTGAGATTTCATTTCTTCGCACAATGAAGATGGAGGATCCATTTAGCCCCTCAACAAACATGGTCTTGAACATCTCCCGTAAGGCAGGTGTGATACAGGTGTGGTACCTGGTATGCAGTAAGAGCTCAACGAATAGTAGTGGTATTTCATCTTCTTCTTCTGTCCCTTTGCCATACACAGCACAATGACATTTCTTTGCACGTATTCTCAGCTGAGTCCCACTTGTCCCATCGCTTCCCATAGAATCTACTGAAACTTCCTTGTTTAATGCCCCCCTGCTGCCATAATTGAATTCTATCACTTGAGCCATTAACTTACACGTGTAGACAGATCATCTCTAATGCAGTTGAGTTTCACATAATAAACCAGCTACACATTCCATTTGTCAACTGCCAGTTGTAGTAGATAGATGCACAGGGCCGTCACCCTCATTAGGTGGTGTTGGGACCTGGGAAATATGTAAGCTTTCCAATTATCGGTGTCTCATTTGGCTCATTAATTGAAACTTTTCTTTTCTATTATGCATTCCCCTCAAAGTACTGCTTTCACTGTAGCCTACAAATTTTGGTGTGCAATGTTTTCATTGCAATGCAATTCCAAATGTTTTCTAGTTTTTGCTGTGAATGCTGTTATGAGACACACGTTATTTGGATTGGTGATAAAGGTTGATGTCCTCCCTGCTCCCTGTGGCTGCTTTCTAAATGTTATTTCCTCCTCTTTTTCTTTGAAAAGCCTTGGCTGCCCGTCACTGCCTGGTAGCATCTGATTTTGCACTGTGAAGGATATTGCTTACTTTTTGGATCGGGAGGGAAGATGCTACTGAAAAAATTGGAGGTTCTGTAAGCTGATGAGCTTCTTAACATCAGATTTACTACCCTGATTGTATCATGTCAGCTCAGTCTTGTAGATACTGGTATGGTCCTGACAGCTGGCTTCATTATATGTGCATTAGGCCCAGAGCATTCCCCTCCTTCCCTCCTTCCCTCCTTCCATCTTCAGTACAGAGCCCAACACGGAGCTTGAACTCACGACCCGGAGATCAAGACCCAAGCTGAGATCAAGAGTCAGATGCTTAACTAACTGAGCCACCCAGGCGCCCTATATTAGGCCCAGGTGACTCCTCTTTTAGTCTGCAGACACCTTACACACATGAAGATGGAGTGGTGGCAAGTGGTTGGGGGAGGGAGCAGAGAAATCAGTCCAAAGCTACATCCATTCATCTTCTCAGAACCCAAACTAAACAACTGAATTCAGCTAGTCTTTTTTTGGGGCCCCTGAGAATATAGGTAGGTTTCAAACCAGCAGGCAACTTGGACACTGTATGATCCAGCATCTTTTTACCAAGGAGGAATGAGGACGTTCAGGGGTCAGGATGAGGAATCTGGGTAATCAAGAAACTATAGTATCAGTTAATTCTTCTACTCATTGAAAAACAAGGTTTTGGGGGCACCTGGGTAGCTCAGTTGATTGAGCATCTGTCTCTTGGTTTTGGCTCAGGTCATGATCCCAAGGTTGTGGAATCGAGCCCTGAGTCGGGCTCCATGCTCAGCATGGAGCCCGCTTGGGATTCTTTCTCTCTCTCTCCCTGCTCCCCTGCTCACTCACTCTCTCTCTTTTTTAATTTTTTTTTAATGTTTTATTTATTTCTAGGAGAGAGAGCAGCGTGAGCAGGGAAGGGTCAGAGAGAGGGAGTTACAGACTCTGAAACAGGCTCCAGGCTCTGAGCTGGCAGTCAGCACAGAGCCCGATGCGAGGGCTCGAACCCACAAACCGCGAGATCATGACCTAAGTGAAAGTCGGACGCTTAACCGACTAAGCCACCCAGGCGCCCCTCACTCTCTCTTAAAAAAAAAAAAAAAACTGGGAAAAAGGTTTTTTTTGCCTATAGCATGCCAGGTCTCGTTCTAGGTGCTGAGGATACACTAGTAAACCAAGTCACTGCCATAGCCGAGTTTATATTCTAGGAAGAGATAAAATATCAAGTAAGGGGGCACCTGGGTGGCTCAGTCGGTTAAGCGTCCGACTTCGGCTCAGGTAACGATCTCACGGTTCGTGGGTTCGAGCCCCGCGTCGGGCTCTGTGCTGACTGCCAGCTCAGAGCCTGGAGCCTGTTGCAGATTCTGTGTTTCCCTCCCTCTCTGACCCTCCCCTGCTCTCTCTCTCTCTCTCTCAGAAACAAATAAAATGTTAAAAAAATATCAAGTAAGTATGTAGTACATCAGGTGCTGGTAAGTGTTAGGGAAAGTTGTGTTGTTTGACCCAGGCCCTCAGTGAAGAGGTGGCATCGAGCAGAGATCATGAGCAAGGAAGTCAGCAATGCAGAAACCCAGGATAGTAATACACCCAATGATGATACTAACTTGTGACCGCTGACTTCAGAGACTTTATAATCCCAGGAGACTAACATCATCAAGTGCTTAAGTGCAGTAGAGTGTGAGGCTGACCAGAAGACAACTTCCTAGGGAAGTTCCTGGGGGAAGACTTCCCAGCTAGAAGGGGTTTTAGGTAGTTACAGAAGCATGTGTGGGTCAGAGATGGAGGGAGCGCCTGGGTGGCTCAGTCTGTAGGTTAAGCTTCTGACTTCAGCTCAGGTCATGATCTCACAGCTCGTGGGCTGGAGTCCTGCATTGGGCTCTGTGCTGACAGCTCAGAGCCTGGAGCCTGCTTCAGATTCTGTGTGTGTCTCTCTCTGCCCCTTCCCCACTCACGCTCTGTGTGTGTGTCTCTCTCTCAAAAATAAATAAACATTAAAAAAATAAATGTTTAAAAAAGAAAAGAGCTATAGGATGGAACAAGAGTGGAAGCAAAAGCCAGCAACAAGGGAAGAAACTGCTAGAAATGTAAGATTCATCCTGGTCCGTAGTTGGACAAAGGACTGAAGTATCTAGTATGGAAGATCTAGAACGTAAGAAGCCTTGGATGAAAGCTAGGATAAGTGGCTTGGATCAGATAAGACTCTTATTCTCCATCAAGCAAAGTTTGATTGGCAGTTACTTTGGAGGTGATATGCAAGACTGATTTTCCAAAATGTTCCAGCTGAGAAAATGTCCCGCACGGGCAGCAGGCCCGCAGGGAAGTTGCTGTTTTTCCAGGCATGTTCCAGGTTCAATCTTTTGTTTTCTTTTTTACGTTTATTTATTTTTGAGAGAGAGTGAGAACAGGCGGGGGAGGGGCAGAGAGAGAGGAAGACACAGAATCCCAAGCAGGCTCCAGGCTCCAAACAGTGTCCAACGCGGGGCTCAAACCCACAAAGCATGAGACCATAACCTGAGGTGAAGTCGGACGCTTAACCGACTGAGCCTCCCCCTTTCCCCCCGCCCCGGCACCCCAGGTTCAAGCTTTAAAGCCATGTGGCACCTGGAGTCTTTTCTTTCTCCTTGTAGGTAGAACTGTCCATTCACCGGGAAGAATCATACATACTCTGTAGCATCTATTCCTCTTTTATTTAGCCCAGGCTGTGGCTCACTGTGTCATTTTGACTTAAATTAACTCAGAGTTTTCACTCCTGTCCACACTAATGGGAACCTATGGAAATGGAATATGCTTTTTAAATTCCAGCGAGTAGGAAGAACTTCGGGAAAGGAAATTGCATGAAACAACCACAAGATGGCGGCACTCTGCACTCATTTCTAGAATGGAAATCCTCACTCTGAATTTGAAAGACTTCCAGGAATTCCTTGGCCCTTTTCTCAAATGTGGAAAGAACTCCTGCAACAGTCGTTGGTAATGAGTTACACATATGAACAATATTTATTTCCACAGTCACAGAAGAATGAAAAGCATCCAAGGAAGATCATCAAATTCAGTGTTTTTTATCTTTTTGGGTGCAGGGTAAATGTTTTATTCAGCTAGTGCTGTTTGTGTTTATAATCTTTTTTTTTTTAAAGAAGTTTTTTTTTAATGTTTTATTTATTTCTAGGAGAGAGAGAGAGACAGCGTGAGCAGGGGAGGGTCAGAGAGAGAGGGAGTCACAGACTGAAACAGGCTCCAGGCTCTGAGCTGGCAGTCAGCACAGAGCCCGACGCTGGGCTCGAACCCACGAACCGCGAGATCATGACCCAAGCGAAAGTCGGACGCTTAACCGACTAAGCCACCCAGGCGCCCCTGTTTGTGTTTATAATCTGAGCCCCAGGATGTTTGATCTTAATTTTTTTAATGTTTTTAAAAAATTTTTTTTATTTTTGAGAGACAGAAAGAGCACGCACGAGTGGGGAAGGGACAGAGAGTGAATGGGAGGCGCAGAATCTGAAGCAGGCTCCAGGCTTTGAGCTGTCAGCACAGAGCCTGGCTTGGGGATTGAAATTTCAAACTGCAGGATCATGACCTGAGCCCAGGTCAAAGCTTAATCGACTGCTTCGCCCACACGCCCCTCTGGGACGTTTGATCTCATCCGTGCCCGTGATCATATGTTGTTTCTGAGCCTGTAGCACAGGCTTGACTTGCATGTGTCCTATACATGTCAACTTGCAGCATCTTCCTAACGGAATTTGGAGGTTAGATTTCTATGGCTCATTTCACAGACATGGTTCAGTGATAGAGACGTCTGTATGCTCTGTGTACCTCATCTGCCCTGACTATTATCTTGAGCCTTTCTTCACATTTTCTAAAACGAACACTGCATTGAAGACCACATTATCTGGCACAGTGCTGCAGAGAGCTGTCTCTAACAGCAATCCTCAGCACTCAAAAGCAAGCTTAACTTACAAAATTGGATGGCCCTCACTTGGTGACTTTGCCCTTGAAGATTATATTTCAGTTTGGTTCCTTAGGAACAAAAAGGGATAAAGTCCCTACTGAGTCTATCCTTAGGCTTTAAAGGTATCTCTTAGAAACAGCACGCGGGATTATAAAATATTCATCTGATAATCTCTGGCTTCTATCTGCAGGGCTTAGTCCATTTGCATTTGTTCTGATTCCTGATATGTTCTGTTTCCATCATCTTACACGCTTTCTGTTCGTTACGTTGTTCATCGTCGCTTGCCTTTCTTGGCCCCCTCTTTCTTGGCGGTACTATGAACCTAAGATCTCTTTATTTTTTTTTTAATTTTATTTTTTTTAACGTTTTATTTATTTCTAGGAGAGAGAGAGAGAGACAGCGTGAGCAGGGGAGGGTCAGAGAGAGAGGGAGTCGCAGACTGAAACAGGCTCCAGGCTCTGAGTTGGCAGTCAGCACAGAGCCCGACGCGGGGCTCGAACCCACGAACTGCGAGATCATGACCTAAGCGAAAGTCGGACGCTTAACCGACTAAGTCACCCAGGCGCCCCGAGGAAGTCCCCTTTTAAAACATGTTCAAAAATTCTTAGATACTTCCCTTCAAGAGATGGCGCCTAACCTCCTTCCCTTGAGTGTGAGCTAGACTTACTGGCTGCGCTCTAACGAAGAGGAAGTGGTAGGATTGATGGTGTACCTTCTGAGACTAGGTGATGGAAGGCATGGGGCTTCCCTCTTATTCTCTTCGGATCACTTGCTGGAGGGGGGGAGGAGGGACTAGCTGCTGTGTTGTAAGGACACCCCAGTAGCTCTCTGGCAAGATCCACATGGGGAGGAATCAAAGTCTCTGGTTAGTAGCCAGCAAGGAGTGAAGATTCCCGCCAACAGCCATGTGTGTGAACCATCTTGAGGACAGATCTTCCGGTCCTAGTCGAATCTTCCGGTGCCTGTAGCCCAGCCTGAGATCGTGAGCGATACCCAGAATCAGAACTGCCCAGCAAGGCCATCCCCAAACTGTTGACCCACAGAAAGTGTGTGAGATACTAAGTGTTTATTTCTTTAAGTTCTTAGGTGTGGGGGATGATCTGTTATGCAGAAAGAGACCACACGAATGTTCCCTCACATAAAATTATGCCTCATCAGAACAGGATAATGTGTTTGCGGGGTGCCTGCGGGGCTCATTCGGTTGAGTGTCCCACTTCGGCTTAGGTCATGATCTCCCAGTTGGTAAGTTCAAGCCCCGAATTGGACTCACTGCTGTTGGCAAAGAGCCTGCCTTGGATCCTCTGCCCCTCTCTCTACCCCTTCCCCGTTTGCAAGCTCTCTCTCAAAAATGAGTAAATCTTAAAAAAAAAAAAAAAAAAAAAAGGACAATGTGTTTGTGTTTATAGTGGGTGCTTAGGCATCTTGGTGGCCACTGGCAGGCTGACAGGGGTCACTACAGGGCTGATGACTCAGGCCCCTCTTGGTCCCCTCCTGTAGGGCTGGCGTTATCTAGGCAGGCAACTCTGAAGGTCAGGTGTCTGACCCCAGTCCTGCGTGGTTGGGTTAGGTAGCCTGGATTCCCATGTCAAGGTGACTGGTAGGCATAAGCTCAGGGCCAAACTGTGTCCTCCAAGAAGAAGGCATATGACACACAAGAGTTTTGGATTGAGGGTTGGGCCTGAGTTCCACAGACATGAGGCAGCTGGAACATCTTCATTCAGGCAGGGGGCGGGGGGTGGGGGGTGAAAGAACTGATCTGTTTCTCCCAGTCACGTGTCCCCGTTCCCACTCAATTCCAGGCCATCTGTGAAGCGTTGGTGCTGGGCTGGGAAGGGGAAGGAATTGGGAGGGGACTTGAGACTTATTTTAATTGATTGCTTGTGAAATCTCTGTAAGAGCTCCGTGTCCCCCCGAGGACTCTGCCTGACTTCCAGGGTGCGGGGGCTTCTCCTGAGAACCTCTGGGGCCATGTTGGAGGGGCGGGGGAGAGGACTCCCACTAGAGCACTCAGAGACGGGGCAGGGGAGGATTCTGAAGCTCTAGGACTCACTGGCGGCTGGGAACACGGGGAGAGGAGGAGCGGAAACCACCTGCAAGATGCCTGTGCTGTCAGTGTCCTGGGCTGTGACTTTGTCCTGGTCGGCAAGGCCTTCTCAGTGGCCTGGCTTCCCTGGCTTGTGCCCCTGAGGAGATATTCTGCAGATATTCTGTGCTGCTAGCTGAACACAGAAGCGCCAGACGAGACTCTGCACTGCATCCTTTGCAAAACTCCTCAGAGAAACCATCTTCAACATTCCCTAGACAAGACGCCAACTATCAAATTCTTTTTAGAATCTGATGCCTGAGAAGGATTCTCTGCCCTGGGCAATCTAAGTCGTCTTCAGTTAGAAGAAGCACTTGCTTGTAGTACTGCTGCTGGAAGGCTCCGATGCATTTTTGCTGCTTAATGGCCTCAGCTCGCCTCAGGCTGGGTTCTGGGGGGTGGGGGGGTGGTGACCATCTTCCCGCTCACCATGGCTGGACCTTGGCTCATTTACCTTTATTTCCAGTGCCTTCTTGCTCCTTTTATTTAAACCACTTCATCTCCTTTGGGCAGGGCTGACGGTTAGGACTGTGGGTCCCTCTGCACCCTCCTCACAGTTAGTATGGCTGGCAGAAACCCAACATGGATGCCATGGAAAAGTCTATGGTGGTGGTCATGGCCCTGGCCCCTACTCCCAAAGCCTGCAGCCGAGGGAACCACGCTGAGTTCAAGGTCCAGGCTGCCTGAACCAAGGTACTAGGAAGGGCAGTTTAGGGGCAGTGGGGGGGCTCAGCTCCCCTGGAGAGAGGATGAAGCCTTGCTCTCCAGCTGTGGTAGCCAGCAGGTGCCGAGATGATGTAATAGAAATTCCCACATTCAATGAGAGGGGAGAGAACGTGCGCGCGTGCGCAAGAGATAGAGAGCGAGAGAGAGAAGACAGAGAAAGAGAGAATATTGTTTTGTGTGTGTGGGCTGGTGGGGCCCAATGATCAGCCCCACAATGGTGCTTATGTGCCCCAGCTATCAGCGGGGAGGGCTGGGAGCACTCTTTCCAGAGGCTGCCCTCCAAGGATGAGTCTGGAGCCGAGCGTGGCCAGAGTCTGGTCTGGCACCGGGAGGCCGAGATACAGGGAGATGCCGGGAGGCAGGCAGCGTCGCCATGACGGCAGAGCTGGAGAGCCCTGGAGCCTGCGCTTTCTGGTCCGTGGTCTGGCTTTGGCTGGCAGAGTGAGGCGTGGTCCCTGGAAAAGCAACCAAGACAAGAATGAGGATGTGAGAGAATTTGTTTCTGTTTCCTGGTATCGAACTGGAACCCATGGGAGCCACCCTGCTCTGTGTGTGGGTTCAGTCCGATCTGGTGATGTGAGAACAGTCAGGTGGCCTTTAGGTGTCTGGGGGCCACTACCGGACCTCAGCCTAGCCTTTGCATGAACAGGTCTGCTGGAGGAATATGGTCTGGAGAGCTAGATTTCGGAGGGTGGCCTTAAGCTGGACTTGCTGAGCCCGGGTTTTCTTGAGGACAACACTGGGATGATAATAACAACATCCCAGGGGGCTGCCAGGGTCACAGACGATGCTGGAAGGGGCTTTGTAACCTGTGTGGAATCATATCCAACTTCCAGAGCTTTCGCTTACGTGTTTCCTTCCCTTCGCCCATCTCTAACCTTGGGGCAATTGCTGGCTTGTTCGTGACCAGACCCAGTTCCTGGGATGCGGAAATGGACTAGGGGTCCATGGTGGGGGAATGTGGCCTGTGACTGAGGTCCTGGCTTTGGCCAGCCCCACTTCCAGGTGTCCTCTGGGCTCTTGCCCCTGCACCAGCCTGATGCGGGTGGGGTCAGGGGATGGGAGGAGCCAGCGTCCCTTTGGTGTCACTTGGGAAGAAAGTGGCCATCAAGGGAAACACCCGATTTGCGGGGCACCTGGGTGGCTCAGTCGGTTAAGCATCTGACTCAGCTCAGGTCATGATCTCACGGTTCGTGAGTTCGAGCCCTGCATCAGGCTCTGTGCTGACAGCTCAGATCCTGGAGCCTGTTTTAGATTCTGTGTCTCCCTCTCTCTGCTCCTCCCCTGCTCGTGCTCTGTCTCTCTCAAAAATAAATAAACATTTAAAAAAATTTAAAAGAAACACCCGATTTGGACTTTATGTTGCACAAGAAGTAAACCTTTATGGTGTTTGAGTCATTAGTTGGTTGGGCCCGTTTGTTACAGTAACTAGTATCATTCTAGCAAATACTTCCAGAAGAGAAGCTAAGTGAGGGCAGCAACGGAGGCCATGAGTTTTTCAGATGAAATGCTGGCCATCTTCCTAGACTCTCCCCCACAGCCTACTCCCGCGGATGTGTTCTAGATCATACTAACTTTTTAAACATCAAACACTGTTGTACTGAGTTAATCAGTACGAAATTCAAAGAGCTTTAGATCTGTAATAAAACATTTGGTTTTGACAGAGAGAGAGAGAGAGCTCGGCTGGCACCTGGTTAGGGGTTAGGGAAGGAGGGAGGGAAAGGGGAGAGGGGGAGAGGGAGAGGGAGGGAGAGAGGGCGGAGGACAGGGGGACAAAGGAGAGGGAGAGGGGGACGAAGGATCCAAAAGCAGACTCTGCTCAGACAACAGAGAGCCTGACATGGGGCTCGAACTCACAAACCCTGAGATCATGACCGGAGCTAAAGTCAGACACTTAACCAACTGAGCCCCCAGGGGGCCCTGAAAACTCAAATTTGGAGAAAGGCAGACTTGAAAGCAGCAGCCGGTGGAGCAGGCGAGGAAGGGGTGGGTAAGGGGGGCAGGCGTATGGGGGCTGGGGAACAGGACACTACCACTGTCAAACGTTCCTTGGTTTCTCATAGAAAACATTTTGTTGGCCTATTTTTTTTCCTTCCACACTTAAGTCCATTGGTGTCCAAATATGTCCATTCCATTTTTGTTTTGGTCTCATTTTTGCTGGTGATATTGTAAGGACACAAGTCTAAACCAGACTGACTCTATAATAGGCTTTAAGTTTCCCCTCTAAACCAGAAGGCCTAAGTTTCAGTTTCCCTGAAACTATCAGGCAGCTGCACTTTGCCCAAGGCTGAAGAAACTGCCCACCACTTCACTCCACCACACTACCTTGGCAACGCCCAATCAAGAAAGGCCAGCAACTATAGATAAATCTCAACTGCCTAATGTAAAAGCTAACTCAATAGTCGCCGAACAAGACTCTAGGCTCGCTCTGTAATTGGTTGAATTTAAAAGTACTCTAAATGTTGTAATTGGTCTCGCCAAAAGTAACAAATACTCTAGACAATGTGTATGGTCAAACCCACTGTCAATGATGTTGTATAATTATGATTGGATCTCTGTTTCCATGCCACAACTTCTGTAACTCCCCCGTCACAAACCCCATAAAAACCCTACTCTGCCTTTGTTCGAGGCTCTCAGCACGGATCCACTGCGTTGGTGAGGTCTGGGAGCCCGAGCTCGAGCCCGTAATAAAGCCCTTTGCCTTTGCATGTGTGACTCGGTCTCCCCGGTGGTCTCTGGTCGGTGAGGATACTGCGATCTGGGTATGGGTATAACAATATTACAACATAACATCACATTGACTCCATCTCCTGTCCCATGGGGGGAAATTAGAAGATTTCAAATATTTTGTTCAGCTTTATGATAAGCTGCCAGCCAGTCACTCTCCTGCGTTTCATCCCTGAACCAGACTTTGAGGGCGCCAACGGACGGCCAGCCGATCCGACCAACACGAATGTCTGTAGCTTTCAAATGTCTTCCATATGCTGCACCCCATTCCTAGAATAGTTGCCAGTTTCCCAAACCAACACGGTGTTTGCCCGGGATGCAGCTGGCATCCGTCGCCGGTTCTTCTTCTTCTTTTTTTTTTTTTTTAAATGTTTTTAAATTTATTTCTGAGAGAGAGACAGCGTGAGCAGGGGAGGGTCAGAGAGAGAGGGAGATACAGAATCTGAAGCAGGCTCCAGGCTCCGAGCTGTCAGCACAGAGCCTGATGCGGGGGTTGAACCACGAACTATGAGATCATGACCTGAGCTGAAGTCGGCCGCTTTCCCGACTGAGCCACCCAGGCGCCCCTGTCGCTGGTTCTTCTTGACCTGCTTTCACTTCCGTCACCACTGGACCTCAAGAATTGAAAAGAAACTGACAGTATTTTCATCTTGCAGAGAAAGGCTGCTATGTGGGTAAATTCTTTGTTTCTGCTTCTTGTGATCTTGCCATGTCCTAAAGATATCATATAAATGGTAGACAATTTTCTGCGCTAATCGTTCTAACTCCTGGACTATTGGCGATTTCTTGTGAATCTTGTTCACGTCCGGCATCAGAGGCCAAAATTACAGCACACTGCCACGGTTTAATTTTACAATAGGGACAGGCTTTGGGACATGGGGTCACCTCAGAGATGGTCTCTTTCTTTAAAAGAATTTTTTAAACATTTATTTATTTTTGAGAGACAGAGGGTGAGTGGGGGAGGGGCAGAAAGACACACACACACACACACACACACACACACACACACACACAAAATTCAAAGCAGGCTCCAGGCTCTGAGCATGTCAGTACAGAGCCCGATGCAGGGCTCGAACTCAAGAACTGTGAGATCATGATCTGAGATGAAGTCTAAACTGAACCACCCGGGCGCCCCAGAGATGACCTCTTTCAATTGACCTTTCCTCTCTCCAGGGGCAGATGGTCCGTGATCACTCCCCTTTGAAGCCCTGTGACACTTTCTTTGGAAGATATGTGACCATTTTTTCATCCTTTTATTCTTTATATTCCAGTGTTTCTCTCTCTCTTTTTTTTTAACATTTTTTTTTTAATTTAAGAAGAGACAGAGCACGAGCCAGGGAGGGGCTAGGGAGGGAGAGAGAGAGAGAGAGAGAGAGAGAGAGAGAGAAAAGCTTAAGCAGGCTCCACACTCAGCGTGGAGTCCAATGCAGGGCTCTATCCCATGACCCTGGGTTCATGACTTGAGTGGAAACCAAGAGCCAGATGCTCAATTCATTGAGCCACCCAGGCGCCCCAGTGTTTGTTTTAGGAGAATACAAACTGGTTCTGGTAGGAGCAGTAGCTGCTAATGTTTCTCCTCTGTATCTCCTCCTAACAAATACATTAAAATTTTTTTTTAATGTTTATTTTTGAGAGTGAGAGAGACAGAGTGCGAGTGGGGAGGGGCAGAGAGAGAGACACACACATAATCCGAGGCAGGCTCAGGGCCTGATGGGGGGCTCGAACCCACAAACCGTAAGATCGTGACCTGAGCCGAAGTTGGACGCTTAACCGACTGAGACACCCAAGTGCCCCCTAACGAATACATTCTAAACAGCACAGAAAATGAAGACCTCCTCCATCCCCAGGTGGCTGTGACCCACATTGGCCAACACTCAAGAGTGTCGTAGAGGAATCTGGGTGGGACACCCTTAGGGCTCCTATGTTGGGCTAAACAGGATATAAACAGGATATAAACATAGGAACCATCAGATTCAGGAGAGAAAGTGAAGAAGACAAAATCATTTCAGAAAAGAAGGCTAAATTGTGGGGAATGTCAAGAGACACTGTAGAAAACGCAGTGAGAGGGGTGCCTGGGTGGCTCAATCGATTAAGCCTCCGACTTCAGCTCAGGTCATGATCTCACAGTTCGTGGGTTCGAGCCCTGTGTCGGGCTCTGGGCTGACAGCTAGTTCAGAGCCTGGAGCCTGTTTCAGATTCTTTGTCTCCCTCTCTGACCCTCCCCTGCTCATGCTGTCTCTCTCTTTCTCTCTCTCAGAAATAAATAAAACATTAAAAAAAAAAAAGAAAATGCAGTGAGAAACTTCGGAGGTGCAGTGTGGGGGGGTGCGCCCTGCAAGAGAGGCTGTGGCACTTCCTCATTTCACAGATGCTCCTCCCAGAACCTCAGGACTTGGAAGCCTTCCACCTGCCTAATCCCATCTCATTATCCCCACCCCCTGAGCTAGGCCTTTTAATGGATTCTTATCTTAATGTGCCCAACGTCATACAATTAATAGTTGTCAGAATTCTGAGTTCATCCCAGTTGCATCTGATTTCTCAGTATATGCTCTTTACACCTTTTGAGGTGGCCTTGTAAAAGGTAATCATCAGGAAATAGAATTTATAACCTTCTCTTAAAATTTTTAGAGAGAGAAAGAGAGAGAGAGCAATCAGGGTAGAGTGGCAGAGAGAGAGAGAGAGCACCAGCAGGGTAGAGGGGCAGAGGGAGAGAGGAGAGGGAGGGAGAGAGAGAGAGAGAGAGAAAGAGAGAGAGAGAGATTCCCAAGCAGAGCCCATGCTCAGCGCAGAGCCTGATGTGGGGGGCTTGATCGCCCGACCCTGGATCATGACCTGAGCCAAAATCAAGAGTCAGATGCTCAACCGACTAAGCCTCCCACTCGCCCCTAGAATTTACCTTCTTTGTTGAGTTGGAGCTGGGTGGCATTTTTGGAGTTGCCTTTCGCTGTGTCCTCTGAATCTCTGGCTGTGGTTCTGCCTTTGACAGATTTGTGGCTCTTCTCAACTTCCCGGAGCTGCAGGAGAAATGATTCGTTCTCAGGAAAATGCGTGTTTGAGGCTCAGAGCCCAGGATGGTGAGATCCAGGCAGACAAAGACTCTGTCCCCAGTTCTTGGTAACTACCTGAAATTGCCAGCTGTCAGGCTTCACCTGGGGATGGAAAGGACAGCCCAAGGCTGTGGTTTGCACAGTATTTGAAGGAACACTGGGCCAGGGGAAGGCAGAAACCCTGCCAATCCTCCATTTCCAGGCTTTCTGGATCCGGACCAGAAGATGGTGAAATTAACAGAGGGAGATGCAGCTGGGGAAGGGGCTGTTAGGCCAATGAGGCCAATGAGATTCGTTCCAGAAGAGGGAGCAAGGAGCCAGGAGGGCAGGGCTTAGAGAGGATTGGGGTCTGCCCTTTACCATGTGTGGAAGGGGCTTGGGGGCTGGAGGAGTGGAAAAGAGCAGTCAGAAGTCAGCTGGTGGAGAGAGAGGGAGAGAACGGCGAGGGGCTTAAGGGCACGAGCACTACTTCTTTTTTGACAGTGTGTTTCTCTAGTATTTACAGTATTCATTTTAAACTGTAGGTATTAGTATGGGTACTGGTTTTACTGAAAATTTTTACTGGTTTTGGGGTGCCTGGGTGGCTTAGTTGGTTGAGCGTCCGACTTTCACTTAGGTCATGATCTCACGGTTCGTGGGTTCAGGCCCCGCGTCCGGCTCTGTGCTGACTGCCAGCTCAGAGCCTGGAGCCTGTTTCAGTCTGTGACTCCCTCTCTCTCTGACCCTCCCCTGCTCACGCTGTCTCTCTCTCTGTCTCCTAGAAATAGATAAAAATTTAAAAAAAAATTTTTTTACTGGTTTTATTGAATTTCTCCCATTCTTGAGCAACCTCTGCAAATTGAAGGTGTTATTATCGTGTGCCCCCCCCAAATATCCTCAGAACATAAATGCATGTTCAATCTTACACAGCTTGGAGTACAGGGAGTTTGGGATTTAGTTTAGAAGAAAGCCATGGGGATAGTGGAACCGGGCTCACAGCAAATTAGCAGAAAACAAACAGTGGACGTCTGTTTGAATGAAGAATCCCGACAGACTCACCGCTTGGATTTTCTTTCTCAGCTGGGCATTCGCTCGGGAAAGGCTTTTGGAAACCGAGTTCAGGTAGTAGATGGCCAGGCTGCGAGAGAAAAGTGAGCCTCCTGTGATACTGCAGTCTCGGAAAGTGACAAGAGCTGGACCCCTTCCAGAGGAATCAAGGCAGGCTTCCTGGAGTAGGTTGCCTCTGGGATAGGGAGGAGAGATAGATCGCCGACTATCCTATCTCCCCTTAGTGCTGAGAAGGTTCTGGACACCCCTGTCTTCTGTTTTATTGAGTGTGGAGATGACATACACATTTTTAGCTCTCCGAGGGCTCAGTAATGGTTTCCTTGGAAATCTGAAGAGGTGGGGGAGGGACAAGGCTTCCTGACTGTGCTTCCTGGGTACCCGCCCTGTGTCAGGCTCTGAGCCCCGGGCATCCCATTCCACATCTCAGTGGTTTTCGCGAAAACCCCATGATGTAGAAAGGATGGCTCCCATCTTTCCAGATCGGCATCCTGCTATGGCAGAGGGCTTCAGCAGTTTGCCCATGGCCACCCCATCTATCAGTTCTTGTTGGAGCCCGCATTTAAGCCAAAGATCTTTCCACAGTCATCATGGGCTAAGACAGGAGAGTCTGGGTGCTAGGTGCCCGTTTCGAGTTTGCTTGGAAACGCAGCTGCCGAAGTCCCAGAGGGTCCTGTTTAGGGAGCACTGCCTTGAGGTGATGGTTTTCCGAGTCCAAAGCCCACTGACTGCCGAGGTGTCCTTTGAGGTCAGAGCCTGGCCTTCCCTTTCACAGGACGGAAGGTCAGGGGTTAGAACCTGCGTACACCACCTGCGAGGGGAGGGGCCATAAAGCCAAGGTGCCGCCTAGATTGGGTGCTGAGCCGGCCTGTCCCTTGGGGGCTTTTGCTGTGCATCCTTCTTTGTCACTTTTCTTCATGGATTTCAATTCCTTAGCTGCTCCAGCCGGGGCCTTCTAAGCTTTCCCCTCAGGGTGGGGCCGCTCATGGCAACTTCAGTCTGCCAGCTCTCTCCAGTAAGAGGGGGGAATCACTTTGTCTTGGCGCACAGTGTGGGCCCCAGGCTGTCATGGGAGCCTCCTGCAGCAGAGGCTCAGGGGAGAGAAGGGGGGATGGGCAGAGGGAACGGAATCTGTTTTGCAAGGTCCCTGCTCTGTGCCAGGCCTCCTTCTCTCTCCTAGTTAACATCCCATTTATTAGGGAGGAATTGGAGGTCAGAGAGGATGAAATCCTCGTGGGTGGCTGTGTCCCTCCGTTCCCGAATTTAGCATTTCCCGTCGCTGCCTGCAAGGGTCAGGCTTGGTGTATGGGTTCCAGAATTTCCTCAGGCAGTCAAGGCCTAGCTAGGCTGGGTTGTCACCATCATGCCAGTCCTCTCTCAGGCCAGGACGAGAGGCAGATGTTCCAATCAAGGATGTCAGGGAATACAACTATCTGGGGGAGCAAT
The DNA here is from genome assembly GCA_017311185.1 of Proteles cristata cristata. Lineage (NCBI taxonomy): Eukaryota > Metazoa > Chordata > Mammalia > Carnivora > Hyaenidae > Proteles > Proteles cristata. The sequence continues at coordinate 562,997 of JAESUZ010004376.1, forward strand.
TCAGCACTATCCAAAAGGACTGGAAAGGGGCGCCTGGGTGGCTCAGTTGGCTAAGTGTCCGACTTCGGCTCAGGTCATGATCTCGTGGTTTGTGGGTTGGAGCCCTGCATCGGGCTCTGTGCTGATGGCTCAGAGCCTGGAGCCTGCTTCGGATTCTGTGTCTCCTTCTTTCTCTCTACCCCACTCTCACTGTGTTCTCTCTCTCTCTCTGAAAGAAAGAAAGAAAGAAAGAAAGAAAGAAAGAAAGAAAGAAAGAAAGAAAGAAGCAAAGAAAGAAACAAAGAAAAAGGAAAGGAAAGGAAAGGAAAGGAAAGGAAAGGAAAGGAAAGGAAAGGAAAGAAGAAACTCATACTCACGACTCCCTACTTCCACTTCCAGAGGTCTGTCCCAGAGAATCCCTCACATTTGCCCAAGGACCACATTTGTAGTAGAAAAACAGTGGGAACAATCTAACCACCTCCAGACAGAAGGGTGGATAAACTGTGGCATAATCACACGGTCACGCAGAGTAGAGCCATTAAAATGTGTGCTCGTGTAATATGTGAATAAATTCCCCAAACATAATGTTGAGCGAGGAAAGCTATGTAGTGTGAACCATTCATGAACAAATTTAAAGCCCAGAAAACAATGGGACACACCAACGTGATGAAAATACCAACTATGCATGCCAATGGTTACAAGAGCGGTTAGTTTGGGACAGAGAGAGAGGGAGAGAGCAGGAGTCCCTGGGACTTGAAGTGTTATCTGTAACATTTTATTTCTTGTAAAGAGACAAATCTGAAGGAACAGTGCAAAATACTAACATTTGTTCACTCCTGAGATTGTGTTCATAGCTGTCTCTACTTTTATATATATGAGGAATATTTCACAATTTATATATTTTTTTAACGTTTATTTATTTTTGAGAGAGAGAGACAGAGAAAGAGACAGGGTGTGATCAGGGGAGGGGCGGAGAGGGAGGGAGACACAGAATCTGAAGCAGCCCCAGGCTCCTTTGAGCTGTCAGCACAGAGCTCAACGCAGGGCTCAAACCCACAAATTGAGCCAAAATCTGATGCTTAACTGAGTGAGCTGCCCAGGTGCCCCAGGAATATTTCACAATTTAGAAAAGAACACACCAAACAAGATTTTTAGGAAGAAAAACGCCCTTGGGGCATCTGGGTGGCTCAGTCGGTTAAGCGTCCGACTTTAGCTCAGGTCATGATCTCACAATTCGTGGGTTCGAGCCCCGTGTCAGGCTCTGTGCTGACAGCTCAGAGCCTGGAGCCTGTTTCTGATTCTGTATCTCCCTCTCTCTCTGACCCTCCCCTGCTCATGCTGTCTTTCTCTCTCTCTCAGAAATAAATCAAATATTAAAAAAATTTTTTTATAAAGGAAGAAGAACGCCCTTATGTTTTCACTAGTACATTTTTGATGACAGTAATTCAAATTCAGGACTCTTGCTTTCCACCTTCTTTTTTTCTTCTCTCGTTCCTTCCTTGAACATTTGTCGTTTCCCTCCTAGGCCCTAGACATGGGGCTGGTGTTGGGGATGCGGAGGTCATCAAACCTACCCACTATCCTCACAGCTTTCTTAGTCTTTGAGAAGGGATGGTGGTGAGATCCAAGGTCAGGTGCACAGCGTGCTCTGTGGAGAAGTCCTCCGAGCCCAGCCAGGGACAGGCAGAATCAGCCCCTCTGCTTTCTGGGAGACCCAGAGCCCAGAGGTCTTTGATATTATTAGTGAACGTTTAGGAGGGTGTGGCAGATACTGGCAGTGCCCATCTGTATTTCTTGGACCCCATCTTTCAGCGTGCTCCCCGAATGACTTAATAACTGCCAGTTTCTTCACCTCTGTGCCTGGAGTTGCCCTTTCATCCCCCTGCAGAATCCATTCCACTCTAGAATGCAGCTGACTCAAATGGCCGGGGAAAAAACCACTCTCCCTTTTGATCTCACCCAACCAGTGACTGATGGGTGCTGGTCTACAAAGGCCCCATCCCTCACCCTTGAGTAGGATAACTCAGACACACAGTTCTCCAGAGTCCCCACCCGCCACCCCCCCATCCACACACAATCAAAATCATCCCAGTGGTAATGATCTTCCACCCTTACCAATTAACTATTTGCATTTGAATCTTCATCTCAGGATCTACTTCTGGGAAGTGTAGATTACTTCTGGGAAGTAAGAGGAAAGGAAAGGAGGGCCTGCTAGGGGAATCTCAAGGGCAAGGGGAGGCTGCCTTGGGGCAGAGCCGTGGGCCCTGGGTCACTTACAACATCAGCAGGATGGCTGGGATGATCAGGCCAGGGTTGGCGAGGAAAGCAAAGATCTTGCCCAGGAAGGTTGGGAAATCATTTTCAATCGTCTCTTGGATGACGTCATACATTCTGTTCTTCCCGCTGTAAAGAGAATGTGTTATGACATCACGAAGATCACGTGGCACACACAACCGTGCCCCTGCCCATGTGGCCCCAAAGCTGCTACTCACCCCTGCTTTCCCGGGAAGAACCAGAGCTCTGCTCCAAATGGGTTGCAGGTGAAAAATGGCCCCTGAGGGAGGGGTTGCCCTTTGGCTATGGCGTAGGGCTGGAGCAGAGCCCTGGTTCGCCAGCTTCATGTCTTTGGTACCTCAGAACTTCTCAGACCACATTGGTCTCCTGTGTCTGACACCTTCCTGTGCAAGATGAAAGTGGGTTTTCTACGATACTCTCATGGGAGAAAACTGCCTGCAACGTAGCTGTGAGACCAACATGGACCTCCCTCTGGGTCCCCTGGCATGGAAATAGCCTTCCAGAGGCTTGTGTGATAGACAACCTCATGGCGCCTCTCAAAAACACCTACAGTCAGTCTTCAGATTATAGTTTCAGGAGAACTGACCACCTGGGACGGGCTCCTGGACAGGTCGCAGCAGTAATTTTGATTTTCTTCAAATCCCTAAGAACCTTTATACAGACTTGACTTCTGCAAACGCCTGCCCAGAGATTATGGCCCACTGCTGGCTTTGGTTGGTCATTTCAGTGCCAAGAAAATGGACTTTAGGGTTTGAAATTTTTGGTTCAAGTCCTTGCTCCTTCACTTATTAGCTGCGGGACACCATGCATAATTTACTTATTCTCTTTCTTCCTGTGTCTGTTTCCTCTCTCTCCCCATTAGAGCTGTCCAGTGTAGCTATTGAAAATAAAATAGAAATTAAGTGAAACTAAGAATTCAGTGTTTTAATCACAACTCAGTAGTTGTGTGACTTGAAGCTACTATATTGACTAGGAGATATGGAATTTTTTTCCTCACGTAGAAAATTCTATTGGACAGAGCTGTGCCTTCACCTCTGTGCCTGGAGTTTCCCTTCCACCTGCCTGCAGAATCCGTTCTACCCAAGAATGCAACTGACTCGAATTGCCAGCCAAAGTATCTTTGGCCAAGATGCTGAAAATTTCTCTGCCCTAGTTTCCTCACCTGTATAATATAGTATAATAATAATAATATAGCATGTTATGGGATTATAAGTATAATAGTACTTGTCCCAGAAGGTTGTTTAGAGGACATAAATATGAATTTATATACAACATTGTGTATGGGACCATCAGACTATAAGTGTCCTCCAAAATGTTGCAGCCAGAAGCTTCCTTTTTCTCTTCTGGAAAGGATTGATCAAGGATTGGCAAATAATGGTCCATGGGCCAGATTTGGCTTGTTATTTATTTTCATATGGTCTGAAAATGAAGAGCAGTTTTTATGTACTCAGATGGTCGGGAAAAAAAGAAGAATATTTTGTGATCTATAGAAACTGAAGTAGGAAATTCACACTTCAGTGTCGGTAAGTAAAATGTTATTGGGACACAGCCACGCTCACTTCTTTATATATGGTCTAGGGTTGTTTTGTGCTATGATGACAGACAATGAACAGTTGGGTCAGAGACCGTTTGTCACCATCTCAATGCTTAGCGCTGTTGCACAGCAAACAATGAATTGTCTTGGTGCAGTTATAACAACAGCATTTCAAGTGCCATGGGTATCACCATATTATGACAGTTAACTAATTTTTTATTATTATCAGCACTTACCCATCGTGTAAAAACAAGAAAGGCGAATTTCACGCGTTACACTTTTAAGTCACGGTCAAGTATGGGTTATTTTGTCCTTGAATCGTGATGTATTGGATGATGTATTCATTTCTAGTATGTGCTCTCCCAGATTCCCACATGGGTGACTTCAAATAATACAGATTTGTTCTCTTATCATTCTGGAGGCCAGAAATCTGATGTGCTTCAATGGGTTGAAACCAAGGTGTTGGGCGTGGCTGTGCTCCCTTCAGAGGGAGGTTCTAGAGAAGAATCTATTTCCTTGCCTTTTTTTTTTTTTTTTAAACATCTAGAGCTTTATTCCTTGCATTCTTTGGCTCTTGGCCCTTTCCTCTATCTTCAAAGCTGGTGGCATAGAATCTTCAAACCTTTCTCTGCTCCTATGGTTGCCTCACTTTCTGTTTTTCTGTGGTCAAATCTCCCTCTGCTTCCTTCTTATAAGGACACTCATGATTTAGGACTCACTTGGGTAATCTAGGATAATGTCTCCGTATCAAGATTCTTAACTTAATCACATTGGCAAAGCTCCTTTTGCTGAATAAGCTAACACCCACAAGTTGCAGGGATTAGGACATAAATATTTTTGGGAGCCATTATTCAGCCCATTACTGTATCCTCTTCGGTCCCTGAAGATTCGTCCCACCGGCAAAATGGCAAAATACATTCATCACCATCCCTACATCCCCCAAAGTTGCAATCCATTTACAGCATTGAGCCAAAGTCCAAAATCTCATCTAAACATTATCAGCTCAAGAGTCCCAAATCTCATCATCTAAATCAGGTATAGACGAGACTCTGGCTATGCTCCATCTTGGAACAAAATTTTTCTCTATCTGTGGACCTGGGAAACCAGAAAACAATTTATTTACTCCCTAAATACCCTGATCGGTCAGCCATAAGATAACAGTTAAAGCTGGTTTATATAACATTCTTAAGTATCTGGTGTGTCTTCCATGTAGGTCATGGGAATTCAGTCCATTAGACAAGAGGGTCGTACACAGATCTTTCCTGGAGAATTCTATGTCTATTTTTGGCTTCTGCTGAGATGGTTGAGAGGATCCCAGTTACAGGTTTAAAACAATCCTCTGCATGAATGAATATTCAGGTTTTTTGATCCTTCAGAAGCACTAGCAGAAAGTTGCCCAGGTTGCCTCTTGGCTTTCTCTTTAGAGCATGCTTTCCTGACCATGAATCTGGTTTTAGGGTCTTTTTCAACCTGGATAGGTTTTCCCAAAGCATCAAGTTCTGGTTCTTTTTTGCTAGTTAGTCCTTTTCTCAACTTATCTCTTTCCTCTCACATTTTAGTGTCAAGCAAGAAGAAACCAGGCTGCATCTTCAACACTTTGCTTAGAAATCTCCTTAGCCAAACATGCAAGTTCATCATTTATAAACTCAGATCTCCATACACCTGTCGGACATAATTTGGCCAAGCTTTCTGTTCTCTATATAGCAAGGACCCCCCATCCCTTTCCTCCACTTTCCAAAATTACGTTCTGAGAGCAATGTTGTATTCAAAGGATGGAAAATGACTTCAAGTGCTTTTCTTTGGCTCTTGACAGGTCAGTAGATGTTACTGATGCTACTCAGTTGTTCATTTGAGGAGTTAAGGCCAAGTTTGAAGTGACTGAAGAATTGATATCTGTGACTATACTGTGTGGAACAAATATGGGTGAAAATTTCTCAAAGAAATTGAGAAAACACTAATTCAGCACAACTAGTACCAAATTCCATTGAGAATGTATCCATTCTATTGAGCGGAATGGAATGCAGTGCAAGTGAAATGAAATGGATCTGTTATGATGTGCTATAGTTGATAATGGTTGAAATATGTGTAGAGCAGAAGACGGCTTACATGGACAAATTTACAAAGCTTGTGAAATTTTAGGCATGTGCAGACTACGATTATTCATTCTCTTATTCAACTGTAGGTAATTTGCAGAAAATATATGAATCTAATACACACAGTTGCAATCAGTAGTGTCAATGGTGAACTTCTTTTGCTCTCATAACTTAATCATTTTCCTTCACGTTCATTTTTGTCAGAGATAGAAGCCAAGGGGCACCTGGCTCGCTCAGTTGGAGGAGCGTGTGACTCTTGATCTCAGGGTTGTGAGTTCAAGCCCCACATGAAGTGTAGAGATTACTTAAATAGACACAACTTAAAAAAAAAAGAAATAAAAAAAAAAAAAAAAAAAGAAATAGAAGCTGAGTGTTCTGACTTGCCCTACTGCACAGCAGCTCAATGGCTTAGCCGCAGTAAAACTTCATGGCAACTGCTCTCCTATGGTAGGAGATATGTTGTCATGTGTGGTACAGTGATGGACCTAGGCAGCAAAGGTGGCAATCTGAGCAGTGAAATTGATGTTTGAGGACAGGGAACAGTAACTTTGAGCCTGTATTATGTGAAATATTATCACGTCCCCCCCCCATAAAAGAACTCCCTTCTTTTCATTGGTAGACCTATATTATGAAAAATTACTTTGTTGTTCTTGTATCTTGAATTTTGTCAATAAAAACTTTCTCTTGTTATTTAAGTACTTGCATAATATTCTTGATTCTTCCTCTTGATTCCCAAAGCCTAAAATATTTGCTCTCGGGCTCTTTACAGAAAAAGTTAGCTAAGCCCTTATGTGTGGAGATAATACTTCCCACCTCATAGCATTGTTGAGCCCCAGCTACCCCCAGCTTGGCCTGGGCTCAGGCTTAGCAAGTTCGCCGTACTATGGATTAGCACACATCTTTAAGTACTTGGCAAAGAATACACTAAATCCTCAAAACAACCCTCCGGGGTAGACTTGTCCGTTATTTCCATCTTATGGGCAATTAACTTGTGGTGTAGACAGCTAAGTAATTTCTCAAGATGACCCAGCTGGCAAATGACAGAGCTGGCTTGAGAGTCTATGCTCTAAGTCAGGGGGTTGGTGATTTTTTTTTTTTCCCTGAAAAGAGCTAGATAATAACGATTTCTGGCTTTGTGAGCCAGATGGTCTCTGTTGGAATGACTCGATTTTGCTGCTATATTGAGATATTGAGAAAGCAACCATAGATTATATGTAAGCAAATGGGTGTGGCTGTGGTCCAATTACAATTTATTTACAAAAAACTTCAGGTTCTGCAATACTGCCCATCTCATTCATTTATGTTGCCTGCCTGGATCTGGTTAAAACCCTAAGTCCCTCACTGTAAAAGTGAATTTTTGTGGCGTGAAGGGTCTAGTTTGAACACTGACCATAAACCAGGTGTTTTCTTCTAGACACTGGGTACAAAGCAGTGAGAAAGGAAGCAAAAATCACACCCTCATGGAGCCTATGTCCTGGGGAAGGAGACAGACAATAAACATTCTAAGTAGACAAAAGGAATGGCATGCTAGGTGTCGATAAGGAGATGTACTGAGCAGAAACAATGATAAGGGTGTGTGTGCCTGCGTGTGACATTTTAGTTACAGTCTCCAGGGAAGGGCTCACTGAGAAGGTGACCTTTGAGAAAACACCTAAAGCAAAAGCAAGAGAGCGAACAGCTGTGAATATATCTGAGGGACGAACTTCCAGCTGTTGATGAGTTTTGATCAGAAGGGTGACAGGAAGGAGGCGGCAGCCATATTTCCTTCTGGGTTCCGTTTTCAGGTTCCTTCCCTTGCTATCTGGATGCAGGTTGTCAGGGCTTCTCAGGGTAGCAGATGAAGCAAGGACGGGGCAGACGGTGAGGGGCAGGCGTGGCCCAGGCCCACTCAAGGGCCTCCTGTCTGGGGGCAGGAAGGCAGCCTGAGCGAAGGGGCCCTAGTGCTTGTAACCTAGAGGACAGCCCTCCAAACCTTGCTTAGGAAGAAGTCAGAAGATGCTTCTACCACTTTTATCATGTGGTTCTCCCTTCAACCTGGCATCCCAGGCCTTCTATAGCACATTTTTCTACTCTAGATCTAGCTCCCCTTTTCTTCCATCTGAACCCCCGTGCAGCCAGATCTCTCTGCCCTGAGCTCCACTCACATGTCTGAGCACCACGACACTTGCTGTGGGGCAGCCACCACAGAGCTTTATCTAGTTAAGTTCCTTATAAACTGAAAAGTACCAGGTCGGCCTTTCCCGAAGCGTGTTGATCCGTAATGGTAGGTAGCGCTGGGACCAGAGTGAGGTGGGTGGGGCCCTGGGCTGCACAAGTAAAGGAGCTACTTACTTTTAGGGTTGTGCAAGGGCAGAGTCTGTGCCCTCCTGGCCTCACCCTACTCCTGGCCCTGGATGGGTGTTATATGAAGAAACAGTCTGTGGTCAATAAGGATGGATGCACTGGCTTACGCACGTTATCTTATCGCATGATTCTTCCAATCCTTAATAAAGAATGTGCCTCTAGCACTTCTAAATGAGAAGATGGCAGATGAAAGGGGCAGCGTGTTCCAAACTGCTTGAGCCACAGAACTCCTTTTATGGAGTAGAGAGATGGCTTTGTTTCCAGGGGGCCTCACACTTGGAAAGAGAGCAACAGAGGCATATGATTTCTCAATGTACTTCCTTATGTAATTATTTATGTCTTTATCAATGCCCAGTCTCCTAAACGAATCCGACTTATCCCCTGAGCTCACAGCATGCAAATGCTCTGCAGAGCATAGGGATCCAGGCCAGAGTCTCATTCTCTGTTTCACATTTGAATGGCACTTGTAAACAATGGTTATTTCGTCTTCAGAATATCCCCCGTTACTCATCCCACGGTAAGGTAATCCAGGGCCGTGGATTATCCATATGTTAAAAGGTCAGAGCTGTGCTGTCCAATATGGTAGCCTTCAGCTATGTTTCTCATTATTTAAATTAAAATGAATTACAATGAAATATAGAAATTTAGTTTCTCGGTCCTCACTTCAAGTGCTCAACAGTCACGTGTGGCTGGCGGCTACCATATTGGATTGTGCAGACACAGAACACTTCCATCCTTGCAGAAAACTCTTGAACAGCCCTGATCATTTGCCCAAAGCTCCATGGCCCTTTGCGGGCTGGTGTGACCGCTAGACCTGGACCTCTGAGCCTGCACTCTCTAAGCAGGCTGCCTTGGGAGAGGAGCTGCTCCCCGGCAACCAAGACTGTGCACCTGAATGGCCCGCAGTCAAAGGAGGGCGGGAGGGACATGATGGTGTAGGCCACGGGCAGGAGGCTGAGGAAGAGCACCAGTAGCAGGAGGCCCATGTAGAAGTTGTTGGACCGGGAGGCTTTGAACACGCGCTCGTGGGGGACGTTGCTGCTCATCACCGCCCAGCACTGGAAGTACATGGAGGTCAGCAGGCGCAGCACATTGATGCCCACCAGTCCTGGGGCATAGAAGGAGCCCATCCTGGAAGGGCAGAAATCACACACCTGGTTGGCCCAACAGCAGGAGAGGCCAGGGAAGGAAGACAGGAGGAAATGGGATCAATGGGTTAGGGGCATGAGGTCCAGCTGTATTCTCTGCGGGTCCTGGGGCCAGGGGTCTCCTGCTTAGGCAGGACACTTATCATTGCTACCCATTTCTCAGGAGAGGGAGACACTCGGAGCATTTCTGGCTTGGGCTCTGGCCAGGATTTTAACCACTGTCTCACCACAAGGCACCTAACAAATGATGTGGCCCCTTGTCTGTTTCTCCGTGGTCCCCCTAAAACAGCAGATGCTTCCCAGAGAAGTATCTGAAGTCCTTAAACTGAGAAAGTTTGCCCTTGGCATCTTGAAAGTCTTGGGCTGAAATTATGCAGCCTTTTCTTCTAACTCCTGTGTCAAAGGAGGGAGCCCCTTGGCTCCTTCACTCTTCTTCTCCTTATTTTCTCCCTCCTTCCCTCCTTCTTTCCTTTCCCCTCTTGTCTCCTCCCTCTCTTCATGTCTTCTCCTTCCCTCTCTACTTCTTCCTTTTTTCCTTCCTCCTTCTCATTCCCCTCTCTTTCTTCCAAGCCCCCCCCCCCCCCACCGTCTATGGTAGCAGTGCGTTGGCCGGACGCTGTCCTCATTCTCATCTCATCCTTCCCTCTACTTGTCACCTGAAAAGAGACAGTTCAGAGAGGCCCGAAGATTTGTCCAGCTTCTTCCCAGCTAATTGGGAGCAAATCCTGGGATCCTAGTTTTCTGACTCCCCTGCTGAGGTGGTCCCCAGGTAAAATGCAGAGCCTACCAGATCATTCCTTGGTTGAAGATCAAACCGAGTACATTTCCACTGATATCGAACTCAGCATAGGAGGGCTGCAGAGGGAGGCAGACAGAGAGAAAGGAAGCTGTCAGCCGTCAGCCAGCCCCATCGCCAGCCAACTGGCTAAGCCAGGGCCACTCTGTCCCCAAGAGCCTGCTCTGGTGACCAGAGAGGACACTTGTGTTTATGGCTCTGTTTCTTTAACACATTTTCCACCTTTCAAGAGAAGATTTGAAGTTCTCAAAGTTGACATTTTTTCCAATGACTTTTTCGACAAAAAAGTGAGAATTTTTACCTTTTAGGGATTGCAGGCCAGAGTGCCTTGGGAGGGCACTGGCCCCTAAGAGAACGTTTTATCCATTCTCTAATCGGAGATTTACCTTGAAATTATAATCAAGGAATAAATCCAATAAATAACTAAATGCAAATTCTTAAATGGGGAGTCAAATAAAACTACAGCTTGAAAGCAAACAAGCAGGAGCCTTTGGGTGGCTCGGCTGGTGGAGCGTCTGACTTTGGCTCAGGTCATGATCTCCCAGTTCTTAAGTTCGGGCCCCACGTTGGGCTCTGTGCTGACAGCTCAGAGCCTGGAGCCTGCTTCCAATTCTGTCTCCTTCACTCTCTGCCCCTCCCCGCTCACACTCTGTGTGTGTGTGTCTCTCTCTCTCTCAAAAATAAACATTATAAAAAAAATTTTTTTTAAAGCCAACAAGCAAACAAAATAACTAAACCACTCCTTCAGTTCTCTTTTCTCCTTTCCACCCCCCTGGAGTCTCAGAGCAGTTCGTGGAAAGGAAAGAGCTCAGTAGATTCGTATTTTCAGCCTGACTGTTTCTCAGAGTTTTGGAGATCTGTCAACTATTTGAAAGAAGTCAACGTGCGTGAGCACCTAGGGAGTTGGGCATCCTTATGCAGGATGCTTAAACCAACTTCCCCACTTGTCCTTTGGAAATGGAGGTCAAGGGTGACAGGGAGGAGGAAGAGGAGGAAGTCAGGAGAGAGAGAAAGGAAGGTCAGGCACGGATCAAAGGAGGAGACATATTTCAAATACATGAGGGTTAAGTCTTATACATTTGCAATTTAACATTTTAAAATATTTTTTTATATATATATATTTTTATTTATTTTTAGGAGAGAGAGAGAGAGACAGCGTGAGCAGGGGAGGGTCAGAGAGAGAGGGAGTCACAGACTGAAACAGGCTCCAGGCTCCGAGCTGGCAGTCAGCACAGAGCCCGACGCGGGGCTCGAACCCACTAATTGCGAGATCGTGACCTAAGTGAAAGTCGGACGCTTAACCGACTAAGCCACCCAGGCGCCCCTTAAAATATTTTTTAAAACTTCTCATCTGCTGGGTTTTGTGTTCTGGCTAGAAAAATTTTCCTCAACCCAGGGAGCCTGGGTGGCTCAGTCAGTTGAACGTTCAACTCTTGATTTTGGCTCAGGTCATGATCTCATGGTTTATGAGACTGAGCCCCATGTCAGGCTCTGCACTGACAGAGCACAGCCTGCTTGGAATTCTCTCTCTGCTCTCCCTCCCCACACTCTCCCTCTCATAAACAAATAAAATAAATAAAAATGAGCATTGGAAATTTTTTTCCTTACCCCAAGACTGTATTTTTATGTATGCTTTCTTTTAGAAATTTATGATTTCATTTCTCAACATTTAAAACTTTGATATACCTATAATTTATGTAGGTGGTGAAGTAGGTGAGAAATATAGTTTCTTCCCCAGTGGTTAACCAGTTTTCTCCTCCCTTTGTTATACAATCTTTCCTTTCCCATGGGTTTGTAAGACTGCCTTTACCTTAAACCAAATTTCCACATAGATTCCTTCCTGTAGATTGTATTTATGGATTTTCTGCTCTTTTTTATTCATAATAGAAATCGATAATTTTGTCTATCTCCTAGTACCAGTTTTAATTATTATAGCTTCATAATATGTTTTAATATAATGGGTAAGTATAGTCCATTTCAATTTGCAGTCTTACAATTTTTCTTGCTATTTCCACGTTTATGTTTAGAATGAACTTTAATATTATTTGGGGATCTTGTTGAACTTGTAAATTAACTTGAGGGCAATGATATCTTAGCAGTCTCATATTGTCCTATTAAAGATGGCATTCTTGGGGGTGCTGGGTGGCTCTGTTGGTTAAACATCTGACTCTTGATCTCATCTCAGGTATTGATCTCAGGGTTGTGAGATCCATGCCCAGTGTGGAGCCCACTTAAAAAATATAAAGATGGCATTCTAGGGGCACCTGGGTGGCTCAGTTGGTTAAGTGTTCAACTTCAGCTCAGGTCAAGATCTCACAGTCTGAGTTCAAGCCCTGTGTCGGGCTCTGTGCTGACACCTCAGAGTCGGGAGCCTGTTTCAGATTCTGTGTGTGTGTCTCTCTCTCTACCCCTCCCCCGCTCACACTCTGTCTCTCTCGCTCTCAAAAACAAAGATTAAAAAATTAAAAAAAAATAGAGATGTCATTATCTTTGAGCATGAAGTTCATTTACTCTTGTTCTCAGACGAGATTATGAAGTTTTCCTTGCTATGAGGAGGAGTCGAATAGGCTTGTGTAAAATTGTGGTTGGTGACTAAAATGAAAAAAAAAACTATAACAGAAACCTGTACTGAAGCCCTGACCTAGGCCAGGTACCCTACTGCAGGCCATGATGAAGACGACACAGGGAAACAAGAGATGAAGCTCAGTTGGGGAAGTACTCCCCTGCGCTCAACACCCGTGACTACTGGGTCAGTGAGTGATGTGTTGTGAAAGAGACACGCACAGGATGGATGAGGCCAAAGATTCTGCCCTGTCACAGGGCCACCCAGAGGGGAAATGACACACATGTAGAATGAGCAGTTTCCCAGGTAGGTGGGGAAGAGGAGCATTCCAGGTGGAGGGAATAAGTCCAAAGAGGTTTCTCAAAGCATAATCTGGAAGACCGCACCAATGCCACCTGTGTTCTCGGTGTATTCCAGGACTTTCTGAAATAATCATGTCCACATCTGCCCTCTCCCACCCCAAGATTTCAGAGTCTCAAAAATTAGGAGCTACCTTTCCCCTTATCCACTTCCATTCTCATTCCCATTGCTTGCTCCGTGTGGGCTTCAAAGGCTAGTGTTCTTTGCCTTGCCTAATGAGAGGTGATGCCACTTTGGCATTTCTCTACTACCGTCCGCTCAGCACTGAACCACGTGATCTACTCTTCCCAAGGCCAGATGCCCCCATTCCCCAGGTAGGAAGGTTGCATTGTTAATTACATGGGGGAAAAGTGGCATTTCCTCTAAGAAGGCAAATATGACTCAAGGGAAATAGACGTGGAGTACTTCAGTACCTCACAGAATAGAGACTGTCATCAATTCTCTAAATAAACTCCCAGGAATGCATCTACTATATCAAATAGGACAGTTGAGATGCCTTCCTGCAGAATGTCCATGAAACGGTGACCTACAAACCCAGCCTCCAGGTCCCAGCACCAGCAGTAGTTCATGAACCGGACAAAACAAGCTCGCAGGAAGTCCCCCAGCAGGATGGTGATGTATGTTACTAGCATGTCAGACACAGTCAGCCTCATGAATTCCTGCAAGAGGGAACACAGGAAAAGGGCATGGTCAAGGTCAAACCTTGCTTATGTCTTCCAATTGACTGCAGCCATGCAAAGTATTCCTCACTCACCTGAATCTTCTCTGTGACTTTCTGGTTCTTGGTGACAGAGAGGTAGTACAGAAAAAGGACCCTAGACTTGGAAAATGTTTATTTTTGGTCCTAGCTCTACAAGTTACCAATTGTATTGCTTTGGAATAATCTTGGAGCCTCTTGAAGCTGATAACGATATCAACCTTGCAAGGTTATTGGGAAGCTCAGTGATTATGCATGCAAATTGCCTGGCACATTGGCAATGCCCAGCTTAATATAGTTATCAGCACTACTGCACAGAGAGAGGATCTGAAGTCTCCCCCCTAGCTTCCCCCACCTTCTCTGAAGTGTAGCTGCCCACAGCTAAGACTGAATCTGACCACTGGCCCTAGGGACAACAGCCAGCATTCTTTATCTCCTGCTAATTGGATGTTTTGCTTGTTATACAGAGATAATCATGCAGGTTTTACATGAGGCACATAATGGAAGAGCTAAAAGCAAAGCTTTCTTCTGCTTTATAGAGTGAATATGATTTATTAATTTAAAAAAGTGGAAAAGATCTACCAGGCATTATCACAACCTTTAAGACATCTAACAGCCTTGGAGTTCCTAGGGGTCTGTTTTATCCATTTTTGTATCCTCCAAGATGATAAATAAATGCTTGCTGGATGAACGGCTGATGAGCTTTCAGTATTATTTCTCAACAATAATTCAAGTTAATGCCCCTAAGTAAAAGACAAATCAACATGTATCAGGTCTCCACGTCTGTGCAAGGTGATGCTCTGGGGCCTGGGGTGGAGGTGGTGGAGGATACAGGTGAGCAGTATGTAACAGCTCAAACTCATCATTGCTACAGGTTCAGAAAGAGACAAGCTTTAATCAGTGTTTGGAATGGCGATGGGCATTCAGACAGGAAATGAGAAATTCTATTGTAGAATATTCCAAAGGAACCATGTAGGTAAAATGAACTCTCTCCTGCCTTCTAAGGAGCGTGGGTTTTATTGACTTGCAGACTCTTTCTCTGTTACACATGTGAGGGCTTTAGAAATGCAAGAGCTAGGGAGGCTGGGTTGCTCTGTACATAAATGAGGAGGATTTAAGGAGTATGGGGGCATCTGGACTGGAGGAGACAAGAAATGGTGAGTCTGAGCTCTCCATGGAGGAAGGCAGGGGAGAAAAGGCCCCCAGGACCCCATGGGAAGGACGCTGTGCAGCAGGAAAACATCTGCTGGTGGATTTATAGGCAGTGTTCGATGGACTGAGTGATATCATGCCCTCCTTCATTGTACTTCACATCCTCAGTTAAAAACACTGCTGTCTGATGTTACATGTGAGTGGGTTCTTTAGGGAGCCCATGAAGAAGTAATAAACTCTGCATCTCAGTGGGGTGGTATACAGGGGTAGAAATCCCGTGCAAGAGCTGAGGAAGAGAGGGAAGGTGATCCCTGTGTGACCTGCAAATACTTCAAGTTTCTGCCCAGGAAGGCAAAAGACATTAGCCTTTGAAGTCCACAGTGTGCCAGCTACAGGAACAATTCGGACAGTGGACAAGGGGATATAGTAGTTGTTAATTATTGAGATGAATGAAAACCATGAATTCTCTTTACTAAAATGCACAGCTGCACACACACACTAACCCTGCACGTAATTTTTAGGAGTATTTGTTCATTATTTCCAGGTGGAGAACCTCAGGCTTGCAGTGAAATCTGCAGGAAAACTCTAAATTAATACAAGTGGCATTAGACTGATGGACAGTGTGTAGAGAAATACGTGGGATGCTGGGGGAGAAATGGAAAAGATAAAAGGTGGAACTTTCCTGAGAAATACTGGCTTGGCATTTCAGTGGATTAAAAATAGAAACGTCAAGGAAGGAATAACAAAGAACTGAGAACAGGGATCACTTCCACAGGAAAGCATAACTACTCACAATGCCCACAGCTGTCTCCCAGCAAGAGCCCCGGGGCACATCTGCAGGGTGCAGGGGTGGCCGAGGGACACTCTCATTCCAACCCGAAGAGTTGTAATAGTTAACCAGGGTCCAGTGAGTGATGTTCTTTATTTTCTCTTCATTAGAAAGCTAAAATGGAAGATGGAGATGTGGATTGGAAGGAGCCAGGGATGGTCCAACTGCTTCCATGGGAATAACAATTAAAGCCAGAATATGCCACCACTGTACCACCTAGCCTCTGACCTCAACAGTCTTCACAGAAATACCCTCTGCAGTCTTTCAGTCTATACAGGAGAGAGGGGCATTTGACTGAAGTCTTTGGGTCTTTTCCAGGAAGTTATCTTTTCTAAGTTATCATCCATCCATCCATCCATCCATCCATCCATCCATCCAGTCATCCATTCTTCTTTTAAGAATAATTTTTTTCAGGGTCTATTCTGGGCATGCAAGGCAGCAGTGACACAAGAGAGACAGGCTTTCCTCAGAAAGCTCACAGTCTAGTAGGTGACAGAGATGAACAGTAAATTATAGAACAGAGTGACAAGAGCTTTGGTTAATATCCTCTGGGGATCAAGGAAGTCCACATCAGACCATGGGGGCTACAGGAAACTTCCTGAAGGCAGTGACATCTGACACAAAATCTCAGGGAGTATTAGTCAACTAGTCAAAGAAGGGGGGAAAGGTGGAGAGTCAGGCAAGAGAAAATTTTGTCCTGTGGAGGAAATGTGAGGTTCAGGAGAATAGATCAGTTCATTGGGTGTAGAAGGAAAGCCAGAGATGAAGGTGGAGGGGTAGGCAAGGGCCAGACACAGTTACCTGCATGCTTAGAACCTTCCAATAGCTTTCTGATAACCTCAGGTAAAAGTTCATGCAGCCCAATAATGAGGAGGAAGGGGTGGGGAGGGAAGATGACTATCATCATCTGACCCTTCCCTTAGGTTCATTTCCCCCTTCTTCATTCCATTCCATTCTTAGCCATCCTGCAGTTCCTTGTTTGCACAGGCTGTTCCCTCTGCAGCTGTTCCCTCTGCTTTTTCCAGTGTCTTGTAAGACTCCCCAGGTTGGGCAGGGGAAATCTGGAGTCCCTCCTATGCACTGCCACCCTGCCTGGGCTTGCCCCCACTGAAGCACATGCCACAGCATGTAATGAATGAGTCTGGCTACCAGCCTAGATGTGAATACCCTTGGAACAGCACCGTCTTGCTGTCTGCTGTACCTTCAGGGCCTGATATAGCGGGTGCTCCAAAACCGACTGGTGAGCAGTGATGAAAGTTTGGGTCAATCATCCCATATCACTTCAATGGACACTTACTTGGCTAGTAAACACTTATGGCAGCTATGATACAACATAGGAGAGGCTACAGGTAAAATATTAAAGGGACCAAATGACATGTATATGATGTAAAGAAGACAACCAAAGAAAAAACTGTAAAGACCTGCAGCACAATATTAACAATGCTTGTTCTTGGGTCATATCTGGGGATATTTTTTTCTTCATTTTCATTTTCTCAACTTTCCAAAATTTCTTCAATGAATGGGAATGATGCATAAGGAAATTATTGTAGTGGAAAAAGGAATTTGGTGGGCACCAGGGATTAGAGGGGGTTTGTGGTCTTTACCTTGAGGTGAACATCATCCATCAGGGCCAGGAGAAATGTGTAGAGGTTCCCCAGGAAGAGTGCAAAGATGCGCCCCAGCTGCCACTTCAGTCCAATGCGTGGGTGATAATTCTCCAGGGCAGCGATGGTTTCAAACAAAGGGGGACAAAACATACCAAGCAGGGACATCACGATTTCTACCTGAGAAGTCAGGAAAGCCTGGATTACTTGTGTCATCAATATCACTTGCTTGGCCACCTTCTCTGCACTCCCTAGGCCCATGCATCCCTGTCTCCTTCTTGTCCCCTCCTCTGCCTCTGGTGATGCCCTCTGGTCTCCTCAACTTGCTGTGTGACCTTGGCTAAGACACCAACATGCCCTGAGCAGTCAGCATATGTCCCACACATCATACCTGCTCTGTTACTGGTTGCTCTCATGATGTTGCCATTAGTATTGACAGAAATAACAGACTTTCTTTGAGAAATAAATGAATTAACATATAGAACAGTGCCTTGTGTTCTGTAAGTCATAAGCTGAGCAAGAGTCACTGTGATGGCTCTTATCTCAGGAGCCTGGAAGACAGGAAGCTCAAATCACAGAAAGGAACTACTAGCAGAGGGATGCAGTTAAGAGTATGACATTTCGGGGTGCTAGGGTGGCTCAGTTGGTTAGTGGTCTGAGTCTTGATTTCAGCTTAGGTCATGATCTCATGGTTTATGAGACTGAACCCTCTGTTGGGCTCTGTGCTGACAGCATGGAGCCTGCTTGGGATTCTCTCCCTCTCTCCCTGATCCTTCCTCATTCCTTCACACACACACACACACACACACACACACACACACACACACACACACACACTCTCTCTCTCTCTCTCTCTCTCTCTCAAAAATAAATAAATAAATTTACACATTTAAAAAAAAGAGTATGGCATTTGGAGTCAGCTTTCTGGGGTTGAGCCCCAACTCTATCATTTGCTGGCTTTGTAACTTAGGAAAAGTTACATAATTTCTCTGAGCTCCTTGTTTCTTCACATATAAAGTGGGAATGACAGTTCTTGTTGTAAGAGTCAGAATAGATGATTGATGTAAGTCTACTAGCTCAGAGCCTGGTAAGCATTAAATTTTGGCTCCAATTTTGGGAGAATCCTACTTGTGTAACTGAATCTGACCACAGTAGAACATTCCTTCTGAAATTAAAACTGCTCATGTAGTGGAAAGTAAATCCTTGAACTGCTGACCAAGGTGCAGGTGGGTCAACTCTTCTGGACTGGTTCTGACTCCCTCACATTCTGTCACACTGACTGTTGGCTTGGCTTCTCATCACCTTCATACCCTCACACCTGCTCATGCAGCGCTTCCCACCTGGAGAGCCATCATTGTACCACACCCTCCACTGCCCTTCTTCACATGTTTATTTAATGCACAGCCTGATTTCTCCCTTTGCCACAACCCCCCGCCCCCGTCTCTCCAGCTCATATAGCCTTCTCCACCTGACACACATCTGTAACCCAAAACATCTTATTTGATCATTATTCCTGCCTCCTGCTGTTTGTACTTTGCTTTATTCTTGTCAAATCTGCTTCCTAAGGAAACTTAAAAATCCACTTATGGGCAGAATCCATCTCAAGCATCTTTTGTATCCCCCTCATCGCTTAGTGACCTGATGTTTTAGGTGGGTTCATTGTAAATAGCACCTAGTTTTTTAAAAAATTCAATCCGATTATTATTGCCTTTAAATTATAGTTTTATCATTGCCATGTAGTAAGAATGACATCTGGCCATGTGTAGCAAAATGGATGGAACTTGAGGGTGTTATGCTGAGCGAAATAAGCCAGGTGGAGAAGGACAGATACCATATGTTTGCACGTATAGGTGGATTAGGAGGAATTTAACGGAGGACCATGGGGGAAAAGAAGGGGAAAAATAGTTGGGGAGAGGGAGGGAGGCAAACCATGAGAGACTCTAGAATGCTGAGGACAAATTGAGGGCTGATGGGGGTGGGGGAGAGGGGAAGGGGAGTGATGGGCATGGAGGAGGGCACTTGTGGGGATGAGCACTGGGTGTTATATGGAAACCAACTTGACAATAAACATTTAAGAAAAAAAACCTGTAGCTTTAATCCATTTACATTTATTGTAATCAATGATAGACTTAGATTTAAATCTGTCTGATTTTGTGCTTTACATTTGTCCTATAAGTTCCATATTTATTTTTTTATCCTTTCTTGCTTTGTGGGAGGAGATAGATTCTTTATCATTTAATTTATGTAGCTCATGATTCTGTGGGTATTTTGTTCTCTGGGCTTAGGCAGGTGGTTCTTCTGCTGGCCTCACCTGGATTCATTTGTGTATCTGTGGTCAACTGATGGTTGATGGCTTCATTCATAGTCTGGTGGCTGACTGGCTAGTATGTAGAGTGATGAGATAAATGGGTCCTGTGTCTCTCATCAACAGGCTAGCCTGGAACTATTCACATGATGGAGGTCTCGGGGTTTCCAAGAAAGCAAGTTCCAATACCAAGTCCTTTTCAAGTTTGCTATATCATGGGTGTTACTATCTCATTGGCTAAAGGAGCTCACATGGCCAAGCCTAGCTGGATTCAAGGGAGGGGGAAACAGATTCTACATCTTCATGAGAGGAGCTAGAAAATGATATTGCAAAGAAATTTGGGGATACAAGAAGGGGAAGAATTTGCAGCCATTTCTGCTAGCTACTAAGATGTTAAATTGCCAAAAGAGATTTATGGATTCAATATAATCACAATGAAACTTGAATGCATTTTATTGTGGTTCTTGTTGGGAGAGAACTCAGTCTACCAGGTATCAATAGATACTATAAAGCCATAGTTTATCAGTGTGGTTTTAGTGTAGGAACAGATAAATAAAACAGTGGAATCGAACAGGGAGCCCAGAACCACACCTGTAGATAATTAACAAATTTATTATATTATATAGTTATATTAACATATATATAATATAATTATATTAACAGATCATTGATTTTTGATGTGTGGCACTGTAGAGCTGTGAAGAAAGGATCACCTTTTTAATAATTGGTGCTAAGACAACGGACTATTCAGTTGACTGGCATGCTAATTATAATTCAGCTTTATCAACCTATAAAAGCCTATTAAGAGGTGACTCTTAGTTTAAACAATCATGCTACTTGACTAGAAAGGGATGTAACTTCACTTTTTAAAACATGTCCTATAATCCAAAATTTCAATGAATTCAGCAAAATGGCATAGGAACGAGTATAATATCTGTGTTTGCTCTCAATATTCACTTCCACAGAGATGCCCTTTTTTACCTCATTTCTTTCATACCAGCTGACATTCTGCATTTTGGAGAATTCCTGGGATCGCTTCACCACAAAGTAAATGAGGTATCCACTTCCACACAAACAGCAGATGATGAGAAAGTTGGCCAGGACCCGGAGAAATCTTGTCAGATGAATATTTTCTTCTTTGTTACTCTCTTGTTCATCCACTATTGATTCCTTGATGTGTGGAAATGAGATGTGAATAATTACAGGCCAGGAACCAACAGAAACCATTGTTGTTGATGTTGTTGTAAGATGACTACTTACTATATTTTCATAAATGAAATAATACAAAGGAGGTGGTGCAGGGCACCGTTGCCCTATAGAGAATTATTTTCTTTAAGATGATATATCTTATTGTTATTGCTATTTTGATATGTGATACCAAAAGCTTACATTTATTGACTACTTCCTGTATGCCAGATGTAGTGCTAAACCCTTGCTTTGCATTATCCCTCCTAATCCCCAAAACAAACCAATGGAGTAATTTCTATTATTACCCATAACACAGATACTAAGGCCTGGAAAGAGTTCAGCAACTGTCTGACTGGAATATTTTAAAACTATAGATCAAATAGATTAAAATGAAATGCTAAGAATATTGCATCTTCCAATCCAGGAGCCAGCAAACATTTCCTACTAAGAGTCATATAGTATATATTTGGGCTCTGCAAACTATGTGGTCTTTCTCACAACTACTCAGCTTTGCCGTAGCAGCATGAAAGCAACCTTCGGCAATACGGAAATAAATAGGCATGGCTTTGTTTTAATAAAATCTTATTTACAGCAGGCTGGATTTGCCCCTGGCCATAGTAGGCTGATCCCTGTTCTAATCTATGAACATGGTATATATCTGTATTTATTTAGGGTGTCTTAAGTTCTTTCAGAAATGTCATATGTTTTGGTTTAGCCATCTTGTACATTTGTTGTTGTTAACTCTATTCCTAAGAATTGTATGTAATTCACATAATTTTATTGTAAATGGAATTTAAAAATGTTTTCTAATTGTTTGCTGTTAGTAAACAAAAATACAATAGATTTTTTATTATAAACTTTGCCTCCTGCATCAGTAATTCTCTATGAGGACACAAGATGGCAGTATATGGCAGACCAAAGATGGTAAATAAGGTCTCCCAGTTTCCAAAGTATCTGGAAGGAGCCGTTTCCAATCAACAACAGTTACTATATTCAGGTTCAGATTTAACTAATTGATCAAGCAGTTAATATATCTTAGCTCATGCTGTTGGCACACGTGCTCGGTTATGTAAGGGTATTATCTCTGGTTTTAACAGACTCAGAGAAGCAGCTTTCACCTTCCCAGATGTTTAAAGTGCTTCATAGACATTGACCTTTGTCTTTCTCAGGAGACAAAGCCCTCACTGATCCCTTCCCTGCCCTTGGATGCTCTGCCAGTGGGCCCTCAGTGCTGGGAGAAGGAGAAGGGAGGAGGACCCAGTCAGCTCCCTGAGCTTCCCACTGCCAAGCTGTCAGGACTGTGGGCTCATGAAACCCATGTAGGGAGCTGCGGAGCCCACTCTCTGCCCCTGGTGGGTGGACCTGCCATCTGTAGCTATTGGTGAGCGGGCAGCAGCCCACCTCTCCTGCCAGGAAGGGCTGGGGGTGGGGCGGGGGAGGGAAGAAGACAAGACAACTAAGCACAGTTATGTTGTAAATCTGATCTTTGGCAGGCTGTGAGGAAATAAAGTCTGACTGGTCATATGGGAGAAATGTTGAACTGTCAAGAACTCTGAATGGTTTTTATAGTCATGGAGGAAAACGTAAGATGCACAGTGCGTCAGCATACCAGCTTCCGCCTCCATTCATTTGCTTCTCGTTTATAAAATAAACAGAGATGTGTAGGCCAAATCACGTATCTTTTGTGACAAATCAATGAGATTATTAAGTACGGAGTGGCACATTTAATTGACTCCCACACCCACAAACCAGGGTTCTCTACCCTTTCTGGGTGTTCTAATCACTCGGAGAGCTTTTAAATAATCCATGGGATTTCTCTGGCCCCTGACCAATTACACCAGCATCTCTGGGAGTTTGGGTCTAAAAGATTTTTAAAGCTAAGGTGATTCCAACACGCATAAAAGGTTGAGAACTGCAGCCCCAATTGAATCCTTCCTCTTTCGCTGGCAGAAAACAGTTCCATGAGGAAACAGGCAGGACCAGGTCCCGGCATCCATGATTCTCCACCATATTAAAAAAACATGGTGGGTACCAGTTTTGAGCATTCCTTCTGGAAGGCTTGAGAGCTGGGCACACACTTCTAATACGGCTCTTACCACAAATTCCTTGGGGGACCTCATCTACCATGCCCCAGGTAGGTGAAGTCTCCTATTGACCAGAGGGGCCCGAAGTTCCCCCAGGAAGAGGGAACTACCCTGGGCACGTACCTTGAAGCTGGTGGTGATGGAGGCATATTTGTTGTCGGCTGTCTCTGAATTCCCAATCAGGTAATCCCAGCTGGTGAACATCTTGAAGCTGAATGTGAAGTTAGTGCTCTCCCCCTCGCTTGCGCTGCCCTGGGTGTTGCTGGCCATCCTGTACGGTACATGCCACTGTTATGACTGCCCAGGGAACCTTGGCCTCAGCTGGTCTGGGACACAGGTGGCAGACAGCCAAGGAGGGGAAAGGGCCAAGAGCCCAGAACTGGACTAATGGTCACCAGGTGTCTTCCCCCCAGGTTCGGAGTCCCCTGCAAGCACACATGGTGTCAGCCGGACAATAAACCTGCAGGAGAAGACACTTAACCATGTTTTCTACCCTGACACCTGACTTCCTGTGCCTTGACTCATTTGCCAATGTTGTTCAAGAACTTGTTATGGGAACTGTATTGTCAAACGGGAACATCTCCTTCTAATTCACCTGTTTTCTTCTTAAAATGTTTTTAATGTTTATTTATTTTGTAGAGAGAGAGAGAAATAGAGAGAGAGAGAGAGAGAGAGAAGCAGAGAGAGCAGGAAGCAGAGGATCTGAAACAGAAAGCCTCATGCAGGGCTCGAACTCATAAACCACGAGATCATGATCTGAACCGAAGTCAGACGCTTAGCTGACTGAGTCACCCAGGTGCCCCTCACCTGTTTTCTTGAACAGGAAACATCTATTTTTTTCTGATACAACAGTAAGCCCCGAGGTAATTGTTATTGTAACCGGGTGACACGTACATTCTTCTCTTAAGCAAACTCGGCTGAAAGTACCTCATGCCTACCTCATTATGCACCCATTTTATCCCACCTGTCCTCATTCTTGCTTTGTGCTCCCTGGAGTCCAGCCCTGTGGGAGGCAGACTTCTGAGCAGATCCTCTATCAGGTATAATGTGGGGGTCGGGGGAGAAGTTGTGCCTCTCTGTCTCATGTGTTGGCTTTTGGGATTTGCTATTCCAGGCACTTAGCTAGCTTTTTGATTCATCAGGGAAACATTCCATATCCATCAGGGAAACATTCCATATCCATCAGGGAAACATTCCATAGCCCTATACTTATCTGGGCTAATAACAGGGAAAAAAATGTAACAACATGAGGGTCAAGCCCATCTCCTTGCTTTTCTCTTTGGCCAGACAGAGTCGGCAGGACAGCTACCCATCACCTGGTGGTTACTGTCACAGGCTGGGCAGGCCCTTGTGAATGGCAGCATTTCCCCCTGAGATGATGTGACAGAAAGCTGTGCTGGGCCCGCACACCACCCCTTCAGAGGTTCTTCCCAGGCTCCGAGAGCGCTCTACTCCTCTCCTGCAGACACAGCTACTTGTACTCTTCTGCGAGGGGTGACCTCTGGTGGCCCCGCTAAAGGGTGGGTGGGCCTGGGAGTCAGGTTTGTACAGGAGATGGTGCCCCTGCACCCACCCTGCACCAGCCTCTGCTGACTGGGGCCCCCTGGCTTAGAAGTTTTTCTTCAGAGAACATAAATGAAGAGGCACAGACATATTAAAAGGCCATTTCTGACCATGGATACAGGTAGGGTTGGGGCTGGAGAGGTCACCATCATTAATCACACCACATATGTTCCTTTGCACTTTTTGTTGTTATCTTTAGAAGTGAGGGGCTCAGATGTGTAGCAACATGGATGGACCTTGAGGGTGTTATGCTGAGCGAAATAAGTCAGGCAGAGAAGGACAAATATCATATGTGTGCACGTATAGGAGGATTAGGAGGAACTTAACAGAGGACCAAGGGGGAGAAGAAGGGTGGAAATGGTGGGAGAAAGGGGGAGAGACAAACCATGAGAGACTCTTGAATGCTGACAAAAACTGAGGACTGATGGATGTGGGGGGGAGGAGGGGTGGGCATGGAGGAGGACACTTGTGGGGATGAGCACTGGGTGTTATGTGGAAACTAATTTGACAATAAACTATTTGTAAAAAAAAAAAAAAAGAAGTGAGGGGCTCAGTACTCAGATGCAAGCTAGAGTTATAGAGAAGCAGAAGAGTGTTTCTGAGGAAGCTGAGGTCTGGGGAAAGCAAAAACAGACCTCAAAGACTTCTCCGGTCTTACCTGATCAGGTACTTGGTCCCTCTCAAGCCACACTGGCCTTTTGACAGGTTTTGGAACTCATTAGGAGATTTGCTGCTTCCGGCCCTTTGCACATGCTCTTCCTTTGTGTAAAATGCTGTCCCCTAGACTTCTAGTGTGGTTGGCAGTTCTCAGCATCATGTAAAGATGTTTCTATCCCATTTCCCCAAACCTCCCCTATTACCCTGCTTATCTTTTTATACCACATATGACAATCCATGTATACTTTCTTTGTTTCCTTATTTTCTCTCTAAATTCCCGCAAGAAGGTAAGCGGGCACAGAGTGGCCATAGGAGCGGGGTGTTTGAGTGATGGGAATGAAAAGCCTGTGAAAGAGACGGCCATACTTACGATCTAATGACAATCATCAGGCTATAGCCGAACACGCTGACCCCCACCATAAAGTAAGCCATGGGCAGCCTGTACCTCAGCCACCCGATAGTCCTCTGGTTGTTGTAGTAGCCGTAGAAGAGGGCAGAGTACTTGATGTAGCCCTGTGGGACGGCAGATCCAAACGCTCCGGGTTTGTAAGCTTAGTGTAGACAGTCATCAGACACTTTCATTCTACCAGGAATTTCTTTCTCAGGGGGTTAAAGGGAGTCTGAGAGGAGAAAGGAAGAACTGTGGGTGTCTTTGTTCTTCCTTTAAGTTCCCCCAGGTGATCCTGAGTCTATCTGTGTCTCCGTGTCTCTCTTTCGTTCTCTTTAGTCTCCATTATACAGAATACATGTGGATACAGGACGAGGAGGAGAGCATTGTTTCGTCCTGGATACAATTAGGGATAAGGGTGTGTGTGTGTGTGTGTGTGTGTGTGTGCGCGGGCGCGTGAGCACGTATGCATATGCACACAGACCTCCAAATTCTTTCCCCACACGGTTCCAGGGTCTTAATTTAACACTCCAGAAGGAGGTGGGAGTCTGTGAGCTTTCTCAGAACAAAACTTACATATACATTGTAAGGCTCACAGTTGAATCTGAACCTCAAGTCTTTTTTCATTGTTCTTTAAGGTTTTTGCCTTTTTAATAAAAGTTTATTTATTTATTAATTTATTTTAAAGTTTATTTATTTATTTATTTAGAGAGGGAATGTGCAAGAGAGCAAGTGTGAGTAGGGGAGGGGCAGAGGAGAAGGAGAAAGAGGATCCTCAGCAGGCTCTGAGTTGTCAGCACAGAGCCTGACACGGGGCTTGAACTCACGAACCATGAGATCTTGACCTAAGCCAAGGTCAGACACTTAACCAACTGAGCCACCCAGGTGCCCCTACGTTGTTTCTTCTTTGAGATGATACCTCAGCTCAATAATAGTCATCTTATATTTACTTGTAATGTAGAATCTGAATCACATAATTAACTTTTCATATCTTGTTATATTAAAATCCATTGTACTCCCCAAAATACTGAGTAATTGAAAACGGAAAAATACTAACTTCACAGCAGAGAATTCTGGCAGACACTACTTTAACCAAGTGGTCACTGTTAATACCACCAGTAATAACACAGATCAGCATAATGTAACCCCAGTTTGGCCCCCTGAGAAGGGCATATTATCTCTGTGGTAGCCTTCCCAATAATGTACAACCTCACTACAATCATGAGAGATCATTAGGTCTGCAAACTGAGGGACATTCTCCAAAACAACGGACCAGCACTCTTCAAAAGTATCAAGGTCAACACACCAGTACTCTTCAAAAGTATCAAGGTCAATGGACCAGTACTCTTCAAAAGTACCAAGGTCACTGAAAGACGGAGAATTGTCATAGATTTGGCAGAGTCTAAGGAGACAGGACAAATACAATATGAGATTTTGAATCGGGTCCCAGAATAGAAAAGGAATATTAGTGGAAAACTGGTGAAATCCAAATAAATACTATACTTCCTTTTACTACTGTACCAAGATTTATTTATTAGTTTTGTTCTATGGGTATATAAGATGTTGTCATAAAGTGAAGCCAAGTAGAGGGTATACAGGAACGCTGTACTCTTTTTGCAACTCTTCTGTAAGTCTCAAATTATCCCAAGATTTTAAAAAATTATCTCAAGATTTAAAGTTTCTAAGGCTTAATTGTTCTATCTTGTACTATCTTTTCCCCACACGTAATTCTGTAACATCATGGATTGGTCATGTGGAAAAGAATGGTTCTCTGAGTTATAAAAATCTGCCAAATGTTGATGTGCTTCTTACACAGTATTTATTTATTTATTTATTTATTTATTTTTGTGTTTTATTTATTTCTGAGAGAGAGAGAGAGACAGACAGCGTGAGCAGGGGAGGGTCAGAGAGAGAGGGAGACACAAAACCTGGAACAGGCTCCAGGCTCTGAGCTGGCTGTAGGCACAGAGCCCAACGTGGGGCTCGAACCCATGAACCATGAGATCATGACCTGAGCCGAAGACGGATGCTCAACCGACTGAGTCACCCAGGCGATATCTTCATTGATCTCATCAGAAAAGGATTTAGCCACTGACAAACTGCGCTGTCATGGTGATGGATAGAAGTTTCCCCAAACTTTAATTTTAGCCTGAGTAATAACATTTTAGGGGCACTTGGCTGGCTCAGTTGGTGGAGGATGTGACTCTTGATCTTGGGCTTGTGACTTTGAGCTCCACGTTGGGTGTAGAGATTACTTTTTTAAAAAGCACATTAAAAAAAGAAAAAGAAAAAGAAAAATTTACCATCGGTAGCAACAACGACAACAAAACAGAGGATTATTGTTGAATAAATTCAGTTTGTTTTGGGCATATAGGATATTTCCATAGGAGTCCTTGAGTGACATAAAGAACAAAGGAGGGGCACCTGGGTGGCTCAGTCTGTCAAGCATCTGAGATCTGGCTTTGGCTCAGGTCATCTTTCATTCGTGAATCTGAGCCCTGCATGGTGTAGAGCTGCTTGGGATTCTCTCCGCCCACCCCACCCCCCGCCTCTCCCCCTACTTGTGCATGACAGTACACTCTCCCTCTCGCTCTCTCAAAATAAATAAATACACTTAAAAAGAAAATAGGGGAGCCTGGGTGGCCCAGTCAGTTAAGTGGCTGACTCTTAATTTTGACTCAGGTCATGATCTCATGGTTCATGAGTAGTTCATGAGTTTGAGCCATGCATCAGGCTCTGCACTCACAGCATGGAGCCGGTTTTGGGTCCTCTGTCTACCTGTCTCTGCCCCTTCCCTGCGTGTGCTCAATCTCTCTCTCTCTCTCAAAAATAAATAAAGGGAAAAAAAAGAATAAAGGAAATCCTTAGGTAGTACACAGTGGTAGTAGTATATAAGAGTTGTGTAGTAGTTATTTGGAACGCACTTGTTCCAAATGTCTTAGAAAAATACTCCAACTCGCTTCCACACATACCTGAGAGGTCCTGGACCTGCCCAGGAGCGTGAAGGACAGCAGCAGCAATGACCTGTTGCCTGAGCCATCACAGCCAGGCCTCCAGCCTCAGGAACTCCCTGGAGCTACAGACCAAGCCCCCCCAGAGGCATGGAGGTGAGGGGATTCACAAAGGAGGGAAGGGTGTTCCAAGCAGTGTCCCAAGCAGGGAGGCACTGGTATGTGATGCATTCAGGGACTTCCCCCAAACGTGACAAATACAAGAACGTAAAGTGTGAGGTCTGAGATAGAAATGGAGCTGGAGATGGAGGGAGCGGCCAGACGGTGAGCCGTTCTTTCATCAACCTGATTCAAAACACCGGATTTTATTCCATTTGGGAGCAAGGACAGGTGAATATCCAAGGCAGGGAAGGGACAGGGTCAGGTTTACATTTCAGAAAGATCACTCTGGCAGCAGAGGGAATGGAGATTTTAAGAGCCCAGTCAAAGCAGGGAGCAGAGGTAGAAGATTCTGACATGGTCCTGGTACTGTGGGGACATTATTTGAAGAAGAGGCAAGGGGGATGCGGAAAGGGAGACCGAGTCAAGAAAGGTTTAGTAGAAAGGCTCAGGTTTAGTGGTTGATTGGTTGTGGGGGGGCGGTGGTGAGGAAGAGAGCGAAGTGTATGATGACTTTCATGTGTCACACCTGGATGTTTGGATATATGGTGGTTCCAATAAAGGAGAAGGGGAAAAGTGATGTGGGTGTGGCTGGAGAGGCACTGAATTTGAGGAACAGGTAAGATATTCAGTGGAGGACGCCACGTAAAGCTTGGGAACAGCTGAACTGGTGAAGAGCCCTGGAGTCTTAATGTGGGTGTGGAGAGAGAAAACTATCCTGTAAGATCACTTACATGGATCTGGTAGAGAGAGAGGGGCAGTGTGTAGCTGGAGAAAGGACCCAGGAAGGGGACCTAGGAGGACATAGTTGATTAGATCATTTTGCATAGTGGGGGATCCCATTTGAGTAAAGCACTGGTTTTCCAATGGTTAAATGCAATATTTCACACGCATCCATGCAATCTTTAGGCCTCACAACCACGTAATAGAGGCGCGCTGGCTTATTGGTGATGGTACCTCAAAATCCCAAAGCACAGAGAAATCCATGGCTCTTTCCTCCTCAGCCCGAGGCACTGTCTTCCTGGGAATACTTCCATAGGGCACGCCCATTAGCACCTTGTGAAGGGACAGAATGATACGATGAGGCGTGGAGAAGATACAAACACAGGGAGACATTCATATACGGGGAAATATTTCCCTTCTCAGAGCAGGACATATACATTTTCTCCCTTAGATGACATGAATCACTTCTCTGGTTTTAGAGCTATCACATACTCATTGGAGAAAATGTGAAAAAGTCCAGGAGAGAGTTGAAAAAATTCCTTGTCACCTTCACATCCCAAAGATAATGACAGTTAGATATTCGTATATTTCCTTGCAGTTGTTTGAGTTATATATACATATGTTATATATGTTACATATGTATATGTAATGGTATGGTTATTTAGCTTAATATTGTTTTATTGTTTTATGACCAATTCTGTATGGCATGTAGAGTCTCAAAATAAAATGACTTCAAAATATCTAATCACATGCATCTATCATAAACTTCCTTAACAAATAACCTTTTGTTGGACATCAGGATGTTGCTAGTTCTTCACATGTATCTAGTTCTGTTATTAATACCCTAATATATATGCCTGTATTTGCACCCTTAATTCTAAAAAAAAATCAGAATTGTATGAAATTTACATATTGATTTAGGAAGAATTGGCTTTTTTTTTTTTTTTTTACGATATTAAGTTTCCCTTCCAAGAATAAATCATCTTGTTTATGTAGTCATATATTGGTCCTGTAATGCTGGATGGTATTCCTCACAGAAATCTTCTAATTTGTTAAATTTCCCTTCTAATTTGTTAAATTTCCCTTCTAATTTGTTAAATTGGATAGCAAGCCAATACTCTGGAGACCTGGGATCTCATTCACTACAAACTTACTGTGTGTCTTTACATCATTTGCTTATTCTGTTTTTGTCGCTCCATCTCATCTTACCTTACTCATCTATAGGTAAGGATGTACTTACATCTGTAATAAGGTTTTATCTGGGAGAAGGAAGGAGTGCTATTTAAATGTGAAGGTTTTGTTCTATTTTGTTTTTAAAGTTTATTTCATTATTTATAATTGAGAGAGAGTGAGCACAAGCAGGGGAGGGGCAGAAAGAATCCCAAGAAGGCTTCTCACTGCCAGCACAGAGCCTGACACGGGGCTTGAACCCACAAACTGTGAGATCATGACCTGAGCTGAAACCAAGAGTCCAACACTCAATTGAATGAGCCACCCAGGTGCCTCGTGAGAGTTCGTTTTTCTGTTGTTGTTTTTATTGTTTGTTTGTGGGGTTTTTTGTAATAAATTATGATAGAATCCATTCTCTTTTTTTTCAGAGTAAAAGAAAGAACTTATTAAGATATTAATTCTCCACTGAAGGTAAAACAAAAGTGTAGGGTCCACTTCTTAATTTAGAAGCAGAAGTATTTGGTTCCATTCTTTGTCCTGAACTATCTGTGCAGTTGATGGCAGTAGTGAATTAAAAAATCAGAATGACTGAAAACAGAGAGTATTTGGTTAATGAGGATGGTGTCACCATAAGCCTCAACATTATCTAAAGATACAGGAAACTCTTGTCCTACCTCTGGGATTATAACGAGACCAAAGATTAAGCCGAAAAGGACGAGGTTAACTCCATACATCCACCGGAGAAAGATAAAATACGAAGCCACCGAGGACCCAAAGTGACCTGGGGAGAGAAAAGATGGTGGGATTTAAGCGCTGCAGAAGGAGAGGGCGTTAGCGCTACCGGGCACTTTGTGTGTGTGATGGATTCAGTTTTCCCATCAGCTGTGGAACAGATGTTCTGATCTCCATTTTCTTTTTCCAGATAAATAACCTGAGGCTCTGTGGGATTAACCACTCTACCTCAACTCCCACGATCAGAAAGTGAAGAAACACAGCTTAAAACTTGGTCTGACTTGTGCAAAGCCCATTCTCTTTTACAATACAATGGAACCTGTGAAATGATCTGATCAGTTGGCCACGAACACAATCCAAGCCCTTGGAAAATTCTAGCAAATGAACTGCAAACACTGACACCAAAATACTCACTTTCGATGTCCTTGATCTTCATTTCCCAGGGTATACATTGAGTCTTGAAATTATCAAAGTCTCTCTTAAACTTGACCCACTTCTGAAATTAAACAGGTAACGCACTCAGTTCATTAACATCTTGCCTTGGGGTCTGGAGGGACACACTGGAGGGGGCGTTGATGCTGACAGGTCACCACCAAAGTCAGGAGCGAGTATGAGAGAAACCAGGACAACATAATGCCTTGTGTTTGTCTGTGGCGCTGGTAAAATGTCAAGTTTGGACAGTGTATATACCAGTTTAGGAATTCTGTATATGATGTCTGGTTTGGGGGATCAAATCGGGTTAGCATCTCTGATACACCTTTTTTTTTTTTTTATCTTAAAACAAAAATTGAAGGGAAAAAAGAACTCTCGTGGCTCTCAAACTCGCATTTGACAGTCAAGTGTCTAAATCTGATAGGAACTGTCGCTCAAATGCAGTGCTGGTACAATTGGTAGAACCTCAAACCACAGCTTCCATTCTTCTCCCAGTGAAATAACAGCCTGTTTCTTTGTTCGTGTTTTTGTTTTTTTTCTGAAAGGAGTTAGAGAGGCATTTTGCTTCTCTCCATGGTCTATTTCCAGCTCCAACACTCAGAGTTCCTACTAGTCAGAAACCTGAGTAGCTGTCTGGCTGCTGGTTGGGTGAAAATTTGGTAACTCTCAAGGCGCTGCTCTCCAACAACCCCTCTTTCCAGAAATGAACCCATTTGGAATTGAACAACGACAACAAAAACAACAACTCAGAGAAAACAGACAAGGAGGTAGGAGGAGAAGACTCTAAGATCAGTTTCCATTATTATAAAGGTCTCCTAAGAGCATGTGCATGGAGGAAATGAGTTCTCTCATGTAAATTCACTTAAGGATCCAAAGGGAAATTTATCTGAAGGAATCAGACGAGTTTCTAGACCTGCAGGCTTTGACCATAACTCGATGGTATGATTGCTATAGAAGGAAGGAAACCACCTGTGGAAGAGGGTGGGGGGTGCAGATGTCATAGAGAAGAGGACCTGTAAGCAAAAGCCTGGTTGAGAACAATGGCAAAGATACCCCCCAAGACAGAAGGGGGTAGCAGATGGTGGACACTGGGCACCCCAGTCCCATGGCTTTATCTGCCTTCCTGAGCTTTGATTCCACACTCAAAATTCATCTTTGTCTTGAGGCGCCTGGGTGGCTCAGCTGGTTAAGCCTCTGACTTCAGCACAGGTCATGATCTTGTGGTTTGTGAGTTCAAGCCCTGCATCCAGCTCTCTGCTGTCAACATGGATCCTCTGTCTCCCTCTCTCTGCCCCTCTCCTACCCCTCTCTCTCTCAAACATGAATAAACACTAAAAAAATTAATCTTTGGTTTAATTGGCTTTCTACAGACATCTGTCTCTAAGGAAAGCATTGCCCATCACCTGGGCTGTGAGGATTTCTGTTTCAAAGGCAGTGAGTGTTTTGTCACTGCAAATTAATAGATAAGAATTGGGATTATGGTTTAGCCACCCATGTAAGTGACTCTACTATCAAAAATAAATGGCACTGCTGATGTGGACCTCACCTTTCCAGTTCTGTCCTTGGTTATTTCTCTTGTAAATTAATAACCCGCCACCTGGTTTTACCTATCAGTCTCAGAAGCTTTATTAATAGGAGTCCTCCCCCGAGAGATAGATCCTCTGTCGGGGTGCTGATAAAATCGGTACAGACTTGCAAGGCTGAGGGCCAATAGGGGTAATGAATGTGGCTCAGGGGGGCCCCTGGGGATTGCCTGTCAGTTAGTTGATCATTCAGCAACCAGGTGACAGCCCCCTCAAGGAGGTAGGCATCTCAGCCTGAAAAGCGATGCCCTACACATCTCAGCAGAGGCCGAGAAGGCCTGTAGTGAAGCTCTTATCCCTCGGTGGTTTAGAGAATCAGAAAACTGGGATGGGATGCAGTCAGGAGAAGACCTTGGCTCCCTTTCTCAGAGCCCGGGACTGGGAATGAGATGCGCTTGTCTCCAGCTGTGTATAGAAATAGGCTTTCAGACAGTGGGCAAATAGACACAGGCAAGCTATCCTGCCTGCACAGGAAATTCAGGTCTGAATGACTAAAACAGCCAGCGAGGCCTGAGAAATAGTATTGCAGTACAAGGAAAAGGGGACACACCTCTTTGTAATTAAAAAAAAAAACCATTTTTTAAATGTTTATTTATTTTTGAAGGAGAGAGAAACAGAGTATGAGCCTGTAAGAGGCTGAGAGAGAGGGGGACACAGAATCCGAAGCAGGCCCCAGGCTCTGAGCTGTCAGCACAGAGCCCAACGCAGGGCTTGAACTCACCAACTGTGAGATCAGGACCTGAGCTGAAGTCAGATGCTTAACCTACTGAGTCACCCAGGCAGCCCTCTTTGCAATGTTTGAAAAGCATTTCCTTCAGGCTACATAACTAATTTTTGACAAACGAGTCCGCATTCACAATAGGATACAAGAAATATGGTTTCTAAGTAAAGAATATAATACTTTAAGTTTTTAAAAAGAATGTAAGGGAAGCATGGAAGGATCACAAGGTAACTAAAAGCCCAATAACTGTAGGAGAGTAAACATTATATGTAATAAAGCCTATAACTGAAACAGAAGAAAATGGATTCGATGCTATTGAGAATAAGCCTGAGACATTTCTGAGAATGCAGAGAGAGGAAGCAAAGAATCTAAAATAATGAAAGAAAGTAAACACAGACAGAGGATGGGCAGCTATCCTTTTCCCAAGAAAGAACTAGAACTATTTGCAGGGAAACACAATTAAACAGAATCATTTAGCAAAGATTTATTTGAAGAGCATATTCCTCAGCTGGGGAAAAAAGAAGACCTAAGTGTGCAGTTATTAAGTGGTAAATAGCCTCTAGATCAAATTAATAAAATGACCCAAAGATAGTTACCAGGCAAATAAGATTGAAAAAGGAGAAAAAAATCAGGTCATGATCTCATGGTTCATGAGTTCAAGCCCTGCCTCGGGCTCTACCCTAACCGTGCAGAACCTTGTTGGGATTCTCTCTGTCTCTCTGTCTCTCTTTCTCAAAGTAAATAAATAAATAAACCTAAAAATTTTTTTCAATTAAAAAAATTTTTTTTAAATTTATTTCTGAGAGAGAGAGAGAGGCAGTGTGAGCAGGGCAGGGTCAGAGAGAGGGAGATACAGAATCAGAAGCAGGCTCCAGGCTCTGAGCTAGCTGTCAGAACAGAGCCCGACGCGGGGCTCGAACCCACGAACCATGAGATTATGACCTGAGTTGAAGTCGGACGCTTAACCTACTGAGCCACCCAGGTGCCCCTAAACCTAAAAAATTTTAACCAAAAGGAGAAAAAAGAATATTAGAAATAAAAAAGACTCAAAGCCAACATACACAGAAAGTAGATCCAATAATTATGTGACTGCCATCTGCGACCTCCTGGTAATACATATGAAGATCTTAATGAAATAATTGAGTTTTGGGAAGAATAAGAATATCAAAATGGCCCCAAGAAAAAGTTAAAACTCAAACACACCCATGAACAGAGAATGCAGGAAAAAAACCCGCTCAGCGTGTTACATAAAAATGGATGACTTATCAAATGAAGCATCCTGATTTGGGGCTTGGAAAATAAGATCCCAGTGGTTTTAACCTCATCAATTTTGTGAGCTTAATTCCTCACTGGAGAGGAAACAAGTCTCAGATACACTGAAGTCCTCACAGGTACATGTAGAGAAATGGACAGGAAACAGTTGGTTTCCTTTCCTGGACAAATTGGACGGTCGGCTGGACCTCACGCGGAGGATTCTGGGGGGAGCTGGACATGAATTCAGAGGCTGAGCAAGCCCTACCCTGGGGTTGCTGCCTCTGTACTACCCACCTTAGCCATCAGCATCCTGTAGGCATAAAGTCGCTTGCCTTTCCCCTTTCCTAAGGCTCCTTCATACTTCTCCACAAATTCTTGGGCCTCCCTGGTTAGGAAAAAAAAGGGGGTGGGGGTGGGGATAGAGGCAGAACTTCAATTAATCCCAAACTGAAAGAAATCTGAACTCTGAGAGTGTATATGTGGCTGGAAGCCTTAAGTGTTTTTATACCCCGAGTTAGACTGTAAGCTCCATGAAGGTAGGGCATTTGTCTGTTTCGTTCACTGAAGTTTTCCAAATGCTAAGAATGGTGCTTAGTACCTGGTAGGCACCTGCAGGCAGAGTTTTGGCTCCCATGACCTTTGCTCTCTGGTGGTACATCCATGAATGGCAGAAGGGACTTTGCTGATGTAATTAAGATTCCTAATTTAAAATAGGGAGATTCAGGGCACCTGGGTGGCTCAGTCGATTGAGCTTCTGACTTCGGCTCAGGTCCTGATCTCTTGGTCTGTGGGTTCGACCCCTGTGTCGGGCTCTGTGCTGACAGCTCAGAGCCTGGAGCCTACTTTGAATTCTGTGTCTCCTTCTCTGTCTCTCCCCCACTAGCACTCTGTCTCTGTCTCAAAAATAAGGAAACATAAAAAAATAAATAAATAAAATAGGGAGATTATCCTGGATTCTCTGGAAGGGCCCAGAGTGACCACATAGGCCCTTAAACACAGAAGAAGAAGGCAGAAGAATCAGAGAGATGTGGCAGAAGGGGAAGTCAGAGAAATTAGAATTAAGAGAATTCTTGACCCTCTGTTGCTGGGGCCTGTCTAGAGGACGCCACATGGAAAGCAAGAGAAGGGGGGTGCCTGAGTGGCTTAGTCGGTTGAGCATCTGACTTTCGCTTGGGTCATGATCTCGCGGTTCGTGGGTTCGAGCCCCGCATCGGGCTCTGTGCTGACTGCCAGCTCAGAGCCTGGAGCCTGTTTCAGTCTGTGACTCCCTCTCTCTCTGACCCTCCCCTGCTCACGCTGTCTCTCTCTCTCTCTCCTAGAAATAAATAAAACATTAAAAAAAATTAAAAAAAAAAAAAAGGAAAGCATGAGAAGGAAGTAAATTCTCTTAAAACCCAGTGGGCTTGGAAGAGGACCTCTAGCCCCACATGGGCACCTCAGTCTGGCTACTACTTTGATTTTAGCCCGGTGAGACCTTGAGCAGAGAATATAGCCATGCCCGCCATGCTGGACTTCTGGCTAGCAGCCCTGTGAACAAATAGATGAGCGTGGTCTTGAAACGGTTACACTTGCAGTAATGTGTTGCAGCAGCAATAGAAACAAATACAGCAAAATAGATGAAGGGGATTAAGAGGTAAAAGATTCCAGTTATAAAATAAGTAAATCACAGGGATGTAAAGTGCAGCCTAGGGGATATAGTCA